>JAEOAD010002039.1:706110-1412221 GCA_036365145.1 Orientallactaga sibirica
TGCTGCACTCAACCATCTTCGTAGGGAAGCATGTCATTCGGAGAACAGAGCTAGCTTATTTCACACTGTACAGTGTTCAAGAATGACGATCTTTGTTTTCTAAGAAAAAATACTTTAGAAATGAAACGAATCTACTAAGTTGTACATTTTGTTAGATTACACAAACCAGGAAAGTAACAATTTGCTGCACACAACCGTCTTCGTGGAAAAGGAAGTCATTCCCAGAACAGAACTAGGTTATTTCACAAAGTACAGTGTTCAGCAATGAACAGCTTTGTTTTCTCAGCAAACTACTTTAGAAATGAAATGAAACTACTAAGCTGTACATCTTGTTAGATTACACAATCCAGGACAGTATCAACTTCCTGCACTCAACCATCTTCGTGGGAAAGCAACTCATTCTGATTACAGAACTAGCTTATTTCACAAAGTATAGTGTTCGGAAAAGAAGGCCTTTGTTTTCTCAGCAAACTGATTTAGAAATGAAATGAATCTACCAAGTTGTACATCTTGGTAGATTACACAAATCAGGAAAGAATCCACTTCCTGCAGTCATTATTTCTTGTGGGAAAGCAACTCATTCGAAGAACAGAACTAGCTTATATAAACACAATACAGTGTTCGGCAATGAAGACCTTTGTTTTCTAAGCAAACTACTTTAGAAATTACACGAATCTACTAAGTTGTACATCTTGTTAGATTACACATACCTGGAAAGTACCAACTTGCTACACTCAACCATCCTCCTAGTAAAGCAACTCATTCCGAGAACAGAACCAGCTTATTTCACACAGTACAGTTTTAGGCAATGAAGATCTTTGTTTTTAAGTAAACTACTTTAGAAATGGAACGAATCTACCAATTTGTACACCTTCTTAAATTACACAAACCAGAAACGTTTGATCTTGATGCACTCAACCCTCTTCGTAGGAAAGCAACTCATTCAGAGAACAGAACGACCTTATTTCAAATGGTACAGTGTTCGGCAGTGAGGACCTTTGTTTTCTAAGCAAAGTACTTTATAAATGAAACGAATCTACTAAGTTATACAACTTGTTAGATTACACAAACCAGTAAAGTATCAACATGCTGCACTGAACCGTCTTTGTGGGAAAGCAACTCTTTCCGAGAACAGAACTACTTGTTACACAGTGCAGTGTTTGGCAATGAAGACCTTTGTTTTCTAAGCAAACTACTTTATAAAAGAAACTAATCTCCTAAGTTGTACACCTTCTTAGATTACACAAACCAGGAAATTATCAACTTGCTTCACTCAACCGTCTTCGTGGGAATGCAACTCTTTCCAAGAACAGAACTAGCTTATTTCACATAGTACAGTGTTCGGCAATGAAGACCTTTGTTTTCTAAGCAAACTACTTTAGAAATGAAACGAATCTACTAGTATGTACATCTTGATAAATTACACAAACCAGTGAAGTATCAACTTGCTGCACTCAACCGTCTTTGTGGTAAAGAAACTCACTCTGAGAATAGAACTAGCTTATTTCACACATTATAGTTTTTGGCAATGAAGATCTTTGTTTTCCAAGCAAACTCCTTAAGAAATGAAACAAATCTATTAAGTGGTACACCTTGACAGATTACACAAACCAGGAAAGTATCAACATGCTGCACTGAACCGTCTTCGTGGGAAAGCAACTCATTCCGAGAACAGAACTAGCTTATTACACAGTACAATGTTTGGCAATGAAGACATTTGTTTTCTAAGCAAACTACTTTATAAATGAAACTAATCTACTACGTTGTACACCTTGTTAGATTACACAAACCAGGAAATTATCACCTTGCTTCACTGAACTGTCTTCGTGGGAAAGCAACTCTTTCCGAGAACAGAACTAGCTTATTTCACACAGTACAGTGTTCGTCAATGAAGACCTTTGTTTTCTAAGCAAACTACTTTAGAAATGAAACGAATCTACTAAGATGTACATCTTTATAGATTACACAAACCAGTAAAGTATCAACTTGCTGCACTCAAACGTCTTTGTAGTAAAGCAACTCATTCTGATAACAGAACCAGCTTATTTCACACAGTACAGTGTTTGGCTATGAAGACCTTTGTTTCCTAAGCAAACTACTTTAGAAATTAAACCAATCTACTCAGATGTACATCTTGTTAGATTTCACATACCAGGAAAGTATCAACTTGCTGAACGCAATCGTCTTCTTGGGAAAGCAACTGATTCCGAGAACAGAACTAGCTTATTTAACAACGTACAGTTTTCGGTAATGAAGAACTTTGTTTTGTAATCAAACTAATTTAGAAATGAAACGAATCTACTAAGTTGTACATGTTTCGAGATTGCACAAACCAGGAAAGTTTGATCTTGCTGCACTCAACCGTCTTCGTAGGAAAAAAAACTCAATCCGAGAACAGAACTAGCTTATTTCACAAAGTACAGTTTTCAGCAATGAGGATCTTGGTTTTCTAAGCAAACTACCTTAGAAATGAAACGAATCTACTAAGTTGTACATCTTGTTAGATTACACAATCCAGGAAATTATCAACTTCCTGCAGTCAACGTTCTTTGTGGGCAAGCCACTCATTCCGAGAACAGAACTAGCTTATTTCCCACAGTACAGTGTTCGGCAATGAAGACCATTCATTTTTAAGCAAACTACTTTAGAAATGAAACGAATCTACTAAGATGTACATCTTGACACGTTACACAAATTAGTAAAGTATCAAGTTGCTGCACTCAACCGTCTTCGTAGTAAAGCAACTCATTCCGAGAACAGAACTAGCTTAATTCACACAGCATAGTTTTCGACAATGAAGATATTTCTTTTTTAAGCAAATGACTTTGGAAATGAAACGAATCTCCTATTTTGTACATCTTGTTATATTACAAAAACAAGGAAAGTATCAACTCCCTGCACTCAACCATCTTCGTGGGAACGCAACTCTTTCCGAGAACAGCTCTAGCTTATTTCACACAGTACAGTTTTCGTCAATGAAGATCTTTGTTTGCTAATTAAACTACTTTACAAATGAAATGAATCTACTAAGTTGTACAAAGTGTTAGATTACACAACCCAGGAAAGTTTGATCTTGCTGCACTCAACTGACTACTGAGGAACACATCTCATTCCACGAAGAGAACTAGCTTATTTCACACAGTACAGTGTTCGGGAATGAAGACCTTTGTTTTCTAAGCAAACTACTTTAGAAATGAAACAAATCTACTAAGTTGTTCATCATGTTAGATTACACAAACCAGGAAAGTATCCACTTGCTGCACTCAACGGTCTTCGTGGCAAAGCAAATCATTCCGAGAACAGAACTAGCTTATTTCACACAGTACAGGGTTTGACAATGAAGAACTTTGTTTTCTAAGCAAACCACATTAGAAATGAAACTAATCTACAAAGATGTACATCTTGTTAGATTACACAAACCAGGAAAGTATCAACTTATTGCACTCAACCGTCTTCATAGGAAAGAAACTCATTCAGAGAACCGAACCAGCTTATTTCACAAGGTACAGTGTTTGGAAATAAAGATCTTTGTTTTCTAAGCAAAATACTTTAGAAATAAAAAGAAATCTACTAATTGTACATCTTGTTAGATTACACAAACCAGGAAAGTTTGATCTTGCTGCACTCAAACTACTTCGTAGGAATGCATCTCATTCCACGAACAGAACTAGCTTATTTCACACAGTACAGTGTTTGGGAATGAAGATCTTTCTTTTCTAAGCAAACAACTTTATAAATGAAACGAACTGACTAAATTGTTCATCTTGTGAGATTACACAAACCATTAAAGTATTAACTTTTTGTACTCAACCATCTTCGTGGGAAAGCAACTCACTCCGAGAACAGAACTAGCTTATTACACAGTACAGTTTTTGGCAATGAAGACCTTTGTTTTCTAAGCAAATTATTTTATAAATGAAATGAATCTACTAAGTGGTACATCTTGTTAGATTTCATAAACCAGGAAAGTATCAACTTGCTGCACTCAACAATCCTCGTGGGAAAGCAACTCATTCGGAGAACAGAACTAGTCTATTTCACAAAGTACAATGTTCGGCAATGAAGATCTTTGTTGTCTAAGCAAACTACTTTAGAAATGAAACGAATCTACTACGTTGTACAACTTGTTAATTTACCCAAACCAGGAAAGTATCAACTTGCTGCACTCAACCATCTTCACTTGAAAGCAACTCATTCCGAGAACAGAACTAGCTTATTACACAGTACAGTGTTTGGCAATGAAGACCTTTGTTTTCTAAGCAAACTACTTTATAAATGAAAGGAATCTACTAAGTTGTACATCTTGTTAGATTACACAACCCAAGATCTTGCTGCACTCAACCGTCTTCGTAGTATAGAAACTCATTCCGAGAACAGAACTAGCTTATTTCACACAGCACAGTTTTTGGCAATGAAGATCTTTGTTTTCTAAGCAAACTACTTTAGAAATGAAACTAATAGGGACTTCCTGTCAAGATGGCGTCAGCATGACCTCGCCTCACCTTATAGGGAAGTAAAAGCAAGATATTTAAACTTTTAAAGATTTCTTAAAGGGTTTGCTGGCCCCTGCATCCAGCTAGAGGGAGGGGGTGGATGAAAAAATAGGGAATCCACTGATTCCCATGCTCTAGGATAGGGTCCACCTGACGGAGCGGACCCTGTTGGTCCGAGTGACTGCCAGAAGTCTGCCATTAGTCGCTAGTACCCGGCGCGACCTGACCCGGGACTCCTGCAGACCCTGCTGCTGGTCCCAGTGACTGGCGGAAGTCCGCATTAGCTGCTGGTGCCTGGTGCGGCCCGATCTGGGGCATTAGCTGCTAGCCCCCAGCGCGACCTGTCCCGGGACCGCCATGGGTCCTGCTGCTGGTCCGAGTGACCGGCGGAAGTCCGCATTAGCAGCTAGCACCCTGCACCACCTGACTCGTGACCACTGCAGACACTGCTGGTCCAAGTGACCGGTGGAAGTCCACCATTAGCTGCTAGCACCTGGCGCAGCCTGATCTGGGACTTCCGGGTACCCTGCCATTCCCATTGACCAGTGGAAGCCGCCATTAGCCACTCAGACCCCTCCCTCACTGGCCACATCCCCATCACTGGCCAGGTGCCCCCCTAGCCTTCCTGAGCCGTATCAGCAGTCACGTACCATCACTCACCCCTCCCAGGGCACAGCAGGGACCCAGGGAGGTAGGCCAGTGCTCCAGCCCTACCTTGTCTCAGCCCAACTAGGGTGAATGTGGACCCCATCCCTCTCACATACATAAAAAACACAGGCTGGCAGGCCAGTATCCCTCACCCTAGCCTACCAGAACTCTAGGGACCACTGCCATGACAATTACCACTGCACCCCACCCCACCCCAGGACAGCAGGCTAACATTCCATACACAAGGTACCTGAATCATTGTGATGGGCAAACTACAGCGAAAAAGGAATAGCATGAAAAACCAGACACAAGTAAATCTACCTAGACTATCCAGTCCTATAATGGATGTTTCAAATCAAAGCATAGAAGAGACAATAGATTCAGAACCCCAAAATGAAGTGACTAGCTATGCAACCCTGGCCAAGCAAATAGCACAACTCACAGAAACTCAACAAAGAGCCAACAATTGTATGAATGTTATCCTTGCTAGATTGAACCTAGTAGAAAAGAACCAGGAAGGGCTCCAAAGGCAGTTAAATGAACTGAAGTAGAATGAAAAAAGACAGGTCCTCAATTACCAGCTGGCTAAGTTCAATGAAGACATAAAGAAATAACAGGGATGAACTCCAAGAAGCATTAAGAAAATCAGAAAATGACACAAAAAGGGAACTAGACAGAGGGCTGGAAACTATACATAAAAAACCATAGAAAATATGAAACAAATTGAACAGTCCCAAAACTCTATAGAAGCCCTTAAGAACAGAGTAAGTCAGGTGGAAGATAGAAACTCAGAACTGGAAGACAGAACAGAAGAAACAGTCCGTGAGTCCAAAAATTACAAGTTCAAAAACGTTTGTAAACAGAACATGAGGGAAATGTGGGACACCCTTAAGCGCCCAAACATCAGGATCATGGGTATACCAGAGGGGAAGAAACACAGACCAAAGGAATGTCAAGAACACACTTATGAAGGGAAAGCCTATTCAACAAAATAATTGAAGAAAACTTTCCTGCTCTCTCAAAAGAAAACTCCATCCAATTACAAGAAGCTAGTAGAACTCCAAACAGACTGGACCAAAGAAGAAATTCTCCAAGACACATTATCTTTAAGATTCTAAATATTAAACAAAAGAGAAAATCCTAAAAGCAGCCAGGGAAAAACAACACATTACATATAAAGAGAACCCCATCAGAATTACCCCAGACTTCTCAATGGAAACACTAAAAGCCAGAAGGGCCTGGAATTCAACACGGCAAACTCTAAGAACCCATGGTTTCCAGCCCCAACTACTCTACCCAGCAAAAGTATCTCTCATAATAGATGGCGAAAGAAAAACCTTCCATGATAAAACTCATCTTTACAAGTATATGAACACAAAGCCAAACCTACAGAAAGTACTTCAGGTAATTCTCCACACAGAAGAAACAAATAACCAACTTCAAGAGCCCTCAAGAAATAGTCCACATTAACCAAACAAACAAAACAAACAAACAAACAAACAATCAAACAAAAAACCACAAAGACCACAACACACCACATTATGGCAGGTATTAAATCAAACCTCAAAATTATATCTCTGAATAATAATGGCCTTAATTCACCTCCTCAGGGTGAAAGGGTGGAAAATGATTTTCCAAGAAAACACAAACAAGAAAAAAGCAGGTGTAGGTATACTTTTATCTTATAAAATAGACTTCAAACCAAAGGTAACTAAAAAAGACAAAGAAGGCCACTTCTTACTTATCAAGGGAACAATCCAACAAGAGGATATCATATCACAGTCATCAATATTTATGCAAAAAACATAGGTGCACCACAATTCATGAAGTAAAATCTACTTGGCAACAAAACAGAAATAAACATCAATACCATCATAGTCGGGGACTTTAATACTCCATTATCAACAATGTATAGATCATCAAAACATAAAATTAATAGGGAAATAAGAGAGCTCAATAACACCATAGATCAACTAGACCTAACAGACTTATACAGAACATTCCACCCAAACTCTACAGACTACACGTTCTTCTCAGCAGCCCATGGAACCTTCTCTAAAATAGATCATATACTGGGCCATAAAGCCTGCCTCCATATTTCCAAGAAAATTGATGTAATTTCCTGTATATCAGACCACAATGCGGTAATGCTAGAAATCAACAACAAAAAGTACACCAGGAATTCCTCTTCCTCCTGGAAATTGAACAACATTTTTAAACAATAAATGGGTTGTGGATGAAATAAAGAATGAAATTGCAAAATTTCTAGAATTCAATGACAACGAGAACACATCATACCAAAACTTATGGGACACAATGAAGGCAGTCCTTAGGGGAAAAATCATAGCACTAAATGCCTTCATAACAAAAACAGAGAGATCCCAAAACAATAACCTAACCATCCATCCAAAGGCATTGAAAAAGCTAGAAGAAGCCAACCTAAAAAGCACCAGATGGAAAGAAATAATTAAGATCAGAGCAGAAATTAATGAATTGGAAACTAAGAGGACAATTAAGAAAATTGATGAAACAAAGAGCTGATTGATACACAAGATTGATACACCCCTGGCCAATTTGATCAAACGGAAAAAAGAAACACTTCAAATCAACAAAATTAGAAATGAAAAAGGAGAGATCACAACAGACATGAGTGAAATAGGAAGAGTCATTAGGACTTACTTCAAAAACCTCTACTCCATAAAAAAGGAGAATATGGAAGAAATGGATGAATTCCTAGACACATATCACCTACCAAACCTGAGCCCAGAGCAGATTAATTTCCTAAACAGACCCATCACACCCTTTGAGATTGAAGAGGTAATAAAACACCTCCCCAAAAAGAAGAGTCCAGGACCAGATGGTTTCTCAGCGGAATTCTACCAAACCTTCATGGAAGAACTGAAACCAATTCTTCTCAAACTGTGCCACACAATTGGAGAACAGGGAGAGATCCCCAACTCCTTCTATGAAGCTAGTATCACCCTAATTCCAAAACCAGGCAGAGATGCCACAAGAAAGGCAAATTATAGGCCCATTTCTCTGATGAACATAGACGCAAAGATCCTGAACAAAATTCTTGCAAACCGAATTCAACAGTACATCAAAAGCATTATCCACCTCGATCAAGTAGGCTTCATCCCTGGAACGCAGGGATGGTTCAACATATGGAAATCTATCAATGTAATACACCACATAAACAAGCTAAAACACAAAAACCACATGATCATTTCGATAGATGCAGAGAAGGCCTTTGAAAAATACAACATCACTTCATGATCAAAACACTGGAGAGAATAGGCATAGAGGGCCCATATCTCCGCATAATAAAGCTTATATATAAAGCACATGAAGCCCAATAATTCTAAATGGGGAGAGACTGAAGGAATTCCCATTGAGGTCAAGAACAAGACAGGGGTGTCCATTCTCACCTCTGCTCTTCAACATAGTGCTAGAAGTATTAGCTCAAGCAGTAAGACAGGAGAAAGAAATCAAAGGATACAAATTGGAAAGGAAGAAGTTAAGTTAGCCCTATTTGCAGATGACATGATTCTATACATAAGTGTCCCGAGAACTTCCATCTCAAAACTCTTAAAGGTGATTAGCGCCTTCAGCAAAGTAGCAGGATATAAAATCAATGCCCAGAAATCAATAGCCTTTCTGTATGCAAAGGACAAAGAGACAGAAAAAGAAATAACTAACATCGTCCCTTTTTCAATTGCAACAAAGAAAATAAAATACCTTGGAATAACATTGACGAAGGAAGTGAAAGATCTATACAATGAAAACATAAAAACTCTCAAGAAAGAAATTGAGGAGGTCCTACAAAAATGGAAAGACCTCCCATGCTCCTGGATTGGTAGAATTAACATTGTGAAAATGGCAATCTTACCAAAGGCACTCTATAGATTCAATACAATGCCGATAAAAATCTCCACTTCCTTCTTCAATGAGATAGAAAAAACTATCTCAAAATTTATATGGAAAGGCAGAAGGCCTCGGATATCCAAGCTCATCCTCAGCAAAAGAAATACCTCTGGAGGTATCACCATACCTGATCTAAAGCTATACTACAAAGCCATTGTAATAAAAACAACATGGTACTGGCATAAAAACAGGAATATAGACCAATGGAACAGAATTGAAGACCCAGATTTTGGGTCAAATAACTACAGCTACTTCATATTTGAAAAAGGCCCGTCCAATGCAGAATGGAGAAAAGACAGCATCTTCAACAAATGGTGCTGGACAAACTGAACAACCATATGTAGGAAAATGAAACTCGACCTGCACATCTCTCCATGCACAAAAATTAAGTCCAAATGGATCAAAGACCTTAACATAAAACCAGAAACACTGCATCTACTGGAAGAAAAAATAGGAGGAAATTTCCGTGACATAGGAGTGGGAAAAGATTTCCTGAACAAAACCACAGCAGCTCAGGAAATGAAACAATCACTCAACCATTGGGATCTCATGAAGCTGAACAGCTTTTTCACTGACAAACATACTATAACCAAAGGCAGCAGATTACCCACAGAATGGGAGAATATTTTCACCAGCTATACATCTGACAGATGCCTGATTTCTAGAATCTAGAAAGAACTCCAAAACCTAAACAATAAACCGCCACACAACCCACTCACAAAGTGGGGCAGAGAACTGCACAGGCAGTTCTCAGAGGAAGAAATACAAATAGCAAATGCACATTTAAGAAAATGTTCAACATCTCTAATCATCAGGGAAATGCAAATTAAAACAACAATGAGATTCCACCTTACCCCAGTAAGGATGGCTAACATTATAAAAACAATGAAAACAAATGCTGGTGAGGTTGTGGAGAAATAGGAACAAGTTTTTACTGCTGGTGGGAATGTAAAACGGTTCAACCATTATGGACAGCTATATGGAGACTCCTCAAAAGCATGACCATAGACCTACCAATGTATCCAGTTATTCCCTTGTTGGGCATTTACCCTAAAGGCTCCAAACCTCAGACCAGTGACATTTGCTCAACCATGTTTATAGCTGCTCAATTCATAATAGCACAAAGCTGGAATCAACCCAGGTGTCCATCACTAAATGAATGGATAAGAAAGATGTGGGATATCTACACTATGGAATTCTATGTAGCAGTAAGGAAAGATGAAATAAGGAAATTTGAAAAAAATGGTCAAACATGGAACAGATCACACTCAGTGAGCTCACCCAAGAACAAAAAGATCATTGTCGCATGGTCTCGTTTATCTGTCACTCCTCACCTGAATCTACGTGACATGCAGCCAAACCTAACAAACACTCTGAGGACCAGACAAGGGGGAGGGTGTGATGGGGGGAGGGAAAGAGAGGGTGGGGGGAAGGACAAGTGGCAGGGATACAATTGGGACCCAAAAGGAAAAGTTGCTATAAAAACCTTTACTCTGAACAACAGGCTAAAACATTGATCCTTCAGCAGGCCCGCAGAGGGAACACCCAAATCACAGGAATCTGGAGAGAGCATCATGAAGGCTAACCCTAATCTTCTCCTGCTTCTCTCTGTCTCTCTCCCTCTCACTCTATCTTCCTACCCCTCCTCTCTATACTCACTTCCTCTATAATATTATCTCTTTTTCTTCCCTCACCTTTCTAGGTGCAGACTTGATACTCCCAGTGCCAGCACGGGGTTAAACTCCACAATGAGCTCTTGATCCGAGGCACCTACAAGGTTACTCCCCCACAAAAAAGACAGACTTCTGTCAGAGTTCTTGTTGTCCCACCAAAGGTTAATGGTAAGACCCTACTGTCAAAGATAGCATACATGTGAGACCAAACACAGAGAGACCTGGCCAGAATCTGGAAGAAGGTCAGTCCCCAGACAGTTAGCTAGTCTAGTACCAGATGGTGCTACACGAGCAACTGGGGGAAAATGTCCGACATTGGTCCAAAGAACTTGCAGTCTAAGATACCCAGCAGGAAACAACTTGACGTAATGCTCATACAAGTGCAATAGTGGCAAACAGCCAGGGTGGGTAACCAACTGCTCTTGATTTGGCTAACAGATCCACTCAGTGGAATGCAACTCATTGCTGGAACTAGGAAACAAGTCAAATCCAGGTACAAAAATAAGCTCAGTCTTCAAGAGCAAGATACCACCAAATGTGGGCTAGAAGAGAGCCAACGCATACAAAATTCCCTCCAAAACATAGATGGTCATCCCTTCTACCTAGTACTAACTTTTCTCTCCGTTGGAGAATTTGCTTATCTTTTTTCAGGTGGACAACGAACCTGAAGGGACGATTAGCTATCCACACCTCATCAGGACCCCAGCTGAAAATATAGAACAACGCAGGGGAAGGGCAAGAGTTCAGCATTTATGGTGATCACGACACCAGAAAAAGGCTGAAGGAGATAAGCAGAGAGAACATCCAACTCGAACTAAGTCAGATATCCAGAGACACAGAGGCTCCCAAAACCTCATTACTGAAACATAACTGAAATGACCCCAAAGGGGCTCAGGGAAACTCATGGAAGAGAGGGAGGAAAGATCGTTGGAGTCACGAGTTGGGGCATTATGCACAGAGACTGGGGCCTACACCCCAGAACTGTTGACTAACCTCACAATGCACGACCCACATTCTCCATTGATGAGGGTCTCTTTGAAAGTGGGAGGACAGGGAGGAGGACAACGGAACCAACACTAAAAATGTAAAATCAGAATAATATAAGTAAAAAAATGCACAAAATATGCTTTGACCTGGAAAATAGGAAACAAACTTATGAGTGCCAGAATCAACCTACTGAATGCTCAAGAAATATAGAAAAATAAATATTCTTTTGAAAAAAAAGAAATTAAACGAATCTACTAAGTTGTACATCTTGTTAGATTACACAAACCAGGAAAGTATCAACTTGCTGCACTCAACCGTCTTCTTGGGAAATCAACTCATTCTGAGAACAGAACTAGCTTACTTTACACAGTACAGTGTTTGCCAATGGAGAACTTTGTTTTTTAAGGAAACTACTTTATAAATGAAACGAATCTACTACATTGTACATCTTGTTAGATTACACATACCAGGAAAGTACCAACTTTCTACACTCAACCGTCTTCGTGGGAAAGCAACTTATTTGAGAACAGAACTAAATTATTAAACACAGGACAGTTTTTGGCAATGAAGTTATTTCTTTTTTTAAGCATATTACTGGGGAAATGAAACGAATCTGTTAAGTTGAACATCTTGTTAGATTACACAAACAAGGAATGTATCAACTTGCTGCAATCAACCGTCTTCATGGGAATGCAACTCATTCCCAGAAGAGAACAAGGTTATTTCACAAAGTACAGTATTTGACAATGAAGATCTTTGTTTTCTAAGCAAACTACTTTAGAAATGAAACGAATCTACTAAGCTGTACATCTTGTTAGATTACACAATCCAGGAAAATATCAAATTCATGCACTCAACCATTTTTGTGGGAAAGTAACTAATACCGAGAACAGAACGACTTTATTTCACACAGTACAGTGTTGGGAATTGAAGACCTTTGTTTTCTAAGCAAACTATTTTATTAATGAAACGAATCTACTAAGTTTTACATCTTGTTAGAGTACATAAACCAGGAATGTATCAACTTTGTGCACTCAACCGTCTTCGTAGTAAAGCAACTTATTCAGAGAACAGATTTAGCTTATTTCACACAGTACAGTTTTCGTCAATGAAGATCTTTGTTTTCTAATTAAACTACTTTAGAAATGAAATGAATCTACTAAGTTGTACACCTTGTTAGATTACAAAAACCAGGAAAGCTTCAACTTGCTGCACTCAACTGTCTTGGTGGGAAAGCAAATCATTCGGAGAACAGAACTAGCTTATTTCATAAAGTACAGTGTTCAGCAATGAAGATCTTTGTTTTCAAAAGAAACTACTTTAGAAATGAAAGAATCTACTAAGTTTTACATCTTGTTAGATAACACAATCCAAGAAAGTATCAAATTCCTGCACTTAACCGTCTTCTTGGGAAAGCAACTCATTCCGAGAACAGAACTAGTTTATTTCACACTGTACAATGAAAATCTTTTCTTTCTAAGCAAACTACCTTAGAAATGAAACGAATCTACTAAGTTGTACATCTTGTTAGATTACACAAACCAGGAAAGTGCAAACTTGCTGCACTGAACTGTCTTCGTGGGAAAGCAACTCATTCCGAGAACAGAACTAGCTTATTTCACAAAGTACAGTGTTCGTAAAAGAAGATCTTTGTTTTCCCAGCAAAATACTTTAGAAATGAAATGAATCTACTAATTGTACATCTTGTTATCTTACACAAACCTGGAAAGTACCAACTTTCTACACTCAACCGTCTTCGTAGTAAAGCAAATCATTCCGAGAACAGAACTGGCGTATTACACACAATATAGTTTTTGGCAATGAAGATCTTTCTTTTTTTAAGCAAACTAGTATGAAAATGAAACGAATCTACTAACTTGTATATCTTGTTAGATTTCCCAATCCAGGAAAGTTTCAACTTGCTGCACTCAACCGTCTTGGTAGGAAAGCAACACATTCCGAGAACAGAACAAGCTTATTATACACGGTAAGGTGTTCAGAAATGAAGATTTTTTGTTTTCTGAGCAAACTACTTTAGAAATGAAAAGAATCTACTAAGTTGTACATCTTTTTAGATTACACAAACCAGGAAAGTATCAACTTTCCGCACTCAACCATCTTCATAGGAAAGCAACTCAATCCGAGAACAGAACTAGCTCATTTCAAACAGTACAGAGTTCAGCAAAGAAGAGCTTTGGTTTCTAAGCAAACTACTTTAGAAATGAAACGAATCTCCTAAGCTGTCCACATGTTAGATTACACAAACCAGGAAAGTATCCACTTGCTGCACTCAACCGTCTTCGTGGGAAAGCAACTCATTCCGAGAACAGAACTAGCCTATTTCAGACAGTACAGTTTTCGGCAATGAAGATCTATGTTTTCTAATCAAAGTACTTTAGAAATGAAACGAGTCTACTAAGTTGTACATCTTATTAGATTGCACAAACCAGGAAAGTTTGATCTTGCTGCACTCAACCGACTTCATAGGAACGCATCTCATTCCCCGAACAGAACTAGCTTATTTCACACAGTACAGTGTTCAGGAATGAAAATCTTTGTTTTCTAAGCAAACTACCTTAGAAATGAAACGAATCTACTAAGTTGTTCATCTTGTTATATTACACAAACCAGGAGATTATCAACTTGATGTACTCAACCGTCTTCGTGGGAAAGCAACTCAATCTGAGAACAGAACTTGCTTATTACACAGTACAGTGTTTGGCAATGAAGACATTTGTTTTCTAAGCAAAGTACTTTATAAATGAATCGAATCTACTAAGTTGTACATCTTGTGAGATTACACAATCCAGGAAAGTATCAACTTCCTGCACTCAACCATCTTCGTGGGAAAGCAACTCATTCCGAGAACAGAACTAGCTTGTTTCACACAGTACAGTGTTCAGCAATGAAGATCTTTGTTTTCTAAGCAAACTACTTTAGAAATTAAACGAATCTACTAAGTTGTTCAACTTATTAGATTACACAAACCAGGAAAGTATCAACTTGCTGCACTCAACTGTCTTCGTTTGAAAGCAAATCATTCCTAGAAAAGAACTAGCATATTACACAGTACAGTGTTTGGCAATGAAGACCTTTGTTTTCTAAGCAAATTACTTTATAAATGAAACAAAACTACTAAGTTGTATATCTTGTTAGATTACACAAACTAGGAAAGTATCAACTTTCTGCACTCAACCGTCTTTGTGGGAAAGCAACTCATTCCGAGAACAGAACTAGCTTATTTCACAAAGTACAGTGTACGGAATTGAAGATCTTTGTTTTCTAAGCAAACTACTTTAGAAATGAAACGATCTACTAAGGTATACATCTTTTCAGATTACACAATCCAGGAAAGTATCAACTTCCTGCACTCAACCATCTTCATGGGAAACCAACTCATTCCAAGAATAGAACTAGCTTATTTCACACTGTACAATATTCGGCAATAAAGATTTTTTTCTTTCTAAGCAAACTACTTTAGAAATTAATCGAATCTACTAAGTTGTACATCTTGTCAGATTACACAAACCAGGAAAGTTTGATCTTGCTGCACTCAACCGTCTTCGTAGTATAGAAGCTCATTCCGAGAACAGAACTAGCTTATTTCAAACAGTACAGTTTTTGGCAATGAAGATCTTTGTTTTCTAAGCAAACTACTTTAGAAATGAAACGAATCTACTAAGTTGTAAATCTTGTGAGATTACACAATCCAGGAAAGTACCAACTTCCTGCACTCGAAATTCTTCGTGGGAAAGCAACTATTTCCAAGATCAGAATTAGCTTATTGTACACAGTACAGTGTTCGGCAATGAAGACCTTTGTTTTCTAAGCAAACCACTTTAGAAATGGAAAGAATCTAGTTTATCTTGTTAGATTACACAAACCAGGAAAGTATCAACTTGCTGCACTCAACCGTCTTAGTAGTAAACCAACTCATTCCGAGAACAGAACTAATTTATTTTACACAGTACAGTTTTTGGCAATGAAGATCTTTGTTTTTTAAACAAAGTACTTTAGAAGTGAAACGAATCTACTAAGTTGTACATCTTGTTAGATTACACAATACAGGACAGTTTGATGTTGCTCCACTCAACTGTCTTCATAGGAAAGCAACTCATTCCTAGTAGAGAACTAGTTTATTTCACACTGTACAATGTTCAGAAATGAAGATCATTGTTTTAAGCAAACTACTTTAGAAATGAAACGAATGTACTAAGTTGTTCAACTTTTCAGATTACACAAACCAGGAAAGTGTCAACTTGCTGCACACAACCGTCTTCACAGGAAAGCAACTCATTCCAAGACCAGAACTAGTTTATTTCACAAGGTACAGTTTTGGGCAATGAAGATCTTTGTTTTCTATGCAAATGACTTTAGAAATGAAACGAATCTATGAAGTTGTACATCTTGTTAGATTACACAAACCAGAAATGTATCAACTTTCTGCACTCAAACTTCACATAGTAAAGCAACTCAATCCGAGAAGAAAACTAGCTTTTTTCACACAGTACACTTTTTGGCAATGAAGGTCTTTCTTTTCTAAGCAAACGACTTTATAAATCAAACGAATGTACTATGTTTTACATCTTGTTAGATTACACAAACCAGGAAAGTATCAACTTACTGCACTCAAACTTCACGTAGTAAAGCAACTCAATCCGAGAACAGAACACAGTACACTTTTCGGCATAGAAGGTCTGTCTTTTCTAAGCAAACTACTTTATAAATCAAACGAATCTACTATGTTTTACATCTTGGTAGATTACACAAACCAGGAAAGTATCACCTTGCTGCTTCAACCATCTTTGTGAGGAAGCAACTCATTCTAGAACAGAAATAGCTTATTTCACAAAGTACGGTGTTTGGGAATGAAGATATTTGTTTTCTAAGAAAAATACTTTAGAAATGAAATGAATCTACTACGGTGTACATCTTCTTAGATTACACAATACAGGAAAGTTTCAACTTGCTGCACTCAACTGTCTTCATTGGAAAGCAACTCATTCCAAGAACAGAACTAGCTTATTTCACACAGTACATTGTTCGGCAATGAAGATCTTTGTTTCCTAAGCAAAAGACACTAGAAAGGAAACGAATGCACTAAGTTGTACATGTTGTTAGATTACACAAACCAGGAAAGTATCAACTTGCTGCGCTCAACCGTCTTCGTGGCAAAGCAACTCATTCCGAGAACTGAACTACCTTATTACACAGTACAGTTTTCAGCAATGAAGACCTTTGTTTTCTGAGAAAACTACTTTATAAATGAAACTAATCTACTAAGTTGTACACCTTCTTAGATTAAACAAACCAGTAAAGTATCAACTTGGTGCACTTAACAGTCTTCGTGGGAAAGCAAATCATTCCGAGAACAGAACTAGCTTATTTCACACAGTACAGTGTTTGGCAATGAAGACCTTTGTTTTCTAATCAAACTACTTTAGAAATGCAATGAATCTACTAAGTCGTACTTCTAGTTAGATTTCACAAACCAGGAAAGTTTGATCTTGCTGCACTCAACCATCTTCGTATGAAAGCAACTCATTCCGAGAACAGAACTAGCTTATTTAACAAAGTACAGTGTTTGGCAATGAAGACCTTTGTTTTCTAAGCAAAGTACTTTACAAATGAAACGAATCTACTAAGTTGTACATCTTGTTAGATTACACAAACCAGGAAAGTATTAACTTGCTGCACTCAACCGTCTTCGTAGTAAAGTAGCTCATTCTGAGACCAGAACTAGCTTATTTCACGCAGTACAGTTTTAGACAATGAAGATCTTTGTTTTCTAAGCAAACGACTTTAGAAATGCAACAAATCTAATAAGTTGTACATCTTGTTATATTACACAAACCAGGAAAGTATCAACTTGCTGCACTCAACCGTCTTCGTGGGAAAGCAACTAATTCCGAGAACAGAACTAGCTTATTTCACACACTACAGTGTTCTGCAATGAAGATCTTTGTTTTCTCAGCCAAAGACTTTAGAAATAAAATGAATGTACTAAGTTGTACATCTTTTTAGATTACATAAACCAGGAAAGTATCAACTTACTGCACTCAACCGTCTTCTTGGGAAAGCAACTCATTCCGAGAACAGAACTAGCTTATTTCACAAAGTACAGTGTTTGGCAATGAAGATCTTTGTTTTCTAAGCAAAGTATGTTACAAATGAAATGAATGTACTACGTTGTACATCTTGTTAGATTACACAAACCAGAAAAGTATCAACTTTCTGCACTCAACCATCTTTATAGTAAAGCAACTCACTCCTAGAACAGAACTAGGTTATTTTACAATGTACAGTGTTCGTCAATGAACATCTTTGTTCTCTAAGCAAACGACTTTAGAATTGAAACGAATCTACTAAGTTGTACATCTTGTTAGATTACACAAACCAAGAAAGTATCAACTTGCTGCACTCCACCGTCTTCGTGGGAAAACAACTAATTCCGAGAACAGAACTAGCTTATTTCACACAGTACAGTGTTCAGCAATGAAGATGTTTGTTTTCTTAGAAAACTACTTTAGAAATGAAGCAAATCTACTAAGTTGTACATCTTGTTTGCATACACAAACCAGTAAAGTATCTACTTGCTGCACTAAACAGTCTTTGTAGGAAAGCATGTCATTCCGAGAACAGAACTAACTTATTTCACACAGTACAGTGTCCGGCAATGAAGATCTTTCTTTTCTAAGAAAACTACTTTACAAATGAAACAAATGTCGTACTTCTAGTTAGATTTCACAAACCAGGAAAGTTTGAACTTGCTGCACTCAAGAGTCTTTGTAAGAAACCAACTGAATCCGAGAACAGAACTAGCTTATTTCACAGAGTACAGTGTTCAGCAATGAAGATGGTTGTTTCCTAAGCAAACTACTTTAGAAATCAGGCGAATCCACTAAGTTGTACTTGTTGTTAGATTACACAAACAAGGAAAGTTTGAACTTGCTGCACTCACTAGTCTTGGTAAGAAAGCAACTGATTCCGAGAACAGAACTAGGTTATTTCATGGAGTACAGTTTTCGGCAATGAAGATATTTGTTTTCTAAACAAACTACTTTAGAAATGAGGTGAATCTACTAAGTTGTACATCTTGTTAGATTACACAAGCAAGGAAAGTTTGAACTTCGATCCCTAAACACTCTTCGAAAGAAAACAACTGATTTCGAGAACAGAACTAGCTCATTTCACACAGTACAGTGTTCGGCAATGAAGATGTTTGTTTTCTAGACAAACGACTTTAGAAATGAGGTGAATCTACTAAGTTGTACATCTTGTTAGATTACACAAACAAGGAAAGTTTGATCTTGCTGAACTCAACCGTCTTCGTAAGAAAGCAACTCTTTTCGAGAGCAGAACTGGCTTATTTCACACAGTTCAGTGTTTTGAAATGAAGTTGTTCATTTTCTAAACAAACTACTTTAGAAATGAGCCGAATCTGTTAAATTGTACATCTTCTTAGATTGCACTAACTAGGAATGTTTGAACTTGCTGCACTCAACCGTCTTCGTAAGAAAGCAACTGACTCCGAGAACAGAACTAGCTTATTTCAGAGTACAGTGTTCAGAAATGATGATGTTTGTTTTTAAAAGAAACAACTATAGAAATGAGATGAATCTACTATGTTGTACATCTTGTAAGATTACACCAACGAGGAATGTTTGAAGTAATTGCCCTAAACCCTCTTCGTAAGAAAGCAACTGATTCTGAGAACAGAACTAGCTCATTTCACACGGTACAGTGTTCGGCAATGAAGATGTTTGTTACTAAACAAACGACTTTAGAAATCAGGCGAATCTACTAAGTTGTACTTGTTGTTAGATTACACAAACAAGGAAAGTTTGAAATTGCTGCAGTCAAGAGTCTTGGTAAGAAAGCAACTGATTCTGAGAACAGAAGCAGCTTAATTCACACAGTACAGTGTTCGGAAATGAAGATGGTTGTTTTCTAAACAAACGACTTTAGAAATCAGCCGAATCCAGTAAGTAGTACTTGTTAGCTTACACAAAGAAGGAAAGTTTGAACTTGCTGCACTCAAGAGTTTTTGTAAGAAAGCAACTGATCCAAGAACAGAACTAGCTTATTTCATGGAGTGCAGTGTTTGGCAATGAAGATGTTAGTTTTCTAAACAAACTACTTTAGATATGAGGTGAATCTACTAAGTTGTATATCTTGTTAGATTACACAAACAAGGAAAGTTTGAACTTGCTGCACTCAAACCTCTTGGTAAGAAACCAACTGATTCCGACAACAGAACTAGCTCATTTCACACAGTACTGGGTTCGGCAATGAAGATGTTTGTTTTCTAGACAAACTACTTCAGAAATGAGGCGAATCTACTAAGTTTTACATCTTGTTAGATTACACAAACAAGGAAAGTTTGAACTTGCTGCACTCAAACCTCTTCGTAAGAAAGCAACTGATTCTGAGAACAGAAGTAGCTCACTTCACACATTACAGTTTTTGGAAATGAAGAGGTTTGTTTTCTAAACAAACTACTTTAGAAATGAGGTGAATCTACTAAGTTGTACGTCTTGGTAGATTACACAAACAAGAAAAGTTTGATCGTGCTGCACTCAACCGTCTTCCTAAGAAAGCAACTCATTTCGAGAACAGAACTGGCTCATTTCACCCCTTACAGTGTTTTCAAATGAAGATGTTTGTTTTCTAAACAAACTACTTTACAAATGGGGCAAATCTACTAAGTTTTACATCTTGTTAGATTACACAAAAAGGAAAGTTTGGTCTTGCTGCACCGAAGACTCTTCGTAAGAAAGCAACTGATTCTGAGAACAGATCTAGCTCATTTCACACAGTACAGTGTTCGGCAATGAAGATGTTTATTTCTAAATAAACTACTTTAGAAAGGCAGCGAATCTACTAAGTTGTACATCTTGTTAGATTACACAAATTTGGAAAGTTTGATCTTGCTGCACTGAAGACTCTTCGTAAGAAAGCAACTGATTCCGAGAACAGAACTGGCTTATTTAACACAGTACAGTGTTCAGGAATGAAGATGGTCGTTTCATAAACAAACTACTTTAGAAATGAGTAGAATCTACTAAATTGTACATCTGGTTAGATTACACTAACTAGGAATATTTGAACTTGCTGCACTAAAGAGACTTTGTAAGAAAGCAACTGATTCCGAGAACAGAACTAGCTTATTTCAAAGAGTTCAGTTTTGGGCAATGAAGATGTTTGTTTTCTAAACAATCTACTTTATACATGAAGAGAATCTACTAAATTGTATATCTTCTTAGATTACACTAACTAGGAATATTTGAACTTGCTGCACTAAAGAGTCTTTGTAAGAAAGCAACTGATTCTGAGAACAGAACTAGCTTATTACACAGAGTACAGTGTTTGGCATTGAAGATGTTTGTTTTCTAAACAAACTACTTTAGAAATGAGGCATATGTACTAAATTGTACATCTTCTTATATTACACTAACTAGGAATATTTGAACTTGCTGCACTGAAGCGTCTTTGTAAGAAAGCAACTGATTCTGAGAACAGAACTAGCTTATTTCGCAGAGTACAGTGTTTGGCAATGAAGATGTTTGTTTTCTAAAAAAACTACTTTAGAAATGAGGTGAATCTACTAAGTTGTGCATCTTGTTAGATTACACAAACAAGGAATGTTTGAACTTGCTGCCCTAAATCCTCTTCGTAAGAAAGCAACTGATTCCGAGAACAGAACTAGCTCATTTCACACAGTACACTGTTTGGCAATGAAGATGTTTGTTTTCTAAACAAACTACTTTAGAAATGAGGAGAATCTACGAAATTGTACATGTTCTTAGATTACACTAACTAGGAATGTTTGAACTTGCTCCACTCAACCGTCTTTGAAAGACAGCAACTGATTCTGTGAACAGAACTAGCTTATTTCACAGAGTACCGTGTTCGGCAATGAAGATGTTTGTTTTCTAAACAAACTACTTTAGAAATGAGGTGAATCTACTACGTTGTACATCTTGTTAGATTACACAAACATGGAAAGTTTGAACTTGGTGCCCTAAACCCTCTTCGTAAGAAAGCAACTGTTTCCGAGAACAGAACTGTCTTATTTCACAGAGTACAGTGTTCAGCAATGAAGATGTTTGTTTTCTAAACAAACTACTTTAGAATTCATGCGAATCTACTAAATTGTACATCTTGTTGGATTACACAAACAAGGAAAGTTTGAACTTCCTACCCTAAACCTTCTTCCTAAGAGAGCAACTGATTCCGAGAACAGAACTAGCTCATTTCACACAGTACAGTGTTCGGCAATGAAGATGTTTGTTTTCTAAAAAAACTATTTTAGAAATGAGGCGAATCTAGTAAGTTGTACATCTTGTTGGATTACACAAAGAAGGAAAGTTTGAACTTGCTGCATCCAACGGTCTTCGTAAGAAAGCAACTGATTCTGAGAACAGAACTAGCTAATTTCAAACAGTACAGTTTTTGGCAATGAAGATGTACGTTTTCTAAACAAACTACTTTAGCAATGAGGTGAATCTACTAAGTTGTACATCTTGTTGGATTACACAAAGAAGGAAAGTTTGAACTTGCTGCACCCAAAGGTCTTCGTAAGAAAGAAACTCATTCTGAGAACAGAACTGGATAATTTCACCCATTGCAGTGTTTTGAAATGAAGATGTTTGTATTCTAAACAAACTACTTTAGAAATGAGGAGAATCTGCTAACTGGTACATCTTTTTAGATTACACAAATTAGGACAGTTTGATCTTGCTGCACTGAAGACTCTTCATATGAAACAACTGATTCCTAGAACAGGACTGGCTTATTTAACACAGTACAGTGTTTGGCAATGAAGATGTTTTTTTTCTAAACAAACTACTTTAGAAATGAGGAGAATCTACTAAATTGTACATCTTCTTAGATTACACTAACTAGGAATATTTGAACTTGCTGCACTCAAGTGTCTGTGTAAGAAAGCAACTGATTCCGAGAACAGAACTAGCTCATTTCACACAGCACAGTGTTCGTCAATGAAGATGTTTGTTTTCTAAACAAACTACGTTAGAAATGAGTTGAATCTACTAAGTTGTACATCTTGGTAGATTACAAAAATTAGGAAGGTTTGAACTTGTAGAACTCAACACTCTTTGCTGGAAAGCAACACATTCCAGTAACAGAACTAGCTTGTTTCACACAGTACAGTATTTGACAATGAAGGTGTTTGTTTTCTAAACAAACTATGTTAGAAATGAGTTGAGTCTACTAAGTTGTACATCTTGTTAGATTAAACAAACTAGGAAAGTTTCAACTTTTATAACTCAACACTCTTCGTAGGAAAGCAACTAATTTGGGGAACAGTACTAGATTATGTCACACAGAAGAGTGTTCGGCAAAGAAGGTGTTTGTTTTCTAAACAATCTACGTAAGAAATGAAGCTAATTTACTAAATCGTACATCTTCGTAGAATAAACAAACTAGGAAAATTTGATCTTACTGCACTGAAGACTCTTCGTGAGAAAGCAACTCATTCCGAGAACAGAACTAGCTTATTTCACACAGTACAGTTTTGGGCAATGAAGGTGTTTGTTTTCTAAACAAACTATGTCAGAAATGAGGCGCATCTACTAAGTTGTATATCTTGTCAGATTACACAAACTAGGAACGTTTCAACTTGTAGAACTCAACACTCTTTGTAGGAAAGCAACCCATTCCGAGAACAGAACTACATTATTTCACACATTACACTGTTCGGCAATGAAGGTGTTTGTTTCCTAAACAAACTACGTTAGAAATGAAGCTAATGTACTAAGTTGTTCATCTTCTCAGATTACAAAAACTAGGAAAGTTTTATCTTGCTACACTGAAGACTCTTACTGAGAAAGCAATTCAACCGAGAACAGAACTAGCTTATTTCACACAGTACAGTGTTGGGCAATGAAGGTGTTTGTTTTCTAAACAAACTATGTCAGAAATGAGGTGAATTTACTAAGTTGTACAACTTGTGAGATTACACAAATTAGGAACGTTTCAACTTATAGAACTCAACACTTTTTGTAGGAAAGCAATTCATTCCGAAAACAGAACTAGATTATTTCACACACTACAGTGTTCAGTAATGATGGTGTTTGTTTTCTAAAGAAACTACGTTAGAAATGAAGATAATTTACTAAATTGTCCATCTTCCCAGATTACACAAACTAGGAAAGTTTGATCTTGCTGCACTGAAGGTTCTTTGTAATTAATCTACTCATTCTGGGAACAGAACTAGCTTATTTCACAGAGTACAGTGTTCGGCAATGAAGGTTTTTGTTTTCTAAACAAACTACGTTAGAAATGAGGATAATCTACTAAGTTGTACATCTTGTTCGATTACACAAACTAGGAAAGTTAGATCTTTCTGCACTGAAGACTCTTCGTGAGAAAGCAGCTCATTCCGAGAACAAAACTAGCTTATTTCACACAGTACAGTGTTGGGAAATGAAGGTGTTTGTTTTCTAAACAAACTATGTTAGAAATGAGTTGAATCTACTAAGTTGTACATCGTGTTAGATTACACAAACTAGAAAAGTTTGAACTTGTAGAACTCAACAATTTTCGTAGGAAAGCAACTCATTCCGAGAACAGAACTAGCTTATTTCACAGAGTACAGTGTTCGACAATGAAGGTGTTTGTTTTCTACACAAAGTACGTTAAAAAGGAAGCTAATTCACTAAATTGTACATCTTGTTAGATTACACAAACTAGGATAGTTTTATCTTGTAGATTTCAACACTCTTAGTAGGAAAGCAACTCATCCCGAGAACAGAACTGGATTATTTCACACAGTACAGTGTTCGGCAATGAAGGTGTTTGTTTTCTAAACAAACTACGTTACAAAGGAAGGTAATTCAATAAATTGTACATCTCGTTAGACTTCACAAAATAAAAAAGTTTGAACTTGTAGATATCAACACTCTTCGTAGGAAAGCAACTCATTCCGAGAATAGAACTAGCTTATTTCACACAGTACAGTGTTTGGCAATGAAGGTATTTGTTTTCTAAACAAACTACGTTAGAAATGAGGCTAATTCACTAGATTGTACATCCTGTTAGATTACACAAACTGGGAAACTTTGATCTTGTAGATATCAACACTCATCCTAGGAAAGCAAGTCAGTCCGAGAACAGAACTAGCTTATTTCACACAGTACAGTGTTCGGTAATGAATGTGTTTGTTTTCTAAACAAAGTACTTAAGAAATGAAGCCAATTTAATAAATTGTATATCTTGTTAGATTACACAAACTATCAAAGTTTCATCTTGTAGATATCAACACTCTTCGTAGGAAAGCAACTCATTCCGAGAACAGAACTAGCTTATTTCACACAGTACAGTGTTCGGCAATGAAGGTGTTTTTTTCTAAACTATGTTAGAAATGCGAGGAATCTACTAAGTTTTACACCTTGTTAGATTTCATAAACTAGGAAGGTTTGACCTTGCTGCACTGAAGACTCTTCGTGAGAAAACAACTCAACCGAGAACAGAACTAGCTTATTTCACACATTACAGCTTTGGGCAATGAAGGTGTTTGTTTTCTAAACAAACTACGTTAGAAATGGGTTGAATCTACTTAGTTGTATATCTTGTTAGATTCACAAACTAGGAAAGTTTGAACTTGTAGAACTCAACACTCTTCCTAGGAAAGCAACTCATTCCGAGAACAGAACTAGCTTATTTCACACAGTACAGTGTTCGGCAATGAAGGTGGTTGTTTTATAAAAAAACTACGTTAGAAATGAAGCTAATTTACTAAATTGTCCATCTTCTTAGATTACACAAACTAGGAAATATTGAACTTGTAGAACACAACACTCTTCGTAAGAAAGCAATTCATTCTGAGAACAGAACTAGCTTATTTCACACCATACATTGTTCGGCAATGAAGGTGTTTGTTTTCTAAAGAAACTCGGTTTCAAAGGCATTGAATCTACTAAGTTGTACATCTTCTTAGATCACACAAACTAGGAAAGTGTAATCTTGCTGCACTGAAGACTCTTCGTAAGAAAGCAACTAATTCTGAGAACAGAACTAGCTTCTTTCACACCGTACGGTGTTGGGCAATGAAGGTGTTTGTTTTGTGAAGAAACTAGGTTTGAAAGGCGTTGAATCTACTAAGTGGTACATCTTGTTAGATCACACAAACTATGAAAGTTTAATCTTACTGCGCTGCAGACTCTTCCTAAGAAAGCAACTCATTCTGAGAACAGAACTATCTTATTTCACACAGTACAGTGTTCGGCAATGAAGGTGTTTGTTTTCTAAAGAAACTAGGTTATAAACCGGTTGAATCTACTAAGTGGTACATCTTGTTAGATTACACAAACTAGGAAAGTTTAATCTTGCTGGACTGAAGACTCTTCGTAAGAAAGCAACTCATTCTGAGAACTAGCTTATTTCATAAAGTAGAGTGTTGGGAAATGAAGGTGTTTGTTTTCTAAATAAACTAGGTTAGAAAGGCGTTGAATCTACTAAGTTGTACATCTTGTAAGATTACACAAAGTAGGAAAGTTTGATCTTGCTGCACTGAAGTCTCTTCGTGAGAAAGCAACTCATTCCGATAACAGAACTACCTTATTTCACGCAGTACAGTGTTGGGCAATGAAGGCAGTTGTTTTCTAAAAAAAACTACGTCAGAAATGTAGCTAATTTACTAAATTGTACATCTTGTTAGATTACACAACGTAGGAAAGTTTGATCTTGCTGCGCTGAAGACTCTTAGTAAGAAAGCAACTCATTCCGAGAATAGAACTAGCTTATTTCACAGATTACACTGTTCGGCATTCAAGGTGTTTGTTTCCTAAAGAAATTATGTTAGAAATAAGTTGAATCTACTAAGTTGTACATCTTGTTAGATTACACAAATTAGAAGTTTGAACTTGTAGAACTCAACACTCTGCAAAGGAAAGAAACTCATTCTGAGAACAGAACAAGCTTATTTCACAGAGTACACTGTACGACAATGAAGGTGTTTGTTTTCTAAACAAACTAAGTTAGAAATGAAGCTAATTTACTAAATTGTCCATCTTCTCAGATTACACAAACTAGGAAAGTTTGACCTTGCTGCACTGAAGGCTCTTTGTAATTAAACTACTCATTCCGGGAACAGAACTAGCTTATTTCACAGAGTACAGTGTTCAGCAATGAAGGCTTTGTTTTCTAAACAAAGTACGTTTGAAATGAGGCGAATCTACTAAGTTGCACGTCTTGTTAGATTACACAAACTAGGAAAGTTTGATCTTGCTGCACTGAAGACTCTTCATAAGAAAGCAACTCATTCCGGGAACATAACTAGCTTATTTCACAGAGTACAGTGTTCGGCAATGAAGGTTTTTGTTTTCTAAAAGAACTATGTACAAAATGAGGTGAATATACTAAATTGTACATCTTGTAGATTACACAAAATGGGAAAGTTTGATCTTGCTGCACTGAAGACTCTTCATGAGAAAGCAACTCATTCCGATAACAGAACTAGCTTATTTCACACAGTACAGTGTTTCGCAATGAAGGTGTTTCTTTTCTATAGAAACTACGTGAGAAATGAGTTGAATCTACTAAATTGTACATCTTGTTAAATTACACAAACTACTAAAGTTTCATCTTGCTGCACTGAAGACTTTTCCTGAGAAAGCAACTCATTCCGAGAACAGAACTAGCTTATTTAACACCATAGAGTGTTGGGCAATGAAGGTGTTTGTTTTCTAAACAAACAAGGTTAGAAAGGCGTTGAATCTACTAAGTTGTACAACTCGTTATATTACACAAACAGGCAAATTTTAATCTTGCTGCACTGAAGACTCTTCGTAAGAAATCAAGTCATTCTGAGAACAGAACTAGCTTATTTCACACCGAACAGTGTTAAGGAATGAAGGTGTTTGTTTTCTAAAGAAACTAGGTTAGAAAGGCGTTGAATCTACTAAGTTGTACATATTGTTAGATTACAGAAACTAGGAAAGTTTGGTCTTGCTGCACTGAAGACTTTTTGTGAGAAAGCAACTCATTCTGAGAACAGAACTAGCTTATTTCACACAGTAGAGTGTTGGGCAATGAAGGTGTTTGTTTTCTAAAGAAACTACGTTAGAAATGAGTTGAATCTACTAAGTTGTACATCTTATGAGATTACACAAACTAGGAAAGTTAGACCTTCCTGCACTGAAGACTCTTCGTGAGAAAGCAACTCATTTCGACAACAGAACTAGTTTATATCACACAGTACACTGTTGGGCAAAGAAGGTGTTTGTTCTCTAAACAAACTTCGTTAGAAATGACTTCAATCTACTAAATTGTACATCTTGTGAGATTACACAAACTAGGAAAGTTTGAACTTGTAGAACTCAACACTCTTTGTAGAAAAGCAACTCATTCTGAGAACAGAACTAGCTTTTTTCACACAGTACAGTGTTCGGCAAAGAATCTGTTTGTTTTCTAAAGAAACTAGATTAGAAAGGCGTTGAATCTAGTAAGTCATACATTTTGTTAGATTACACGAACTAGGAAAATTTAATCTTGCTGCACTGAAGACTCTTCGTAAGAAAGCAATCATTCCAAGAACAGAACTAGCTTATTTCACACTCTACAGTGTTCGGCAATGAAGGTGTTTGTTTTCTAAAAAAACTAGTTTAGAAAGGCGTTGAATCTACTAAGTTGTACATCTTGTTAGATTACACAAACTACGATAGTTTAATCTTGCTGAACTGAAGACTCTTCGTAAGAAAGCAACTCATTTTGAGAACAGAACTAGTTCATTTCACACTGTACAGTGTTCGGCAATGAAGGTATTTGTTTTCTAAAGAAACTAGGTTAGAAAAGTGTTGAATCTACTGAGTCGTACATTTAGTTACATTACACAAAATAGGTATGTTTGGTCTTGCTGCACTGAAGACTCTTCGTGAGAAAGAAACTCATTCCGAGAACAGAACTAGCTTATTTCACACAGTACAGTGTTGGGCAATGAAGGTGTTTGTTTTCTAAAGAAACTACGTTAGAAATGAAGCTAATTTTCTAAATTGTACATCTTCTTAGATTACACAAACTAGTAAAGTTTGAACTTGTAGAACTCAACACTCTTCGTAAGAAAGCAACTCATTACGAGAACAGAACTAGCTTATTTCACACCGTACAGTGTTCTGGAATGAAGGTGTTTGTTTTCTAAATGAACTAGGTTAGAAAGGCGTTGAATCTACTAAATTGTACATCTTGTTAGATTACACAAAGTAGGAAAGTTTAATCTTGCTGCACTGAAGACTCTTCGAAAAAATGTAACTCATTCCGATAATAGAACTAGCTTATTTCACACAGTACAGTGTTTGGCAATGAAGCTGTTTGTTTTCTAAACAAACTTGGTTAGAAAAGCGTTGAATCTACTAAGTTGTACATCTTGTTAGACTACAAAAACTAGGAAAGTTTGATCTTGCTGCACTGAAGACTCTTCGTAAGAAAGCAAGTCATTCTGAGAACAGAACTAGCTTATTTCACACTGAACAGTGATCAGGAATGAAGGTGTTTGTTTTCTAAAGAAACTAGGTTAGAAAGGCGTTGAATCTACTAAGTTGTACATCTTGTTAGATTACACAAACTAGGAAAGTTAAATCTTGCTGCACTGAAGACTCTTCTTGAGAAAGCAACTCATTCCAATGACAGAGCTAGATTTTTTCACACAGTACAGTGTTGGGAAATGAAGGTGTTTGTTTTCTAAAGAAATTACGTTGGAAATGAGTTGAAGCTACTAAGTTGTACATCGTGTGTGATTACACAATCTAGGAAAGGTTGAACTTGTAGAACTCAACACTCTTCGTAGTAAAGCAGCTCATTCCGAGAAGAGAACTAGCTTATTTCACACCGTACAGTGTTCGGCAATGAAAGTGTTTGTTTTCTAAAGAAACTAGGTTATAAAGGGATTGAATCTACTAAATTGTACATCTTCCTAGATTACACAAACTAGGAAAGTTTAATCTTGCGGCACTGAAGACTCTTCGTAAGAAAGCAACTCATTCTGAGAACAGAACTAGCTTATATCACACTGTACAGTGTTCGGCAATGACTGTGTTTGTTTTCTAAAGAAACTAGGTTAGAAAGGGAATGAATCTCTTAAGTTGTACATCTTGTTAGATTACGCAAACTAGGAAAGTTTAATCTTGCTGCACTGAAGACTCTTCATAAGAAAGCAACTCATTCCGAGAACAGAAATAGCTCATTTCAAACTGTACAGTGTTTGGCAATGATGTTGTTTGTTTTCTAAAGAAACTTCGTTAGAAATGAAGCTAATTTACTAAATTATACATCTTCTTAGATTACACAAACTAGGAAATATTGAACTTGTAGAACTCAACACTCTTCGTAAGAAAGCAACTCATTCCAAGAACAGAACTAGCTTATTTCACACAGTACAGAGTTCGGTAATGAAGTGGTTTGTTTTCTAAAGAAACTACGTTAGAAATCAAGCTAATTTTCTAAATTGCACATCTTCTTAGATTACACAAACTAGGAAAGTTTTAACTTGTAGAATTCAACACTCTTCATAAGAAAGAAACTCATTCCGAGAACAAAACTAGCTTATTTCACACCTTACAGTGTTCGGCAATGAAGGTGTTTGTTTTCTAAAGAAACTAGGTTAGAATGGCGTTGAATCTACTAAGTTGTACATTTTGTGAGATTACACAAAATAGGAAAGTTTGAATTTGTAGAACTCAACACTCTTCGTAGAAAAGCAACTCATTCCGAGAACAGAACTAGCTTATTTGACACAGTACAGTGTTCGGAAATGAAGGTGTTTGTTTTCTAAAGAAACTAGGTTATAAAGGGGTTGAATCTACTACGTTGTACATCTTCTTAGATTATACAAACTAGGAAAGTTTAATCTTGCTGCACTGAAGACACTTCGTAAGAAAGCAAGTCATTCTGAGAACAGAACTAGCTTATTTCACACCGTGCAGTGTTGGGCAATGAAGGTGTTTGTTTTCTAAAGAAATTAGGTTAAGAAGGGGTTTAATCTACTAAGTTGTACATCTTGTTAGATTACAAAAACTAGGAAAGTTTAATCTGGCTGCACTGAAGACTCTTCGTAAGAAAGCAACTCATTGAGAGAACAGAACTAGCTTATTTCACACCGTACAATGTTCAGCAATGAACGTGTTTGTTTTCTAAACAAACTAGGTTAGAAAGGCGTTGAATCTACTAAATAGTACATCTTGTTAGATTACCCAAACTAGGAAAGCTTAATCTTGCTGCACTGAAGACTCCTTGTATGAAAGAAACTCATTGTGAGAACAGAACTACCTTATTTCACACCGTACAGTGTTTGGCATTGAAGGTGTTTGTTTTCTAAAGAAAATACGTTAGAAATGAAGCTAATTTTCTAAATTGTATATCTTCTTAGATTACAAAAACTAGGAAAGTTTTAACTTCTACAACTCAACTCCCTTCGTAGGAAAGGAACTCATTCCGAAAACAGAAATAGCTTATTTCACACCGTAATGTGTTCTGCAATGAAGATGTTTGTTTTCTAAACTAACGTCATTAGAAATGAGTTGAATCAACTAAGTTGTACATCTTTTGAGATTACACAAACTAGGAAAGTTTGAACTTGTAGAACTCAACACTGTTGGTAGAAAAGCAAGTCATTCCAAGAACAGAACTAGCTTATTTCACACAGTAAAGTGTTCGGCAATGAAGTTGTTTGTTTTCTAAAGAAACTACTTTACAAATGAACCTAATTTACTAAATTGTACATCTTCTTAGATTACACAAACTAGGAAAGTTTGAACTTGTAGAACTCAATACTCTTCGTAAGAAAGAAACTCATTCCGAGAACACAACTAGCTTATTTAAAACCGTACAGTGTTCAGCAATGAAGGTGTTTGTTTTCTAAAGAAAGTATGTTAGAAAGGGTTTGAATCTACTAAGTTGTACATCTTGTAAGATTACACAAACTAGGAAAGTTTAATCTGGCTGCACTGAAGAGTCTTAGTAAGAAAGCAACTCATTCCGAGGACACAACTAGCTTATTTCACACCGTACGGTGTTCAGCAATGAAGGTGTTTGTTTTCTAAAGAAACTAGGTTAGAAAGGCGGTGAATCTACTAAGTTGTACATCTTCTTATATTACACAAAGTAGGAAAGTTTGGTCTTGCTGCACTGAAGACTCTTCATGAGAAAGCAACTCATTCTGAGAAGACAACTAGCTTATTTCACACAGTAGAGTGTTGGGAAATGAAGGTGTTTGTTTTCTAAAGAAATACGTGAGAAATGAGTTGAATCTACCAAGTTGTACATCTTGTTAGATTACACAAACTAAGAAAGTTTGATCTTACTGCACTGAAGACGCTTCGTGAGAAAGCAACTCATTCTGATAGCAGAACTTGCTTATTTCACACAATACAGTGTTGGGCAATGAAGGTGATTGTTTTCTAAGGAAATTACGTTAGAAATGAGTTGAATCTACTAAGTTGTACATCTTGTGAGATTACATAAAATAGGAAAGTTTGAACTTGTAGAACTCAACACCCTTCGTACAAAAGCAATTCATTCCGAGAAAAGAACTAGCTTGTTTCACACAGTACAGTGTTCGAAAATGAAGTTGTTTTTTCTAAATAAACTACGTTGGAAATGAAGCTAATTTTCTAAATTGTACATATTATTAGATTACACAAACTAGGAAAGTTTTAACTTGTAGAACTCAACACTCTTCGTAGGAAAGGAACTCATTCACAGAACAGAACTAGCTGATTTCACACCGTACAGTGTTCGGCAATGAAGGTGTTTGTTTTCAAAAGAAACAAGGTTAGAAAGGCATTGAATCTACTAAATTGTACATCTTGTTAGATTACACAAACTAGGAAAGTTTAATCTTGCTGCACTGAAGACTCTTCGTAAGAAAGCAACTCATTCTGAGAACAGAACTAGCTTATTTCACACCGTACAGTGTTTGAAAGGCATTGAATCTACTAAGTTGTATATCTTGTTAGATTACACAAACTAGGAAAGCTTGCTCTTGCTGCACTGAAGACTCTGCGTGATATAGCAACTCATTCCAATAACAGAACTAGCTTATTTCACACCGTACAGTGTTAGGCAATAAAGGTGTTTGTTTTCTAAAGAAACTACGTTAGAAATGAGTTGAATCTACGAAGTTGTATATCTTGTGAGATTGCACAAACTAGGAAAGTTTGAACTTGTAGAACTCAACATTCTTCGTAGAAAAGCAACTCATTCCAAGAACAGAACTAGCTTATTTCACACAGTACAGTGTTCGGCAATGAAGTTTTTCATTTTCTAAAGAAACTACATTAGAAATGAGGCTAATTTTCTAAATTGTACATCTTCTTCGATTACACAAACTAGGGAAATTTAACTTGTAGAACTCAACCCGCTTCATAGGAAAAGAACTCATTCCGAGGACAGAAATAGCTTATTTCACACTGTACAGTGTTCGGCAATGAAGGTGTTTGTTTTCTAAACAAACTAGGTTACAAAGGCGTTGAATCTACTAAATTGTACATCTCGTTAGATTACACAAACTAGGAAAGCTTAATCTTGCTGCACTGAAGACTCTTTGTAATAAAGCAACTCATCTGAGAACAGAACTACCTTCTTTCACACGTACAGTGTTTGGCAATGAAGGTGTTTGTTTTCTAAAGAAACTACGTTAGAAATGAACCTAAATTTCTAAATTGTATATCTTCTTAGATTACACAAACTCGGAACATTTTAGATTGTAGAACTGAACACTATTCGTAGAAAAGCAACTCATTCCAAGAGCAGAACTAGCTTATTTCACTCAGTACAGTGATTGGCAATGAAGTTGTTTGTTTTCTAAAGAAACTACTATACAAATGAACCTAATTTACTAAATTGTATATCTTCTTAGATCACACAAACTAGGAAAGTTTGAACTTGTAGAACTCAACACTCTTTGTACGAAAGAAATTCATTCCGAGAACACAACTAGCTTATTTAACACCGTACAGTGTTCAGGAATGATGGTGTTTGTTTTCTAAAGAAACTAGGTTAGAAAGGGGTTGAATCTACTAAGTTGTACGTCTTGTTAGATTACACAAACTAGGAAAGTTTAATCTGGCTGCACTGAAGACTCTTCGTAAGAAAGCAACTCATTCCGAGAACACAACTAGCTTATTTCACACCGTACAGTGTTTGGCAATGAAGGTGTTTGATTTCTAAAGAAACTAGGTTAGAAATGAAGCTAATTTTCTAAATTATATATCTTCTTAGATTACACAAACTGGGAAAGTTTTAACTTGTAGAACTCAACACCCTTAGTAGGAAAGGAACTCATTCCGAAAACAGAACTAGCTTATTTCACACGGTACAGTGATTGGCAATGAAGATGTTTGTTTTCTAAACAAACTTCGTTAGAAATGAGTTGAATCTACTAAGTTGTACGTCTTTTGAGATTACTCAAACTAGGAAAGCTTGAACTTGTAGAACTCAACACTATTAGTAGAAAAGCAACTCATTCCGAGAACAGAACTAGCTTATTACACACGGTACAGTGTTCAGCAATGAAGTTCTTTGTTTTCTGAAGAAACTACGTTACAAATGAAGCTAATATACTAAATTGTACATCTTCTTAGATTACACAAACTAGGAAAGTTTTAACTTGTAGAACTCAACACTCTTCGTAGGAAAGGAACTCATTCCGAAAACAGAAATAGCTTATTTCACACGGTACAGTGTTCGGCAATGAAGGTGTTTGTTTTCTAAAGAAAATAGGTTAGAAAGGGGTTGAATCTACTAAGTTGTACATCTTGTTAGATGACACAAACTAGGAATGTTTAATCTTGCTGCACTGAAGACTCTTCGTAAGTAAGCAACTCATTCTGAGAACAAAATTTGCTTATTTCACAATGTACAGTGTTCGGCAATGAAGGTGTTTGTTTTCTAAAGAAACTAGGTTAGAAACGGGTTGAATCTAATAAGTTGTACATGTTGTTAGATTACACGAACTAGGAAAGTTTAATATTGTTGCACTGAATACTCTTAATAAGAAAGCAACTCATTTTGAGAACAGAACTAGCTTATTTCACACAGTAGAGTGTTGGGAAATTAAGGTGTTTGTTTTCTAAAGAAACTATGTGAGAAATTAATTCAATCTGCTAAGTTGTACATCATGTTAGATTACACAAACCAGCAAAGTTTGATCTTGCTGCACTGAAGACTCTTCATGAGAAATCAACTCATTCCGATAACAGTACAAGCTTATTTCACACCGTACAGTGTTAGGCAATGAAGGTGTTTCTTTTCTAAACAAACGTCGTTAGAAATTAGTTGAATCTACTAAGTTGTACATCTTTTGAGATTACACAAACTAGGAAAGTTTGAACTTGTAGAACTGAACAGTATTCGTAGAAAAGCAACTCATTCCGAGAACAGAACTGGCTTATTTCACACAGTACAGTGTTCGGCAATGAAGTTGTTTGTGTTCTAAAGAAACTACGTTACAAATGAAGCTAATTTACTAAATTGTACATCTTCTTAGATTACACAAACTAGGAAAGTTTGAACTTGTAGAACCCAACACTCTTCTTAAGAAAGCAACTCATTCCGAGAACACAACTACCTTATTTCACACTGTACAGTGTTCGGCACTGAAGGTGTTTGTTTTCTAAAGGAACTAGGTTAGAAAGGCGTTGAATCTACTAAGTTGTACATCTTGTTAGATTACACAAACTAGGAAAGTTTGATCTTGCTGCCCTGAAGACTCTTCTTGAGAAAGCAACTCATTCTGAGAAGAGAACTAGCTTATTTCACACAGTAGAGTGTTGGGAAATGAACGTGTTTGTTTTCTAAAGAAAATATGTGAAAAATGAGTTGAATCTACTAAGTTGTACATCTTGTTAGATTACACTATCTAGGAAGGTTTGATCGTGCTCACTGAAGAATCTTCGTGAGAAAGCAACTCATTCCGATAACAGAACTAGCTTATTTCGCACAGTACAGTGTTGGGCAATGAAGGTGTTTGTTTTCTAAAGAACGACGTTAGAAATTAGTTGAATCTACTAAGTTGTACATCTTGTCAGATTACACAAACTAGGAAAGTTTGGACTTGTAGGACTCAACACTCTTCATAGAAAAGCAACTGATACTGAGAAGAGAACTAGCTTATTCCACACAGTACAGTGTTCGGCATTGAAGTTGTTTTTTTTTCTAAAGGAACTACGTTAGAAATGAAGATAATTTTCTAAATTGTACATCTTTTTAGATTACACAAACTAGGAAAGTTTTAACTTGTAGAACTTAACACTCTTCTTAGGAAAGGAAATCATTCCGGAAACAGAACTAGCTTCTTTCACACCGTAAAGTATTCTGCAATGAAGGTGTTTGGTTTCTAAACAAACTTCGTTAGAAATGAGTTGAATCTACAAAGTTGTATATCTTGTGAGATTACACAATCTAGGAAAGTTTGAACTTATAGAACTCAACACTCTTCGTAGAAAAGCAACTCATTCCGAGAACAGAACTACCTTATTTCACACAGTACACTGTTCGCCAATGAAGGTGTTTGTTTTCTAAAATAACTACGTTAGAAATGAAGCTAATTTACTAAGTTGTACATCTTCTTAGATTACACAAACTAGGAAAGTTTGAACTTGTAGAACTCAACAATCTTCGAAAGAAAGCAACTCATTCCGAGAACACAACTAACTTATTTCATACCGCACAGTGTTCGCCAATGAAGGTGTTTGTTTTTTAAAGAAACTAGGTTAGAAAATGTTTGAAACTACTAAGTTGTACATCTTGTTAGATTCCACAAACTAGGGAAGTTTAATCTTGCTGCACTGAAGACTCTTCATAACAAAGCAACTCATTCTGAGAACAGAACTAGTTATTTCACACCGTACAGTGTTCGGCAATGAAGGTGTCTGTTTTCTAAAGAAACTACGTGGGAAATGAGTTGAATCTACTAAGTTGTACATCTTGTTAGATTACACAAACTAGGAAAGTTTGATCTTGCTGCACTGAAGACTCTTCATGAGAAAGCAACTCATTCCGATAACAGAACTAGCTTATTTCACAAAGGACAGTGTTGCACAATGAAGGTTTTTGTTTTCTAAAGAAACTAGGTGAGAAATGAAGCTAATTTACTAAATTGTACATCTTCTCAGGTTACACAAACTAGGAATGTTTGAACTTGTAGAACTCAACATTCTTCGTGTAAAGCAACTCATTCCGAGAAAAGAACTAGCTTATTTCACACAGTACAGTATGCGACAATGAAGTTGCTTTTTCTAAAGAAACTACGTTAGAAATGAAGCTAATTTTCAAAATTGTACATCTTCTTAGATTACACAAACTAGGAAAAATTTTAACTTGTAGAACTCAACACTCTTCTTAGGAAAGGAACTCATTCCGGAAACAGAGTTATCTTCTTTCACACCGTAAAGTCTTCGGCAATGAAGGTGTTTGTTTTCTACACAAACTTCGTTGGAAATGAGCTGAATCTACAAAGTTGTACATCTTGTGAGATTACACAAACTAGCAAAGTTTGAACTTGTAGAACTCAACACTCTTCCTAGAAAAGCAATTCATTCCGAGAACAGAACTAGCTTATTTCACACAGTACCATGTTTGGCAATGAAGGTTTTTGTTTTCTAAAGCAACTACGTTAGAAATGAAGCTAATTTACTAAGTTGTACATCTTCTTAGATTACACAAACTAGGAAAGTTTGAACTAGTAGAACTCAACACACTTTGAAAGAAAGCAACTCATTCCGAGAACACAACTAGCTTATTTCACACCGCACAGTGTTCGCCAATGAAGGTGTTTGTTTTCTAAAGAAACTAGGTTAGAAAATGTTTGAAACTACTAAGTTGTACATCTTGTTAGATTACAGAAACTAGGGAAGCTTAATCTTGCTGCACTGAAGACTCTTCGTAAGAAAGCAACTCATTCTGAGAACAGAACTAGCTTATTTCACACCTTACAGTGTTGGTCAATGAAGGTGTTTGTTTTCTAAAGAAACTACGTGGGAAATGAGTTGAATCTACTAAGTTGTACATCTTGTTAGATTACACAAACTAGGAAAGATGATCTTGCTGCACTGAAGACTCTTCGTGAGAAAGCAACTCATTCCAATAACAGAACTAGCTTATTTCACACAGTACAGTGTTGCGCAATGAAGGTCTTAGTTTTCTAAAGAAAATAGGTTAGATATGAAGCTAATTTACTAAATTATTCATCTTCTTAGATTACACAAACTAGGAATGTTTGAACTTGTAGAACTCAACACTCTACATAGAAATGCAACTCATTCCGAGAAAAGAACTAGCTTATTCCACACAGTACAGTGTGCAATAATGAAGTTGCTTTTTCTAAAGAAACTACGTTAGAAATGAACCTAATTTTCTAAATTGTACATCTTCTTAGAGTACACAAACTAGGAAAGTTTTAACTTGTAGAACTCAACACTCTTTGTAGGAAAGAAACTCATTCCGAAAAAATTACTAGCTTATTTCACACCGTACAGTGTTCGGCAATGAAGGTGTTTGTTTTATAAAGCAACTACGTTAGAAATGAGTGGAATCTACTAAGTGTACATCTTGTGAGATTACACAAACTGGGAAAGGTTGGACTTGTAGGACGCAACACTCTTCATAGAAAAGCAACTCATTCTGAGAAGAGAACTAGCTTATTTCACACAGCACAGTGTTCGGCAATGAAGTTGTTTTTTTTCTAAAGGAACTACGTTAAAATGAAGCTAATTTTCTAAATTGTACATCTTCTTAGATTACACAAACTAGGAAAGTTTTAATTTGTAGAACTCAACACTCTTCTTAGGAAAGGAACATATTCCGGAAACAGAACTAGCTTATTTCACACCGTGCAGTGTTTGGCAATGAAGGTGTTTGTTTTATAAAGCAACTACGTTAGAAATGAGTGGAATCTACTAAGTTGTACATCTTGTGAGATTACACAAACTGGGAAAGGTTGGACTTGTAGGACTCAACAGTCTTTATAGAAAAGCAACTCATTGTGAGAAGAGAACTAGCTTATTTCACACAGCACAGTGTTCGGCAATGAAGTTGTTTATTTTCTAAAGGAACTACGTTATAAATGAAGCTAATTTTCTAAATTGTACATCTTCTTAGATTACACAAACTAGGAAAGTTTTAATTTGTAGAACTCAACACTCTTCTTAGGAAAGGAACATATTCCGGAAACAGAACTAGCTTCTTTCACACCGTACAGTGTTCGGCAATGAAGGTGTTTGTTTTCTATAGAAGCTACGTTAGAAATGAGTTGAATCTACAAAGTTGTATATCTTGTGAGGTTACACAAATTAGGAAAGTTTGAACTTGTAGAACTCAACACTCTTCGTAGAAAAGCAACTCATTCCGAGAACAGAACTACCTTATTTCACACAGTATAGTGTTCGGCAATGAATGTGTTTGCTTTCTAAAATAACTACGTTAGAAATGAAGCTAATTTACTAAGTTGTACATCTTCTTAGATTACACAAACTAGGAAAGTTTGAACTTGTAGAACTCAACACTCTTCGAAAGAAAGCAACTCATTCCAAGAACACAACTAGCTTATTTCACACCGCACAGTGTTCGCCAATGAAGGTGTTTGTTTTCTAAAGAAACTAGGTTAGAAAATGTTTGAAACTACCAAATTGTACATCTTGTTAGATTGCACAAACTGGGGAATTTTAATCTTGCTGCACTGAATACTCTTCGTAAGAAAGCAACTCATTCAGAGAAGAGAACTAGTTATTTCACACCGTACAGTGTTTGGCAATGAATGTGTTTGTTTTCTAAAGAAACTACGTGGGAAATGAGTTGAATCTACTAAGTTGTACATCTTGTTAGATTACACAAACTAGGAAAGTTTGATCTTGCTGCACTGAAGACTCTTCGTGAGAAAGCAACTCATTCCGATAACAGAACTAGCTTATTTCACACAGTACAGTGTTGCGCAATGAAGTTTTTTGTTTTCTAAAGAAACTAGGTTAGAAATGAAGCTAATTTACTAAATTGTACATCTTCTTATATTACACAAACTAGGAATGTTTGAACTTGTAGAACTCAACACTCTTCGTAGAAAAGCAAGTCATTCCAAGAAAAGAACTAGCTTATTTCACACAGTACAGTGTCCGACAATGAAGTTGCTTTTTCTAAAGAAACTACATTAGAAATGAAGCTAATTTTCTACATTTTACATCTTTTTAGATTACACAAACTAGGAAAGTTTTAACTTGTAGAACTCAACACTCTTCGTAGGAAAGGAACTCATTCCGAAAAAAGAACTAGCTTATTTCACACCATACAGTGTTCGGCAATGAAGGTGTTTGTTTTCTAAACAAAGTACTTTAGAAATGAAGCCAATTTAATAAATTGTATATCTTGTTAGATTACACAAACTATGAAAGTTTCATCTTGTAGATATCAACACTCTTCGTAGGAAAGCAACTCATTCCGAGAACAGAACTAGCTTATTTCACACAGTACAGTGTTGGGCATGAAGTTGTTTGTTTTTTAAAGAAACAACGTTAGAAATTAAGCTAATTTACAAAATTGTACATCTTCTTAGATTACACAAACTAGGAAAGTTTGAACATGTAGAACTCAACACTCTTCGTAAGAAAGCAACTCATTCCGAGAACACAACTAGCTTATTTTACACCTTACTGTGTTTGGCAATGAAGGTGTTTGTTTTCTAAAGGAACTAGGTTAGAAAGGCATTGAATCTACTAAGTTGTACATCTTCTTTGATTACACAAACTAAGAAATTTTGATCTTGCTCACTGAAGACTCTTCGTGAGAAAGCAACTCCTTCCGATAACAGAACTACCTTATTTTACACAGTACAGTATTGGGCAATAAAGGTGTTTGTTTACTAAAGAAACTACGTTAGAAATGAGTTGAATCTACTAAGTTGTACATCTTGTGAGATTACACAAACTAGGAAAGTTTGAACTTGTACAACTCAACACTCTTCATAGAAAAGCAATTCATTCTGAGAAGAGAACTAGCTTATTTCACACAGTACAGTGTTTGGCAATGAAATTGTTATTTTTTCTAAAGAAACTACTTTAGAAATGAAGCTAAATTTCTAAATTGTACATCTTCTTAGATTACACAAACTAGGAAAGTTTTAACTTGTACAACTCAACACTCTTTGTAAGAAAGGAACTCATTCCGAAAACAGAACTAGCTTATTTCACACTGTAAAGTGTTCGGCAATGAAGGTGTTTGTTTTCTTAACAAACTTCGTGAGAAATGAGTTGAATCTACTAAGTTGTACATCTTGTGAGATTACACAAACTAGGAACGTTTGAACTTGTAGAACTCAACACTCTTCGTAGAAAAGCAACTCATTCCGAGAACAGAACTAGCTTATTTGATACAGTACAATGTTTGGCAATGACGGTGTTTGTTTTCTAAAGAAACTACGTTAGAAATAAAGCTAATTTACTAAATTGTACAGCTTCTTAGAATACACAAACTTGGAATGTTAGAACTTCTAGAACTCAACACTCTTCGTAAGAAAGCAACTCATTGCAAGAACATGTCTAGCTTATTCACACCGTACAGTGTTCAGCAATGAAGGTGTTTGTTTTCTAAAGAAACTAGGTTAGAAAAACGTTGAATCTACTACGTTGTACATCTTGTTAGATTACACAAAGTAATAAAGTTTGGTCTTGCTGCACTGAAGACTCTTCGTGAGAAAGCAACTCATTCTGAGAACAGAACTAGCTTATTTCACACAGTAGAGTGTTGGGAAATGAAGGCGTTTGTTTTCTAAAGAAATATGTGAGAAATGAGTTGAATCTACCAAGTTGTACATCTTGTTGTACATCTTCTTAGATTACAAAAACCAGGAAAGTTTGATCTTGCTGCACTCAACCATCTTTGTAGGAAAGCATGTCATTTGGATAACAGAGCTAGCTTATTTCACACTGTACAGTGTTTGGCAATGAAGATCTTTGTTTTCTAAGAAAAATACTTTAGAAATGAGACGAATCTACTAAGTTGTACATTTTGTTAGATTGCACAAACCAGGCAAGTAACAATTTGCTGCACTCAACCATCTTCGTGGGAAAGCAACTCATTCCCAGAAGAGAACAAGGTTATTTCACGAAGTACAGTGTTCAGCAATGAACAGCTTTGTTTTCTCAGCAAACTACTTTAGGAATGAAATGTAACTACTAAGCTGTACATCTTGTTAGATTACACAATTCAGGACAGTATCAACTTCCTGCACTCAAACATCTTCGTGCTAAAGCAACTCATTCCGAGAACATAACTAACTTATTTCACACTGTACGATGTTCGGCATTGAAGACCTTTTCTTTCTATGCAAACAGCTTTAGAAATGAAACGAAACTACTAAGTTGTACATATTTTCAGATTACAAAAACCAGGGAAGTTTGATCTTGCTGCACTCAACAGTCTTCGTAGGAAAGCAACTCATTCCGAGAACAGAACTACCTTATTTCGCACTGTAGAGTGTTGAGAAATGATGATCTTTTTTTCGAAGCAATCTACTTTAGAAATGACATAAATCTACTAAGTTGTACATCTTGTTAGATTACACAAGCCAGAAAAGTATCAATTTGCTGCACTGAACCGTCTTCGTGGGAAAGCAACTCACTCCGAGAACAGAACTAGCTTATTTCACAAAGTACAGTGTTTGGCAATGAAGATCTTTGTTTTCTCAGCAAACTACTTTAGAAACGAAACGAATCTATGAAGTTGTACATATTTTTAGATTACACAGTCAAGGAAAGTATCCACCTCCTGTGCTCTACCGTCCTCGTGGGAAAGCAACTCATTCCGAGAACAGAAGTAGGTTATTTCACAAAGTACAGTGTTCAGCAATGAAGATATTTTCTTTCTAAGCAAACTACTTTAGAAATGAAAAGAATCTACTAACTTGTACATCTTGTTAGATTACACAAACCAGGAAACTATCACCTTGCTGCATTCAACTGTATTCCTGGAAAAGCAACTCATTCCGAGAACAGAATTAGCTTATTTCACAAAGTACAGTTTTTGGCAATGAAGACCTTTGTTTTCTAAGCAAACTACTCTATAAATGAAACGAATCAACTTAGTTGTACATCTTGTTAGATTACACAAACCAGGAAACTATCAACTTGCTGCAATCAACTGTATTCTGGAAAAGCATCTCATTCCGAGAACAGAACTAGCTTATTTCACAAAGTACAGTGTTTGGCAATGAAGACCTTTGTTAATAAACAAATTACTCTATAAATGAAATGAATCTACTCAGTTGTACATCTTCTTAGCGTACACAATCCAGGAAAGTATCAACTTCCTGCAGTCAACCTTCTTTGTGGGAAAGCAACTCATTCCAAGAACAGAACTAGCTTATTTCACACAGTACAGTGGTCTCAAATGAAGAACTTTGTTTTCTAAGTCAACTACTTTAGAAAGAAAACGAATCTACTAAGTTGTACATCTTCTTAGATTACACATACCTGGAAAGTACCAACTTACTACACTGAACCATCTTCGTAGTAAAGCAACTCATTCCAAGAACAGAACTAGATTATTACACAGTACAGTGTTTGGTAATGAAGACATTTGTTTTATAAGCAAACTACTTTATAAATGAAACGAATCTACTAAGTTGTACATCTTGTTGGATTACACAAACCAGGAATGTATCAACTTGCTGTACTCACCGTCTTCATGGTAATTCAACTGTAAATTCAGAGAACAGAACTAGCTTATTTAAGACAGTGAGTACAGTGTATGGCAATGAAGACTTTTTGTTTTCTAAGCAAACTACTGTATACAGGCATAGCAAGAGAGAGCTAAAACAATCAGGTTCATCTGAGATGAACTTTCAGACCAGGCACAGTTATGGAGGAAGGGATATTAGGTTTTATTGCCTCCAGCTTACAGATCCAGGGAAAAGTTCCATAACAGCAGATGGTAGCTTTGCAGTCCTGCTCTCCAAACAAGGGCCAGGCAGAGAGAGCAAAAGCCAACCAGCCACCTCAGCACACAGAGCAAAACTACCGCCAAAAGGTCACAAAGCACACTTCAGGAACTCCTGCTAGGAACATTTGCATATCTTTACAATGGAATCTCAAACCATCACCACACCTTAAGACCAGCCCCCAGTGACATTGCCTCTAGCAAGGTGATTGCAGATGCAAACTATAACTAGTAAAACACTGAATATATTGGGGCACATATATTCAAACTACCACATTCACCCTGGCCCCCCAATATATTTAGCTCTGGCCCCCAATAGATTTATAGCTATCACACATTGTAAATTGTACTCAGTCCAATTTCAAAGGTTCTCACAGTCTTGATCAACTTAAGATAGGGAGTCCTGTAAAATCAAACAAGTTAAATACTTTCAACATGTAAAGGCACAGAGTAAACGTTTTGAACTGTATAAGGAATAGCAAGGAGAAACTAAAACAATGAAAACTCAGTCACCATCAGCCATCATCAAACTTCTGCAGTTCAAGTTCAATATAACCAGAGACTAACAGTCTCCAGGTTTTCCAATTCCGCCCCTCCAGCTGGGCAGAGTCGCCAGGGAAAACTTTCATCCCATGCCAACACTGCACTCCATGGTAGCCCTTTTGCACAGTCCTGGTATATCCAAAACATCTTCAGGTCTCCATGCAAACCACGGTCCATCTTCCAAAGGCTCTTTCAGCCTGTTCCTGAGAATCTTCATGCCCTGCCTCATGCTGCATCTCAGCAGCGGCTCCTGGAACCGTGTGCAATTCATGACCACTCCATGCATTTTTCATGCTTCCAGAACCAATACCAGGTGTGCAGGACACAGCCATATTCATAATCCAGAAACGAAATAAATCATAGCCTTGAAAAGCAGTTTCCTTCTCCAGTCAGCTCTTTCCAAGAATTTGCATTCTTAACAGTCTTTCCTCAGGCATCCTCTCCATTGTTTTAATGTAAATCAAGTCAGGCCACCTTCCTTCCACCTTCCTTAAGATTGCTAATGTGTCGACAATAGCAGCTAAACCAGTCTCACTGCCTCTGCTTTTAACTTGCTTGAGGTTTTCCAACTTAAAATCTTAAAATCTCAGTCTGATATCTTTAGCCAAGCACATCAGTCCATTACAAATTTAACCTTGATCAAACTTTCTGGGCCTGGATAGCAGAACGTAGCCATCCCTTATGCCAGTAGCCCAGTTCCAACAAAGTCCTCTGCAGTCTTTCCTTCCCCTTAGAAAGCTCATAAGCCAAGCCTCGAAGTTCAATACAGTCTGCACTTACCATTCTAAAACTCTCATCAGAATAGTCCATAAAACTTGGCTTACCACTCCAGAAGGAATCTTCAGTTGCAAGCACCAAGTCCATGCCCATTCCTCCAAAATAAAGGTTCCAAAAGACGAATATCCACACGGTCAGGTTCATCTCACCCCACACTCCTCGGTAGCACTTTACTGTAGCAGACAGCTTCAGGTTCGCTGAGATGAACTTTCAGACCAGGCACAGTTATGGAGGAAGGGATATTATTTATTGAAGCTTACAGATCCAGGGGAAGTTCCATAATGGCAGAAGTAGCGGCCTGCTCTCACAAGGCCAGGCAGAGAGAGCAAAAGCCTACCAGCCACCACAACACACAGAGCAAAACTACTGCCAAAAGGTCACACAGCACACTTCAGGAACTCCTGCTAGGAACATTTGCATATCTTTACAATGGAATCTCAAACCATCACCACACCTTAAGACCAGCCCCCAGTGACATTGCCTCTAGCAAGGTGTGCAGATGCAAACTATAACTAGTAAAACACTGAATATACCACATTGGTAATTCAACTGATTCCGAGAACAGAACTAGCTTATTTCACAAAGTACAGTGTATGGCAATGAAGATCTTTGTTTTCTAAACAAACTACTTTAGTAATGAAACGAATCTACTAAGCTGTACATCTTGTTAGATTACACAATCCGGAAAGTATCAACTTCCGGCACTCAACCATCTTCGTGGGAAAGCAACTCATTCCGAGAACAGAACTAGCTTATTTCACAGTGTACAATGTTTGGCAATGAAGATCTTTTCTTTCTAAGCAAACTACTTTACAAATGAAACGAATCTACTAAGTTGTACATCTTGTCAGATTACAGAAACCAGGAAAGTTTGGGAAAGTTTGATCTTGCTGCACTCAACCGTCTTCATAGGAAGGCATATCATTCCGAGAACAGAACTAGCTTATTTCACACAGTACAGTTTTCAGCAATGAAGATCTTTGTTTTCTAAGTAAACTACTTTAGAAATGAAATGAATCTACTAAGTTGTACATCTTGTAACATTACACAAACCAGGATAGTATCAACTTGCTGCACTCAACCGTCTTCATAGGAACAGAACTGATTCTGAGAACAGAACTAGCTTATTTCAGACTGTACAGTTTTCGGCAATGAAGATCTTTGTTTTCTAAGGAAACTACTTTAGAAATGAAACGAATCTACTAAGTTGTACATCTTGTTAGATTACACAATCCAGGAAAGTATCAACTTCCTGCACTCAATCTTCTTTGTGGGAAAGCAACTATTTCCAAGAACAGAATTAGCTTATTTTACACAGTACAGTGTTCGGCAATGAATACCTTTGTTTTCTAAGGAAACCACTTTAGAAGTAAAACTAATCTACTAAGTTGGACATCTTCTTAGATTACAGAAACCAGGAAAGTATCAACTTGCTGCACTCAACCGTCTTCGTAGTAAAGCAACTCATTCGGAGAACAGAACTAACTTATTTCACACTGTACACTTTTTGGCAATGAAGATCTTTGTTTTTTAAGCAAAGTACTTTAGAAATGAAACTAATCTACTAAGTTGTACATCTTGTTAGATTACACAATCCAGGACAGTTTGATCTTGCTGCACACAACCGTCTTCGTAGGAAGGCAAATCATTCCTAGAACAGAACTAGCTTATTTCACACTGTACAGTGTTCAGAAATGAAGATCATTGTTTTCTAAGCAAAGTACTTTAAAAATGAATCGAATCTACTAATTGGTACATCTAGTTAGATTACACAAACCAGGAAATTATCAACTTCCCACACTCAACCATCTTGATGGGAAAGCAAGTCATTCCGAGAACAGAACTAGCTTATTTCCTACAGTACAGTGTTTGGCAATGAAGACCTTTGTTTTCTAAGCAAAATACTTTAGAAATTATACGAACCTACTGAGATGTACATCTTGTTAGATTACACAATCCTGGAAAGTATCAATTGGCTGCAGTCAACCGTCTTCGTGCGAGCAACTGATTCCGAGAACAGAACTAACTTATTTCACACAGTACAGTTTTCAGAAATGAAGATCTTAGTTTTCTAAGCAAACTACTTTAGAAATGAAACGAATCTACTAAGTTGTACATCTTGTTAGATTACCCAAACCAGGAAAGTATCAACTTGCTGCACTCAACCATCTTCGCTTGAAAGCAACTCATTCCGAGAACAGAACTAGCTTTTTACACAGTACAGTGTTTGGCAATGAAGACCTTTGTTTTCCAAGCAAACTACTTCATAAATGAAAGGAATCTACTAAGTTGTACTTCTTGTTAGATTACACAACCCAGGAAAGTTTGATCTTGCTGCACTCAACCGTCTTCATAGTACAGAAACTCATTCTGAGAACAGAACTAACTTATTTCACACAGTACAGTTTTCAGAAATGAAGATCTTTGTTTTCTAAGCAAACTACTTTAGAAATGAAACGAATCTACTAAGTTGTATATCTTGTGAGATTACCCAAACCAGGAAAGTATCAACTTGCTGCACTCAACCATCTTTGCTTGAAAGCAACTCATTCCGAGAACAGAACTAGCTTATTACACAGTACAGTGTTTGGCAATGAAGACCTTTGTTTTCTAAGCAAACTACTTTATAAATGAAAGGAATCTACTAAGTTGTACATCTTGTTAGATTAAACAACCCAGGAAAGTTTGATCTTGCTGCACTCAACCGTCTTCGTAGTACAGAAACTCATTCCGAGAACAGAACTAGCTTATTTCACACAGCACAGTTTTTGGCAATGAAGATCTTTGTTTTCTAAGCAAACTACTTTAGAAATGAAATGAATAGGGACTTCCGGTGAAGATGGTGTCAGCGTAACCTCGCCTCACCTTATAGAGAAGTAAAACCAAGATATTTAAACTTTTAAAGATTTCTTAAATGGTTTGCTGGCCCCTGCATCCAGCTAGAGGGAGTTGGTGGATGAAAAAATAGGGAATCCACTGATTCCCATGCTCTAGGATAGGGTCCACCTGACGGCGTGGACCCTGCTGGTCCGAGTGACTGCCAGAAGTCTGCCATTAGTCGCTAGTACCCGGCACGACCTGACCCGGGACTCCTGCAGACCCTGCTGCTGGTCCAAGTGACTGGCGGAAGTCCGCATTAGCTGCTAGTGCCTGGTGCGGCCCGATCTGGGGCCATTAGCTGCTAGTGCCCTGCGCGACCTGACCCGGGAATGCTGCGGACCCTGCTGCTGGTCCGAGTGACTGGCGGAAATCCGCATTAACTGCTAACGCCTCGCAAAGCCCGATCCGGGGCCATTAGCTGCTAGCCCCCAGCGCGACCTGTCCCGGGAGCGTCGTGGGTCCTACTGCTGGTCCGAGTGACCGGCGGAAGTCCACATTAGCTGCTAGCACCCTGCACCACCTGACTCGTGACCACCGCAGACACTGCTGGTCCAAGTGACTGGTGGAAGTCCACCATTAGCTGCTAGCACCTGGCGCAGCCTGATCTGTGACTTCGGGATACCCTGCCATTCCCATTGACCAGAGGAGGCCACCATTAGCCACTCAGACCCCTCCCTCACTGGCACATCCCCATCACTGGCCAGGTGCCCCCCTAGCCTTCCCGAGCCCTATCAGCAGTCACGTACCATCACTCACCCCTCCAGGGCACAGCAGGGACCCAGGGAGGTAGGCCAGTGCTCCAGCTCTACCTTGTCTCAGCCCAACTAGGGTGATTGTTTGGACCCGATCCATCTCACCTACATAAAAAAACACAGGCCAGCAGGCCAGTATCCCCCACCCTAGCCTACCAGAACTCCAGGGACCACTGCCCTGACAATTACCACTGTACCCTACCCCACCCCAGGACAGCAGGCTAACATTCCATACACAAGGTACCTGAATCATTGTGATGGGCAAACTACAGCGAAAAAGGAATAGCATGAAAAACCAGACACAAGTAAATCTACCTAGACTATCCAGTCCTATAATGGATGTTTCAAATCAAAGCATAGAAGAGACAATAGATTCAGAACCCCAAAATGAAGTGACTAGCTATGCAACCCTGGCCAAGCAAATAGCACAACTCACAGAAACTCAACAAAGAGCCAACAATTGTATGAATGTTATCCTTGCTAGATTGAACCTAGTAGAAAAGAACCAGGAAGGGCTCCAAAGGCAGTTAAATGAACTGAAGTAGAATGAAAAAAAGACAGGTCCTCAATTACCAGCTGGCTAAGTTCAATGAAGACATAAAGAAATAACAGGGATGAACTCCAAGAAGCATTAAGAAAATCAGAAAATGACACAAAAAGGGAACTAGACAGAGGGCTGGAAACTATACATAAAAAACCATAGAAAATATGAAACAAATTGAACAGTCCCAAAACTCTATAGAAGCCCTTAAGAACAGAGTAAGTCAGGTGGAAGATAGAAACTCAGAACTGGAAGACAGAACAGAAGAAACAGTCCGTGAGTCCAAAAATTACAACAAGTTCAAAAACGTTTGTAAACAGAACATGAGGGAAATGTGGGACACCCTTAAGCGCCCAAACATCAGGATCATGGGTATACCAGAGGGGAAGAAACAAAGACCAAAGGAATGGAAAGCCTATTCAACAAAATAATTGAAGAAAACTTTCCTGCTCTCTCAAAAGAAAACTCCATCCAATTACAAAAAGCTAGTAGAACTCCAAACAGACTGGACCAAAGAAGAAATTCTCCAAGACACATTATCTTTAAGATTCTAAATATTAAACACAAAGAGAAAATCCTAAAAGCAGCCAGGGAAAAACAACACATTACATATAAAGAGAACCCCATCAGAATTACCCCAGACTTCTCAATGGAAACACTAAAAGCCAGAAGGGCCTGGAATTCAACACTGCAAACTCTAAGAACCCATGGTTTCCAGCCCCAACTACTCTACCCAGCAAAAGCATCTCTCATAATAGATGGCGAAAGAAAAACCTTCCATGATAAAACTCATCTTTACAAGTATATGAACACAAAGCCAAACCTACAGAAAGTACTTCAGGTAATTCTCCACACAGAAGAAACAAATAACCAACTTCAAGAGCCCTCAAGAAATAGTCCACATTAACCAAACAAACAAACAAACAAACAAAAAACCACAATGACCACAACCCACCACATTATGACAGGTATTAAATCAAACCTCAAAATTATATCTCTGAATAATAGTGGCCTTAATTCACCTCCTCAGGGTGAAAGGGTGGAAAATGATTTTCCAAGCAAACAAACAAGAAAAAAGCAGGTGTAGCTATACTTATATCTGATAAAATAGACTTCAAACCAAAGGTAACTAAAAAAGACAAAGAAGTCCACTTCTTACTTATCAAGGGAACAATCCAACAAGAGGATATCATATCACAGTCATCAATATTTATGCAACAAACACAGGTGCACCACAATTCATAAAGTAATATCTACTTGGCAACAAAACAGAAATAAACATCAAAACCATCATAGTCGGGGACTTTGATACTCCATTATCAACAATGTATAGATCATCAAAACATAAAATTAATAGGGAAATAAGAGAGCTCAATAACACCATAGATCAACTAGACCTAACAGACTTATACAGAACATTCCACCCAAACTCTACAGACTACACGTTCTTCTCAGCAGCCCATGGAACCTTCTCTAAAATAGATCATATACTGGGCCATAAAGCCTGCCTCCATATTTCCAAGAAAATTGATGTAATTTCCTGTATGATATCAGACCACAATGCAGTAATGCTAGAAATCAACAACAAAAAGTACACCAGGAATTCCTCTTCCTCCTGGAAATTGAACAACACACTTTTAAACAATAAATGGGTTGTGGATGAAATAAAGAATGAAATTGCAAAATTTCTAGAATTCAATGACAACGAGAACACATCATACCAAAACTTATGGGACACAATGAAGGCAGTCCTTAGGGGAAAAATCATAGCACTAAATGCCTTCATAACAAAAACAGAGAGATCCCAAATCAGTAACCTAACCATCCATCCAAAGGCATTGGAAAAGCTAGAAGAAGCCAACCTAAAAAGCTCCAGATGGAAAGAAATAATTAAGATCAGAGCAGAAATTAATGAATTGGAAACTAAGAGGACAATTAAGAAAATTGATGAAACAAAGAGCTGGTCCTTTGAAAAAATTAACAAGATTGATACACCCCTGGCCAATTTGATCAAGCGGAAAAAAGAAACACTTCAAATCAACAAAATTAGAAATGAAAAAGGAGAGATCACAACAGACATGAGCGAAATAGGAAGAGTCATTAGGACTTACTTCAAAAACCTCTACTCCATAAAAAAGGAGAATATGGAAGAAATGGATGAATTCCTAGACACATATCACCTACCAAACCTGAGCCCAGAGCAGATTAATTTCCTAAACAGACCCATCACACCCTGTGAGATTGAAGAGGTAATAAAACACCTCCCCAAAAAGAAGAGTCCAGGACCAGATGGTTTCTCAGCGGAATTCTACCAAACCTTCATGGAAGAACTGAAACCAATTCTTCTCAAACTGTGCCACACAATTGGAGAACAGGGAGAGATCCCCAACTACTTTTATGAAGCTAGTATCACCCTGATTCCAAAACCAGGCAGAGATGCCACAAGAAAGGCAAATTATAGGCCCATTTCTCTGATGAACATAGAAGCAAAGATCCTGAACAAAATTCTTGCAAACCGAATTCAACAGTACATCAAAAGCATCATCCACCTCGATCAAGTAAGCTTCATCCCTGGAATGCAGGGATGGTTCAACATATAGAAATCTATCAATGTAATACACCACATAAAAAGGCTATAATACAAAAACCACATGATCATTTCAATAGATGCAGAGAAGGCCTTTGAAAAATACAACATCACTTCATGATCAAAACACTGGAGAGAATATGCATAGACGGCCCATATCTCAACATAATAAAGCCTATATATAAAGCACCTGAAGCCCAATAATTCTAAATGGGGAGAGACTGAAGGAATTCCCATTGAGGTCAAGAACAAGACAGGGGTGTCCATTCTCACCTCTGCTCTTCAACATAGTGCTAGAAGTATTAGCTCAAGCAATAAGACAGGAGAAAGAAATCAAAGGATACAAATTGGAAAGGAAGAAGTTAAGTTAGCCCTCTTTGCAGATGACATGATTCTATACATAAGTGACCCGAGAACTTCCATCTCAAAACTCTTAAAGGTGATTAGCACCTTCAGCAAAGTAGCAGGATACAAAATCAATGCACAGAAATCAGTAGCCTTTTTGTATGCAGAGGACAAAGAGACAGAAAAAGAAATAACTAACATCGTCCCATTTTCAATTGCAACAAAGAAAATAAAATACCTTGGAATAACATTGACGAAGGAAGTGAAAGATCTATACAATGAAAACATAAAAACTGTCAAAAAAGAAAGTGAGGAGGTCCTACAAAAATGGAAAGACCTCCCATGCTCCTGGATTGGTAAAATTAACATTGTGAAAATGGCAATCTTACCAAAGGCACTCTATAGATTCAATACAATGCCGATAAAAATCTCCACTTCCTTCTTCAATGAGATAGAAAAAACTATCTCAAAATTTATATGGAAAGGCAGAAGGCCTCGGATATCTAAGCTCATCCTCAGCAAAAGAAATACCTCTGTAGGCATCACCATACCTGATCTAAAGCTATACTACAAAGCCATTGTAATAAAAACAACATGGTACTGGCATAAAAACAGGAATATAGACCAATCGAACAGAATTGAAGACCCAGATTTTGGGTCAAATAACTACAGCTACTTCATATTTGAAAAAGGCCCGTCCAATGCAGAATGGAGAAAAGACAGCATCTTCAACAAATGGTGCCTGACAAACTGAACAACCATATGTAGGAAAATGAAACTCGACCTGCACATCTCTCCATGCACAAAAATTAAGTCCAAATGGATCAAAGACCTTAACATAAAACCAGAAACACTGCATCTACTGGAAGAAAAAATAGGAGGAAATTTCCGTGACATAGGAGTGGGAAAAGATTTCCTGAACAAAACCACAGCAGCTCAGGAAATGAAACAATCACTCAACCATTGGGATCTCATGAAGCTGAACAGCTTTTTCACTGACAAACATACTATAACCAAAGGCAGCAGATTACCCACAGAATGGGAGAATATTTTCACCAGCTATACATCTGACAGATGCCTGATTTCTAGAATCTAGAAAGAACTCCAAAACCTAAACAATAAACCGCCACACAACCCACTCACAAAGTGGGGCAGAGAACTGCACAGGCAGTTCTCAGAGGAAGAAATACAAACAGCAAATGCACATTTAAGAAAATGTTCAACATCTCTAATCATCAGGGAAATGCAAATTAAAACAACAATGATTCCACCTTACCCCAGTAAGGATGGCTAACATTAAAAAAAAAACAATGAAAACAAATGCTGGCGAGGTTGTGGAGAAATAGGAACAAGTTTTCACTGCTGTTGGGAATGTAAAACGGTTCAACCATTATGGACAGCTATATGGAGACTCCTGAAAAGGATGACCATAGACCTACCAATGGATCCAGTTATTCCCTTGTTGGGCATTTACCCTAAAGGCTCCAAACCTCAGACCAGTGACATTTGCTCAACCATGTTTATAGCTGCTCAATTCATAATAGCACAAAGCTGGAATCAACCCAGGTGTCCATCACTAAATGAATGGATAGCAAAGATGTGGTATATCTGCACTATGGAATTCTATGTAGCAGTAAGGAAAGATGAAATAAGGAAATTTGAAAAAAAAATGGTCAAACATGGAACAGATCACACTCAGTGAGCTCACCCAAGAACAAAAAAGATAATCGTCGCATGGTCTCGTTTATCTGTCATTCCTAACCTGAATCTACGTGACATGCAGCCAAACCTAACAAACACTCTGAGGACCAGACAAGGGGGAGGGTGGGATGGGGGGAGAGAAAGAGAGGGTGGGGGGAAGGACAAGGGGCAGGGATACAATTGGGACCCAAAAAGAAAAGTTGCTATAAAAACCTTTACTCTGAACAACAGGCTAAAACATTGATCCTTCAGCAGGCCCGCAGAGGGAACACCCAAATCACAGGAATCTGGAGAGAGCATCATGAAGACTAACCCTAATCTTCTCCTGCTTCTCTCTGTCTCTCTCCCTCTCACTCTATCTTCCTATCCCTCCTCTCTATACTCACTTCCTCTATAATATTATCCCTTTTTCTTCCCTCACCTTTCTAGGTGCAGACTTGATACTCCCAGTGCCAGCACGGGGTTAAACTCCACAATGAGCTCTTGATCCGAGACACCTACAAGGTTACTGCCCCCCCAAAAAAGGCAGACTTCTGTGAGAGTTCTTGGTGTCCCACCAAAGGTTAATGGTAAGACCCTACTCTCGAAGATAGCATACGTGTGTGAGACCAAACACAGAGAGACTTGGCCAGAACCTGGAAGAAGGTCAGTCCCCAGACAGTTAGCTAGTCTAGTACCAGAGGGTGCTACACGAGCAACTGGGGGAAAATGTCAGACATTGGTCCCAAGAACTTGCAGTCTAAGATACCCAGCAGGAAACAACTTGATGTAATGCTCATACAAGTGCAATAGTGGCAAACAGCCAGGGTGGGTAACCAACTGCTCTTGATTTGGCTAACAGATCCACTCAGTGGAATGCAACTCATTGCTGGAACTGGGAAACAAGTCAAAACCAGGTACAAAAATAAGCTCACTCTTCAAGAGCAAGATACCACCAAATGTGGGCTAGAAGAGAGCCAACGCATACAAAATTCCCTCCAAAACATAGATGGTCATCCCTTCTACCTAGTACTAACTTTTCTCTCCGTTGGAGAATTTGCTTATCTTTTTTCAGGTGGACAACAAACCCGAAGGGACGATTAGCTAACCACACCTCACCAGGACCCCAGCTGAAACCATAGAACAATGCAGCGGAAGGGCAAGAGTTCAGCATTTATGGTGATCACGACACCAGAAAAAGGCTGAAGGAGATAAACAGAGAGAACATTCAACTCCAACTAAGCCAGATATCCAGAGACACAGAGGCTCCCAAAACCTCATTACTGAAACAGAACTGAAATGACCCCAAAGGGGCTCAGGGAAACTCGCGGAAGAGAGGGAGGAAAGATCGTTGGAGTCACGAGTTGGGGCATTATGCACAGAGACTGGGGCCTACACCCCAGTACTGTTGACTAACCTCACAATGCACAACCCATATTCTCCATTGATGAGGGTATCTTTGAAAGTGGGAGGACAGGGAGGAGGACAACGGAACCAACACTAAAAATGTAAAATCAGAATAATATAAATAAATAAATGCACAAAGTATGCTTTGACCTGGAAAATAGGAAACAAACTTCTGAGTGCCAGAATCAACCTACTGAATGCTCAAGAAATATAGAACAATAAATATTCTTTTGAAAAAAAAAAGAAATGAAACGAATCTACAAAGTTGTACATCTTGTTATATTACACAATCCAGGAAAGTATCAACTTCCTGCACTCAACGTTCTTCGTGGGAAAGAAACTATTTCCAAGAACAGAATTAGCTTATTTTACAAGGTACAGTGTTCAGCAATGAAGACCTTTGTTTTCTAAGCAAACCACTTTAGAAATGAAATGAATCTACTAAGTTGTACATCTTGTCAGATAACAAAATCCAGGACAGTTTGATCTTGCTGCACACAACCATCTTCGTAGGAAAGCAACTCATTCGTAGAACAGAACTAGGTTATTTCACACTGTACAGTATTCAGAAATGAAGATCATTCTTTTCTAAGAAAATTACCTTAGAAATGAAACGAATCTACTAAGTTGTACATGTTGTTAAATTACACAAACCAGGAAAGTATCAACTTCCAATACTCAACCATCTTGATGGGATAGCAAGTCATTCAGAGAACAGAACTAGCTTATTTCATCCAGTACAGTGTTTGGCAATGAATACCTTTGTTTTCTAAGCAAACTAATTTAGAAATGAAACGAATCTACTAAGATATACATCTTGTTAGATTACACAAACCAGGAAAGTGTCAACTTGCTGCATTCAACTGTCTTCGTGCTAGCAACTGATTCGAAAACAGAACTAGCTTATTTCACACAGTACAGTTTTCGGAAATGAAGATCTTAGTTTTCCAAACAAACTACATTAGAAATGAAACGAATCAACGAAGTTGAAAAACTTGTTAGATTACACAATCCAGGAAAGTTTCAACTTGCTGCACTCAACCGTCTTCGTAGGAAAGCAACTCATTCCAACAACAGAACTTGCTTATTTCACACAGTAGAGATTTGAGCAATGAAGATCTTTGTTTTCTAAGCAAACTACTTTAGAAATGAAATGAATCTAGTAAGCTGTACATCTTGTTGGATTACACAATCCAGAAAGTATCAACATCCTGCACTCAACCATCTTCGTGGGAAAGCAACTCATTCCTAGAACAGAACTAGCTTATTTCACACAGTACAGTGTTTGGCAATGAAGACCTTTGTTTTATAAGCAAACCACTTTAGACATGAAACGAATCTACTAAGATGTACATCTTGATAGAATAAACACACCAGTAAAGTATCAACTTGCTGCACTCAACCATCTTCATAGTAAAGGAACTCATTTCGAGAGCAGAACTAGCTTATTTCACACAGTACAGTTTTCGGAAATGAACATCTTCGTTTTCTAAGCAAACTGCTTTAGAAATGATACGAATCTACTAAGTTGTATATCTTGTTAGATTACACAAACCAGGAAAGTATCAACTTGCTGCACTCAACCGTCTTCTTGGGAAATCAACTCATTCTGAGAACAGAACTACCTTACTTTACACAGTACAGTGTTCTGCAATGAAGAACTTTGTTTTCTAAGGAAACTACTTTATAAATGAAACGAATCTACTAAATTGTACATCTTGTTAGATTACACATACCTGGAAAGTACCCAGTTTACCCAGTTTCTACATTCAACCGTCTTCGTGGGTAAGCAACTTATTTTGAGAACAGAACTAGCTTATTAAACACAGTACAGTTTTTGGCAATGAAGTTATTGCTTTTTTTAAGCATATTACTGGGGAAATGAAAAGAATCTGCTAAGTTGAACATCTTGTTAGATTACACAAACCAGGAATGTATCAACTTGCTGCAATCATCCGTCTTCATGGGAATGCAACTCATTCCCAGAAGAGAACTAGCTAATTTCATAAAGTACAGTGTTCGACAATGAAGATCTTTGTTTTCTAAACAAACTACTTTAGAAATGAAACGAATCTACTAAGCTGTACATCTTGTTAGATTACACAATCCAGGAAAATATCAAATTCATGCACTCAACCATTTTCTTGGGAAAGTAACTCATTCTGAGAACAGAACGACCTTATTTCACACAGTACAGTGTTGGGAAATGAAGACCTTTGTCTTCTAAGCAAACTACTTTAGAAATGAAACGAATCTACTAAGTTTTACATCTTGTTAGAGTACATAAACCAGGAATGTACCAACTTTGTGCACTCAACCATCTTTGTAGTAAAGCAACTCATTAAGAGAACAGAATTAGCTTATTTCACACAGTACTGTTGTCAGCAATGAAGATCTTTGTTTTCTAATTAAACTACTTTAGAAATGAAATGAATCTACTAAGTTGTACAGCTTGTTAGATTACATAAACCAGGAAGGCATCAACTTGCTGCACTCAACTGTCTTCGGGGGAAAGCAACTCATTTGGAGAACAGAACTAGCTTATTTCATAAAGTACAGTGTTCAGCAATGAAGATCTTTGTTTTCAAAACAAACTACTTTAGAAATGAAAGAATCTACTAAGCTTTACATCTTGTTAGATAACACAATCCAAGAAAGTATCAACTTCCTGCACTTAACCATCTTCTTGGGAAAGCAACTCATTCCGAGAACAGAACTAGTTTATTTCACACTGTACAATGTTCGGAAATGAAAATCTTTTCTTTCTAAGCAAACTACCTTAGAAATGAAACGAGTCTACTAAGTTGTACATCTTGTTAGATTACACAAACCAGGAAAGTGCAAACTTGCTTCACTGAACTGTCTTCGTGGGAAAGCAACTCATTCCGAGAACAGAAATAGCTTATTTCACAAAGTACAGTGTTCGTAAAAGAAGATCTTTGTTTTCCCAGAAAAATACTTTAGAAATGAAATGAATCTACTAATTGTTCATGTTATTATCTTACACAAACCTGGAAAGTAACAACTTTCTACACTCAACCATCTTCGTAGTAAAGCAAATCGTTCCGAGAACAGAACTGGCGTATTATACACAGTATAGTTTTTGGCAATGAAGATCTTTCTTTTTTTAAGCAAACTAGTATGAAAATGAAACGAATCTACTAACTTGTATATCTTGTTAGATTTCCCAATCCAGGAAAGTTTCAACTTGCTGCACTCAACCGTCTTGTAGGAAAGCAACACATTCCGAGAACAGAACCAGCTTATTATACATGGTAAGGTGTTCAGAAATGAAGATCTTTGTTTTCTGAGCAAACTACTTTAGAAATGAAAAGAATCTACTAAATTGTACATTTTTTTAGATTACACAAACCAGGAAAGTATCAACTTCCCGCACTCAACCATCTTCATAGGAAAGCATCTCAATCCAAGAACAGAACTAGCTCATTTCAAACAGTACACAGTTCAGCAAAGAAGAGCTTTGGTTTCTAAGCAAACTACTTTAGAAATGAAACGAATCTCCTAAGCTGTCCACATGTTAGATTACACAAACCAGGAAAGTATCCACTTGCTGCACTCAACTGTCTTCGTGGGAAAGCAACTCATTCCGAGAACAGAACTAGCCTATTTCACACAGTACAGTTTTCGGCAATGAAGATCTATGTTTTCTAATCAAAGTACTTTAGAAATGAAAAGAGTCTACTAAGTTGTACATCTTGTTAGATTACACAAACCAGGAAAGTTTGATCTTGCTGCACTCAACCGACTTCGTAGGAACGCATCTCATTCCCCGAACAGAACTAGCTTATTTCACACAGTACAGTGTTCGGGAATGAAGATCTTTGTTTTCTAAGCAAACTACTTTAAAAATGAAATGAATTTACTAAGTTGTTCATCTTGTTAGATTACACAAACCAGGAAATTATCAACTTGATGCACTCAACCGTCTTCGTGGGAAAGCAACTCAATCTGCAACAGAACTAGCTTATTACACAGTACAGTGTTTGGCAATGAAGACATTTGTTTTCTAAGCAAACTACTTCAGAAATGAAACGACTGTACCAAGCTGTATATCTTGTTAGATTACCCAATCCAGGAAAGTATCAACTTCCTGCACTCAACCATCTTCGTGGGAAACTCATTCTGAGAACAGAACTAGCTTATTTCACAATGTACAATGTTGGGCAATGAAGATCTTTTCTTTGTAAGCAAACTACTTTAAATGAAAAGAAAATAGAAAGCTGTACATCTTGTCAGATTACACAACCCGGGAAAGTTTGATCTTGCTACACTCAACCGTCTTCGTAGTATAGAAACTCATTCGGAGTACAGAACTAGCTTATTTCACACAGTACTGTATTCGGCAATGAAGATCTTTGTTTTCTAAGCAAACTATTTTATAAATGAATCGAATCTACTAAGTTGTACATCTTCTTAGATTACACAAACCAGGATATTATCAACTTGCTGCACTCAACCGTCTTCGTAGGAATGGAACTGATTCCTAGAAAAGAACTAGCTTATTTCACATAGTACAGTTTTCGGCAATGAAGATCTTTGTTTTCTAAGCAAACTACTTTATATATGAAACGAATTTACTAAGTTGTACATCTTGTTAGATGACACAATCCAGGAAAGTATCGACTTCCTGCATTCAACCTTCTTCTTGGAAGAGCAACTATTTCCAAGAACAGAATTAGCTTATTTTACACAGTACAGTGTTCGACAATGAAGACCTTTGTTTTCTAAGCAAACCACTTTAGAAATAAAATGAATCTACTAAGTTGTACATCTTCTTAGATTACACAAACCAGGAAAGAAACAACTTGCTGCACTCAACCGTCTTCATAGTAAAGCAACTCATTCCGAGAACAGAACTAACTTATTTCACACAGTACAGTTTTTGGCAATGAAGATCTTTGTTTTTTCAGCAAACTACTTTAGAAATGAAACGAATGTACTAAGTTGTATACCTTGTTAGATTACACAATACAGGACAGTTTGATCTTGCTGCACACAACCGTCTTCATAGGAAGGCAACTCATTCTTGAAGAGAACTAGCTTATTTCACACTGTACAGTGTTCGGAAATGAAGATAATTTTTTTCTAAGCAAAGTACTTTAGAAATGAAATGAATCTTTTAAGTTGTATATCTTGTTAGATTACAAAAAGCAGGAAAGTATCAACTTCCCACACTCAACCATCTTCATGGGAAGGTAAGTCATTCCGAGAACAGAACTAGCTTATTTCACAGAGTACACTGTTTGGGAAAGAAGAAATTGGTTTTCTAAGCAAACTACTTTAGAAATTAAACGAATCTACTGAGATGTCCTTCTTGTTAGTTTACACAAACCAGGAAAGTATCAACTTGATGCACCCAACCGTCTACATGCAAGCAACAGATTCTGAGAACAGAAATAGCTTATTTCACACAGTAGAGTTTTCAGAAATGAAGATCTTAGTTTTCTAAGCAAAGTACTTTAGAAATGAAATGAATCTACTAAGTTTTACATCCTGTTAGATTACACAAACCAGGAAAGTTTGATCTCGCTGCACTCAACAGTCTTTGTCAGAAAGCAAGTCATTCCGAGAACAGGACTAGCTTATTTCACACTGTACAGTGTTTGGCAATGAAGATCTTCTTTTTGTAAGCAAACTACTTTAGAAATGAAATGAATCGACTAAGTTGGACATCTTGTTAGATTACACAAACCAGTAAAGTATCAACTTGCTGCACTCTACCATCTTTGTAGTAAAGCAACTCATTCTGATAACAGAACCAGCTTATTTCACACAGTATACTTTTCAGCAATGAAGATCTTTGTTTTCTAAACAAACTACTTAAGAAATGAAACGAATCTACTAAATTGTACATCTTGTCAGATTACACAAACCAGGAAGGTTTGATGTTGCTGCAATCAACCTTCTTCATAGGAAAGCATCTCATTCCAATAACAGAACTAGCTTATTTCACACAGTACAGTTTTCAGAAATGAAGATGTTAGTTTTCTAAGCAAATTAAATGAGAAAGGAAACGAATCAACGAAGTTGTACATCTTCTTAGGTTACACAATCTTGGAAAGTTTCGACTTGCTGCACTCAACTGTCTTCGTAGGAAAGCAATTCATTCCAACAACAGAACTTGCTTATTTCACACAGTAGAGTTTTCGGCAATGAAGATCTTTGTTTTCTAAGCAAACTACTTTAGAAATGAAACGAATCTAGTAAGCTGTACATCTTGTTAGATTACACAAACCAGGAAAGTATCAACTTCCTGCACTCAACCATCTTCGTGGAAAAGCAACTCATTCCAAGAACAGAACTAGCTTATTTCACACAGTACAGTGTTCGGCAATGAAGACCTTTATGTTCTCAGCAAACTATGGTAGAAATGAAATGAACCTACTAAGATGTACATCTTGATAGATTACTCAAACCAGTAAAGTATCAACTTGCTGCACTCAACCTTCTTTGTAGTAAAGCAACTCATTCTGATAACAGAACCAGCTTATTTCACACAGTATACTTTTCAGCAATGAAGATCTTTGTTTTCTATGAAAACTACTTAAGAAATGAAATGAATCTACTAAATTGTACATCTTGTCAGATTACACAAACCAGGAAAGTTTGATCTTGCTGCAATCAACCTTCTTCATAGGAAAGCATCTCATTCCAATAACAGAACTAGCTTATTTCACACTGTACAGTATTCGGCAATGAAGATCTTTGTTTTCTAATCAAACTACTTTAGTAATGAAATGAGTCGAATACATTGTACTTCTTGGTAGATTACACAAACCAGGAAAGTATCAACTTGCTGCCCTCAACCATCTTCGTGGCAAAGCAACTCATTCCGAGAACAGAACAGGTTTAATTCACACTGTGCAATTTCGGCAATGAAAATCTTTGTTTTCTAAACAAAGTACTTTAAAAATGAAACGAATCTACTAAGTTGTACATGTTGTTAGATTACACAATCCAGGAGAGTATCAACTTCCTGCACTCAACCATCTTCGTGGGAAAGCAACTCATTCCGAGAACAGAACTAGCTTGTTTCACACAGTACAGTGTTCAGCAATGAAGATCTTTGTTTTCTAAGCAAACTACTTTAGAAATTAAACTAATCTACTAAGTTGTACAACTTATTAGATTACACAAACCAGGAAAGTATCAACTTCCTGCACTCAACCTTCTTCGTGGGAAAGCAACTATTTCCAAGAAAAGAATTAGCTTATTTTACACAGTACAGTGTTTGGCAATGAGGACCTTTGTTTTCTAAGCAAACTACTTTAGAAATTAAACGAAACTACTAAGTTGTATATCTTGTTTGATTACACAAACTAGGAAAGTATCAACTTGCTGCACTCAACCCTCTTCTTGGGAAAGCAACTCATTCCGAGAACAGAACTAGCTTATTTCACAAAGTACAGTGTACGGAATTGAAGATCTTTGTTTTCTAAGCAAACTACTTTACAAATGAAACGATCTACTAAGCTATACATCTTGTCAGATTACACAATCCAGGAAAGTATCAACTTCCTGCACTCAACCATCTTCATGGGCAACCAACTCATTCCAAGAACAGAACTAGCTTATTTCACACTGTACAATAATCGGCAATAAAGATTTTTTCTTTCTAAGCAAACTACTTTAGAAATTAATCGAATCTACTAAGTTGTACATCTTGTCAGATTACACAAACCAGGAAAGTTTGATCTTGCTGCACTCAACCGTCTTCATAGTATAGAAGCTCATTCCGAGAACAGAACTAGCTTATTTCAAACAGTACAGTTTTTGGCAATGAAGATCTTTGTTTTCTAAGCAAACTACTTTAGAAATGAAAGGAATCTACAAAGTTGTACATCTTGTGAGATTACACAATCCAGGAAAGTACCAAGTTCCTGCACTGAACATTCTTCGTGGGAAAGCAACTATTTCCAAGAACAGAATTAGCTTATTTTACACAGTACAGTGTTCGGCAATGAAGACCTTTGTTTTTAAGCAAACCACTTTAGAAATGGAACGAATCTAGTTTATCTTGTTACATTACACAAACCAGGAAAGTATCAACTTGCTGCACTCAACCGTCTTCGTAGTAAACCAACTCATTCCGAGAACAGAACTAACTTATTTTACACAGTACAGTTTTTGGCAATGAAAATCTTTGTTTTTTAAACAAAGTACTTTAGAAGTGAAACGAATCTACTAAGTTGTACATCTTGTTAGATTACACAATACAGGACAGTTTGATCTTGCTGCACTCAACCCTCTTCGTAGGAAAGCAACTCATTCATAGAAGAGAACTAGTTTATTTCACACTGTACAATGTTCAGAAATGAAGATCGTTGTTTTAAGCAAACTACTTTAGAAATGAAACGAATCTACTAAGTTGTACATCTTGTCAAAATACACAAACCAGGAAAGTATCAACTTGCTGCACTCAACCATCTTCGTGGGAAAGCAACTCATTCCGAGAACAGAACTAGCTTATTTCACACAGTACAGATTTCGGAAATGAAGATCTTAGTTTTCTAAGCAAACTACATTAGAAATGAAACGAATCAATGAAGTGGTACATCTTGTTAGATTACACAATCCAGGAAAGTTGGAACTTGCTGCACTCAACAGTGTTCATAGGAAAGCAACTCATTACAGGAACAGAACTAGCTTATTTCACACAGTACAATTTTCGACAATGAAGTTCAATGTTTTTTAAGCATACTACTTTAGAATGGAAACGAATCTACCAAGTTGTACATCTTATTAGATTACACAAACCACGAACGTTTGATCTTGCTGCACTCAACCCTGTTCGTAGGAGAGCAACTCATTCCAAGAACAGAACTAGCTTATTTTACACTGTACAGTGTTCGGGAATGAAGATGTTTGTTTTCTAAGCAAACTACTTTAGAAATGAAACGAATCTCCTAAGTTGTACATCGTGTTCAATTACACATCCCGGAAAGTATCAACTTCCTGCATTCAACAATCTTAGTGGGAAAGCAACTCATTCCGAGAACAGAACTAGTTTATTTCACACAGAACAGTGTTCGACAATGAAGATCTTTGTTTTCTAACCAAACTACTTTAGAAATGAAACAAATCTAATAAGTTGTACATCTTGTTAGATTACACTCCAGAAAAGTATCAACTTCCTGCACTCAACCTTCTTCCTGGGAAAGCAACTATTTCCAAGAACAGAATTAGCTTATTGAACAAAGTACAATGTTCGGCAATGAAGACCTTTGTTTTATAAGCAAACCACTTTACAAATGGAACGAATCTACTAAGTTGTACATCTTGTTAGATTACACAAACCAGGAAAGTATCAACTTGCTGCAGTCAACTGTCTTCGTGGCAAAGCAACTCATTCGGAGAACAGAACTAGCTTATTTCATAAAGTACAGTGTTCAGCAATGAAGATCTTTGTTTTCTAAACAAACTACTTTAGAAATGAAACGAGTCTACTAAGCTTTACACCTTGTTAGATTACGCAAGCCAAGAAAGTATCAACTTCCTGCACTTAACCGTCTTCGTGGGAAAGCAACTCATTCCGAGAACAGAACTAGTTTATTTCACACTGTATAATGTTCAGCAATGAAAATCTTTTCTTTCTAAGAAAACTACTTTAGAAATGAAACGAATCTACTAAGTTGTACATCTTGTTAGATTACACAAACCAGGAAAGTGTCAGCTTGCTGCACTGAACCGTCTTTGTGGGAAAGCAACTCATTCTGAGAACAGAACTAGCTTATTTCACAAAGCATACGTGTTCGTAAATGAAGATCTTTGTTTTCTCAGCAAACTACTTTAGAAATGAAATGAATCTACTAGTTGTACATCTTGTTAGCTTACACGATCCAAGAAAGTATCAACTTCCTGCAATCAACCTGCGTTGTGGGAAAGCAACTAATTCCAAGAAGAGAACTAGCTTATTTCACACAGTACAGTGATCGGCAATGAAGACCTTTGTTTTTTCAGCAAACTGCTTTAGAGATGAAACGAATCTACTAAGTTGTATATCTTGTTAGATTACACAATACAGGACAGTTTGATCTTGCTGCACACAACCGTCTTTGTAGTAAGGCAACCCATTCCTAGAAGAGAACTAGCTTATTTCACACTGTACAGTGTTCAGAAATGAAGATCATATTTTTCTAAACAAAGTACTTTAGAAATGAAACGAATCTTTTAAGTTGTATATCTTGTTAGATTACAAAAACCAGGAAAGTATCAACTTCCCACACACAACCATCTTCATGGGAAAGCAAGTCATTCTGAGAACAGGACTAGCTTATTTCACACAGTACACTGTTTGGCAAAGAAGAAATTGGTTTTCTGAGCAAACTTCCTTAGAAATTAAACGAATCTACTAAGATGTACATCTTGTTAGTTTACACAAACCAGGAAAGTATCAACTTGCTGCACTCAACCGTCTACATGCGAGCAACAGATTCCGAGAACAGAACTAGCTTATTTCACACATTACAGTTTTCAGAAATGAAGATCTTAGTTTTCTAGGAAAACTACTTTAGAAATGAAACGAATCTAGTAAGCTGTACATCCTGTTAGATTACACAAACCAGGAAAGTTTGATCTTGCTGCTCGCAACAGTCTTCGTATGAAAGCAAGTCATTCCAAGAACAGGACTAGCTTATTTCAAACCATACAGTTTTCGGCAATGAAGATCTTTGTTTTCTAATCAAACTACTTTAGAAATGAAACGAATCTACTAAGTTATACATCTTGTCAGAATACACAAGCCAGGAAAGTTTGATCTTGCTGCACTCAACTGACTTCGTAGGAACGCATCTCATTCCACGAACAGAACTAGCTAATTTCACACTGTACAGTGTTCGGCAATGAAGAACTTTGTTTTCTAAGGAAACTACTTTAGAAATGAAACGAATCTACTAAGTTGTACATCTTCTTTGATTACACATACCTGGAAAGTACCAACTTGCTACACTCAACCGTCTTCATAGTAAAGCAACTCATTCCTAGAACAGAACTAGCTTATCACACAGAGTACAGTTTTTGGCAATGAAGATCTTTCTTTTTTTAAGCAAACTACTTTGGAAATGAAACGAATCTCCTAAGTTGTACGTCTTTGTCGATTACACAAACCAGGAAAGTGTCAACTTGCTACACTCAACCAACTTCGTGGGAAAGCAACTCATTCCCAGAAGAGAACTAGCTTATTTCACAAAGTACAGTATTCAGCCACGAAGATCTTTGTTTTCTAAGTAAACTACTTTAGAAATGAAATGACTCTACTAAGTTGTCCATCTTGTTAGATTACACAATCCAGGGTAGTATCAACTTGCTGCACTCAACCGTCTTCGTAGGAATGGAACTGATGTGGAGAACAGAACTAGCTTATTTCACACAGTACAGTTTTCGGCAATAAAGATCTTTGTTTTCCAAGCCAACTACTTTAGATATGACACGAATCTACTAAGATGTATATCTTGTTAGATTACACAATCCAGGAAAGTATCAATTTCCTGCACTCAACATTCTTCGTGGGAAAGCAACTATTTCCAAGAACAAAATTAGCTTTTTTAACACAATACAGTGTTCGGCAATGAAGACCTTGTTTTCTAAGCAAACGACTTTAGAAATAAAACGAATCTACTAAGCTGTACATGTTCTTAGATTACACAAACCAGGATAGAATCAACTTGCTGCACTCAACCGTCTTTGTAGTAAAGCAACTCATTCCGAGAACAGAACTAGCTTACTTCACAAAGTACACTGTTCGGCAATGAAGATCTTTGTTTTCTCAGCAAACTATTTTAGAAACGAAACGAGTCTACTGAGTTGTACATATTTTTACATTACGCAATCCAGGAAAGTGTCAACTTCCTGCATTTGATTCCAAGAATGGAACTAGCTTACATCACACAGTACAGTGTTCGGCAATGAAGAACTTTGTTTTCTAAGCAAAATACTTCAGAAATGAAATGAATCTACTAGTTGTACATCTTGTTAGATTACACAAACCAGGAAAGTTTGATCTTGCTGCATTCAACGGACTTAGTAGGAACGCATCTCATTCCAGGAACAGAACTAGCTGATTTCACACAGTACAGTGCTCAGCAATGAAAATCTTTGTTTTCTAAGCAAACTACCTTAGAAATGAACCGAATCTACTAAGTTGTACATCTTGTAAGATTACACAAAACAGGAAAGTATCAACTTCCTGCAATCAACCATCTTCGTGATAAAGTAACTCATTCCGAGAAGAGAACGACCTTATTTCACAAAGTACAGTGTCTGGCAATGAAGACCTTTGTTGTCTAAGCAAACTACTTTAGAAATGAAACGAATCAACTAAGTTGTACATCTTGTTAGATTACCCAATCCAGAAAGTTTCAACTTGCTGCACTCAACCGTCTTAGTAGGAAAGCAACTGATTCCGAGAACCGAACCAGCTTATTTCACACAGTACAGTATTCAGAAATGAAGCTCTTTGTTTTCTAAGCAAACTACTTTAAAAATGAAACTAATCTACTAACTTGTACATCTTTTTATATTACACAAACCAGGAAAGTATCAACTTCGGGCACTCAACCATCTTCATGGGAATGCAAGTCATTCCGAGAACAGAACTAGGTTATTTCATACAGTACAGTTTACGTCAATGAAGATCTTTGTTTTCTAATTCAACTACATTAGAAATGAAATGAATCTACTAAGTTGTATATCTTGTTAGATTACACAAACCGGGAAAGTATCAACTTGCTGCACTCAACTGTCTTTGGAGGAAAGCAAATCATTCAGAGAACAAGAACTAGCTTATTTCACAAAGTACGGTGTTCGGCAATGAAGATCTTTGTTTCCTAAGGAAACCAGTTTAGAAATGAAACGAATCTACTAAGTTGTTCATCTTCTTAGATTTCACAAACCAGGAAAGTATCAACTTGGTGCACTCAACCATCTTCGTGGGAAAGCAACTCATTCTGAGAACAGAACTAGCTTAGTACACAGTACAGTGTTTGGCAATGAAGACCTTTGTTTTATAAGCAAACTACTTTATAAATGAAACGAATCTACTAAGTTGTACATATTGTTTGATTTAACAAACCAGGAAAGTATCAACTTGTTGCACTCAACTGTCTTCGTAGTAAAGCAACTCTTTCCGAGAACAGCTCTAGCTTATTTCACACAGTACAGTTTTCTTCAATGAAGATCTTTGTTTTCTAATTAAACTACTTTAGAAATGAAATGAATCTACTAAGTTGTACATCTTGTGAGAATACACAAACCAGGAAAGTATCAACTTGCTGCACTCAACTGTCTTCATGGGAAAGCAAATCATTCAGAGAACAGAACTAGCCTATTCAACAAAGTACAGTGTTCGGCAACGAAGATCTTTGTTTTCTAAGGAAACTACTTTAGAAATGAAACGAATCTACTCTGTTGTACATCTTCTTAGATTACACAAAGCAGGAAAGTATCAACTTGCTGCACTCAACCGTCTTCGTGGGAAAGGAACTCATTCCGAGAACAGAACTAGCTTATTTCACACAGAACAGTTTTCAGCAAGAAGATCTTGGTTTTCTAATCATACTCCTTTAGAAATGAAACGAATCTACTAAGTTGTACATCTTGTCAAATTACACGAACCAGGAAAGTTTGATCTTGCTGCACTCAACCATCTTCGTAGGAAAGTATCTCATTCCGAGAACAGAACTAGCTTATTTCACACTATACATGTTCGGCAATGAAGATCTTTGTTTTCTAAGCAAACTACGTTAGTAATGAAACGAATCAAATAAGTTGTACATCTTCTTAGATTACACAATCCAGGAAAGGATCAACTTCCTCCACTCAACCATCTTCGTGGGAAAGCAACTCATTCCGAGAACAGAACTAGCTAATTTCACACAGTACAGTATTCGGCAATGAAGAAGTTTGTTTGCTAATGAAACTACTTTAGAAATGAAATGAATCTACTAAGTTTTACATTTTGTTAGATTACACAAACTAGGAAAGTATCAATTTGCTGCTCTCAACTATCTTTGTGGGAAATCAACTCATTCCGAGAACAGAACTAGCTTATTTCACAAAGTACAGTGTTCGGCAATGAAGATCTTTGTTTCCTAAGCAAACTACTTTAGAAATGAAACGAATCTACTAATTGTACATCTTGTTAGCTTACACAATCCAGGTAAGTATCAACTTCCTGCAGTCAACCTTCTTTGTGGGAAAGCAACTCATTCCAAGAAGAGAACTAACTTATTTCACACAGTACAGGGTTCGGCAATTAAGACCTTTGCTTTCTAAGGAAAATACTATAGAAATGAACCAAATCTACCAAGTTGTACATCTTGTTAGATTACACAAACCTGGAAAGTACCAACTTGCTACACACAACCGTCTTCGTAGTAAAGCAACTCATTCCGAGAACCGAACCAGCTTATTTCACACAGTACAGTGTTCGGCAACGAAGACCTTTGTTTTCTAAGCAAACTACTTTAGAAATGAAAGGAATATATTAAGATGTACATCTTAATAGATTACACAAACCAGTAAAGAATCAACTTGCTGCACTCAACCGTCTTCGTAGTAAAGCAACTCATCCAGAGAACAGAACTAGATTTTTTCACACAGCATAGTTTTCAGCAATGAAGATCTTTGTTTTCTTAGCGTAACTACTTTAGAAATGAAATGAATCTACTAAGTTGTATATCTTTTCAGATTACACAAACCAGGAAAGTTTGATCTTGCTGCACTCAACCGTCTTTGTAGGAAAGCATCTCATTCAGAGAAGAGAACTAGCTTATTTCATACTGTACAGTATTCGGCAATGAAGATCTTTGTATTCTAGGCAAACTACATTAGTAATGAAATGAATTGACTGAGTTGTATGTCTTCTTAGATTACACAAACCAGGAAAGTATCAACTTGCTGCACTGAACCATCTTCGTGGGAAAGCAACTCATTCCGAGAACAGAACTAGCTTATTACACAGTGCAGTGTTTGGCAATGACGACATTTGTTTTCTAAGCAAACTACTTTATGAATGAAACGAATCTACTAAGTTGTACATCTTGTTAGATTACACAATCCAGGAAAGTATCACCTTGCTGCACTCAACCCTCTTTGTGGGAAAGCAACTCATTAGGAGAACAGAACTAGCTTATTTCACAAAGTACAGTGTTCGGCAATGAAGATCTTTGTTTTCTAATCAAACTAATTTACAAATGAAACAAATCTACTAAGTTGTACACCTTGTTAGATTACACAATCCAGGAAAGTATCAACTTCCTGCACTCAACTATCTTCGTGGGAAAGCAACTCATTCTGAGAACAGAACTAGGTTATTTCACACTGTACAATGTTTGGCAATGATGATCTTTTCTTTCTAAGCAAACTACTTTAGAAATGAAAGTAATCTACTAAGTTATACATCTTGTCAGATTACACAAACCAAGAAAGTTTGATATTGCTGCACTTAACCAACTTCGTAGTATAGAAACTCATTCCGAGAACAGAACTAGCATATTTCACACAATACAGTTTTCGGCAATGAAGTTCTTTGTTTTCTAAGTAAAATACTTTAGAAATGAAATGAATCTACTAAATTGTACATCTTGTTAGATTACACAAACCAGGATAGTATCAACTTTCTGCACTCAACCGTCTTCGTGGGAAAGCAACTGATTCCGAGAACAGAACTAGCTTATTTCAGAGTACAGTTTTCGACAATGAAGATCTTTGTTTTCTAAGCAAAATACTTTAGAAATGAAACGAATCTACCAAGTTGTACATCTTTTTACCAGGAAAGTACCAGGAAAGTATAAACTTCCCGCACTCAACCATATTCATGGGAAAGCAACTCTTTCCGAGAACAGAACTAGCTTATTTTACACAGTACAGTGTTCTGCAATGAAGACATTTGTTTTCTAAGCAAACTACTTTAGAAATGAAACCAATCTACTAAGATGTACATCTTGATAGATTTCACAAACCAGTAAAATATCAACATTCTGCACTCAACCGTCTTCGTAGTAAACCAACTCTTTCCGAGAACAGAACTAGCTTATTTCACACAGTACAATTTTCAGCAATGAAGATCTTTGTTTTCTAAGAAAACTACTTTAGAAATGAAACGAATCTAGTAAGTTGTACATCTTATCAGATTACACAAACCAGGAACGTTTGATCTTGCTGCACTCAACCGTCTCCGTGGCAAAGCAACTCATTCCACGAATAGAACTAGCTTATTACAGAAAATACAGTGTTCAGAAATGAAGATCTTTGTTTTCTCAGCAAACTACTTCAGAAACGAAACGAATCTACTAAGTTGTACATCTTGTTAGATTACACAATCCAGGAAAGTATCGACTTCCTGCACTCAACCATCTTCGTAGGAAAGCAACTCATTCCGAGAACAGAACTAGCTTATTCCACACAGTACAGTGTTCACCATGAAGAACTTTGTTTTCTAAGCAAACTACTTCAGGAATGAAACGAATCTAGTAAGTTGTACATCTTGTTAGATTACACAAACCAGGAAAGTATCAAGTTTCTGCACTTGAACGTCTTCATTGGAAAGCAACTCATCCAGAGAACAGAACTACCTTATTTCACACAGTACAGTTTTCGGCACTGAAGATCTGTGTTTTCTAATGAAACTGGTCTAGAAATGAAACGAATCTACTATGTTGTACATGTTGTTAAGTTACACAAACCAGGAAAGTTTGATATTGGTGAACTCAACAGTCTTCGTAGGAAAGCAAATCATTCCAAGAAGAGAAATAGCATATTTAAAACTGTACAGTGTTTGGCAATGTAGATCTTTGTTTTCTAAGCCAACTACTTGAGAAATGAAATGAATCTACTAAGTCGTACATCTTGTTAGATTACACAAACCAGAAAAGTATCAACTTGCTGCACTGAACCGTCTTTGTGGGAAAGCAACTCACTCCGAGAACAGAACTAGCTTATTTCACACAGTACACTGTTCGGGAATGAAGATCTTTGTTTTCTAAGCAAACTATTTTAGAAATGAAATGATTCTACCAAGTTGTTCATCTTGTTAGATTACACAAACCAGGAAAGTATCAACTTGTTGCACTCAACCATCTTCGTGGGAAAGCAACTCATTCCGAGAACAGAACTAGGTTATTACACAGTACAGTGTTTGGTAATGAAGGCCTTTGTTTTCCAAGCAAAGAAATTTATAAATGAAATGAATGTTCTACGTTGTACATCTTGTTACATTACACAAACCAGGTAAGTATCAACTTGGTGCACTCAACCATCTTCGTATTAAAGCAACTCATTCCGAGAACAGAACTTGCTTATTTCACACAGTACAGTTTTCGGCAATGGAGATCTTTGTTTTCTAATTAACTTATGTTAGAAATGAAATGAATCTACTAAGTTGTACATCTTGTTAAATGACACAAACCAGTAAAGTATCAACTTGCTGCACTGAACCGTCTTCATGGGAAAGCAACTCATTCGGAGAACAGAACTACCTTATTTCACAATGTACAATGTTTGGAAAAGAAGATCTGTGTTTTCTAAGCAAACTACTTTAGAAATGAAACGAATCTACGAAGCTGTACATCTTGTTAGATTACACAATCCAGGAAAGTATCAACTTCCTGCACTCAACCGTCTTCATAGAAAAGCAACTCATGTCCAGAACTGAACTAGATTATTTCACATGGTACAGGGTTCGGCAATGAAGACCTTTGTTTTCTAAGGAAACTACTTTAGAAATGAAACTAATCTACTAAGTTGTACATATTGTTACATTACACAAACCAGGAAAGTATCAACTTGCTGCACTCAACCGTCTTTGTAGGAAAGCAACTCCTTCCGAGAACCGAACCAGCTTATTTCACACGATACAGTGTTTGGAAATGAAGATCTTTGTTTTCTAAGCAAACTACATTAGAAATGAATAGAATCTACCAAGTTGTACATCTTTTTAGATTACACAAACCAGGAAAGTATCAACTTGCTGCACTCAACCATCTTCATGGGAACGCAACTCATTCTGAGAACAGAACTAGCTTATTTCACACAGTACAGTGTTCGGCAATGAAGACCTTAGTTTCCTAAGCAAACACTTTATAAATGAAACCAATCTACTGAGACGTATATCTTCATAGATTTCACAAACCAGTAAAGTATCAACTTGCTTCACTCAACCGTCTTTGTAGTAAAGCAACTCATTCTGAGAACAGAACTAGCTTCTTTCACACAGTATAGTTTTCGACCTTGAAGATCTTCATTTTCTAAGCAAACTGCTTTAGAAATGAAACGAATCTGCTAAGTTGTACATCTTTTCAGATTACACAAACCCGGAAAGTTTGATCTTGCTGCAGTCAACCGTCTTCGTAGGAAAGGATCTCATTCCCAGAACAGAACTAGCTTATTTCACACTGTCCAGTGTTCGGCAATGAAGATCTTTGTTTTTAAGTAAACTACTTTAGTAATGAAACGAATCTACTAAGTTGTACATCTTGTTAGATTACACAAACCAGGAAAGTATCATCTTGCTGCAATCAACAGTCTTCGCGGCAAAGCAACTCATTCCAAGAACAGAACTACCTTATTACACAAAGTACAGTGTTTTGCAATGAATATCTTTGTTTTCTAATCAAACTAGTTTGCAAAAGAAATGAAACTACTAAGTTGTACATCTTGTTAGATTACACAATCTAGGAAAGTATCAACTTCCTGTACTCAACCATCTTCGTGGGAAAGCAACTCATTCTGAGAACAGAACTAGCTTATTTCACACAGCACAGTTTTCAGCAATGAAGATCTTTGTTTTCTAATCAAACTACTTTAGAAATGAAAGGAATCTACTAAGTTGTACATCTTGTTAGATTACACAAACCAGTAAAGTTTGATCTTGCTGCACTCAACAGTCTTCCTTAGAAAGCAACTCATTCGCAGAACAGAATAAGCATATTTCACACTGTACAGTGTTTGGCAATGAAGATCTTTGCTTCCTAAGTAAACTAATTTAGAAATGAAATGTATCTACTAAGTTGTGCATCTTGTTAGATTAAACAAACCAGAAAAGTATCAACTTGCTGCACTGAACCGTCTTTGTGGGAAAGGAAGTCACTCCAAGAAAAGAACTAGCTTATTTCACAAAGTACAGTGTTAGGCAAAGAAGATCTTTGTTTCTCAGCAAACTACTTTATGAATGAAACGAATGTACTAAGCTGTACATCTTGTTAGATTACACAATCCAGGAAACTTCTTCGTGGGAAAATAACTCATTTCGAGAACAGAACTGGCTTATTTCACCCATTACAGAGTTTTGAAATGAAGATGTTTGTTTTCTAAACAAACTACTTTAGAAATGAGGCATATGTACTAAATTTTACATCTTCTTAGATTACACTAACTAGCAATGTTTGAACCTACTGCACTCAATCGTCTTTGAAAGCAGCAATTGATTCCGAGAACAGAACTAGCTTATTTCACAGAGTACACTGTTCGGCAATGAAGACGTTTGTTTTCTAAACAAACTACTTTAGAAATGAGGCTAATCTACTAAGTTTTACATCTTGTTACATTACACAAACAAGGAAAGTTTGATCTTACTTCACTCAAGCGTCTTTGTAAGAAAGCAACTGATTCCGAGAACAGAACTAGCTTATTTCACAGAGTACAGTGTTCGGCAATGAAGATGTTTGTTTTCTAAACAAACTACTTTAGAAATGAGGTGAATCGACTAAGTTGTATATCTTTTTAGATTACACAAACAAGGAAAGTTTGAACTTGCTGCACTGCAGACTGTTCTTAAGAAAGCAACTGATTCCGAGAACAGAACTAGCTTATTTCACAGAATACACTGTTCGGCAATGAAGATGTTTGTTTTCTAAACAAACTACTTTAGAAATGAGGAGAATCTACGAAATTGTACATATTCTTAGATTACACTAACTAGGAATGTTTGAACTTGGTGCCCTAAACCCTCTTCGTAAGAAAGCAACTGACTCCGAGAACAGAACTGTCTGATTTCACAGAGTACAGTGTTCGGCAATGAAGATGGTTGTTTTCTAAAACAAACTACTTTAGAAATGAGGCGAATCTACTAAGTTGTACATCTTGTTAGATTACACAAACAAGGAAAGTTTGATCATGCTGAACTCAACCGTCTTCGAAAGAAAGCAACTCATTTTGAGTACAGAACTGGCTTATTTCACACAGTACAGTGTTTTGAAATGAAGATGTTTGTTTTCCAAACAAACTACTTTAAAAATGAGCCCAATCTACTAAATTGTACATCTTTTTAGATTACACTAACTAGGAATGTTTGAATTTGCTGCACTCAACCGTCTTCGTAAGAAAGCAACTGATTCCAAGAACTAGCTTATTTCACAGAGTACAGTGTTCGGAAATGATGATGTTTGTTTTCAAAACAAGCAGTTTTAGAAATGAGGTGAATCTACTATGTTGTACATCTTCTTAGATTACACAAACGAGGAATGTTTGAAGTAATTGCGCTAAACCCTCTTCGTAAGAAGGCAACTGATTCCGAGAACAGAACTAGCTCATTTCACACAGTACAGTGTTCGGCAATGAAGATGTTTGTTACTAAACAAACTACTTTAGAAATCAGGCGAATCTACTTAGTTGTAGGTGTTGTTAGATTACACAAACAAGGAAAGTTTGAACTTGCTGCACTCAAGAGTCTTTGTAAGAAAACAACTGAATCCGAGAACAGAACTAGCTTATGTCACAGAGTACAGTGTTCGGCAATGAAGATGGTTGTTTTCTAAACAAACTACTTTAGAAATCAGGCGAATCCACTAAGTTGTACTTGTTGTTAGATTACACAAACAAGTAAATTTGAACTTTCTGCACTCAAGGGTCTTTGTAAGAAAGCAACTGATTCCAAGAACAGAACTAGCTTATTTCAAGGAGTACAGTGTTCCGCAATGAAGATGTTTGTTTTCTAGACAAACTACTTTAGAAGTGAGGCGAATCTACTGAGTTTTACATCTTGTTAGATTACACAAACAAGGAAAGTTTGAACTTGCTGCACTCAAACCTCTTCGTAAGAAAGCAACTGATTCTGAGAACAGAACTAGCTCATTTCACAGTACAGTTTTCGGAAATGAAGATGTTTGTTTTCTAAACAAACTCCTTTAGAAATGAGGCGAATCTACCAAGTTGTATATCTTGTTAGATTACACAAACAAGGAAAGTTTGATCTTGCTGCACTCAACCATCTTCCTAAAAAGCAACTCATTTTGAGAACAGAACTGGCTTATTTCACGCATTACAGTGTTTTGAAATGAAGATGTTTGTTTTCTAAACAAACTACTTTAGAAATGAGGCATATGTACTAAATTGTACATCTTAGATTACACCAACTAGCAATGTTTGAACCTACTGCACTCAACCGTCTTCGAAAAACAGCAATTGATTCCGAGAACAGAACTAGCTTATTTCACAGAGTACAGTGTTCGGCAATGAAGATGTTTGTTTTCTAAACAAACTACTTTAGAAAGGAGGCGAATGTACTAAGTTTTACATCTTGTTAGATTTCACAAACAAGGAAAGTTTGATCTTGCTGCACTGAAGACTCTTCATAGGAAAGCAACTGATTCTGAGAACAGAACTAGCTCATTTCATACAGTACAGTGTTCGGCAATGAAGATGTTTGTTTTCTAAATAAACTACTTTAGAAATCAGGCTAATCTACTAAGTGGCACATCTTGTTAGATTACACGAATTAGGAAAGTTTAATCTTGCTGCACTGAAGACTCTTCTTCAGAAAGCAACTCATTCTGAGAACAGAACTAGCTTATTTCACAGAGTATAGTGTTCGGCAATGAAGATGTTTGTTTTCTAAACAAACTCCTTTAGCAAGGAGTTGAATCTACTAAGTTGTACATCTTGTTAGATTACACAAATAAGGAAAGTTTGAACTTCGGTCCCTAAACACTCTTCGCAAGAAAGTAACTGATTCCGAGAACAGAACTAGCTCATTTCACACAGTACAGTGTTCGGCAATGAAGATGTTTGTTTTCTAGACAAACATCTTTAGAAATGAGGCGAATCTACTAAGTTGTACATCTTGTTAGATTACACAAACAAGGAAAGTTTGATCTTCCTGAACTCAACGGTCTTCGTAAGAAAGCAACTGATTCTGAGAACAGAACTAGCTCATTTCACACAGTACAGGTTTTGGCAATGAAGATGTACATTTTCTAAACAAACTACTTTAGAAATGAGGTGAATCTACTAAGTTGTACATATTGTTGGATTACACAAAGAAGGAAAGTTTGAACTTGCTGCACCCAACCGTCTTCATAAGAAAGCAACTCATTCCGAGAACAGAACTGGATAATTTCACCCATTACAGTGTTTTGAAATGAAGATGTTTGTATTCTAAACAAACTACTTTAGAAATGAGGCGAATGTACTAAATTGTACATCTTCTTAGATTACACTAACTAGCAGTGTTTGAACTTGCTGCACACAACCATCTTCAAAAGACAGCAATTGATTCCGAGAACAGAACTAGCTCAGTTCACACAGTACAGTGTTCGGCAATGAAGATGTATGTTTTCTAAATAAACTACTGTAGAAATCAGGCGAGTCTAGCAAATTGTACATCTTCTTAGATTACAATAACTAGGAATATTTGAACTTGCTGCACTCAATACTCTTTGTAAGAAAGCAATTGATTCAGAGAACAGAACTAGCTCATTTCACACAGTACACTGTTCACCAATGAAAATGTTTATTTTCTAAACAAACTACTTTAGAAATGAGGCCAATCTACTAAGTTTTACATCTTCTAGATTACACAAACAAGGTAAGCTTGAACTTGCTGCACTCAAACCTCTTCGTAAGAAAGCAACTGATTCCGAGAACAGAACTAGCTCATTTCACAAAGTACAGTGTTCAACAATGAAGATGTTTGTTTTCTAAACAAACTACTTTAGAAATGAGGCAAATCTGCTAAGTTGTACATCTTCTTATATTACACAAACAAGGAAAGTTTGATCTTGCTGCACTCAACCGTCTTCCTAAGAAAGCAACTCTATTCGAGAAGAGAACTGGCTTATGTCAGCCATTACAGTATTTTGAAATGAAGATATTTGTTTTGTAAACAAACTACTTTAGAAATGACGTGAATGTACTAAATTGTACATCTTCTTAGATTACACTAACTATAAATGTTTGAACTTGCTGCACTCAACTGTCTTCGAAAGACAGCAATTGTTTCCGAGAACAGAACTAGCTTATTTCACAGAGTACAGTGTTCAGCAATGAAGCTGTTTGTTTTCTAAACAAACTACTTTAGAAATGAGGCGAATCTCCTAAGTTTTACATCTTGTTAAATTACACAAACATGGAAAGATTGATCTTGCTGCACTGAAGACTCTTCGTAAGAAAGCAACTGATTCCGAGAAGAGAACTAGCTCATTTCAAACAGTACAGTGTTTGGCAATGAAGATGTTTGTTTTCTAAATAAACTACTTTAGAAATCAGGCGAATCTTCTAAGTGGTACATCTTTTTAGATTACACAAATTAGGAAAGTTTCATCTTGCTGCACTGAAGACTCTTCATATGAAACAACTGATTCCGAGAACAGAAATGGCTTATTTAACACAGTACAGTGTTCGGCAATGAAGATGTTTGTTTTCTAAACAAACTACTTTAGAAATGAGGAGAATCTACTAAATTGTACATCTTCTTAGATTACACTAACTAGGAATATTTGAACTTGCTGCACTCAAGTGTCTGTGTAAGAAAGCAACTGATTCCGAGAACAGAACTAGCTCATTTCACACAGCACAGTGTTCATCAATGAAGATGTTTGTTTTCTAAACAAACTACATTAGAAATGAGTTGAATCTACTAAGTTGTACATCTTGGTAGAATACAAAAACTAGGAAAGTTTGAACTTGTAGAACTCAACACTCTTCGCAGGAAAGCAACACATTCCAATAACAGAACTAGCTTATTTCACACAGTACAGTATTCGACAATGAAGGTGTTTGTTTTCTAAACAAACTATGTTAGAAATGAGTTGAGTCTGCTAAGTTGTACATCTTGTTAGATTAAACAAACTAGGAAAGTTTCAACTTTTATATCTCAACACTCTTCGTAGGAAAGCAACTAATTTGGGGAACAGTACTAGATTATGTCACACAGAAGAGTGTTCGGCAAAGAAGGTGTTTGTTTTCTAAACAATCTACGTAAGAAATGAAGCTAATTTGCTAAATTGTACATCTTCTTAGAATAAACAAACTAGGAAAGTTTGATCTTGCTGCACTGAAGACTCTTCGTGAGAAAGCAACTCATTACGAGAATAGAACTAGCTTATTTCACACAGTACAGTGTTGGGCAATGAAGGTGTTTGTTTTCTAAACAAACTATGTCAGAAATGAGGCGCATCTACTAAGTTGTATATCTTGTCAGATTACACAAACTAGGAACGTTTCAACTAGTAGAACTCAACACTCTTTGTAGGAAAGCAACTCATTCCGAGAACAGAACTACATTATTTCACACATTACAGTGTTCCGCAATGAAGGTGTTTGTTTTGTAAACAAACTACATTAGAAATGTAGCTAATTTACTAAATTGTTCATCTCAGATTACAAAAACTAGGAAAGTTTGATCTTGCTGCACTGAAGACTCTTCGTGAGAAAGCAAATCATTCCGTGAATAGAACTAGCTTATTTCACACAGTACAGTGTTGGGCAATGAAGGTGCTTTTTTTCTAAACAAACTATGTCAGAAATGAGGTGAATTTACTAAGTTGTACAACTTGTGAGATTACACAAATTAGGAACGTTTCAACTTATAGAACTCAAAACACTTTGTAGGAAAGCAACTCATTCCGAAAACAGAACTAGGTTATTTCACACAGTACAGTGTTCGGCAATGAAGGTGTTTTTTTCTAAACTATGTTAGAAATGCGAGGAATCTACTAAGTTTTACACCTTGTTAGATTTCATAAACTAGGAAGGTTTGATCTTGCTGCACTGAAGACTCTTCGTGAGAAAACAACTCAACCGAGAACAGAACTAGCTTATTTCACACATTACAGCTTTGGGCAATGAAGGTGTGTGTTTTCTAAACAAACCACGTTAGAAATGAGTTGAATCTACTTAGTTGTAGATCTTGTTAGATTCAGAAACTAGGAACGTTTGAACTTGTAGAACTCAACACTCTTCCTAGGAAAGCAACTAATTCTGAGAACAGAACTAGCTTATTTCTCACAGTACAGTGTTCGGCAATGAAGGTGGTTGTTTTCTAAAAAAACTAAGTTAGAAATGAAGCTAATTTACTAAATTGTACATCTTGTTAGATTACACAACGTAGGAAAGTTTGATCTTGCTGCGCTGAAGACTCTTAGTAAGAAAGCAACTCATTCCGAGAATAGAACTAGCTTATTTCACAGATTACACTTTTCGGCAATAAATGTGTTTGTTTCCTAAAGAAACTATGTTAGAAATGAGTTCAATCTACTAAGTTGTACATCTAGTTAGATTACACAAATTAGAAAAGTTTGAACTTGTAGAACTCAACACTCTTCAAAGGAAAGAAACTCATTCCGAGAACAGAACAAGCTTATTTCACAGAGTACACTGTACGGCAATGAAGGTTTTTGTTTTCTAAACAAACTACGTTATAAATGAAGCTAAGTTACTAAATTGTCCATCTTCTCAGATTACACAAACTAGGAAAGTTTGACCTTGCTGCACTGAAGGCTCTTCATAATTAAACTACTCATTCCGGGAACAGAACTAGCTTATTTCACAGAGTACAGTGTTCAGCAATGAAGGTTTTTGTTTTCTAAACAAAGTACGTTTGAAATGAGGCGAATTTACTAAGTTGTACGTCTTGTTAGATTACACAAACTAGGAAAGTTTGATCTTGCTGCACTGAAGACTCTTCATAAGAAAGCAACTCATTCCGGGACCATAACTAGCTTATTTCACAGAGTACAGTGTTCGGCAATGAAGGTTTTTGTTTTCTAAATGAACTACGTAAAAAATGAGGTGAATCTACTGAATTGTACATCTTGTAGATTACACAAAATGGGAAAGTTTGATCTTGCTGCACTGAATACTCTTCATTAGAAAGCAACTCATTCCGATAACAGAACTAGCTTTTTTCACACAGTACAGTGTTGGGCAATGAAGGTGTTAGTTTTCTAAAGAAACTACGTGAGAAATGAGTTGAATCTACTAAGTTGTACATCTTGTGAGATTACACAAACTAGGAAAGTTTGAACTTGTGGAACCCAACAATCTTCGTAGGAAAGCAACTCATTCCTGGAACAAAACTAGTTTTATTCACACAGTACAGTGTTAGGCCATGAAGGTGTTTGTTTTCTAAAGAAACTATGTTAGAAATGAAGATAATTTACTAGAGTGTACATCTTCTCAGATTACACAAACTAGGAAAGTTTGATCTTGCTGCACCGAAGAATCTTTGTAAGAAAGCAACTCATTCAGAGAACAGAAGTAGCTTATTTCACACAGTACAGTGTTCGGCAATGAAGGTGTTTGTTTTCTAAAAAAACTACGTTAGACATGATTTGAATCCACTAAGTTGTACATCTTGTTAGATTAAACAAACTAGGAAAGTTTGAACTTGTAGAACTCAACACTGTTTGTAGCAAAGCAACGCATTCGGAGAACAGAACTAGATTATTTCACACAGTACAGTGTTCTGCAATGAAGGTCTTTCTTTTGTAAACAAACTACGTTAGAAATGAAGCCAATTTACTAAATTGTACATCTTGTTAGATTACATAAACTAGGAAAGTATGAACTTGAAGATATCAACACTCTTCGTAGGAAATCAACTCAGTCCGAGAACAGAACTAGCTTATTTCACACTGTACAGTGTTCGGCAATGATGGTGTTTGTTTTCTAAACAAACTACTTTAGAAATGAGTTGAATCTACTAAGTTGTACATCTCGTGAGATTACACAAACTAGGAACGTTTCAACTTGTAGAAATCAACACTCTTTGTAGGAAAGCAACTCATTCCGAGAACAGAACTAGATTATTTCACACAGTACAGTATTCAGTAATTAAGGTGTGGTTTTCTAAACAAACTACATTAGAAATGAGGCTAATTTAGTGAACTGGGAACGTTTGATCTTGCTGCACTGAAGACTCTTCGTGAGAAAGCAACTCATTCCGATAACAGAACTAGCTTATTTCACAGAGTACAGTGTTGGGCAATGAAGGTTTTTGTTTTCTAAACAAACTATGTTAGAACTGAGGCGAATCTACTAAATTGTACATCTTGTTAGGTTACACAAACTAGGAAAGTTTGATCTTTCTGCACTGAAGAAACTTCGTGAGAAAGCAACTCATTCCGAGAACAGAACTAGCTTATTTCACAGAGTACAGTGTTGGGCAATGAAGGTTTTTGTTTTCTAAACAAACTATGTTAGAACTGAGGCGAATCTACTAAATTGTACATCTTGTTAGGTTACACAAACTAGGAAAGTTTGATCTTTCTGCACTGAAGAAACTTCGTGAGAAAGCAACTCATTCCGAGAACAGAACTAGCTTATTTCACACAGTACAGTGTTGGAAAATGAGGGTGTTTCTTTTCTAAACAAACTATGTTAGAAACGAGTTGAATCTACTAAGTTATATATCTTCATAGATTACACAAACTAGAAAAGTTTGAACTTGTAGAACTCAACATTCTTCGTAGGGAAGCAACTCATTCCGAGAACAGAACTAGCTTATTTCACACAGTACCGTGTTTGGCATTGATGGTGTTTGTTTTCTAAAATAAACTATGTTAGACATGAAGCTAATTCACTAGATTGTACATCTTGTTCGATTACACAAACAAGGAAAGTTTGAACTTGTAGATATCAACACTCTTCGTAGGAAAGCAACTTATTCCAAGAACAGAACTAGGTTATTTCACACAGAATAGTGTTCGGCAATCAAGGTGTTTGTTTTCTAAACAAACTACGTTAGAAATGAAGGTAATTTACTAAATGGTACATCTTGTTAGGTTACATAAACTAGGAAAGTTTAATCTTGCTGCACTGAAGAATGTTCGTAAGAAAGCAACTCATTCCGGGAACAGAACTAGCTTATTTCACCCTGTAGAATGATGGGCCATGAAGGTGTTTGTTTTCTAAACAAACTATGTTAGAAATGAGTTGAATCTACTAAGTTGTAAACCTTGTTAGATTACACAAATTAGGAAAGTTTTATATCACAGAACTGAAGACTCTTTCTCAGAAAGCAACTCATTCCGAGAACAGAAGATGCTTATTTCACACAGTCCAGTGTTGGGCAATGAAGGTATTTGTTTTCTAAATGAACTACATTAGAAATGAGGCGAATCCAGTAAGTTGTACATCTTGTTAGATCACACAAGCTAGGAAAGTTTGAACTTGTAGAACTCAACACTCTTCGTAGGAAAGCAACTCATTCAGAGACAGAACTAGATTATTTCACACAGCATAGTGCTCAGGAATGAAGGTGTTTGTTTCCTAAACAAATTACTTTAGAAATCAAGCTCATTTATTAAATTGCACATCTTCTTAGATTGCACCAACTAGGAAAGTTTCATGTTGCTGCACTGAAGAGTCTTCGTAAGAAAGCTTCTCTTTCCAAGAACAGAACTAGCTTATTTCACACCGTACAGTGTTCGGCAATGAAGGCGTTTGTTTTCTAAACAAACTATGTTAGAAATGAGTTGAATCTACTAAGTTGTACACATTTTTAGGTTACACAAACTAGAAAAGTTTGATGTTGCTGCACTGAAGACTCTTCGCGACAAAGCAACTCATTCCAAGAACAGAACTAGCTTATTTCACACAGTACAGTGTTAGGCCATGAAGGTGTTTGTTTCCTAACAAAGTATGTCAGAAATGAGTCGAACCTACTAAATTGTACATCTTGTCAGATTACACAGACTAGCAAAGTTTGAACTTGTAGAATACAACACTCTTCGTAGGAAAGCAACTCATTCTGAGAACAGAACTAGCTTATTTCGAGCCTGGTGTGGTGGCGCATGCCTTTAATCCCAGCACTCGGGATGCAGAGGTAGGAGGATCACCGAGAGTTCGAGGCCACCCCGAGACTACATAGTTAATTCAAGTTCAGCCTGGACTAGAGTGAAACCCTACCTCGAAAAACAAAACAAAAAAAAAACAACAAAAAAAAGAACTAGCTTTTTTCACACAGTACATTGTTTGGTAATGAAGTTATTTGTTTTCTAAAGAAACTAGGTTAGAAATGAAGCTAATTTTCTAAATTGTACATCTTCTCACATTACACAAACTAGGAAAGTTTAAACTTGTAGAACTCAACACTCTTTGTAGGAAAGCAACTCATTCTGAGAACAGAACTAGCTTATTTCACACAGTACAGGATTCGGCAATGAAATTGTTTGTTTTCTAATCAAACTGCGTTAGAAATGAGGCGAATCTACTAAGTTGTACAACTTGTTACATTACACAAACTAGGAAAGCTTGAACTTCTAGAACTCAACACTCTTCATAGGAAGGCAACTCATTCCGAGAACAGAACTTGCTTATTTCATACAGTACAGTGTTCAGCAATGAAGGTGTCTGTTTTCTAAACAAACTACGTTAGAAATGAGTTGAATGGGCTAAGTTGTACATCTTGTGAGATATACATAAACTAGAGAAGTATGAACTTGTAGAGGTCTACACTCTTCGTAGAAAAGCAACTCATTCTGAGGACAGAACTAGCTTATTTCACAGAGTACAGTGTTCGGCAATGAAGGTGTTTGTTTTCTAAACTAACTACGTTAAAAATGAGTTGAATCTACTAAGTTGTACATCTTTTGAGATTAAAAAAACTAGGAAAGTTTGAACTTGTAGAATTCAACACTCTTCATAGGAAAGCAACTCATTCCGAGAACAGAACTACCTCATTTCACACAGTACAGTGTTCGGGAAGGAAGGTGTTTGTTTTCTCAACAACCTATGTTAAAACTGAAGCTAATTTACTAAATTGTACATCTTGTTAGATTACACAAACTAGGAAAGTTTGAACTTGTAGAACTCAACACTCTTCATAGGAAAGCAATTCATTCCAGGAACAGAACTAGCTGATTTCACACCGTACAGAGTTCGGGAATGAAGGTTTTTATTTTCTAAATAAGCTACGTTAGAAATGAAGCTAATTTACTAAATTGTACATCTTGTTAGATTACACAAACTAGAAAAGTTTAATCTTGCTTCACTGAAGTAAGAAAGCAACTCATTCCGAGAACAGAACTAGCGTGTTTCACACCATACAGTGTTCGGAAATGAAGGTGTTTCTTTTCTAAACAATCTATGTTAGAAATGAGTTGAATCTACTAAGCTTTAAACACTTTTAGATTACACAAAGTAATGAAGTTTGATCTTGCTGCACTGAAGAGTCTTCGTAAGAAAGCATCTTATTACGACAACAGAACTAGCTTATTTCACAGAGTACAGTGTTCGGCAATGAAGGTGTTTGGTTTCTAAACAAACTACATTAGAAATGAACCTAATTTACTAAATAGTGCACCTTGTTATATTACACAAATTAGGAAAGTTCAATCTTGCTGCACTGAAGCCTCCTCTTAAGAAAGCAACTCATTCCGAGAACAGAACTAGTTTATTTCACACTGTACAGTGTTCTGCCATGAAGGTGTTTGTTTCCTAAACAAACCACAATAGAAATGCGGTGAATCTACTAAGTTGTACATCTTGTTAGATTACAAAAAGTACGAAAGGTTGATGTTGCTGCACCGAAGACTCTTTGTGAGAAACTAACTCATTCCAAGAACAGAACTAGCTTATTTCACACAGTAGATTGTTGGGCAATGAAGTTGTTTGTTTTCTAAAGAAACTACCTTAGAAATGAGTTGAATCTACTAAATTGTACATCTTGTTAAATTACAAAAACTACTAAAGTTTCATCTTGCTGCACTGAAGACTCTTCCTGAGAAAGCAACTCATTCTGAGAACAGAACTAGCTTATTTCACACCATACAGTGTGGGGCAAAGAAGGTGTTTGTTTTCTAAACAAACAAGGTTAGAAAGGCGTTGAATCTACTAAGTTGTACATCTCGTTACATTACACACACAGGGAAAGTTTAATCTTGGTGCACTGAAGACTCTTCGTAAGAAAGCAAGTCATTCTGAGAACAGAACTAGCTTATTTCACAGTGAACAGTGTTCAGGAATGAAGGTGTTTGTTTTCTAAAGAAACTAGGTTAGAAAGGCGTTGAATCTACTAAGTTGTACATCCTGTTAGATTACACAAACTAGGAAAGGTTGGTCTTGCTGCACTGAAGACTTTTTGTGAGAAAGCAACTCATTCTGAGAACAGAACTAGCTTATTTCACACAGTAGAGTGTTGGGCAATGAAGGTGTTTGTTTTCTAAAGAAACTACTTTAGAAATGAGTTGAATCTACTAAGTTGTACATCTTGTTAGATTACAGAAACTAGGAAAGTTTGCCCTTCCTGCACTGAAGACTCTTCGTGAGAAAGCAACTCATTTCAACAACAGAACTAGTTTATATCACACAGTACACTGTTGAGCACAGAAGGTGTTTGTTCTCTAAACAAACTTCGTTAGAAATGAGTTCAATCTACTAAATTGTACATCTTGTGAGATTACACAAACTAGGAAAGTTTGAAACTGTAGAACTCAACACTCTTTGTAGAAAAGCAACTCATTCCGAGAACAGAACAAGCTTATTGCACACTGTACAGTGTTTGGCAATGAAGGAGTTTGTTTTATAAACAAACTAGGTTAGAAAGGCGTTGAATCTACTAAGTTGTACATCTTGTTAGATTACATAAACTATGATAGTTTAATCTTGCTGAACTGAAGACTCTTCGTAAGAAAGCAACTCATTTTGAGAACAGAACTAGCTCATTTCACACCGTACAGTGTTCGGCAATGAAGGTGTTTGTTTTGTAAAGAAACTAGGTTAGAAAGGTGTTGAATCTACAAAGTCGTACATTTTGTTAGATTACACAAACTAGTGATGTTTGGTCTTGCGGCACTGAAGACTCTTTGTGAGAAAGAAACTCATTCCGAGAACAGAACTAGCTTATTTCCACAGTACAGTGTTGGGCAATGAAGGTGTTTGTTTTCTAAAGAAACAACGTTAGAAATGAGTTGAATCTACCAAGTTGTAAATCTTGTGAGATTACACAAACTAAGAAAGTTTGAACTTGTAGAACTCAACACTCTTTGTAGGAAAGCAACTCATTATGGGAACAGAACTAGCTTATTTCACACAGTATAGTTTTCAGCAATGAAGTTGTTTGTTTTCTAAAGAAACTACGTTAGAAATGAAGCTAATTTTCTAAATTGTACATCTTCTTAGATTATACAAACTAGAAAAGTTTGAACTTGTAGAACTCAATACTCTTCGTAAGAAAGCAACTCATTACGAGAACAGAACTAGCTTATTTCACACCATACAGTGTTCGGCAATGAAGGTGTTTCTTTTCTAAACAAACTAGGTTAGAAAGGCGTTGAATCTACTAAGTTGTACATCTTGTTAGATTACACAAAATAGGAAAGTTTGACCTTGCTGCACTGAAGACTCTTCGTGAGAAAGCAACTCATTCCTATAACAGAACTAGCTTATTTCACACAGTAGAGTGTTGGGCAATGAAGGTGTTTGTTTTCTAAAGAATCTACGTTAAAAATGAGTTGAATCTACTATGTTGTACATCTTGTGAGATTACACAAACTAGGAAAGTTTCAACTTGTATAACTCAATATTCTTCATAGAAAAGCAACTCATTCTGAAAAGAGAACTACCTTATTTCACAAAGTACAGTGTTTGGAAAAGAAGTTGATTGTTTTCTAAAGAAACAACGTTAGAAAAGAAGCTACTTTTCTAAATTGTACATCTTCTTAGATTACACAAACTAGGAAAGTTTTAACTTGTAGAACTCAATACTTCGTAGGAAAGGAACTCCTTCCGAAAACAGAACTAGCTTACTTCACACCGAAAGTGTTCGGCAATGAAGGTGTTTGTTTTCTAAAGAAAGTAGGTTAGAAATGAGTTGAATCTACTATGTTGTACATCTTGTGAGATTACACAAACTAGGAAAGTTTGAATTTGTAGAACTCAACACTATTCATAGGAAAGCAAATCATTCTGAGAAGAGAACTAGCTTATTTCACACAGTACAATGTTTGGCAATGAAGTTGTTTGTTTTCTAAAGAAACTATGTTAGAAATGAATCTAATTTACTAAATTGTACATCTTTTTAGATTACACAAACTAGGAAAATTTAATCTTGCTGCACTGAAGACTCTTCGTAAGAGAGTAACTCATTCCCATAACAGGACTAGCTTAATTCACACTGTACAGTGTTCAGCAATGAAGTTGTTTGTTTCTAAAAATACTAGGTTTGAAAAGCGATAGAAATGAGGTGAATTTACTAAGTTGTACATCTTGTTAGATTACACAAACTACGAAATTATGGTCTTGCTGCACTGAAGACTCTTTGTGAGAAAGCAACTCATTCTGGGAACAGAACTAGTTTATTTCACACCATACAGTGTTCGGCAATGAAGGTGTTTGTTTTCTAATGAACGTAGGTTAGAATGGCGTTGAATCTACTAAGTTGTACATCCTGTTAGATTACACAAAATAGGAAAGTTTTGTCTTGCTGCACTGAAGACTCTTTGTGAGAAAGCAACTCATTCTGGGTACAGAACTACCTTATTTCACACTGTACAGTGTTCGGCAATGAAGGCGTTTGTTTTCTAAAGAAAGTAGGTTAGAAAGGCGTTGAATCTACTAAGTTGTACATCTTGTTAGATAATACAAAATAGGAAAGTTTGATCTTGCTGCACTGAAGACTCTTCGTGAGAAAGCAACTCATTCCGATAACAGAACTAGCTTATTTCACACAGTATAGTGTTGGGCAATGAAGGTGTTTGTTTTCTACAGAAACTAGGTTAGAAATGAGTTGAATCTACTATGTTGTACATCTTGTGAGATTACACAAACTAGGAAAGTTTAATCTTGCTGCACTGAAGACTCTGAGTAAGAAAGCAACTGATTATGAGAACACAACTAACTTATTTCACACCGTACAGCGTTCGGCAATGAAGGTGTTTGTTTTCTAAACAAACTAGGTTAGAAAGTCGTTGAATCTACTAAATTGTACATCTTGTTAGATTACACAAACTAGGAAAGTTTAATCTTGCTGCACTGAAGACTCTTTGTAAGAAAGCAACACATTCTGAGAACAGAACTAGCTTATTTCACACTGTACAGTGTTCGGCAATGAAGGTGTTTGTTTTCTAAAGAAACTAGGGTAGAAAGGCTTTGAATCTACTAAGTTGTATATCCTGTTAGATTACACAAACTTGGAAAGTTTGGTCTTGCTGCACTGAAGACTCTTCGTGAGAAAGCAATTCATTCTGAGAACAGAACTAGATTATTTCACACAGTAGAGTGTTGGGAAATGAAGTTGTTTGTTTTCTAAAGAAACTACGTGAGAAATGAGTTCAATCTACTAAGTTGTACATCTTGTGAGATTACACAAACTAGGAAAGTTTGATATTGCTGCACTGAAGACTATTCGTGAGAAAGCAACTCATTCCGATAACAGAACTAGCTTATTTCACAAAGTATAGTGTTGGACAATGAAGTTGTTTTTTCTAAAGAAACTACGTTAGAAATGAAACTAATTTTCTAAATTGTACATCTTCTTTGATTACACGAAATAGGAAAGTTTTAACTTGTAGAACTCACTCTTCGTAGGAAAGGAACTCATTCTGAAAACAGAACTAGCTTATTTCACTCCGTACAGTGTTGGGCAATGAAGGTGTTTGTTTTCTAAAGAAACTAGGTTAGAAAGGCGTTTAATCTACTAAACTGTACATCGTGTTAGATTACACAAACAAGGAAAGTTTGGTCTTGCTGCACTGAATACTCTTAGTGAGAAAGCACCTCATTCTGAGAACAGAACTAGGTTATTTCACACAGGAGAGTGTTGGGAAATGAAGGTGTTTGTTTTCTAAAGAAACTACATGTGAAATGAGTTCAATCTACTAAGTTGTACATCTTGTTAGATTACACAAACTAGGAAAGTTTGATCTTGCTGCACTGAAGACTCTTCGTGAGAAAGCAACTCATTCCGATAACAGAACTAGCTTATTTCACACAGTACAGTGTTGTGCAATGAAGGTGTTTTTTTCTAAAGAAACTACATTAGAAATGAGTTGTATCTACTAAGTTGTATATCTTGTGAGATTACACAAACTAAGAAAGTTTGAACTTGTAGAACTCAACACTCTTCATAGAAAAGCAACTCATTCTGAAAAGAGAACTAGCTCATTTCACAAAGTACCGTGTTTGGCAATGAAGTTGTTTGTTTTCTAAAGAAACTACGTTATAAATGAAGCTAATTTGCTAAACTGTACATCTTAGATTACACAAACTAGGAAAGTTTGAACTTGGAGAACTCAACACTCTTAGAAGAAAAGCAACTCATTCCTAGAAGAGAACTAGTTTATTTCACATAGTACAGTGTTCGGCAGTGAAGTTGATTGTTTTCTAAAGAAACTACGTTAGAAATGAGTAGAGTCTACTAAATTGTACATCGTGTGAGACTACACAAACTAGGAAAGTTTGAACTTGTAGAACTCAACACTCCTCATAGAAAAGCAACACATTCTGAGAAGAGAACTAGCTTATTTCACAAAGTACAGTGTTCGGCAATGAAGATGTTTGTTTTCTAAAAAAATTACGTTAGAAATAAAGCAAATTTTCTAAATTGTACATCTTCTTAGATTACACAAAGTAGGAAAGTTTTAACTTGTAGAACTCAACACTCTTCATAGGAACTGAACTCATTCTGAAAACAGAACTAGCTCATTTCACACCATACAGTGTTCGGCAATGAAGTTGTTTGTTTTCTAAAGAAACTACTTTAGAAATGAAGCTAATTTACTAAATTGTACATCTTCTGAGATTACACAAACTAGGAAAGTTTGAACTTGTAGAACTCAACACTTTTCGTAAGAAAGCAACTCATTCCGAGAACAGAACTAGCTTATTTCACACCATACACTGTTCGGCAATGAAGGTGTCTGTTTTCTAAAGAAACTATGTTAGAAATGGGTTGAATCTACTAAGTTGTACATCTTTTTAGATTACACAAACTAGGAAAGTTTAATCTTGCTGCACTGAAGACTCTTCGTAAGAAAGCAACACATTCTGAGAACAGAACTAGCTTATTTCACACCGTACACTTTTCAGCAATGAAGGTGTTTGTTTTCTAAAGAAACTAGGTTAGAAAGGCGTTGAATCTACTAAGTTGTACATCCTGTTAGAGGACACAAACTAGGAAAGTTTAATCTGGCTGCACTGAAGACTCTTCGTAAGAAAGCAACTCCTTCTGAGAACAGAACTAGCTTATTTCACTCCGTATAGTGTTGGGCAATGAAGGTGTTTTTTTCTAAAGGAACTAGGTTAGAAAGGCGTTGAGTATACTAAGTTGTACATCTTGTTAGATTACACACACTAGGAAAGTTTGGTCTTGCTGTACTGAAGACTCTTCGTGAGAAAGCAACCCATTCTAAGAACAAAACTATCTTATTTCACACAGTAGAGTGTTGGGAAATGAAGGTGTTTGTTTTCTAAAGAAACTACGTTAGAAATGAGTTGAATCTACGAAGTTGTACACCTTCTGAGATTACACAAACTAGGAACGTTTGAACTTGTAGAACTCAACACTCTTCGTAGAAAAGCAACTCATTCCGAGAATAGAACTAGCTTATTTAACACCGTACAGTGTTCGGCAATGAATTGTTTGTTTTCTAAAGAAACTAGGTGAGAAAGGGGTTGAATCTCCTAAATTGTACATCTTGTTAGATTACGCGAACTAGGAGAGTTTAATCTTGCTGCACTGAAGACTCTCCATAAGAAAGCAACTCATTCCGAGAACAGAACTAGCTTATTTCAAACCGTACAGTGTTCAGCAATTAAGGTGTTTGTTTTCTAAAGAAACTAGGTTAGAAAGTGGTTGAATCTACTACGTTGTACCTCTTGTTACATTACACAAACTAGGAAAGTTTAATCTTGCTGCACTGAAGACTCTTCGTAAGAAAGCACCTCATTCTGAGAACAGAACTAGCTTATTTCACACTGTATAGTGTTCGGCAATGAAGGTGTTTGTTTTCTAAAGAAACAAGGTTAGAAAGGCGTTGAATCTACTAAGTTGTACATCTTGTTAGATTACACAAACTAGGAAAGTTTGGTCTTGCTGCACTGAAGACACTTCGTGAGAAAGCAAATCATTCTGAGAACAGAACCAGCTTATTTCACACAGTAGAGTGTTGGGAAATGAAGGTGTTTGTTTTCTAAAGAAACTATGTGAGAAATGAATTGAATATACTAAGTTGTACATCTTGTTAGATTACACAAACTAGGAAAGTTTGATCTTGCTGCACTGAAGCCTGTTCGTGAGAAAGCAACTCATTCGGATGACAGAGCTAGCTTATTTCACACAGTACAGTGTTGGGCAATGAAGGTGTTTGTTTTCTAAAGAAACTACGTTAGAAATGAGTTGAATCTTCCAAGTTGTACATCTTCTGAGATTACACAAACTAGGAAAGTTTGAACTTGTAGAACTCAACACTCTTCATAGAAAAGCAACTCATTCTGAGAAGAGAACTAGCTTATTTCACACAGTAGAGTGTTCGGCAATGAAGTTGTTTGTTTTCTAAAGAAACTACGTTAGAAATGAAGCTAATTTTCTAAATTGTACATCTTCTTAGATTACACAATCTAGGAAAGTTTTAACTTGTATAACTCAACACTCTTCGTAGGAAAGGAACTCATTCCGAGAACAGAACTAGCTTATATCACACCGTACAGTATTCGGCAATGAAGGTGTTTGTTTTCTAAAGAAAGTAGGTTAGAAAGGGGATGAATCTACTAAGTTGTATATCTTGGTAGATTACACTAACTATGAAAGTTTAATCTTGCTGCACTGAAGACTCTGCGCAAGAAAGCAACTCATTCTGAGAAAAGAACTACCGTATTTCAAACCGTACAGTGTTCGGCAATGAAGGTGTTTGTTTTCTAAGCAAACTAGGTTAGTAAGGCGTTGAATCTACTAAATTGTACATCTTGTTAGATTAAACAAACTAGGAAAGTTTAATCTTGCTGCACTGAAGACTCTTCATAAGAAAGCAAATCATTCTGAGAACAGAACTAGCTTATTTCACACAGTAGAGTGTTGGGAAATGAAAGTGTTTGTTTTCTAAGGAAACTACGTTAGAAAGAAGTTCAATCTACTAAGTTGTACAACTTGTGATTTTACACAAACTAGGAACGTTTGAACTTGTAGAACTCAACACTCTTCATAGAAAGGCAACTCATTCTGGGAAGAGAACTAGCTTATTTAACACAGTATAGTGTTCGGCAATGTAGTTGTTTGTTTTCTAAAGAAACTACGTTAGAAATGAAGCTAATTTTTTAATTGTACATTTCTTTAGATTAAACAAACTAGGAAAGTTTCAACTTTTAGAACTCAACACTCTTAGAAGAAAAGCAACTCATTCTGAGAACAGAACTAGCTTATTTCACACCATACAGTGTTCGGCAATGAAGGTGTTTGGTTTCTAAAGAAACTAGGTTATAAAGGGGTACAATCTACTAAGTTGTACATCTTGTTAGATTACACAAACTAGGAAAGTTTAATCATGCTGCACTGAAGACTCTTCATAAGAAAGCAACTAATTCTGAGAACAGAACTAGCTTATTTCATACCGTACAGTGTTCGGCAATGAAGATGTTTGTTTTCTAAAGAAACTAAGTTAGAAATGAAGCTAATTTACTAAACTGTACATCTTCTTAGATTACACAAACTAGGAAAGTTTGAACTTGTAGAACTCAACACTCTTCGTAAGAAAGCAACTCATTCCGAGAACACAACTAGCTTATTCACACGGTAAAGTGTTCGGCAATGAAGGTGTTTGTTTTCTAAACAAACTAGGTTAGAAAGGGGTTGAATCTACTAAGTTGTACATCTTGTTAGATTACACAAACTAGGAACGTTTAATCTTGCTGCACGGAAGACTCTGAGTAAGAAAGCAACTCATTCTGGGAACAGAAATAGCTTATTTCACACCGTACAGTATTTGGCAATGAAGTCGTTTCTTTTCTAAAGAAACTAGGTTAGAACTGGGTTGAATCTACTAAGTTGTACATCTTGTTAGATTACACAAACTAGGAAAGTTTGGTCTTTCACTGAATACTCTTAGTGAGAAAGCAACTCATTCCGAGAACAGAACTAGCTTATTTCAAACCGTACATTGTTCGACAATGAAGGTGTTTGTTTTCTAAAGAAACTAGGTTAGAAAGGGTGGAACCTACTAAGTTGTACATCTTGTTTGATCACACAAACTAGGAAAGTTTGAACTTGTAGAACTCAACACACTTCATAGAAATGCAACTCATTCCGAGAAAAGAAATAGCTTATTTCATACAGTACAGTTTCGACAATGAAGTTGTTTTTTCTAAAGAAACTACATTAGAAATGAAGCTAATTTTCTAACTTGTACATCTTCTTAGATTACACAAACTAGGAAAGTTTTAACTGGTAGAACTCAACATTCTTAGTAGGAAAGGAACTCATTCCGAAAACAGAACTAGCTTATTTCACACCGTACCATGTTCGGCAATGAAGGTGTTTGTTTTCTAAAGAAAATATGTTAGAAAGGGGTTGAATCTACTGAGTTGTACATCTTCTTAGATTACACAAATTAGGAAAGTTTAATATTGCTGCACTGAGGACACTTCGTAAGAAAGCAACTCATTCTGAGAACAGAACTAGCCTATTTCATACCATACACTGTTCGGCAATGAAGGTGTTTCTTTTCTAAACGAACTAGGTTTGAAAGGCGTTGAATCTTATAAATTGTACATGTTGTTAGATTACACAAACTAGGAAAGTTTAATCTTGCTGCACTGAAGACTCTGAGTAAGAAAGCAACTCATTCTCAGAACAGAACTAGCTTCTTTCACAGCGTACAGTGTTCGGCATTGAAGGTGTTTGTTTTGTGAAGAAACTAGGTTAGAAAGGCGTTGAATCTACTAAGTTGTACATCTTGTTAGATCACACAAACTATGAAAGTTTAATCTTGCTGCACTGCAGACTCCTCGTAAGAAAGCAACTCATTCCGAGAACAGATCTATCTTATTTCACACAGTACACTGTTCGGCAATGAAGGTGTTTTTTTTTTTGCTAAAGAAACTAGGTTAGAAACGGGTTGAATCTACTAAGTTGTACATCTTGTTAGATTACACCAACTAGGAAAGTTTAATCTTGCTGCACTGAAGACTCTTCGTAAGAAAGCAACTCATTCTGAGAACAGAACTACCTTATTTCATAAAGTAGAGTGTAGGGAAATGAAGATGTTTGTTTTCTAAATAAACTAGGTTAGAAAGGCGTTGAATCTACTAAGTTGTGCATCTTGTAAGATTACACAAAGTATGAAAGTTTGATCTTGCTGCACTGACGACTCTTCGTGAGAAAGCACCTCATTCCGATAACAGAACTAGCTTATTTCACACAGTAGAGTGTTGGGAAATGAAGGTGTTTGTTTTCTAAAGAAACAAGGTTAGAAAGGCGTTGAATCTACTAAGTTGTACATCTTGTTAGATTACACTAACTAGGAAAGTTTGATCTTGCTCACTGAAGACTATTCGTGAGAAAGCAACTCATTGCGATAACAGAGCTAGCTTATTTCACACAGTACAGTGTTGGGCAATGAAGGTGTTTGTTTTCTAAAGAAACTACGTTAGAAATGAGTTGAATCTACTAAGTTGTACATCTTGTGAGATTACACAAACTAGGAAAGTTTGGACTTGTAGAACTCAACACTCTTCACACAAAAGCAACTCATTCAGAGAAGAGAACTAGCTTAAATCACACTGTACAGTGTTCGGCAATGAAGTTGTTTTTTTTCTAAAGAAACTACGTTAGAAATGAAGCTAATTTTCTAAATTTTACTTCTTCTTAGGTTACACAAACTAGGTAAGTTTAAAATTGTAGAACTCAACACTCTTCTTAGGAAAGGAACTCATTCCGAAAACAGAACTAGCTTATTTCACACCATAAGGTGTTCGGCCATGAAGGTGTTTGCTTTCTAAACAAAGTTCGTTAGAAATCAGTTGAATCTACTAAGTTGTGCATCTTGTGAGATTACACAAACTAGGAAAGTTTGAACTTGTAGAACTCAACACTCTTCATAGAAAAGCAACTCATTCCGAGAACAGAACTAGCTTATTTCACACAGTACAGTGTTCGGCAATGAAGGTGTTTGTTTTCTAAAGAAACTACGTTAGAAATGAAGCTAATTTACTAAGTTGTAAATCTTCTTAGATTACACAAACTAGGAAAGTTTGAACTTGTAGAACTCAACACTCTTCGTAAGAAAGCAACTCATTGCGAGAACACAACTAGCTTATTTCACACCGCACAGTGTTCGGCAATGAAGGTGTTTGTTTTCTAAAGAAACTAGGTTAGAAAGGGTTTGAATCTACTGTTTTGTATATCTTGTTAGATTACACAAACTAGGGAAGTTTGACCTTGCTGCACTGAAGACTCTTCATGAGAAAGCAACTCATTCTGAGAACAGAACTAGCTTATTTCACACTGTACAGTGTTCGGCAATGAAGGTGTTTGTTTTCTAAAGAAAGTACGTGGGAAATGAGTTGAATGTACTAAGTTGTACATCTTGTTAGATTACACAAACTCGGAAAGTTTCATCTTGCTTCACTGAAGACTCTTCGTGAGAAAGCAACTCATTCCGATAACAGAACTAGCTTAGTTCACAAAGTACAGTGTTGCCCAATGAAGGTTTTGGTTTTCTAAAGAAACTAGGTTAGAAATGAAGCTAATTTACTAAATTGTCCATCTTCTTAGATTACACAAACTAGGAATGTTTGAACTTGTAGAACTCAACATTCTTTGTAGAAAAGCAACTCATTCTGAGAACAGAACTAGCTTATTTCACACCGTACAGTGTTCGGGAATGAAGGTGTTTGTTTTCTAAAGAAACTAGGTTAGATAGGCGTTGAATCTACTAAGTTGTACATCTTGTGAGATTACACAAACTAGGAAAGTTTGAATTTGTAGAACTCAACACTCTTCATCGAAAAGCAACTCATTCCGAGAAAAGAACTAGCTTATTTCACACATTACAGTGTTCGGTAAGGAAGGTGTTTGTTTTGTAAAGAAACGAGGTTATAAAGGGGTTGAATCTACTAAGTTGTTCATCTTCTTAGCTTATACAAACTAGGAACGTTTAATATTGCTGCACTGAAGACACTTCATAAGAAAGCAACTCATTCTGAGAACAGAACTAGCTTAATTCCCACCGTCCAGTGTTGGGCAATGAAGGTTTTTGTTTTCTAAAGAAAATAGGTTAAAAAGGGGTTTAATCTACTAAGTTGTACATCTTGTTAGATTACACAAACTAGGAAAGTTTAATCTGGCTGCACTGAAGACTCTTCGTAAGAAAGCAACTCATTCCTAGAACAGAACTAGCTTATTTCACACAGTATAGTTTACGTGAATGAAGATCTGTGTTTTCTAAGCAAACTACTTTAGAAATGAAACGAATCTACAAACTTGTACATCTTTTTACGTTACACAATCCAGGAAAGTATCACCTTCCTGCACTCAACTTTCTTCCTTGGAAAGCAACTCATTCCAAGAACTGAACTAGCTTATCTCACACAGTACAGTGTTCGGCACTGAAGACCTTTGTTTTCTAAGCAAAATTCTTTAGAAATGAAACGAATCTACTAATTGTACATCTTGTTAGATTACACAATCCAGGAAAGTTTGATCTTTCTGCACTCAACCAACTTCGTAGGAACGCATCTCATTCAGGGAACAGAACAAGCTTATTTCACACAGTATGGTGTTCGGCAATGAAGATCTTTGTTTTCTAAGCAAACTACTTTAGAAATGAAACGATTCTAATAAGTTATATATATTGTTAGGTTACACAAACCAGGAAAGTATCAACTTTCTGCACTCAACCGTCTTCATGGGAAAGCAAGTCATTCTGAGAACAGAACTAGCTTATTACACAGTATAGTGGTTGGCAATGAAGTCCATTGTTTTCTAAGCAAACTACTTTATAAATGAAACGAATCTACCAAGTTGTACATCTTGTGAGATTACGCAAAGCAGGATAGTATCAACTTGCTGCACTGAACCGTCTTCGTGGGAAAGCAACTCTTTCCGAGAACAGAACTAGCTTATTTCACAAAGTACACTGTTCAGAAAAGTAGATCTTTTTTTCTAAGCTACCTACTTCAGAAATGAAACGAATCTACTAAGTTGTACATCTTGATAGATTACACATTCTTGGAAAGTACCAACTTCCAACACTCAAACGTCTTCGTAGTAAAGCAAATCATTCCAAGAACAGAACTAGCTTATTACACACAGTACCGTTTTTGGAAATGAAGATCTTTCTTTTTTTAAGCAAACTACTTTGGAAATGAAATGAATCTACTAAGTTGTACATCTTGTTAGATTACACAAACCAGCAACGTTTGATCTTGCTGCACTCAACCGTCTTCATAGGAAAGCAACTGAATCCGAGAATAGAACTAGCTTATTTCACACAGTATAGTTTTCGCCAATGAAGATCTTTCTTTTCTAACCAAACTACTTTAGGAATGAAAGGAATATACTACGTTGTATATCTTGTCAGATTACACAAACCAGGAAAGTTTGATATTGCTTCACTCAACCGTCTTCGTAGGAAAGCATCTCATTCCGAGAACAAAAGTAGGTTATTTCACAAAATACAGTGTTCGGCAATGAAGATCTTTGTTTTCTAATCAAACTACTTTAGTAATGAAACGAATCTACTAAGTTGTACATCTTGTTAGATTAAACAAACCATGAAAGTATCAAATTGCATCACTGAACCATCTTCGTGGGAAAGCAACTCATTCTGAGTACAGAACCAGCTTATTTAAGAAAGTACAGTGTTGGGAAAAGAAGACCTTTGTTTTCTCAGCAAACTACTTTGAAAATGAAATGAATCTACTAAGTTGTACATCTTGTTAGATTACACAAACCAGGAAAGTATCAAGTTACTGCACATAACTGTCTTCGTGGGAAAGCAACTCATTCCCAGAAGAGAACTACCTTATTTCACAAAGTACAGTATTTGGCAATGAAGATCTTTTTTTTCTAAGCAAACTACATTAGAAATGAAAAGAATCTACTAAGCTGTATGTCTTGTTAGATTACACAATCCAGGAAAGTATCAACTTCCTGCACTCAACCATCTTCGTGGGAAAGTAACTCATTCAGAGAACAGAATGACATTATTTCACACTGTACAGTGTTCGGCTCTGAAGACCTTTGTTTTTTAAGCAAAATACTTTAGAAATGAAACGAATCTACCAGTGGTACATCTTGTTAGATTACACAAACCAGGAAAGTTTTATCTTGCTGCACTCAACCGACTTCGTAGGAACGCATCTCATTCCACGAACAGAGCTAGCTTATTTCCCACAGTACAGTGTTCGGCAATGAAGATCATTGTTTTCTAAGCAAACTACTTTAGAAATGAAACGAATCTACTAAGTTGTACATCTTTTTAGATTACACAAACCAGGAAAGTATCAACTTGTTGCACTCAACCGTCTTTGTGGGAAAGAAACTCAATCCAAGAACAGAACTAGCTTATTACACAGTACACAGTGTTTGGCAATGAAGAACTTTGTTTTTAAACAAACTACTTTATAAATGAGTGAATCTACTAAGTTGTACATCTAGTCAGATTACACAAACCAGGAAAATTTCATCTTGCTGCACTCAACTGTCTTCGTAGGAAAGCATCTCATTTCAAGAACAGAACTAGCTTATTTCACACTGTACAGTGTTCAGCCATGAAAATCATTGTTTTCTAGGTAAACTACGTTAGTAATGAAACGAATCAACCAAGTTGTACATCTTCTTAGGTTACACAAACCAGGAAAGTATCAACTTCCTTCATTGAACTGTCTTCGTGGGAAAGCAACTAACTCCGAGAACAGAACTAGCTTATTTCACAAAGAACAGTGTTTGGCAATGAAGATCTTTTTTTTTAAGAAACTACGGTTAAGAAATGTAAAGAATCTACTAAGTTGTACATATTTTAACATTACACAATCTAGGAAAGTATCAACTTCCTGCACTCAACCATCTTCATGAGAAAGCAACTCATTCTGAGAACAGAAGTAGCTTATTTCACACAGTACAGTGTTCGGCAATGAAGGTGTTTGTTTTCTAACAAAACTACTTTAGAAATGAGTTGCATCTACTAAGTTGTACATCTTGTTAGATTACACAAACCATGAAAGTTTCAACTTGCTTCACTCAAGACTCTTCATGGGAAAGCAACTCATTCTGAGAACAGAACTAGCTTATTTCACAAAGTACAGTTGTTGCCCAATGAAGATTTTTGTTTTCTAATCAAACTACTTTAGAAATGAAAAAGAATTTACTAAATTGTCCATCTTCTTAGATTACATGAACTAGGAAAGTTTGAACTTGTAGAACTCAACATTCTTTGTAGAAAGCAACTCATTCTGAGAACAGAACTAGCTTATTTCACACACCATACAGTGTTAGGCAATGAAGGTGTTTGTTTTCTAAAGAAACTAGGTTAGAAATGTTGAATCTACTAAATTGTACATCTTGTTAGATTACACAAACAGTAGAAAGTTTCAATTTGCTGCACTCAACCATCTTCAGAAAAGCAACTCATTCAGAGAAAAGAACTAGCTTATTTCACACATTACTGTATTTGGTAAGGAAGGTGTTTGTTTTGTAAAGAAACTACTTTATAAAGAAACAAATCTACTAAGTTGTTCATCTTCTTAGATTATACAAACCAGGAAAAAGTTTAAACTTGCTGCACTGAACCGTCTTCATAAGAAAGCAACTCATTCTGAGAACAGAACTAGCTCATTTCACATTGTACAATGTTGGGCAATGAAGGTTTTTGTTTTCTAAAGTAAAATAGGTTAAGAAAGGGAAATGAATCTACTAAGTTGTACATCTTGTTAGATTACACAAACCAGGAAAGTTTAATCTGGCTGCACTCAACCATCTTCGTGGGAAAGCAACTCATTCCGAGAACAGAACTAGCTTATTTTCACACATTACAATGTTCGGCAATGAAGATCTTTGTTTTCTAAGCAAACTAATTTAGAAAAGAAATGAATCTACAAACTTGTACATCTTTTAGATTACACAATCCAGGAAAGTATCAACTTCCTGCACTCAACAATCTTCCTGGGAAAGCAACTCATTCCAAGAACTGAACTAGCTTATTTCACACAGTACAGTGTTCGCACTGAAGATCTTTGTTTTCTAAAAAAACTACTTTAGAAATGAAACGAATCTACTAAGTTGTACATCTTGTTAGATTACACAAACCAGGAAAGTTTGATCTTTCTGCACTCAACCAACTTCATAGGGAAAGCAACTCATTCTGGGAACAGAACAAGCTTATTTCACACAGTACAGTGTTGGCAATGAAGATCTTTTTTTCTAAGCAAACTACTTTAGAAATGAAACGAATCTACTAAGCTTACATATCTTGTTAGGTTACACAAACCAGGAAAGTATCAACTTTCTGCACTCAACCATCTTCATGGGAAAGCAACTCATTCTGAGAACAGAACTAGCTTATTTCACACAGTATAGTGGTTGGCAATGAAGTCCATTGTTTTCTAAGCAAACTACTTTATAAATGAAACGAATCTACCAAGTTGTACATCTTGTTAGATTACACAAACCAGGAAAGTATCAACTTGCTGCACTGAACCATCTTCATGGGAAAGCAACTCTTTCCGAGAACAGAACTAGCTTATTTCACAAAGTACAGTGTTCAGAAAAGAAGATCTTTTTTTCTAAGCAACCTACTTTAGAAATGAAACGAATCTACTAAGTTGTACATCTTGATAGATTACACATTCCAGGAAAGTATCAACTTCCAACACTCAAACGTCTTCGTAGTAAAGCAAATCATTCCAAGAACAGAACTAGCTTATTACACACAGTAAGTTTTGGAAATGAAGATCTTTGTTTTTTAAGCAAACTACTTTAGAAATGAAATGAATCTACTAAGTTGTACATCTTGTTAGATTACACAAACCAGCAACGTTTGATCTTTGCTGCACTCAACCTGTCTTCATAGGAAAGCAACTCATTCGAGAATAGAACTAGCTTATTTCACACAGTATAGTTTTCGCCAATGAAGATCTTTGTTTTCTAACCAAACTACTTTAGGAATGAAAGGAATATACTAAGTTGTATATCTTGTCAGATTACACAAACCAGGAAAGTTTGATATTGCTTCACTCAACCGTCTTCGTAGGAAAGCAACTCATTCCGAGAACAAAAGTAGGTTATTTCACAAAATACAGTGTTTCGCAATGAAGATCTTTGTTTTCTAATCAAACTACTTTAGTAATGAAACGAATCTACTAAGTTGTACATCTTGTTAGATTAAACAAACCATGAAAGTATCAAATTGCATCACTGAACCATCTTCGTGGGAAAGCAACTCATTCTGAGTACAGAACCAGCTTATTTAAGAAAGTACAGTGTTGGGAAATGAAGACCTTTGTTTTCTCAGCAAACTACTTTGAAAATGAAATGAATCTACTAAGTTGTACATCTTGTTAGATTACACAAACCAGGAAAGTATCAGCTTACTGCACTAACTGTCTTCGTGGGAAAGCAACTCATTCCCAGAAGAGAACTACCTTATTTCACAAAGTACAGTATTTGGCAATGAAGATCTTTTTTTCTAAGCAAACTACATTAGAAATGAAAAGAATCTACTAAGTTGTACATCTTGTTAGATTACACAATCCAGGAAAGTATCAACTTCCTGCACTCAACCATCTTCGTGGGAAAGCAACTCATTCAGAGAACAGAATGACATTATTTCACACTGTACAGTGTTCGGAAATGAAGACCTTTGTTTTTTAAGCAAAATACTTTAGAAATGAAACGAATCTACCAGTGGTACATCTTGTTAGATTACACAAACCAGGAAAGTTTTATCTTGCTGCACTCAACCGATCTTCTGAGGGAAAGCATCTCATTCCGAGAACAGAGCTAGCTTATTTCACACAGTACAGTGTTCGGCAATGAAGATCTTTGTTTTCTAAACAAACTACTTTAGAAATGAAACGAATCTACTAAGTTGTACATCTTTTAGATTACACAAACCAGGAAAGTATCAACTTGTTGCACTCAACCGTCTTTGTGGGAAAGAAACTCATTCCAAGAACAGAACTAGCTTATTTACACAGTACAGTGTTTGGCAATGAAGAACTTTGTTTTCTAAGCAAACTACTTTATAAATGAAACGAATCTACTAAGTTGTACATCTAGTCAGATTACACAAACCAGGAAAATTTCATCTTGCTGCACTCAACTGTCTTTGTGGGAAAGCATCTCATTCAAGAACAGAACTAGCTTATTTCACACTGTACAGTGTTCAGCCATGAAAATCATTGTTTTCTAGGCAAACTATTTTAGTAATGAAACGAATCAACTAAGTTGTACATCTTTTTAGGTTACACAAACCAGGAAAGTATCAACTTCCTTTCACTCAACTGTCTTCGTGGGAAAGCAACTAACTCCGAGAACAGAACTAGCTTATTTCACAAAGAACAGTGTTTGGCAATGAAGATCTTTGTTTTTTAAGCACACGACTTAAGAAATGTAAAGAATCTACTAAGTTGTACATATTTTAACATTACACAATCTAGGAAAGTATCAACTTCCTGCACTCAACCATCTTCGTGGGAAAGCAACTCATTCCAAGAACAGAAGTAGCTTATTTCACACAGTACAGTGTTCGGCAATGAAGAACGTTGTTTTCTAAGCAAACTACTTTAGAAATGAAACGCATCTAGTAAGTTGTACATCTTTATAGATTACACAAACCATGAAAGCATCAACTTGCTGCACTCAACTGTGTTCATGGGAAAGCAACTCATTCTGAGAACAGAACTAGCTTATTGCACAAAGTACAGTTGTCGCCAATGAAGATCTTTGTTTTCTAATCAAACTACTTTAGAAATGAAAAGAATCTACTAAGTTGTACTTCATGTTAGATTACATGAACCTGGAAAGTTTGATCTTGCTGCACTCAACAATCTTCGTAGGAAAGCAACTCTTCCGAGATTAGAACTAGCTTATTTCACATTGTACAGTGTTAGGCAATGAAGATCTTTGTTTTCTAAGCAAACTACTTTAAAATGAAATGAATCTACTAAATTGTACATCTTGTTAGATTACACAAACCAGTAAAGTGTCAACTTGCTGCACTCAACCATCTTCGTGGGAAAGCAACTCATTCAGAGAACAGAACTAGCTTATTATACAGTACTGTATTTGGCAATGAAGACCTTTGCTTTGTAAGCAAACTACTTTATAAACGAAACAAATCTACTAAGTTGTACATCGTCTTAGATTACACAAACCAGGAAAGTATCAACTTGCTGCACTTACCCGTCTTCGTAGTAAAGCAACTAATTCTGAGAACAGAACTAGCTCATTTCACATTGTACAATTTTCGGCAATGAAGATCTTTGTTTTCTAAGTAAACTACTTTAGAAATGAAATGAATCTACTAAGTTGTACATCTTGATAGATTACACAATCCAGGAAAGTATTAACTTCCTGCACTCAACCATCTTCGTGGGAAAGCAACTCATTCCGAGAACAGAACTAGCTTATTTCACACATTACAATGTTCGGCAATGAAGACCTTTGTTTTCTAAGCAAACTAATTTAGAAAAGAAATGAATCTACTGAGCTGTACATCTTGTTAGATTACACAATCCAGTAAAGTATCAACTTCCTGCACTCAACAATCTTCGTGGGAAAGCAACTCATTCTGAGAACAGATCTAGCTTATTTCACACCCTACAATGTTCGGCAATGAAGATCTTTTCTTTCTAAGAAAACTACCTTAGAAATGAAACGAATCTACTGAGTTGTACTTCTTGTTATATTTCACAAACCAGGAAATTTGATCTTGCTGCACTAAACCGTCTTCATGGGAAAGCAACTCATTCTGAGAACAGAACTAGCTTATTTCATAAAGTACAGTGTTGAGAGAAGAAGATTTTTTTTCTAACCAAGCTACTTTAGAAATGAAACGAATCTACAAAGCTGTACATCTTGTTAGATTACACAATCCACGAAAGTATCAACCTCCTGCACTCAACCATCCTCTTGGGAAAGTAACTCATTCCGAGAACAGAACGACCTTATTTCACACAGTACAGTGTACGCCAATGAAGTCCTTTGTTTTCTAAGCAAACTACTTTAGAAATGAAAAGAATCAATTAAGTTGTACATCTTTTTAGATTACACAAACCAGGAAAGTATCAACCTCCCGCACTCAACCATCTTCATGGGAAAGCAACTCTTTCCGAGAAAAGAACTAGCTTCTTTCACACAGTACAGTGTTCGGGAATGAAGACCTTTGTTTTCTAAACAAACTACTTTAGAAATGAAACGAATCTACTAAGATGTACATCTTGATAGATTACACAAACCAGTAAAGTATCAACTTGCTGAATTCAACAGTCTTCGTAGTAAAGCAACTCATACCGAGAACAGAACTAGCTTCTTTCACAGAGTATAGTTTTCTGCAATGAAAATTTTTGTTTTCTAAGCAATCTACTTTAGAAATGAAACGAATCTACTAAGTTGTACATCTTGTCAGATTACACAAACCAGTAAAGTTTGATCTTGCTGCACTGAACTGTCTTGGCAGGAAAGCATCTCATTACGAGAACAGAACTAGCTTATTTTACACTGTAGAGTGTTCCAAAATGAAGATCTTTGTTTTCTAAGCAAACTACTTTAGTAATGAAACGAATCTTCTAAGTTGTACATTTTTTTAGATTACAAAAACCAGGAAAGTATCAACTTGCTGCACTGAACCGTTTTCGTGCCATGCAGCTCATTCCAAAAAGAGAACTACATTGTTACACAAAGTACAGTGTTTGGAAATGAAGATCTTACTTTTCTAAGCAAACTCCTTTAGAAATGAAAGGAACCTACTAACTTGTACATCTTGTTAGATTACACATACCTGGAAAGTACCAACTTGCTACACTCAATTGTCCTCGTAGTAAAGCAGCTCATTCCGAGAACAGAACTAGCTTATTTCACACGGTACACTGTTCGGCAATGAAGACATTTGTTTTCTAAGCAAACTACTTTGGAAATGAACTGAATCTACTAAGTTGAACATCATGTTAGGTTACACAATCCAGGGAAGTTTCAGCTTGCTGCACTCAACCGTCTTCGTAGGATAGCAATTCATTCCAAGAACAGAACTAGCTTATTTCACACAGTACAGTTTTTGGGAATGAAGATCTTTGTTTTTTAAGCAAACTACTTTAGAAATGAAACGAATCTACCAAGTTGTACACATTGTCAGATTACATAAACCAGGAACGTTTGATCTTGCTGCACTCAGCCGTCTTCGTATGAACGCAACACATTCTGAGAACAGAACTAGCTTATTTCACACAGTACAGTGTTCAGAAATGAAGATCTTTGTTTTATAAGTGAACTACTTTAGAATTGAAACGAATCTACTAAGTTGTATATCATGTTAGATTACACAAACTAGGAAAGTATCAGCTTGCTGCAATGAACCTTCTTCGTGGGAAAGCAACTCATTCCGGGAACAGAAGTAGCTTATTTCACACTGTACAGTGTTTGGCAATGAAGAACTTTGTTTTCTCAACAAACAAATTTAGAAATGAAACGAATCTACTAAGCTGTACATCTTGTTAGATTACACAAAGCAGGAAAGTTTAATCTTGGTGCACTCAATGGTCTTCATAGGAATGCTTGTCATTCCGAGAACAGAACTAGCTTATTTCACACTGTACAATGTTCTGCAATGAAGATCTTTGTTTTCTAAGCAAACTACTTTAGAAATGAAACGAATCTACTAAGTTGTACATCTTGTTAGATTACACTAACCAGGAAAGTATCAACTTACTGAACTGAACCGTCTTCGTAGCTAAGCAACTCCTTCTGAGAACAGAACTAGCTAATTTCACAAAGTACAGTGTTTGGCAAAGAAGATCTTGGTTTTCTCAGCAAACTATTTTAGAAATGAAACGATTCTACTACGTTGTACATCTTTTTAGATTACACAATCCAGGAAAGTATCAACTTCCTGCACTCAACCTTCTTTGTGGAAAAGCAACTCATTCCAAGAACAGAACTAGCTTTTTTCACACAGTACCTTGTACAGCAATGAAGACCTTTGTTTTCTAAGAAAACTACTTTAGAAATGTCATCATTGGAGAGCAACTCACTACGAGAACAAAACTTATTTCACACAGTACAGTTTTCGGCAATGAAGATCTTTCTTTTCTGATCAAACTACTTTAGAAATGACACGAATCTACTAAGTCGTACATCTTGTTAGATTACACAAACCAGGAAAGTTTGATCTTGCCGCACTCAATAGAATTTGTAGGAAAGCAACTCATTATGAGAAAAGAACTAGCTTATTTCACACAGTACAGTGTTCGGCAATGAAGATGTTTGTTTTCTCAGCAAACAGTTTAGAAATGAAAGGAGTCTACTAAGTTGTACATATATTTACATTACACAATCCAGGAAACTATCCACTTCCTGCACTCGACCTTCTTTGTGGGATAGCAACTCATTCAAAGAACGGAACTATCTTATTTCACACAGTACAGTGTTCGGCAATGAAGACCATGGTTTTCTAAGCATACTACTTTAGAAATGTAACGAATCTACTAAGTTGTACATCTTGTTAGGTTACACAAACCAGGAAATTTTCAACTTGCTGCACTTAACCATATTCATGGGAAAGCACCTCATTCTGAAAACAGAACTATCTCATTTCACACAGTACAGTTTTCGGTAATGAAGATATTTATTTTCTAAGCAAACTACTTTAGAAATTAAACAAATCTACAAAGTTGTACATCTTATTAGATTACACAAACCAGGAAAGTTTGATCTTGCTGCACTCAACTGTCTTCGTAGGAAAGCAAATCATTCTGAGAACAGTTTTCGGCAATGAAGATCTTTGTTTCTAAGCAAAGTACATTATAAATGAAACGAATCTACTAAGTTGTACATCTTGTTAGATTACACACACCAGGAAAGTTTGAACTTGCTCCACTCCACCATCTCGGTAGGAAAGCATCTCTTTTTGTGACCAGAACAAGCTTATGTCACACAGTACAGTGTTCGGCAATGAAGACCTTTGTTTTCTAAGCACATTACTTTAGAAATGAAACCACTCTACTAAGTTGTACATCTTGTAAGATTACACATACCAGTAAAGTACCAACTTGCTACACTCAACCATCTTCATAGTAAATCAACTCATTCCGAGAACAGAAGTAGCTTATTACACAGAGTACAGTTTTCTGCAATGAAGATCTTTCTTTTTTAAGCAAATTAATGTAGATATGAAACGAATCTACTCAGTTTTACATCTTCTTAGATTACACAAAACAATACAGTTTGATTTTCCTGCACTCAACCGTGTTCGTAGGAAAGCAACACATTCCGAGTGCAGAACTAGTTTATTTCACACTGGACTGTGTTTGGCAGTGAAGATCTTTGTTTTCTAAGAAAACTACTTTAGAAATGAAACGAATCTACTAAGTAGTATATCTTGATAGATTACACAAACCAGTAAAGTATCAACTTGCTGCACTCAACCGTCTTCGTGGGAAAGCAACTCATTCCCTGAAAAGAACTAGCTTATTACACAAAGTACAGTATTCAGAAATGAAGATCTTTGTTTTCTAAGCAAACTACTTTAGAAATGAAACGAATCTACTAAGTTGTACATCTTGTTAGATTACCCAATTAAGGAAAGTTTCAACTTGCTCCACTCAACCGTCTGCATAGTAAAGTACCTCATTCCGAGAACCAAAGTAACTTATTTCACACGGTACAGTGTTCGGCAATTAAGGCCTTTGTTTTTTAAGCAAAGTACTTGAGAAATGAAAAGAATCTACTAAGTTGGACATCTTTTTAGATTACACAAAGCCGGAAAGTATCAACTTCCCGCACTCAACCATATTCATGCGAAAGCACCTCATTCCGAGAACAGAAGTAGCTTATTTCACACAGTACAGTGTTCGGCAATGAAGACCTTTGTTTTCTAAGCAAACTACTTTAGAAATGAAATGAATCTACTAAGTGGTATATATTGATAGATGACACAAACCAGTAAAGTATCAACTTGCTGCACTCAACCATCTTCGTGGGAACACAACTCATTCAAAGAACAGAACTAGTGTATTTCACACAGTACAGTTTTTGGCAATGAAGATCTGAGTTTTCTAATTAAACTACTTTATAAATGAAACGAATTTACTGAGTTGTACATCTTGTAGATTAAACCAACCAGAAACATTGATCTTGCTGCACTCAACAGTCTTCGTAGGACAGCCACTCATTCCTAGAACAGAACTACCTTATTTCACACAGTACCGTGTTCGGCAATGAAAACCTTTGTTTTCTAAGAAAACTACTTTAGAAATAAAACGAATCTACTAAGTTGTATATCTTGTCAGATTACACAAACCAGGAAAGTTTGATCTTGCTGCACTGAATCGTCTTCATAGCAAAGCAACTCATTCTGGGAACAGAACTAGCTTATTTCACACAGTACAGTTTTAGGCAATGAAGATCTTTGATTTCTAATCAAACTACTTTAGAAATGAATCGAATCTACTAAGCTGTACATCTTGTTAGATTACACAATCCAGGAAAGTATCAACTTCCTGAACTCAACCACCTTCTTGGGAAAACAACTCATTCCCAGAACAGAACTAGCTTATTTCACAAAGTACAGTATTCGGCAATGAAGATCTTTGTTTTCTACGCAAACTACTTTAGAAATGAAACGAATCTACTACGTTGTATATCTTGTTAGATTAAACAAACCAGGAAAGTTTGATCTTGCTGCACTCAACAATCTTCGTAGGAAAGCATGTCATTCTGAGAACAGAACTATCTTATTTCACACTGTACAATGTTCAGCAATGAATATCTTTGTTTTCTAATCTAACTACTTTACAAATGAAACGAATCTACTAAGTTGTACATCTTGTTAGAGTACACAAACCATGAAAGTATCACCTTGCTGCGCTCAACTGTCTTCGTGGGAAAGCAACTCATTCCAAGAACAGAACTAGCTTATTTCACAAAGTATAGGGTTCGGAAAAGAAGATCTTTGTTTTCTAAGCAAACTACTTTACAAGTGAAATGAATCTACTAATTTGTACATCTTGTTATATTACAGAAACCAGAAAAGTTTGATCTTGCTGCAGTCAACCATCTTCCTAGTAAAGCAACTCATTCAGAGAACAGAACTACCTTATTTCTCACAGTACAGTTTTTGGCAATGAAGATTTTTATTATTTTCAGAAATTTACTGTGGAAATGAAAGGAATCTACTGAGTTGTACATCTTCGTAGATAACACAAACCAGGAAAGTATCAACTTGCTGCACTCAACCATCTTCGTGGGAAAGCAACTCATTCCCAGAAGAGAACTAGCTTATTTCACAAAGTACAATATTCAGCAATGAAGATCTTTGTTTTCTAAACAAATTACTTTAGAAATGAAACGAATCAACTATGTTGTACATCTTGTTAGATTACACAATCTAGAAAAGTATCAACTTGCTGCACTCAACCGTCTACATGGGAAAGCAATTCATTCAGAGAACCAAACCAGGTTATTTCACATGGTACAGTGTTTGGAAATGAAGATCTTTGTTTTCTAAGCAAACTACTTTAGAAATGAAAAGAATCTACTAAGATGTACATCATTTTAGATTACACAAACCAGGAAAGTGTCAACTCCCCGCACTCAACCATCTTCATGGGAAAGCAACTCATTGCGAGGACAGAACTAGCTTATTTCACACAGTACAGTGTTCAGCAATGAAGACCTTTGTTATCGAAGCAAACTATGTTAAAAATGAAATGAATCTTCTAAGTTGTATATCCTGTTAGATTACACAATCCAGTAAAGTATCAACTTCCTGCACTCAACCGTCTTCGTGGGAAAGCAACTCATTCCGAGAACCGAACCAGCTTATTTCACACGATACCTTGTTTGGAAATGAAGATCTTTGTGTTCTAAGGAAACTACGTTACAAATGAAAAGAATCTACTAAGTTGGACATCTTGTTAGTTTACACAAAGCAGGAAATTGTCACCTTCCCGCACTCAACCATCTTCATGGGAAAGCAACTCATTCTCAGAACAGAACTAGCTTATTTCACACAGTACAGTGCTCGGCAATGAAGACCTTTGTTTTCTAAGCAAACTCCTGTAGAAATGAAACCAATCTATTAAGATGTACATCTTGATACATTACACGAACCAGTAAAGTATCAACTTGCAGCACTCAACCGTCTTCGTAGTAAAGCAACTTATTCCGAGAAAGGAACTAGCTTCTTTCACACAGTATAGTTTTCGGCAATGAAGATCTTTGTTTTCTAAGCAAACTACTTTAGAAACGAAACGAATCTACTAAGTTGTACATCTTGTCATATTACACAAACCTGGAAAGTTTGATTTTGTTGCACTCAACCGTCTTCGTAGGAAAGCATCTCATTACAAGAACAGAATTAGCTTATTTCACACTCTAAAGTGATTGGCAAAGAAGATATTTGTTTTTAAGCAAACTACTTTAGTAATGAAACGAATCTACTAAGTTGTACATCTTGTTCGATTACACAAACCAGGAAAGTATCAGCTTGTTTCACTCAACTGTCTTCGTGTCAAAGCAACTCATTCTAAGAATAGAACTACCTTATTACACAAAGTACAGTGTTCGGCAATGAAGATCTTTGTTTTCTAAGCAAACTACTTTAGAAATAAAACAAATTTACTTAGTCGTACATCTTGTTAGATTACACAATCCAGAAATCTATCAACTTCCTGCACTTAACCATCTACGTGGGAAAGCAACTCATCGGAGAACAGAACTAGCTTATTTCACACAGTACAGTGTTCAGCAATGAAGAACTTTGTTTTCCAAGCAAACTACTTTAGAAATGAAACGAATCTACTAAGTTGTACATCTTATTAGATTACACAAACCAGGAAAGTATCAAGTTGCTGCACTCAACCGTCTTTGTGGGAAAGCAACTCATTCTGAGAACAGAACTAGGTTATTTACACAGTACAGTTTTCGACAATGAAGATCTTTCTTTTCTAATCAAACTACTTCAGAAATGAAACGAATCTACTAAGTTGTACATCTTTTTAGATTACACAAACTAGGAAAGTTTGATCTTGCTGCACTCAACCGACTTTGTAGGAATGCATCTGATTCTGCAAACAGAACTAGCTTATTTCCCACAGTACAGTGTTCGGCAATGAAGATCTTTGTTTTCTTAGCAAACTACTGTAGAAATGAAAGAAATCCACTGCGTTGTGCATCTTGTTAGATTACACAAACCAGGAAAGTATCAACTTGTTGCACTGAACTGTCTTCATGGGAAAACAACTGATTCAGAGAACAGAACAAGCTTATTACACAGTACATTTTTTGGCAATGAAGACCTTTGTTTTCTAACCAAACTACTTTATAAATGAAATGAATCTACGAAGTTGCACATCTGGGTAGATTACACACACCAGAAAAGTATCAACTTGCTTCACTCAACCATCTTTGTGGGAAAGTATCTCATTTCGAGAGCAGAACTAGATTATTTCACAAAGTACAGTGTACAGCAATGAAGATCTTTGTTTTCTAAGAAAACTACGTTAGAAATGAAATGAATCTACTAAGCTGGACATGTTGTTAGATTACACAAAGCGGCAAAGTATCAACTTCCTGTAGTCAACCACCTTCGTGGGAAAGGAACTCTTTCAGAGAACAGAACTAGCTTATTTCACACTGTACGATGTTCTTCAATGAAGATCTTGTCTTTCTAAGCAAACTACTTTAGAAATGAAACGCATCTACTAAGTTGTACATCTTGTCAGATTACACAAACCAGGAAAATTAGATCTTACTGCACTCAACCATCTTCGTAGGAAAGCAACTCATTCCGAGAACAGAACTAGCTTATTTCACACAGTACAGTTTTCAGCAAAGAAGATCTTTGATTTTTAAGCAAACTACATTAGAAGTGAAACGAATCTACTAAGTTGTGCATCTTCTTAAATTACACAAACCAGGATAGTTTGATCTTGCTGCACTCAACCATCTTCATAGTAAAGCAACTCATTCCGAGAACAGAAGTAGCTTATTTCACACTGTACAGTGTTAGGAAATTAAGATCATTGTTTTCTAAGCAAACTACTGTAGAAATGAAACGAACCTACTAAGTTGTACATCATGTAAGATTACACAAACCAGGAAAGTATCAACTTCCTGCACTCAACCATCTTCGTGGGAAAGCAACTCATTCCGTGTACAGAAATAGCTTATTTCACACTGTACAGTTTGCGGCAATGAAGACCTTTGTTTTCTAAGGAAACTACTTTAGAAATGAAACAAATCTAGTAAGTTGTACATCTTGTTAGATTACACAAACCAGGAAAGTATCAACTTCCTGCATTCAACCATCTTCATAGTAAAGCAACTCATTCCGAGAAGAGAAGTAACTTATTTCACACAGTACAGTTTTCAGAAATGAAGATCTTTGTTTTTTAAGCAAACTAGTTTAGAAATGAAACCAATCTACTAAGTTGTACATCTTGTTAGATTACACAATCCAGGAAAGTATCAACTTCCTACACTCAACCGTCTTCGTGGGAAAGCAACTCATTCCGATAACAGAACTAGCTTATTTCAAACAGTACAGTGTTCAGCAATGAAGACCTTTGTTTTTTAAGCAAACTGCTTTAGAAATTAAACTAATCTACTAAGATGTACATCTTGTCAGATTACACAAACCAGGAAAGTATCAACTTGCTGCACTGAACCGTCTTCGTGGAAAAGCAACTCGTTCCGAGAACAGAAGAAGCTTATTTCACAAAGTACAGTGTTCAGAAATGAAGACCTTTGTTTTCTAAGCAAACTACTTTAGAAATGAAACGAATCTACTAAGTTGTACATCGTGTTAGATTACACAAACCAGTAAAGTTTGATCTTGCTGCACTCAACCGTCTTTGTAGGAAAGCATGTCATTCCTAGAACAGAACTAGCTTATTTCACACTGTACAGTTTTTGGCAATGGATATCTTTGTTTTTTAAGCAAACTACTTTAGAGATGAAACAAATCTACTAAGTTGCACATCTTGTTAGATTACAAAAACTAGGAAAGTTTGATTGTGCTGGACTCAAACATCTTCCTAGGAAAGCAACTGATTCCAAGAAGAGAACTAGCTTATTTCACACTGTACAGTGTTCAAAAATGATGATCATTGTTTTCCAAGCAAACTACTTTAGAAATGAAACGAGTGTACTAAGTTGTACATATATTTACATTACACAATCCAGGGAAGTATCAACTTCCTGCACTCAACCTTCTTTGTGGGATAGCAACTCATTCAGAGAACAGAACTAGCTTATTTCACACAGTACAGTTTTAGGCGATGAACATCTTTGTTTTCTAAGCAAACTTTAGAAATGAAACGAATCTACTAAGATGTACATCTTGATAGATTACACAATTCAGGAAAGTATCAACTTCCTGCACTCAGCTGTCTTCGTGTGAAAGCAACTCATTCCGAGAACAGAACTAGCTTATTCCACACAGTACAGTTTTAAGCGATGAAGATCTTTGTTTTCTAAGCAAACTACTTTAGAAATGAAACGAATCTACTAAGTTCTACATCTTGTTAGATTACACAATCCCGGAAAGTATCAAGTTTATGCACTCAACCTTCTTCGTCAGAAAGCAACTATTTCCAAGAACAGAACTAGCTTATTTCACACAGTACAGTGTTCGGCAATGAAGACCTTTGTTTTCTAAGGAAACTACATTAGAAATGAAACAAATCTAGTAAGTTGTACATCTTGTTAGATTACACAAACCAGGAAAGTATCAACTTCCTGCATTCAACCATCTTCATAGTAAATCAACTCATTCCGAGAACAGAAGTAACTTATTTCACATAGTACAGTTTTCAGAAATGAAGATCTTTGTTTTTCAAGCATACTAGTTTAGAAATGAAACCAATCTGCTAAGTTGTACGTCTTGTTAGATTACACAAGCCAGGAAAGTATCAACTTCCTGCACTCAACCGTCTTCGTGGGAAAGCAACTCATTCTGATAACAGAACTAGCTTATTTCAAACAGTACAGTGTTCGGCAATGAAGACCTTTGTTTTTTTAAGCAAACTACTTTAGAAATTAAAAGAATCTACTAAGATGTACATCTTATCAGATTACACAAACCAGTGAAGTTTGATCTTGCTGCACTCAACTGTCTTTGTAGGAAAGCATGTCATTCCTAGAACAGAACTAGCTTATTCCACACTGTACAGTTTTTGGCAATGGATATCTTTGTTTTTTAAGCAAACTACTTTAGAAATGAAATGAATCTACTAAGTTGCACATCTTGTTACATTACAAAAACTTGGAAAGTTTGATTGTGCTGGACTCAAACATCTTCCTAGGAAAGCAACTGATTCCGAGAAGAGAACTAGCTTATTTCACACTGTACAGTGTTCAAAAATGATGATCATTGTTTTCCAAGCAAACTACTTTAGAAATGAAACGAATATACTAAGTTGTACATGTATTTACATTACACAATCCAGGGAAGTATCAACTTCCTGCACTCAACCTTCTTTGTGGGATAGCAACTCATTCTGAGAACAGAACTAGCTTATTTCACACAGTACAGTTTTAGGCGATGAAGATCTTTGTTTTCTAAGCAAACTACTTTAGAAATGAAACGAATCTACTAAGATGTACATCTTGTTAGATTACTAAATCCAGGAAAGTATCAACTTCCTGCACTCAACTGTCTTCGTGTGAAAGCAACTCATTCTGAGAACAGAACTAGCTTATTTCACACAGTACTATGTTTGGAAATTAAGAAGTTTGTTTTCTAACCAAACTACTTTAGAACTGAAACTAATCTACTAAGTTGTACATCTTCTTAGATTACACAAACCAAGGTAGTTTGATCTTGCTGCACTCAATAGTCTTTGTAGGAAAGCAACGCATTCCGAGAACAGAACTAGCTTATATCACACAGTACAGTATTCGGCAATAAGATGTTTCTTTTCTCAGCAAACTACTTTAGAAATGAAATGAGAGTACTAAGTTGTACTTGTATTTACATTACACAATCCAAGAAATTATCAACTTCCTGCACTCAATCTTCTTTGTGTGATAGCAACTCATTCAAAGAAAGGAACTAGCTTATTTCACACAGTACAGTGTTTGGCAATGAAGACCTTTGTTTTCTAAGAATACTACTTTAGAAATGAAACGAATCTACTAAGTTGTACATCTTGTTAGGTTGCACAAACCAGGAAAGTATCAACTTGCTGCACTGAACCGTCTTCCTGGGAAAGCACCTCATTCCAAAAACAGAACTATCTCATTTCACACTGTACAGTTTTCAGCAATGAAGATCTTTGTTTTCTAATCAAACTACTTTAGAAATGAAATGAATCTACTAAGTTGTACATCTTGTTAGATTAAACAAACTAGGAAAGTTTGATCTTGCTGCACTCAACCGACTTCGTAGGAATGCATCTGATTCTGCGAACAGAACTAGCTTATTTCCCACAGTACAGTGTTTGGCAATGAAGATCTTTGTTTTCTTAGCAAACTACTTTAGAAATGAAAGGAATCTACTACGTTGTACATCTTGTTAGATTACAGAAACCAGGAATGTATCAACCTGTTGCACTGAACCGTCTTCATGGGAAAACAACTGATTCCGAGAACAGAAGTAGCTTATTACACAGTACAGTGTTTGGCAATGAAGACCTTTGTCTTCTAACAAAATTACTTTATAAATGAAACTAATCTACTACGTTGCACATCTCGTTAGATTACACACACCAGAGAAGTATCAACTTGCTGCCCTCAACCATCTTCGTCAGAAAGCATCTCATTCCAAGAACAGAACTAGCTTATTTCACACAGTACATTGTTCAGCAATGAAGACCTTTGTTTTCTAAGCAAACTACTTTAGAAATGAAACAAATCTACTAAGTTGCACATCTTCTTAGATTACACAAAACAGGAAAGTATCAACCTGCTGCACTCAACAGTCTTCGTAGTAAAGCAACTCATTCCAAGAACAGAACTACTTTATTTCACATAGTACAGAATTCGGAAATGAAGACCTTTGTTTTCTAAGCAAACTACCTTAGAAATGATACGAATGTACTAAGTTGTACATCTTGTTAGATTACACAAACTAGGAAAGTATCAACTTTCTGCACTCAACAGTCTTCGTATTAAAGCAACTCATTACGAGAACAGACGTAGTTTGTTTCACACAGTACAGTGTTCAGCAATGAAGATCTTTGTTTTCTAGGAAAACTACTTGAAATGAAGTGAATCTACTAAGTGATACATCTTGTTTGGTTTAAAAAAACAGGAAATTTTGATCTTGCTGCACTCATCCGTCTTCGTAGGAAAGCATCTCCTTCCGAGAACAGAACTAGCTAATTTCACACAGTACAGTGTTCGGCAATGAAGATTTTTATTTTCTAAGCAAACTACTTTAGAAATGAAACGAATCCACTACGTTGTATATCTTGTTAGATTACACAAACCAGGAAAGTATCAAATTGCTGCACTCAACAATTTTCGTAGTAAAGCAACTTATTCCGAGAACATAACTACCTTATTTCACACAGCACATTGTTCGGGAATGAAGATCATGTTCTCTAAGCAAACTACTTTAGAAATGAAGCGAATCTACTAAGTTGTACATCTTGTTAGATTACACAAAACAGGAAAGTTTGACCTTGCTGCACTCAAATGTCTTCGTAAGAAAGCATCTCATTCCGAGAACAGAACTAGCTTATTTCGCACTGTACAGTGTTCGGCAATGAAGATCTCTGTTTTCTGAGAAAACAACTTTAGAAATGAAACGAGTATACTAAGTTGTACATCTTTTTAGATTTCACAAACCAGGAAAGAATCAACTTGCTGCACTCAACAGTCTTCTTGTGAAAGCAACTCATTTCGAGAACAGAATTACCTTATTTCACAAAGTACAACGTTCAGCAATGAAGAACTTTTGTTTCTAAGCAATCTACTTTAGAAATGAAATGGATCTACTCAGTTGTACATCTTGTTAGATTACACAAACCAGGAAAGTTTGATCTTGCTGCACTCAAGCGTCTTCGTAGGTAAGCATCTCATTCCGCTAACAGAACTAGCTTATTTAACACAGTACACTGTTCGTCAATGAAGATCTTTGTTTTCTAAGCAAATTACTTTAGAACTGAAACGAATCTACTAAGTTGTACATCTTGTTTGATTAAGAAACGAGGAAAGAGCCGGGCGTGGTGGCGCACGCCTTTAATCCCAGCACTCGGGAGGCAGAGGTAGGAGGATCGCCGAGAGTTCGAGGCTACCCTGAGACTACATAGTTAATTCCAGGTCAGCCTGGGCTAGAGTGAGACCCTACCTTGCAAAAACCAAAAAAAAAAAAAAAAGAAACGAGGAAAGTATCAACTTGCTGCACTCAACCATCTTCATTGGAAAGCAACTCATTCCGAGAACAGAATTAGCTTATTTCACAAAGTATAGTGATCAGCAATGAAGACCTTTGTTTACTAAGGAAACTACATTAGAAATGAAACGAATCCACTCAGTTGTACATCTTCGTAGATTACACAAACCAGGAAAGTATCAACTAGGTGCACTCAACTGTCTTCGTAGTAAAGCAACTCATACCTAAAACAGAAGTAGCTTATTTCACAGGGTACAAGTTTGGCAATGAAGATCTTTGTTTTCTAAGCAAACTACGTTAGAAATGATGGGAATCTACTAAGTTGTACATCTTGTTAGATTACACAAAACCAGGAAAGTTTGATCTTGCTGCACTCAACAGTCTTCGTAGGAAAGCATCTCATTCCGTGAACAGAATTAGCTTATTTCACAAAGTATAGTGATCAGCAATGAAGACCTCTGTTTAGTAAGGAAACTACATTAGAAATGAAACGAATCCACTCAGTTGTACATCTTCGTAGATTACAGAAACCAGGAAAGTATCAACTAGGTGCACTCAACCGTCTTCGTAGTAAAGCATCTCATTCCTAAAACAAAAGTAGCTTATTTCACAGGGTACATGTTTGGCAATGAAGATCTTTGTTTTCTAAGCAAACTACGTTAGAAATGATGGGAATCTACTAAGTTGTAGATCTTGTTAGATTACACAAAACCAGGAAAGTTTGATCTTGCTGCACTCAACAGTCTTCGTAGGAAAGGATCTCATTCCATGAACAGAACTAGCTTATTTCACACAGTACAGTGTTCCGCAATGAAGATCTTTCTTTTCTAAGAAAACTACTTTAGAAATGAAACGAGTGTACTAATTTGTACATCTTGTGAGATTACACAAACTAGGAAAGTATCAACTTGCTGCACTCAACCGTCTTCATGGGAAAGCAACTCATTCAGAGAACAGAACCAGCTTATTTCAGACAGTACAGTGTTCAGCAATGAAGATCTTTGTTTTCTAAGCAAAGTACTTTAGAAATTAACCGAATCTACTAAGGTGTACTTCTTGTTAGATTATAGAAACCAGGAAAGTTTGATCTTGCTGCACTCAACCATCTTCGTATGAAAGCAACTCATTCCGAGAACAGAACTGGCTTATTTCACACTGTACAGTGTTCGGCAATGAAGATCTCTCTCTTTTAAGCAAACTAGTTTAGAAATGACATGAATCTACTAAGTTGTACATCTTGTTAGATTACACAAACCAGGAAAGTTTGGTATGCTGCACTCAAGCGTCTTCGTAGGAAAGCATCTCATTCGGAGAGCAGAACTAGCTTATTTAACACAGTACAGTGTTCGGCAATGACAATCTTTCTTTTCTAAGAAAACTACTTTAGAAATGAAACAAATGTACTAAGTTGTACATCTTGTTAGATTACACAAACCAGGAAAGTATCAACTTACTGCACTCAACTGTCTTCTTGGGAAAGCAACTCATTCCGAGAACAGAACTAGCTTATTTAACAAAGTACAGTGTTTGGCAATGAAGATCTTTGTTTTCTAAGCAAAGTACTTTACAAATGAAACGAATCTACTAACTTGTACATCTTGTTAGATTACACAAACCAGGAAAGTATAAACTTGCTGCACTCAACCGTCTTCGTAGTAAAGTAGCTCATTCTGAGACCAGAACTAGCTTATTTCATGCAGTACAGTTTTAGGCAATGAAGATCTTTGTTTTCTAAGCAAATGACTTTAGAAATGAAACAAATCTAATAAGTTGTACATCTTGTTATATTACACAAACCAGGAAAGTATCAACTTGCTGCACTCAATTGTCTTCATGGGAAAGCAACTAATTCCGAGAACAGAACTAGCTTATTTCACACACTACAGTGTTCCGCAATGAAGATCTTTGTTTTCTCAGCCAAAGACTTTAGAAATGAAATGAGTGTACTAAGTTGTACATCTTTTTAGATTACACAAACCAGGAAAGTATCAACTTACTGCACTCAACCATCTTCTTGGGAAAGCAACTCATTCCGAGAACAGAACTAGCTTATTTCACAAAGTACAGTGTTTGGCAATGAAGATCTTTGTTTTCTAAGCAAATTACTTTACAAATGAAACGAATGTACTAAGTTGTATATCTTGTTAGATTACACAAACCAGGAATGTATCAACTTGCTGCACTCAACCACCTTTATAGTAAAGCAACTCATTCCGAGAACAGAACTAGGTTATTTCCAATGTACAGTGTTCGGCAATGAAGATCTTTGTTTTCTAAGTAAAGTACTTTAGAAATGAAGCGAATCTACTAAGTTGTACAACTTATTATATTACACAAACCAGGAAAGTATCAACTTGCTGCACTCAACCTTCATGTAGTAAAGCAACTCATTCCGAGAACAGAACTAGCTTATTTCACACAGTACACTTTTCAGCAATGAAGATGTTTGTTTTCTAAGCAAACGACTTTAGAATTGAAACCAATCTACTAAGTTGTACATCTTGTTAGATTACACAAACCAAGAAAGTATCAACTTGCTGCACTCCACCGTCTTCGTGGGAAAACAACTAATTCCGAGAACAGAACTAGCTTATTTCACACAGTACAGTGTTCATCAATGAAGATGTTTGTTTTCTTAGAAAACTCCTTTAGAAATAAAGCAAATCTACTAAGTTGTACATCTTGTTTGCTTACACAAACCAGTAAAGTATCTACTTGCTGCACTAAACAGTCGTTGTAGTAAAGCATGTCATTCCGAAAACAGAACTAACTTATTTCACACAGTACAGTGTTCGGCAATGAAGATCTTTCTTTTCTAAGAAAACTACTTTAGAAATGAAACAAATGTTCTAATTTGTACATCTTGTTAGATTACTCAAACTAGGAAAGTATCAACTTGCTGCACTCAACCCTCTTTGTGAAAAAGCAACTCATTCAGAGAACAGAACTAGCTTATTTCACACAGTACAGTGTTCAGCAATGAAGATCTTTGTTTTCTATGTGAAGTACTTTAGAAATGAAGCGAATCTACTAAGGTGTACATCTTGTTAGATTTCACACACCAGGAATGTTTGATCTTGCTGCACTCAATCATCTTCGTACGAAAGCAACTCCTTCCGAGTACAGAACAGGCTTATTTCACACTGTACAGTGTTTGGCAATGAAGATCTTTCTTCTCTAAGGAAACTAGTCTAGAAATGACGGGAATGTACTAAGTTGTACATCTTGTTAGATTACACAAACCAGGAAAGTTTCATTTGCTGCACTCAACCGTCTTCATCGGAAAACATCTCATTCCTAGAACAGAACTAGCTTATTTCACACAGTACAGTGTTCCGCAATGAATATCTTTCTTTTCTTAGAAAACTAATTTAGAAATGAAACCAATGTACTAAGTTGTACATCTTGTTAGATTACACAAACCAGGAAAGTATCAACTTGCTGCACTCAACCGTCTTTGTGTGAAAGCAACTCATTCTGAGACCAGAACTAGCTTATTTCACAAAGTACAGTGTTCGGCAATGAAGATCGTTGTTTTCTCAGGAAACTGCTTTAGAAATGAACCGAATCTACTAAGTTGTACATCTTGTTAGATTACACAAACCAGGAACGTTTGATCTTGCTGTGCTCAGCCGTCTTTGTAGGAAAGCATCTCATTCCGAGAACAAAACTAGCTTATTTCACACTGTACAGTGTTCCATAATGAAGATCTTTCTTTTCTAAGCAAACTACTTAAGAAATGAAACAAATGTACTAAGTTGTACATCTTGTTACATTACACAATACAGGAAAGTATCAACTTCCTGCACTCAACCATCTTCGTGGGAAAGCAACTAATTCTGAGAACAGAACTAGCTTATTTCACACAGTACAGTGTTCAGCAATGATGACCTTTGTTTTATAAGCAAACGACTTTAGAAATGAAACGAATCTACTAAGATGTATATCTTGTCAGATTACACAAACCAGGAAAGTATCAACTTGCTGCACTGGACCGTCTTCATTGGAAAGCAACTCATTCCAAGAACAGAAGAATCTTATTGCACACAGTACAGCATTCAGCAATGAAGATCTTTGTTTTCTCAACAAACAAATTTAGAAATGAAACGAATCTACTAAGTTGTAAACAAACTATATTAGAAATGAAGTGAATTTACTAAGTTGTACTGCTTGTTAGATTACACAAACCAGGAAAGTTTGATCTTGCTGCACTCAGCCGTCTTTGTATAAAAGCATCTCATTTTGAGAACAGAAGTAGCTTATATCACAGTATACTGTGTTCGACAATGAAGATCTTTCTTTTCTTAGCAAACTACTTTAGAAATGAAACGAATGTACTGAGTTGTTCAACTTTTCAGATTACACAAACCAGGAAAGTATCAACTTGCTGCACTCAACCGTCTTCACAGGAAAGCAACTCATTCCGAGACCAGAACTAGCTTATTTCACACAGTAAAGTTTTCGGCAATCAAGATATTTGTTTTCTAATCAAACTACTTTAGAAATGCAACGAATCTACTAAGTTGAACATCTTGTTAGATTACACAAACCAGGAAAGTTTGATCTTGCTGCTCTCAACAGTGTTTGTAGGAAAGCAACTCATTCCGAGAACAGAACTAGCTTATTTCACGCTGTGCAGTGTTAGGCAATGAAGATCTTTGTTTTCTAAGCAAACTGTCTCAGAAATGAAATGAATCTACTAACTTGTACATCTTGTTAGATTACACAAACCAGAAAAGTATCAAATTGCTGCAATGAACCATCTTCGTTGGAAAACAACTCACTCGGAGAACAGAACTAGCTTATTTCACAAAGCACAGTGTTCAACAAAGAAGATCTTTGTTTTCTCAGCAAACTACTTTAGAAACGAAACGAATCTACTAAGGTGTACATATTTTTGCATTACACAATTCAGGAAAGTATCAACTTGCTGAACTCATCAGTCTTCGTAGTAAAGCAACTCATTCCGAGAATGGCACTAGCTTATTTCACACAGTATAGTTTTCGGCAATGAAGATCTTTGTTTCCTAAGCAAACTACATTATAAATGAAACGAATGGACTAAGTTGTACATCTTGTTAGATTACACAAACCAGGAAATTATCAACTCGCTGCACTCAACTGTCTTCTTGCCAAAGCAACTCATTCCGAGAACAGAACCAGCTTATTTCACACAGTACAGTGTTCGGCAATGAAGAACTTTGTTTTCTAAGAAAACTGCTTTAGAAATGAAACGAATCTACTAAGCTGTACACCTTCTTAGATTACACAAACCAGGAAAGTATCCACTTGCTACACTCAACCGTCTTCGTGCGAAGTCAACTCATACTGAGAACAAAACTACCTTATTTCACAAAGTACAGTGTTTGGCAATGAAGACCTTTGTTTTATAAGCAAACTACTTTAGAAATTAAACGAATCTACTAAGATGTACATCTTGTTAGATTACAAAGGGAATGTATCAACTTTCTGCACTCAACCGTCTTCATGCGAGCAACTGATTCCGAGAACAGACCTAGCTTATTTCACACAGTACAGTGTTCAGCAATGAAGATCTTATCTTTCTAAGCAAACTACTTTAGAAATGAAATGAATCTACAAAGTTGTATATCTTGTTAGATTACACAAACCAGGAAAGTTCAACTTGCTGCACTCAACTGTCGTCGTGGGAAAGCAACTCATTCTGAGAACAGAAGTAGCTTATTACACAGTATAGTGTTTGGCAATGAAGACCTTTGTTTTCTAAGCAAACTACTTTATAAATGAAACTAATCTACGAAGTTGTACATCTTGTTAGATTACACAAACGAGGACAGTATCAACTTCCTGCACTCAACCATCTTAGTGGGAAAGCAACTCATTCTGAGAACAGAACGACCTTATTTCACACAGTACAGTGTTCGACAATGATGAACTTTGTTATCTAAGTAAACTACTTGAGAAATGAAACGAATCTAGGAAGTTGTAGATCTTGTTAGATTACACAAACCAGGAATGTATCAAGTTGCTGCACTCAACAGTCTTCGTGGGAAAGCAACTCATTCAGAGAACAGAACTAGCTTATTACACAGCACTACGTTTGGCAATGAATACCTTTGTTTTCTAAGCAAAAGACTTTATAAATGAAACAAATCTACTAAGTTGTATATCTTGTAAGATTACACTAACCAGGAAAGTATCAACTTGAGGCCCTGAAACTTCTTCGTAGTAAAGCAAGTCATTCCAAGAATGGAACTACCTTATTTCACACAGTACAGTTTACGGCAATGAAGATCTTTGTTTTCTAAGTAAACTACTTTAGAAATGAAACGAATCTACTAAGTTTTACATCTTGTTAAATTACACAATCCAGGAAAGTATCAACTTCTGCACTCAACCATCTTCGTGGGAAACCAACTCGTTCCTAGAACAGAACTAGCTTATTTCACAAAGTACCATGTTCACAATGAAGATCTTTGTTTTCTAAGCAAACTACTTTAGCAATGAAACGAATCTAAGAAGCTGTACATCTTGTTAGATTGCACAATCCAGGAAAGTATCAACTTTCTGCACTCAACCATCTTCGTGGGAAAGTAACTCATTCCGAGAACAGAATGACCTTACTTCAAACAGTACAGTGTTCGGCAATGAAGACCTTGTTGTCCAAGTAAACTGCTTTAGAAATGAAACGAATCTACTAGGTTGTACGCCTTGTTAGATTTCAGAATCCAAGAAAGTTTTAACTTCCTGCTCTCAACCGTCTTCGTAGGAAAGCAAGTCATTCAGAGAACCGAACTGGCTTATTTCACATGGTACATAGTTCGGGAATGAAGATCTTTGTTTTCTAAGCAAACTACTTTAGAAATGAAAAGAATCTACTCAGTTCTACATCTTGTTAGGTTACACAAACCAGGAAAGTATCAACTTGCTGTGCTCAACCGTCTACGGCAGAAAGCAACTCATTCCGAGAATAGAACTAGCTTATTTCACACAAGACAGTGTTCAGCAATGAAGACCTTTGTTTTCTAAGCAAACTACTTTATAAAAAAACGAATCTACTAATATATACATCTTGATAGATTACACAAATCAGTAAAGTATCAACTTGCTGCACTTGACAGTGTTCGAAGTAAAACAACTCATTCTGAGAATAGAGCAAACTTATTTCACACATTATAGTTTTCAGCAATGAAGATCTGTGTTTTATAACCAAACTACTTTAGAAATGAAACGAATCTACTAAGTTGTATATCTTGTCAGATTACACATACCAGGAAAGTTTGATCTTGCTGCACTCAACCATCTTCGTAGGAAAGCATCTCATTCCAAGAACAGAACTAGCTTATTTCACACTGTACAGTGTCACAGCGATGAAGATCTTTGTTTTCTATGCAAACTACTTTAGTAATGAAGCGATTCTACTAAGTTGTACATCTTGTTAGATTAGACAAACCAAGAAAGTATCAACTTGCTGCCCTGATTGCACAATCCAGGAAAGTATCAACTTTCTGCACTCAACCATCTTCGTGGGAAAGCAACTCATTCCAAGAACAGAACTAGCTTATTTCACACGGTACAGTGTGCTGAAATGAAGATCTTTGTTTTCTAAGTAAACTAATTTAGAAAAGAAAAGAATCTACTAAGTTGTATGTCTTGTTAGATTACACAAATCAGGAAAGTATCAACTTCCCGCACTCAACCATCTTCATAGGAAAGCAAATCATTCCAATAACAGAACTACCTTATTTGACACAGTACAGTGTTCATCAATGAAGACCTTTGTTTTCTAAGCAAACTGCTTTAGAAATGAAACGAATCTACTAAGATGTATATCTTGATAGATTACACAAAACAGTAATGTATCAACTTCCTGCACTCAAACTTCTTCATAGCAAAGCAACTCATTCCGAGAAGAGAACTACCTTATGTCACACTGTACAGTGTTCAGCAATGAAGATCTTTGTTTTCTCAGCAAACTGCTTTAGAAACGAAACGAATCTACTAAGTTGTACATATTTTTACATTACGCAATCCAGGAAAGTATCAACTTCCTGCACTCAACCTTCTTCCTGGGAAAGCAACTCATTCCAAGAATGGAACTACCTTATTTCACACAGTACAGTGTTTGTCACTGAAGACCTTTGTTTTCTACGCAAAATACTTTGGAAATGAAAGGAATCTACTAAGTTCTACAACTTGTCAGATTACAAAAACCAGGAAAGTATCAAATTGCTGAACTCAACCGTCTTCGTGGGAAAGGAACACATTCCAAGAACAGTAGTTTTCTGAACAAACTACGTTAGAAATGAAGCTAATCTATTAAGTTGTACATCATGTTAGATTTCAGAAACTAGGAAAGTTTGATCTTGCTGCACTTAAGACTCTTCGTAAGAAAGCAACTCATTTGGAGAACAGAACTGGCTTAGTTCACACAGTACTGTGTTCGGGTATGAAGGTGTTTGTTTTCTAAAGAAACTACGATAGAAATGAGGTGAACCTACTAAGTTGTACATCTTGTTAGATTACACAAACTAGGAAAGTTTGATCATGTTGCACTGAAGATACTGCTTAAAAAAGCAACTCATTCGGAGAACAGAACTAGCTTATTTCACACAGTACAGTGTTCAGAAATGAAGGGGTTTGTTTTCTAAACAAACTACTTTAGAAATGAAGCTAATCTACTAAGTTGTACATCTGGTCAGATTACATAAACCAAGAAAGTTTGATCTTGCTGCACTGAAGAATCTTCGGAAGAAAGCAACTCATTCGGAAAGAGGACTAGCTTATTTCACACAGTACAGTATTCGGCATGGAGGTGTTTGTTTTCTAAACAAACTACCTTAGAAATGAAGCTAATCTATTAAATTGTACAACCTGTTAGAGTACACAAACTAGGAAAGTTTGATCTTGCTGCACTGAAGACTCTTCGTAACAAAGCAACTCATTCAGAGAAAAGAACGGGCTTATTTCACACAGAACTGTGTTCAGAAATGAAGGGGTTTGTTTTCTAAACAAACTACTTTAGAAATGAAGCTAATCTACTAAATTGTACATCTTGTCAGATTACACAAACAAGAAAGTTTGATCTTGCTGCATTGAAGACTCTTCGGAAGAAAGCAACTAATTTGGAAAAGCGAACTAGCTTATTTCACACAGTACAGTATTCGGCAATGAAGGTGTTTGTTTTCTAAACAAACTACGTTAGAAATGAAGCTAATCTATTCAGTTGTACATCATGTTAGATTACAGAAACTAGGAAAGTTTGATCTTGCTGCACTTAAGACTCTTCGTAAGAAAGCAACTCATTTGGAGAACAGAACGGGCTTACTTCACACAGTACTGTGTTCGGTAATGAAGGTGTTTGTTTTCTAAAGAAACTACGATAAAAATGAGATGAATCTACTAAGTTGTACATCTTGTTAGATTACACAAACTAGGAAAGCTTGATCTTGCTGCACTGAATATACTTCTTAAAAAAGCAACTCATTCGGAGAACAGAATTAGATTATTTCACACAGGACAGTGTTCAGAAAGGAAGGGGTTTGTTTTCTAAACAAACTACTTTAGAAATGAAGCTAATCTACTAAGTTGTACATCTTGTCAGATTACACAACCCAAGAAAGTTTGATCTTGCTGCACTGAAGACTCGTCGGAAGAAAAAAACTCATTCGGAAAAGAGGACTAGCTTATTTCACACAGTGCAGTGTTTGGCATGGAGGTGTTTGTTTTCTAAACAAACTACCTTAGAATAGAAGCTAATCTATTAAATTTTACATCTTGTTAGAGTACACAAACTAGGAAAGTTTGATCTTGCTGCACTTAAGACTCTTCATAAGAAAGCAACTCATTTGGAGAACAGAACGGGCTTACTTCACACAGTACTGTGTTCAGCAATGAAGGTGTTTGTTTTCTAAAGAAACTACGATAGAAATGAAGCTAATCTACTAAATTGTACATCGTTTTCAGATTACACAAACCAAGAAAGTTTGATCTTGCTGTACTGAAGAAACTTCGGAAGAAAGCACCTCATTCAGAAAAGAGAACTAGCTTATTTCAGACAGTACTGTGTTCGGCAATGAAGGTGTTTGATTTCTAAACAAACTACCTTAGAAATGAAGCTAGTCTATTAAATTGTACATCTTGGTAGAGTACACAAACTAGGAAAGTTTGATCTTGCTGCACTGAAGACTCTTCGTAAGAAAGCAACTCATTCAGAGAACAGAATGGGCTTATTTCACACAGTACTGTGTTCAGATATGAAGGGGTTTGTTTTCTAAACAAACTACTTTAGAAATGAATCTCATCTACTAAGTTGTACATCTTGTCAGATTACACAAACCAAGAAACTTTGATCCTGGTGCACTGAAGACTCCTCGGAAGAAAGCAACTCATTCGGAAAAGAGGACTAGCTTATTTCAAACAATACAGTGTTTGGAATGGAGGAGTTTGTTTTCTAAACAAACTACCTTAGAAATGAAGCTAATCTATTAAATTGTACATCTTGTTAGAGTACACAAACTAGGAAAGTTTGATGTGATGCACTAAAGACTCTTCGTAAGAAAGCAACTCATTCAGAGAACAGAACGAGCTTATTTCACACAGTACTGTGTTGGGCAATGAAGGGGTTTGTTTTCCAAACAAACTACCTTAGAAATGAAGCTAATCTATTAAATTGTACACCTTGTTAGATTACACAAACTAGGAAAGTTTGATCTTGCTGCACAGAAGACTATTCGTAAGAAAGCAACTCATTCAGAGAACAGAACGGGCTTATTTCATACAGTACTGTGTTCAACAATGAACATGTGTGTTTTCTAAACAAACTACGTTAGAAATGAGGTGAATCTACTGAATTGTACATCTTGTTAGATTCACAAACTAGGAAAGTTTGGTCTTCCTGCACTGAAGATTCTTGTTAAGAAAGCAACTCATTCTGAGAACAGAACTAGCTTATTTCACACAGTACAGTGTTTGGCAATGAAGGGGTTTGTTTTCTAACAAACTACGTTAGAAATGAGGTGAATCAACTAGGTTGTACATCTTGTTAGATTACACAAACTAGGAAAGTTTGATCTTCCTACACTGAAGTTTCTTGTTAAAAAAGCAACTCATTCTGAGAACAGAACTAGCTTATTTCACACAGTACAGTGTTCGGCAATGAAGGGGTTTGTATTCTAAACAAATTACGTTAGAAATGAAGCTAATCTATTAAGTTGTACATCATGTTAGATTACAGAAACTAGGAAAGTTTGATCTTGCTGCACTTAAGACTCTTCGTAAGAACGCAGCTCATTTGGAGAACAGAACGGGCTTACTTCACACAATACAGTGTTCGGCAATGAAGGTGTTTGTTTTCTAAAGAAACTACGATAGAAATGAGGTGAATTTACTAAGTTGTACATCTTGTTAGATTACACAAACTAGGAAAGTTTGATCTTGCTGCACTGAAAATGCTTCTTATAAAAGCAACTCATTTGGAGAACAGAACTAGCTTATTTCACACAGTACAGTGTTCAGAAGTGAACGGGTTTGTTTTCTAAACAAACTACTTTAGAAATGAAGCTCATCTACTAAGTTGTACATCTTGTCAGATTACACAAACCAAGAAAGTTTGATCTTGCTGCACTGAAGACACTTCGGAAGAAAGCAACTCATTCGGAAAAGAGGACTAGCTTATTTCAAACAGTACAGTGTTTGGAATGGAGGAGTTTGTTTTCTAAACAAACTACCTTAGAAATGAAGCTAATCTATTAAATTGTACATCTTGTTAGAGTACATAAACTAGGAAAGTTTGACCTTGCTGAACTGAAGACTCTTCGTAAGAAAGCAACTCATTCAGAAAACAGAACGGGCTAATTTCACACAGTACTGTGTTTGGCAATGCAGGTGTTTGTTTTCTAAACAAACTACGTTAGAAATGAGGTGAATCTACTAAGTTGTACATCTTGTTAGATTACACAAACTGGGAAAGTTTGATCTTGCTGCACTGAAGATACTTCTTAAAAAAGCAACTGATTCGGAGAACAGAAGTAGCTTATTTTGCACAGTACAGTGTCAGAAAGGAAGGGGTTTGTTTTCTAAACAAACTAGTTTAGAAATGAAGCTAATCTACTAAGTTGTACATCTTGTCAGATTACAGAAACCAAGAAAGTTTGATCTTGCTGCACTGAAGACTCTTCGGAAGAGAGTAACTCATTCGGAAAAGAGAACGAGCTTATTTCACACAGTACAGTGTTCGGCAATGAAGGTGTTTTTTTTCTAAACAAGCTACCTTAGAAATGAAGCTAATCTATTAAATTGTACAGCTTGTTAGAGTACACAAACTAGGAAAGTTTGATCTTGCTGCACTGAAGACTATTCGTAAGAAAGCAACTCATTCAGAGAACAGAACGGGCTTATTTCACACAATACTGTGTTCAGCAATGAAGGTGTTTGTTTTCTAAACAAACTACGTTAGAAATGAGGTGAATCTACTAAGTTGTACATCTTGTTAGATTACACAAACTAGGAAAGTTTGATCTTCCTGCACTGAAGATTCTTGTTAAAAAAGCAACTCATTCCGAGAACAGAACTAGCTTATTTCACACAGTACAGTGTTCGGCAATGAAGGGGTTTGTTTTCTAAAGAAACTACGTTAGAAATGAAGCTAATCTATTAAGTTGTACATCATGTTAGATTACAGAAACTAGGAAAGTTTCGTCTTTCTGCACTTAAAACTCTTCGTAAGAAAGCAATTCATTTGGAGAACAGAACTGGATTACTTCACACAGTACTGTGTACGGCAATGAAGGTGTTTGTTGTCTAAAGAAACTACAATAGAAATGAGGTGAATCTACTAAGTTGTACAGCTTGTTAGTTTGCACAAACTAGGAAAGTTTGATCTTCCTGCACTGAAGATTCTTGTTAAAAAAGCAACTCATTCCAAGAACAGAACTAGCTTATTTCACACAGTACAGTGTTCGGCAATGAAGGGGTTTGTTTTCTAAAGAAACTACGTTAGAAATGAAGCTAATCTATTAAGTTGTACATCATGTTAGATTACAGAAACTAGGAAAGTTTGATCTTGCTGCACTTAAGACTCTTCGTAAGAAAGCAGCTCATTTGGAGAACAGAACGGGCTTACTTCACACAGTACAGTGTTCGGCAATGAAGGTGTTTGTTTTCTAAAGAAACTACGATAGAAATGAGGTGAATTAAAGAAGTTGTACATCTTGTTAGATTACACAAACTAGGAAAGTTTGATCTTGCTGCACTGAAGATACTTCTTAAAAAAGCAACTCATTCGGAGAACAGAACTAGCTTATTTCACACAGTACAGTGTTCAGAAGTGAACGGGTTTGTTTTCTAAACAAACTACTTTAGAAATGAAGCTCATCTACTAAGTTGTACATCTTGTCAGATTACACAAACCAAGAAAGTTTGATCTTGCTGCACTGAAGACAATGGAAGAAAGCAACTCATTCGAAAAGATAACTAGCTTATTTCAAACAGTACAGTGTTTGGAATGGAGGAGTTTGTTTTCTAAACAAACTACCTTAGAAATGAAGCTAATCTATTAAATTGTACATCTTGTTAGAGTACATAAACTAGGAAAGTTTGACCTTGCTGAACTGAAGACTCTTCGTAAGAAAGCAACTCATTCAGAAAACAGAACGGGCTAAATTCACACAGTACTGTGTTTGGCAATGCAGGTGTTTGTTTTCTAAACAAACTACGTTAGAAATGAGGTGAATCTACTAAGTTGTACATCTTGTTAGATTACACAAACTGGGAAAGTTTGATCTTGCTGCACTGAAGATACTTCTTAAAAAAGCAACTGATTCGGAGAACAGAAGTAGCTTATTTTGCACAGTACAGTGTCAGAAAGGAAGGGGTTTGTTTTCTAAACAAACTAGTTTAGAAATGAAGCTAATCTACTAAGTTGTACATCTTGTCAGATTACACAAACCAAGAAAGTTTGATCTTGCTGCACTGAAGACTCTTGGAAGAAAGTAACTCATTTGGAAAAGAGAACTAGCTTATTTCACACAGTACAGTGTTCGGCAATGAAGGTGTTTGTTTTCAAAACAAACTACCTTAGAAATGAAGCTAATCTAATAAATTTTACATCTTGTTAGATTAAACAAACTAGGAAAGTTTGATCTTGCTGCACTGAAGACTCTTCATAAGAAAGCAACTCATTCAGAGAACAGAACGGGCTTATTTCACACCGTACTGTGTTCGGGAATGAAGGTGTTTGTTTTCTAAACAAACTACGTTAGAAATGAGTTGAATCCACTAAGTTGTACATCTTGTTAGATTACACAAACTAGGAAAGTTTGATCATCCTGCACTGAAGATTCTTGTTAAAAAAGCAACTCATTCAAGAACAGAACTAGCTTATTTCACACAGTACAGTGTTCGGCAATGAAGGGGTTTGTTTTCTAAACAAACTATGTTAGAAATGAAGCTAATCTATTAAGTTGTACATCATGTTAGATTACAGAAACTAGGAAAGTTTTGATCTTTCTGCACTTAAAACTCTTCGTAAGAAAGCAACTCATTTGGAGAACAGAACTGGATTACTTCACACAGTACTGTGTTGCGGCAATGAAGGTGTTTGTTGTCTAAAGAAACTACAATAGAAATGAGGTGAATCTACTAAGTTGTACATCTTGTTAGTTTACACAAACTAGGAAAGTTTGATCTTCCTGCACTGAAGATTCTTGTTAAAAAAGCAACTCATTCCAAGAACAGAACTAGCTTATTTCACACAGTACAGTGTTCAGCAATGAAGGGGTTTGTTTTCTAAAGAAACTACGTTAGAAATGAAGCTAATCTATTAAGTTGTACATCATGTTAGATTACAGAAACTAGGAAAGTTTGATCTTGCTGCACTTAAGACTCTTCGTAAGAAAGCAACTCATTTGGAGAACAGAACGGGCTTACTTCACACAGTACTGTGTTTGGCAATGAAGGTGTTTGTTTTCTAAAGAAACAACGTTAGAAATGAGGTGATTCTACTAAGTTGTACATCTTGTTAGATTACACAAACTAGGAAAGTTTGATCTTGCTGCACTGAAGATACTTCTTAAAAAAGCAACTCATTCGAGAACAGAACTAGCTTATTTCACACAGTACAGTGTTCAGAAATGAAGGGGTTTGTTTTCTAAACAAACTACTTTAGAAATGAAGCTAATCTACTAAGTTGTACATCTTGTCAGATTACACAAATCAAGAAAGTTTGATCTTGCTGCACTGAAAATTCTTCGTAAGAAAGGAACTCATTCAGAGAACAGAACGGGCTTATTTCACACAGTACTGTGTTCAGCAATGAAGGTGTTTGTTTTCTAAACAAACTACGTTAGAAATGAGGTGAATCTACTAAGTTGTACATCTTGTTAGATTACACAAACTAGGAAAGTTTGATCTTCCTGCACTGAAGATTCTTGTTAAAAAAGCAACTCATTCTGAGAACAGAACTAGGTTATTTCACACAGTACAGTGTTCAGAAATGAAGGGTTTGTTTTCTAAACAAACTACGTTAGAAATGAAGCTAATCTATTAAGTTGTACATCTTGTTAGATTACACAAATTAGGAAAGTTTGATCATTCTGCACTGAAGACTCTTCGTAAGAAAGGAACTCATTCAGAGAACAGAATTGGCTTATTTCACACAGTACTGTGTTCGGCAATGAAGGTGTTTGTTTTTCTAAAGAAACTACAATAGAAATGAGGTGAATCTACTAAGTTGTACATCTTGTTAGATTACACAAACTAAGAAAGTTTGATCTTGCTGCACTGAAGATACTTCTTAAAAAGCAACTCATTCGGAGAACAGAACTAGCTTATTTCACACAGTACAGTGTTCAGAAATGAAGGTGTTTGTTTTCTAAACAAACTACCTAAGAAATGAAGCTAATATATTAAATTGTACATCTTGTTAGATTACACAAACTAGGAAAGTTTGATCTTTCTGCACTGAAGACTCTTCGTAAGAAAGGAACTCATTCAGAGAACAGAATTGGCTTATTTCACACAGTACTGTGTTCGCAAATGAAGGTGTTTGTTTTCTAAACAAAGTACGTTAGAAATGAGGTGAATCTACTAAGTTGTACATGTTGTTATATTACAAAACTAGGAAAGTTTGATCTTCCTGCACTGAAGATTCTTGTTAAAAAAGCAACTCATTCCGAGAACAGAACTAGCTTTTTTCACACAGTACCCTGTTCGGCAATGAAGGGGTTTGTTTTCTGAACAAACTACTTTAGAAATGAAGCTAATCTACTAAGTTGTACATCTTGTCAAATTACACAAACCAAGAAAGTTTGATCGTGCTGCACTGAAGACGCTTCGGAAGAAAGCAACTCATTCGGAAAAGAGAACTAGCTTATTTCACACAGTACAGTGTTTGGCAATGAAGGTGTTTGTTTTCTAAACAAGCTACCTTAGAAATGAAGCTAATCTACTAAATTGTACATCTTGTTAGATTACACAAACTAGGAAAGTTTGATCTTCCTGCACTGAAGATTCTTGTTAAAAAAGCAACTCATTCCAAGAACAGAACTAGCTTATTTCACACAGTACACTCTTCGGCAATGAAGGGTTTGTTTTCTAAACAAACTACGTTAGAAATGAAGCTAATCTATTGAGTAGTTCATCATGTTAGGTGATAGAAACTAGGAAAGTTTGATATTGCTGCACTGAAGTCTCTTGTTAAAAAGCAACTCATTCCAAGAACAGAACTAGCTTATTTCACACAGTACAGTGTTGGGCAATGAAGGTGTTTGTTTTCTAAAGAAACTACGTTAGAAATGAGGCTAATCTACTAAGTTGTACATCTTGTTAGATTACACAAACTAGGAAAGTTTGATCTTGCTGCACTGAAGATCTTTAAGAAAGCAACTCATTTGGAGAACAGAACTGGGCTTATTTCACACAGTGCAGTGTTCAGCAATGAAGGGGTTTGTTTTCTAAACAAACTACTTTAGAAATGAGGTGAATCTACTAAGTTGTACATCTTGTTAGATTACACAAACCAAGAAAGTTTGATCTTGCTGCACTGAAGATACTTCTTAAAAAAGCAACTCATTCAGAGAACAGAACTAGCTTATTTCACACAGTACAGTGTTCAGAAATGAAGGGGTTTGTTTTCTAAACAAACTACGTTAGAAATGAAGGTAATCTACTAAGTTGTACATCTTGTTAGATTACACAAACTAGGAAAGTTTGATCTTCCTGCACTGAAGATTCTTTAAAAAAGCAACTCATTCAGAGAACAGAACTAGCTTATTTCACACAGTACAGTGTTTGGCAATGAAGGGGTTTGTTTTCTAAAACAAACTACGTTAGAAATGAAGTGAATCTACTAAGTTGTACATCTTGTTAGATTACACAAACTAGGAAAGTTTGATCTTTCTGCACTGAAGATTCTTGTTAAGAAAGCAACTCATTCCGAGAACAGAACTAGCTTATTTCACAGTAGTACAGTGTTCAGAAATGAAGGTGTTTGTTTTCTAAACAAACTATGTTAGAAATGAAGCTAATCTATTAAGTTGTACATCTTGTTAGATTACACAAACTTAGGAAAGTTTGATCTTGCTGCACTGAAGACTACTTCTTAAGAAAGCAACTCATTCAGAGAACAGAATTGGCTTATTTTTCACACAGTACTGTGTTTGGCAATGAAGGTGTTTGTTATTTGAGGTGAATCTACTAAGTTGTACATCTTGTTAGATTACACAAACTAGGAAAGTTTGATCTTGCTGCACTGAAGATTCTTGTTAAAAAGCAACTCATTTGGAGAAGACCCTGTTCAGAAATGAAGGGGTTTGTTTTCTAAACAAACTAGTTTAGAAATGAAGCTAATCTACTAAGTTGTACATCTTGTCAGATTACAGAAACCAAGAAAGTTTGATCTTGCTGCACTGAAGACTCTTCGGAAGAGAGTAACTCATTCGGAAAAGAGAACAGCTTATTTCACACAGTACAGTGTTCGGCAATGAAGGTGTTTGTTTTCTAAAAACTTGTTAAACTACACTTAGAAATGATCTTGCTGCACTGAATCTATTAACTCATTCAGAGAACAGAACGGGCTTATTTCACACAGTACTGTGTTCAGCAATGAAGGTGTTTGTTTTCTAAACAAACTACGTTAGAAATAATCTACTAAGTTGTACATCTTGTTAGATTACACAAACTAGGAAAGTTTGATCTTCCTGCACTGAAGATTCTTGTTAAAAAAGCAACTCATTCCGAGAACAGAACTAGCTTATTTCACACAGTACAGTGTTCGGCAATGAAGGGGTTTGTTTTCTAAAGAAACTACGTTAGAAATGAAGCTAATCTATTAAGTTGTACATCATGTTAGATTACAGAAACTAGGAAAGTTTGATCTTGCTGCACTTAACACTCTTCGTAAGAAAGAAATTCATTTGGAGAACAGAACGGGGCTAACTTCACACAGTACTGTGTTCGGCAATGAAGGTTTTTGTTTTCTAAACAAACTACGATAGAAATGAGGTGAATTTACTAAGTTGTACATCATCTTAGATTACACAAACTAGGAAAGTTTGATCTTGCTGCACTGAAGATACTTCTTAAAAAAGCAACTCATTCGGAGAACAGAACTAGCTTATTTCACACAGTACAGTGTTCAGAAATGAAGGGGTTTGTTTTCTAAACAAACTACGTTAGAAATGAAGCTAACCTACTAAGTTGTACATCTTGTTAGATTACACAAACTAAGAAAGTTTGATCTTCCTGCACTGAAGACTCTTCTTAAAAAGCAACTCATTCGGAGAAAAGAGAACTAGCTTATTTCACACAGTACAGTGTTCAGAAATGAAGGTGTTTGTTTTCTAAACAAACTACTTTAGAAATGAAGCTAATCTACTAAGTTGTACATCTTGTCAGATTACACAAACTAGGAAAGTTTGATCTTGCTGCACTGAAGACTTTTCGGAAGAAAGCAACTCATTCAGAGAACAGAACTAGCTTATTTCACACAGTACTGTGTGTTCGGAAATGAAGGTGTTTGTTTTCTAAACAAACTACCTTAGAAATCTAATCTACTAAGTTGTACATCTTGTTAGATTACACAAACTAGGAAAGTTTGATCTTCCTGCACTGAAGATTCTTGTTAAAAAAGCAACTCATTCAGAGAACAGAATTGGCTTATTTCACAGTAATACAGTGTTCGGCAAATGAAGGTGTTTGTTTTCTAAACAAACTACGTTAGAAATGAAGCTAATCTATTAAGTTGTACATGTTGTTAGATTACAAAACTAGGAAAGTTTGATCTTCCTGCACTTAAGACTCTTGTAAAGAAAGCAACTCATTCAGAGAACAGAACAGCTTATTTCACACAGTATTCTGTTCGGCAATGAAGGTGTTTGTTTTCTAAAGAAACTATGATTTAGAAATGAGGTGAATCTACTAAGTTGTACATCTTGTTAGATTACACAAACTGGGAAAGTTTGATCTTGCTGCACTGAAGATTCTTCTTAAAAAAGCAACTCATTCGAGAAAAGAACTAGCTTATTTCACACAGTACAGTGTTCAGCAATGAAGGGGTTTGTTTTCTAAACAAACTACTTTAGAAATGAAGCTAATCTACTAAGTTGTACATCTTGTTAGATTACACAAACCAAGAAAGTTTGATCTTGCTGCACTGAAGACTCTTGTTAAGAAAGCAACTCATTCAGAAGAACAGAACTAGCTTATTTCACACAGTACAGTGTTCGGCAATGAAGGGTTTGTTTTCTAAACAAACTACGTTAGAAATGAAGCTAATCTATTGAGTAGTTCATCATGTTAGGTGATAGAAACTAGGAAAGTTTGATATTGCTGCACTTAAGTCTCTTCGTAAGAAAGCAACTCATTTGCCGAACAGAACTGGCTTACTTCACACAATACTGTGTTGGGCAATGAAGGTGTTTGTTTTCTAAAGAAACTACGATAGAAATGAGGTGAATTTACTAAGTTGTACATCTTCTTAGATTAGACAAACTAGGAAAGTTTGATCTTGCTACTCTGAAGATACTTCTTAAAAAAGCAACTCATTCGGAGAACAGAACTAGCTTATTTCACACAGTGCAGTGTTCAGAAATGAAGGGGTTTGTTTGCTAAGCAAACTACTTTAGAAATGAAGCTAATCTACTAAGTTGTACATCTTGTCAGATTACACAAACCAAGAATGTTTGATCTTGCTGCACTGAAGACTCTTCAGAAAAAGCAACTCATTCGGGAAAGAGAACTAGCTTATTTCACACAGTACAGTGTTCAGAAATGAAGGTGTTTGTTTTCTAAACAAGCTACCTTAGAAATGAAGCTAATCTACTAAATTGTACATCTTGTTAGATTACACAAACTAGGAAAGTTTGATCTTGCTGCACTGAAGACTTTTCGTAAGAAAACAACTCATTCAGAGAACAGAACGGCCTTATTTCACACAGTACTGTGTTCGGCAATGAAGGGGTTTGTTTTCTAAACAAACTACGTTAGAAAATAGGTGAATCTACTAAGTTGTTCATCTTGTTAGATTACACAAACTAGTAAATTTGATCTTCCTGCACTGAAGATTCTTGTTAAAAAAGCAACTCATTCCGAGAACAGAACTAGCTTATTTCACACAGTACAGTGTTCGGCAATGAAGGCTATTGTTTTCGAAACAACCTACGTTAGAAATGAAGCTAATATATTAAGTTGTACATCAGGTTAGATTACAGAAACTAGGAAAGATTGATCTTTCTGCACTTAAGACTCTTCGTAAGAAAGCAACTCATTTATAGAACAGAACAGACTTACTTCACACAGTATTCTGTTCGGCAATGAAGGTGTTTGTTTTCTAAAGAAACTATGATAGAAATGAGGTGAATCTACTAAGTTGTACATCTTGTTAGATTACACAAACTGGGAAAGTTTGATCTTGCTGCACTGAAGATACTTCTTAAAAAAGCAACTGATTCGGAGAACAGAAGTAGCTTATTTCACACAGTACAGTGTCAGAAATGAAGGTGTTTGTTTTCTAAACAAACTAGTTTAGAAATGAGGCTAATCTACTAAGTTGTAGATCTTGTCAGATTACAGAAACCAAGAAAGTTTGATCTTGCTGCACTGAAGATTCTTGGAAAAAAGCAACTCATTCCGAAAACAGAACTAGCTTATTTCACACAGTACAGTGTTTGGCAATGAAGGTGTTTGTTTTCTAAACAAGCTACCTTAGAAATGAAGCTAATCTATTAAATTGTACATCTTGTTAGATTACACAAACTAGGAAAGTTTGATCTTGCTGCACTGAAGACTCTTCGTAAGAAAGCAACTCATTCAGAGAACAGAACGGGCTTATTTCACACAATACTGTGTTCAGCAATGAAGGTGTTTGTTTTCTAAACAAACTACGTTAGAAATGAGGTGAATCTACTCAGTTGTACATCTTGTTAGATTACACAAACTAGGAAAGTTTGATCTTCCTGCACTGAAGATTCTTGTTAAAAAAGCAACTCATTCCGAGAACAGAACTAGCTTATTTCACACAGTACAGTGTTCGGCAATGAAGGGGTTTGTTTTCTAAAGAAACTACGTTAGAAATGAAGCTAATCTATTAAGTTGTACATCATGTTAGATTACAGAAACTAGGACAGTTTGATATTGCTGCACTTAAGACTCTTCGTAAGAAAGCAACTCATTTGGAGAACAGAACGGGCTTACTTCACACAGTACTGTGTTTGGCAATGAAGGTGTTTGTTGTCTAAAGAAACTACGATAGAAATGAGGTGATTCTACGAAGTAGTACAGCTTGTTAGATTGCACAAACTAGGAAAGTTTGATCTCGCTGCACTGAAGATACTTCTTAAAAAAGCAACTCATTCGGAGAACAGAACTAGCTTATTTCACACACCGCATTGTTCAGAAATGAAGGGGTTTGTTTTCTAAACAAACTACTTTAGAAATGAAGCTAATCTACTAAGTTGTACATCTTGTCAGATTACACAAACCAAGAAAGTTTGATCTTGCTGCACTGAAAACTCTTCGTAAGAAAGGAACTCATTCAGAGAACAGAACGGGCTTATTTCACACAGTACTGTGTTCAGCAATGAAGGTGTTTGTTTTCTAAACAAACTACGTTAGAAATGAGGTGAATCTACTAAGTTGTACATCTTGTTAGATTACACAAACTAGGAAAGTTTGATCTTCCTGCACTGAAGATTCTTGTTAAAAAAGCAACTCATTCTGAGAACAGAACTAGGTTATTTCACACAGTACAGTGTTCGGCAATGAAGCGTTTGTTTTCTAAACAAACTACATTAGAAATGAAGCTAATCTATTAAGTTGTACACCATGTTAGATTACAGAAATTAGGAAAGTTTCATCTTGCTGCACTTAAAACTCTTCGTAAGAAAGCAACTCATTTGGAGAACAGAACTGTATTACTTCACACAGTACTGTGTTCCGCAATGAAGGTGTTTGTTGTCTAAAGAAACTACAATAGAAATGAAGTGAATCTACTAAGTTGTACAGCTTGTTAGTTTGCACAAACTAGGATAGTTTGATCTCGCTACACTGAAGATACTTCTTAAAAAAGCAACTCATTCGCAGAACAGAACTAGCTTATTTCACACACTACAGTGTCCAGAAATGAAGGGGTTTGTTTTCTAAACAAACTACTTTAGAAATGAAGCTAATCTACTAAGTTGTACATCTTGTTCGATTACACAAACCAAGAAAGTTTGATCTTGCTGCACTGAAGACTCTTCGGAAGAGAGCAACTCATTCGGAAAAGAGAACTAGCTTATTTCACACAGTACAGTGTTCAGAAATGAAGGTGTTTGTTTTCTAAACAAACTACGATAGAAATGAAGTGAATCTACTAAGTTGTACATCATGTTAGATTACACAAACTAGGAAAGTTTGATCTTGCTGCACTGATGACTCTTGGTAAGAAAGCAACTCATTCAGAGAACAGAACGGGCTTATTTCACACAGTACTGTGTTTGGCAATGAAGGTGTTTGTTTTCTAAACAAACTTCGTTAGAAATGAGGTGAATCTACTAAGTTGTACGTCTTGTTAGATTACACAAACTAGGAAAGTTTGATCTTCCTGCACTGTAGATTCTTGTTGAAAAAGCAACTCATTCCGAGAACAGAAATAGCTTATTTCACACAATACAGTGTTCGGCAATGAAGGGGTTTGTTTTCTAAACTAACCACATTAGAAATGAAGCTAATCTATTAAGCTGTACATCATGTTAGATTACAAAAACTAGGAAAGTTTGATCTTGCTGCACTTAAGACTCTTCGTCAGGAAGCAACTCATTTGGAGAACAGAACGGGCTTACTTCACACAGTACTGTGTTCGGCAATGAAGGTGTTTGTTTTCTAAAGAAACTATGACAGAAATGAGGTGAATCTGCTAAGTTGTACATCATGTTAGATTACACAAACTAGGAAAGTTTGATCTTGCTGCACTGAAGACTCTTCTTAAGAAAGCAACTCATTCAGAGAACAGAACGTGCTTATTTCACCCAGTACTGTGTTCGGCAATGAAGGTGTTTGTTTTCTAAAAAAAACTACTTTAGAAATGATGTGAATCTACTAAGTTGTACATCTTGTTAGATAACACAAACTAGTAACCTTTGATCTTGCTGCACTGAAGACTCTCCGTAAGAAAGCACCTCATTCAGAGAACAGAATGGGCTTATTTCACACAGTACTGTGTTCGGCAATGAAGGTGTTTGTTTTCTAAATAAACTACGTTAGAAATGAGGTGAATCTACTAAGTTGTACATCTTGTTAGATTACACAAACTAGGAAAGTTTGATCTTCCTGCACTGAAGATTCTTGTTAAAAAAGCAACTCATTCCGAGAACAGAACTATCTTATTTCACACAGTACAGTGTTCGGCAATGAAGGGGTTTGTTTTCTCAACAAACTATGTTAGGAATGAACCTAATCTATTAAGTTGTACATCATGTTAGATTACAGAAACTAGGAAAGTTTGATCTTGCTGCACTTAAGACTCTTCGTAAGAAAGCAACTCATTTGGAGAACAGAAGGGGCTTACTTCACACAGTAGTGTGTTCAGCAATGAAGGTGTTTGTTTTCTAAAGAAACTGCGATAGAAATGAGGTGAATCTACTAAGTTGTACATCTTGTTAGATTACAGAAACTAGGAAAGTTTGATCTTGCTGCACTGAAGATACTTCTTAAAAAAGCAACTCATTCGGAGAATAGAACTAGCTTATTTCACACAGTACAGTGTTCAGAAATGAAGGGGTCTGTTTTCTAAACAAACTACTTTAGAAATGAAACTACTCTACTAAATTGTACATCATGTCAGATTACACAAACCAAGAAAGTTTGATCTTGCTGCACTGAAGACTCTTCGGAAGAAAGCAACTCATTAGGAAAAGAGAACTAGCTTATTTCACACAGTACAGTGTTCGGCAATGAATGTGTTTCTTTTCTGAACAAGCTACCTTAGAAATGAAGCTAATCTATTAAATTGTACATCTTGCTAGAGTACACAAAGTTGGAAAGTTTGATCTTGCTGCACTGAAGACTCTTCTTAAGAAAGCAACTCATTCAGAGAACAGAACGGCCTTATTTCACACAGTACTGTGTTCGGCAATGAAGGTGTTTGTTTTCTAAACAAACTACGTTAGAAATGAGGTGAATCTACTAAGTTGTACATCTTTTTAGATTACACAAACTGGGAAAGTTTGATCTTGCTGCACTGAAGACACTTCTTAAAAAAGCAACTCATTCTGAGACCAGAACTAGCTTATGTGAGACAGTACAGTGTTCAGAAATGAAGGGGTTTGTTTTCTAAAGAAACTACTTTAGAACGGAAGCTAATCTACTAAATTGTACATCTTGTGAGATTACACAAAACAAGAGAGTTTGATCTTGCTGCACTGAAGAATCTTCGGAAGAAAGCAACTCATTCGGAAAAGAGAACTCGCTTATTTCACACAGTACAGTGTTCTGCAATGAAGGTGTTTGTTTTCTAAACTAACTACCTTAGAAATGAAGCTAATCTATTAAATTGTACATCTTGTTAGATTACACAAACTAGGAAAGTTTGGTCTTGCTGCACTGTTTACGCTTAGTGAGAAAGCAACTCATTCAGAGAACAGAACGGCCTTATTTCACACAGTACTGTGTTCGGCAAAGAAGGTGTTTGTTTTATAAACAAACTACGTTAGGAATAAGGTGAATCTACTAAGTTGTACATCTTTTTAGATTACACAAACTGGGAAAGTTTGATCTTGCTGCACTGAAGACAGTTCTTAAAAAAGCAACTCATTCGGAGACCAGAACTAGCTTATGTGAGACAGTACAGTGTTCAGAAATGAAGGGGTTTGTTTTCTAAAGAAACTACTTTAGAACGGAAGCTAATCTACTAAATTGTACATCTTGTGAGATTACACAAAACAAGAGAGTTTGATCTTGCTGCACTGAAGAATCTTTGTAAGAAAGCAACTCATTCGGAAAAGAGAACTCGCTTATTTCACACAGTACAGTGTTCAGAAATGAAGGTGTTTCTTTTCAAAACAAACTACGTTAGAAATGAGGTGAATCTACTAATTTGTACATCTTGTTAGATTACACAAACTACGAAAGTTTGATCTTCCTGCACTGAAGATTCTTGTTAAAAAACCAACACATGCCGAGAACAGAACTACCTTATTTCACACAGTACAGTGTTCAGCAATGAAGCGGTTTGTTTTCTAAACAAACTACTTTAGAAATGAAGCTAATCTATTAAGTTGTACATCATATTAGATTACAGAAACTACGATAGTTTGATCTTACTGCACTTAAGTCTCTTCGTAAGATAGCAACTCATTTGGAGAACCGAACGGGCTTAGTTCACACAGTACTGTGTTCGGCAATGAAGGTCTTTGTTTTCTAAAGAAACTATGATAGAAATGAGGTGAATTTACTAAGTTGTACATCTTGTGAGATCACACAAACTAGGAAAGATTGATCTTGCTGCACTGAAGATACTTCTTAAAAAAGCAACTCATTTGGAGAAAAGAATGGGTTTACTTCACACAGTACAGTGTTCAGCAATGAAGGTGTTTGTTTTCTAAAGAAACTACAAGAGAAATGAGGTGAATCTACTAAGTTGTACATCTTGTTAGATTACACAAACTAGAAAAGTTTGATCTTGCTGCACTGAAGATACTTTTTAAAAAAGCAACTCATTAGGAGAACATAACTAGCTTATTTCACACAGTAATGTGTTCAGAAATGAAGGGGTTTGTTTTCTAAACAAACTACTTTACAAATGAAGCTAATCTACTAAGTTGTACATCTTGTTAGATTACACAAACTAGGAAAGTTTGATCTTCCTGCACTGAAGATTCTTGTTAAAAAAGCAACTCATTCCGAGAACAGAACTATCTTATTTCACACAGTACAGTGTTCGGCAATGAAGGGGTTTGTTTTCTAAACAAACTACGTTAGGAATGAAGCTAATCTATTAAGTTGTACATCATGTTAGATTACAGAAACTAGGAAAGTTTGATCTTGCTGCACTTAAGACTCTTCGTAAGAAAGCACCTCATTCAGAGAACAGAATGGCCTTATTTCACACAGTACTGTGTTCGGCAATGAAGGTGTTTGTTTTCTAAATAAACTACGTTAGAAATGAGGTGAATCTACTAAGTTGTACATCTTGTTAGATTACACAAACTAGGAAAGTTTGATCTTCCTGCACTGAAGTTTCTTGTTTAAAAAGCAACTCATTCCGAGAACAGAACTATCTTATTTCACACAGTACAGTGTTCGGCAATGAAGGGGTTTGTTTTCTAAACAAACTACGTTAGGAATGAAGCTATTCTATTAAGTTGTACATCATGTTAGATTACAGAAACTAGGAAAGTTTGATCTTGCTGCACTTAAGACCTTTCAGAAGAAAGCAACTCATTTGGAAAAGAGAACTAGCTTATTTCACACAGTATAGTGTTCGGCAATGAAGGTGTTTGTTTTCTAAACAAACTACCTTAGAAATGAAGCTAATCTATTAAGTTGTACATCATATTATATTACAGAAACTACGATAGTTTGATCTTACTGCACTTAAGTCTCTTCGTAAGATAGCAACTCATTTGGAGAACTGAACGGGCTTAGTTCACACAGTACTGTGTTCAGCAATGAAGGTCTTTGTTTTCTAAAGAAACTATGATAGAAATGAGGTGAATTTACTAAGTTGTACATCTTGTGAGATCACACAAACTAGGAAAGATTGATCTTGCTGCACTGAAGATACTTCTTAAAAAAGCAACTCATTTGGAGAAAAGAACGGGTTTACTTCACACAGTACAGTGTTCAGCAATGAAGGTGTTTGTTTTCTAAAGAAACTACAAGAGAAATGAGGTGAATCTACTACGTTGTACATCTTGTTAGATTACACAAACTAGGAAAGTTTGATTTTGCTGCACTGAAGATACTTTTTAAAAAAGCAACTCATTAGTAGAACATAACTAGCTTATTTCACACAGTAATGTGTTAATGAAGGGGTTTGTTTTTAAACAAAACTTTACAAATGAAGCTAATTGTTTACATCTTGTCAGATTACACAAACCAAGAACGTTTGATCTTGCTGCACTGAAGACTCTTCGTAAGAAAGCAACTCATTCAGAGAACAGAACGGGCTTATTTCACACAGTATAGTGTTCGGAAAGGAGGGGGTTTGTTTTCTGAACAAACTATGTTAGAAATGAAGCTAATCTATTAAGTTGTACATCATGTTAGATTACAGAAAATAGGAAAGTTTGATCTTGGTGCACTTAAGACTGTTCGTAAGAAAGCAACTCATTTGGAGAACAGAACGGGTTTACTTCACACAGTACAGTGTTCGGCAATGAAGGTGTTTGTTTTCTAAAGAAACTACTAGAGAAAAGAGGTGAATCTACTACGTTGTACATCTTGTTAGATTACACAAACTAGGAAAGTTTGATCCTGCTGCACTGAAGATACCTCTTAAAAAAGCAACTCATTCGTAGAACAGAACTAGCCTATTTCACACACTACAGTTTTCAGAAATGAAGGGGTTTCTTTTCTAAACAAACTACTTTAGAAATGAAGCTAATCTACTAAGTTATACATCCTGATAGTTTCCACAAACCAAGAAAGTTTGATCTAGCTGCACTGAAGACTCTTCGGAAGAGAGCAACTCATTCGGAAAAGAGAACTAGCTTATTTCACACAGTACTGTGTTCGTCAATGAAGGTGTTTGTTTTCTAAAGAAGCTACCTTAGAAATGAAGCTAATTGAATACATTGTACATCTTGTTAGATTACACAAACTAGGAAAGTTTCATCTTGCTGCACTGAAGACTCTTCGTAAGAAAGCAACTCATTCAGAGAACAGAATGGGGTTATTTCACACAGTACTGTTTTCGGCAATGAAGGTGTTTGTTTTCTGAAGAAACTACGATAGAAATGAGGTGAATCTACTGAGTTGTACATCTTGTTCGATTACACAAACTAGGAAATTTGATCTTCCTGCACTGAAGACTCTTGTTAAAAAAGCAACTCAATCCGAGAACAGAACTAGCTTATTTCACACAGTACAGCGTTCCGCAATGAGGGGTGTGTTTTCTAAACAAACTACGTTAGAAAAGAAGCTAATCTATTAAGTTGTACATCATGTTAGATTACACAAACTAGGAAAGTTTGATCTTGCTGCACTGAAGATACTTCTTAAAAAAGCACCTCATTCGGAGAACAGAAACAGCTTATTTCACCCAGTAGAGTGTTCAGAAATGAAGGGGTTTGTTTTCTTAAAAAACTACTTCAGAAATGAAGCTAATCTACTAAGTTGTACATATTTTCAGATTACACAAACTAAGAACGTTTGATCTTACGGCACTGAAGACTCTTCGGAAGAAAGCAACTCAATCTGAAAAGCGAACTAGCATATTTCACACAGTACAGTGTTCGGCAATGAAGGTGTTTGTCTTCTAAACAAACAACCTTAGAAATGAAGCTAATGTATTAAATTGTACATCTTGTTAGATTACACAAACTAGGAAAGTTTGATCTTCCTGCACTGAAGATTCTTGTTAAGAAAGCAACTCATTCGGTAAAGCGAACTAGCTGATTTCACACAGTACAGTGTTCGGCAATGAAGGCGTTTGTTTTCTAAACAAACTACTTTAGAAATGAAGCTAATCTATGAAGTTGTACATCATGTTAGATTACAGAAACTAGGAATGTTTGATCTTGCTGCACTTAAGACTCTTCGGAAGAAAGCAACTCATTCCGAGGACAGAACTAGCTTATTTCACACAGTACAGTGTTCGGCAATGAAGGTGTTTGTTTTCTAAACAAACTACCTTAGAAAAGAAGCTAATCTATTAAATTGTAAAACTTGTGAGATTACACAAACTAGGAAAGTTTGATCTTGCTGCACTGAAGATACTTCTTAAAAAAGCAACTCATTCGGAGAACAGAACCAGCTTATTTCTCACAGTACACTGTTCAGAAATGAAGGGGTTTGTTTTCTAAACAAACTACTTTAGAAATGAAGCTAATCTACTAAGTTGTACATCTTGTCAGATTGCACAAACCGAGAAAGTTTGATCTTGTTGCACTGAAGACTCGTTGGAAGAAAGCAACTCATTCGGAAAAGCGAACTAGCTCATTTCGCACAGTACAGTGTTCGGAAATGAAGGTGTTTGTTTTCTAAACAAACTACCTTAGAAATGAAGCTAATCTATTAAAGTGTACATCTTGTTAGATTACACAAACTAGGAAAGTTTGATCTTGCTGCACTGAAGATACTTCTTAAAAAAGCAACTCATTCGGAGAACAGAACTAGCTTATTTCACACAGTACAGTGTTCTGAAATGAAGGGGTTTGTTTTTCTAAACAAACTAGTTTAGAAATGAAGCTAATCTACTAAGTTGTACATCTTGTCAGATTACACAAACAAGAACGTTTGATCTTGCTGCACTGAAGACTCTTCGGAAGAAAGCAACTCATTCGGAAAAGAGAACTAGCTTATTTCACACAGTACAGTATTCGGCAAAGAAGGTGTTTGTTTTCTAAACAAACTACGTTAGAAATGAGGTGATTTTACTAAGTTGTACATCCTGTGAGATTAAACAAACTAGGAAAGTTTGATCTTGCTGCACTGAAGATTCTTGTTAAAAAAGCAACTCATTCGGAGAACAGAACTAGCTTATTTCACACAGTACAGTGTTCAGAAATGAAGGGGTTTGTTTTCTAAACAAACTACTTTAGAAATGAAGCTAATCTACTAAGTTGTACATCTTGTCAGATTACACAAACCAAGAAAGTTTGATCTTGCTGCACTGAAGACTCTTCGGAAGAAAGCAACTCATTCGGAAAACAGAACTAGCTTATTTCACACAGTACAGTGTTCGGCAATGAAGGTGTTTGTTTTCTAAACAAACTACCTTAGAAATGAAGCTAATCTATTAAAGTGTACATCTTGTTAGATTACACAAACTAGGAAAGTTTGATCTTGCTGCACTGAAGATACTTCTTAAAAAGCAACTCATTTGGAGAACAGAACCAGCTTATTTCTCACAGTACACTGTTCAGAAATGAAGGTTTTGTTTTCTAAACAAACTACTTTAGAAATGAAGCTAATCTACTAAGTTGTACATCTTGTCAGATTACACAAACCTAGAAAGTTTGATCTTGCTGCACTGAAGACTCTTGGAAAAAAGCAACTCATTCAGAGAACAGAACTAGCTTATTTCACACAGTACAGTTTTTAGAAATGAAGGTGTTTGTTTTCTAAACAAACTACTTTAGAAATGAAGCTAATCTATTAAATTGTACATCTTGTTAGATTACACAAACTAGAAAGTTTGATCTTGCTGCACTGAAGACTCTTCGTAAGAAAGCAACTCATTCAGAGAACAGAACGGGCTTATTTCACACAGTACTGTGTTCGGCAATGAAGGGGTTTGTTTTCTAAACAAACTACGTTAGAAATGAGGTGAATCTGCTAAGTTGTACATCTTGTTAGATTACACAAACTAGGAAAGGTTCATCTTCCTGCCCTGAAGATTCTTGTTAAGAAAGCAAGTCATTCTGAGAACAGAACTAGCTTATTTCACACAGTACAGTACTGGGCAATGCAGTTGTTTATTTTCTAACAAACTACGTTAGAAATGAAGCTAATCTATTAAGGTGTATATCATGTTAGATTACAGAAACTAGGAACGTTTGGTCTTGCTGGACTTAAGACTCTTCGTAAGAAAGCAACTCATTTGGAGAACTGCACGGGCTTATTTCACACAGTACTGTGTTCGGCAATGAAGGTGTTTGTTTTCTAAAGAAACTGCGATAGAAATGAGGTGAATGTATTAAGTTGTACATCTTGTTAGATTACACAAACTAGGAAAGTTTGATCTTGCTGCACTGAAGATACTTCTAAAAAAAGAAACTCATTCGAAGCAGAGAACTAGCTTATTTCACACAGTACAGTGTTCTGAAATGAAGAGGTTTGTTTTCTAAACAAACTAGTTTAGAAATGAAGCTGATCTACTAAGTTGTACATCTTGTCAGATCACACAAACCAAGAACGTTTGATCTTGCTGCACTGAAGACTCTTCGGAAGAAAGCAACTCATTCGGAAAAGAGAACTAGCTTATTTCACACAGTACAGTATTCGGCAATGAAGGTGTTTGTTTTCTAAACAAACTACGTTAGAAACGAGGTGATTTTACTATGTTGTACATCCTGTGAGATTAAACAAACTAGGAAAGTTTGATCTTGCTGCACTGAAGATACTTCTTAAAAAAGCACCTCATTCGGAGAACAGACATAGCTTATTTCACACAGTACAGTGTTCAGAAATGAAGGGGTTTGTTTTCTAAACAACCTACTTTCGAAATGAAGCTAATCTACTAAGTTGTACATCTTGTCAGATTATACAAACCAAGAAAGTTTGATCTTGCTGCACTGAAGACTCTTCCGAAGAAAGCAACTCATTCGGAAAAGCGAACTAGCTGATTTCACACAGTACAGTGTTCGGCAATGAAGGTGTTTGTTTTCTAAACAAACTACGTTAGAAATGAAGGTAGTCTATTAAATTGTACATCTTGTTAGATTACACAAACTAGGAAAGTTTGATCTTGCTGCACTTAAGACTCTTCGTAAGAAAGCAACTCATTTGGAGAACAGAACGGGCTTATTTCACACAGTACTCTTTTTGGCAATGAAGGTGTTTCTTTTCTAAACAAACTATGATACAAATGAGGCGAATCCACTAAGTTGTACATCTTCTTAGATTACACAACCTAGGAAAGTTTGATCTTGCTGCACTGAAGAAACTTCTTAAAAAAGCAACTCATTCGGAGAACGGAACTAGCTTATTTCACACAGTACAGTTTTTAGAAATGAAGGGGTTTGTTTTCTAAACAAACTACTTTAGAAATGAAGCTAATCTGCTAAATTGTACATCTTGTCAGATTACACAAACTAAGAAAGTTCGGTCTTGGTGCACTGAAGACTCTTCGGAAGAAAGCAACTCATTCAGGAAAGAGAACTAGCTTATTTCACACAGTACAGTGTTCGGCAATGAAGGTGTTTGTTTTGTAAACAAACTACCTTAGAAATGAAGCTAATCTATTAAATTGTACATCTTGTTAGATTACACAGAGTAGGAAAGTTTGATCTTGCTGCACTTAAGACTCTTCGTAAGAAAGCAACTCATTTGGAGAACAGAACGGGCTTATTTCACACAGTACTCTGTTCGGCAATGAAGGTGTTTGTTTTATAAAGAAACTACGTTAGAAATGAGTTGAATCTACTAAGTTGTACATCTTGTTAGATTACACAAACTAGGAAAGTTTGATCTTGCTGCACTGAAGATTCTTGTTACAAAAAAGCAACTCATTCGGAGAACAGAACTAGCTTATTTCACAGTACAGTGTTCAGCAATGAAGGTGTTTGTTTTCTAAACAAACTACTTTAGAAATGAAGGTAATCTACTAAGTTGTACATCTTGTTAGATTACACAAACTAAGAAAGTTTGATCTTGCTGCACTGAAAACTCTTCTTAAGAAAGCAACTCATTGGAGAACAGAATGGGTTATTTCACACAGTACAGTGTTCAGCAATGAAGGTGTGTTTTTTTCTAAACAAACTACGATAAGAAATGAAGCTAATCTATTAAGTTGTACATCTTGTTAGATTACACAAACTAGGAAAGTTTGATCTTGCTGCACTTAAGACTCTTCTTCAGAAGAAAGCAACTCATTTGGAGAAGAGAACGGGCTTATTTCACACAGTACTGTGTTCGGCAATGAAGGTGTTTGTTTTCTAAAGAAACTACGATAGAAATGAGGTTAATCTACTATGTTGTACATCTTGTTAGATTACACAAACTCGGAAAGTTTGATCTTGCTGCACTGAAGATACTTCTTAGAAAAGCAACTCATTCGGAGAACAGAACTAGCTTATTTCACACAGTACAGTGTTCAAAAATGAAGGGGTTTGTTTTCTAAACAAACTACTTTAGAAATGAAGCTAATCTACTAAGTTGTACATCTTGTCAGATTACACAAACCAAGAAAGTTTGATGTTGCTGCACTGAAAACTCTTCGGAAGAAAGCAACTCATTCGGAAAAGAATACTAGCTTATTTCACACAGTACAGTGTTCAGCATGGAGGTGTTTGTTTTCTAAACAAACTACCTTAGAAATGAAGCTAATCTATTAAATTGTACATCATGTTAGATTACAGATATTAGGAAAGTTTGATCTTGCTACAATTAAGACTCTTCGTAAGAAAACAACTCATTTGGAGAAGAGAACGGGCTTATTTCACACAGTACTGTGTTCGGCAATGAAGGTGTTTGTTTTCTAAAGAAACTACGATAGAAATGAGGTTAATCTACTATGTTGTACATCTTGTTAGATTACACAAACTCGGAAAGTTTGATCTTGCTGCACTGAAGATACTTCTTAGAAAAGCAACTCATTCGGAGAACAGAACTAGCTTATTTCACACAGTACAGTGTTCAAAAATGAAGGGGTTTGTTTTCTAAATAAACTACTTTAGAAATGAAGCTAATCTACTAAGTTGTACATCTTGTCAGATTACACAAGCCAAGAAAGTTTGATCTGGCTGCACTGAAGACTCTTCGGAAGAAAGCAACTCATTCGAGAAGCGAACTAGCTTATTTCACACAGTACAGTGTTCGGCAATGAAGGTGTTTGTTTTCTAAACAAACTACGTTAGAAATGACGTGAATCTACTAAGTTGTACATCTTGTTAGATTACAAAAACTAGGAAAGTTTGATCTTGCTGCACTGAAGACTCTTCGTAAGAAAGCAACTCATTCAGAGAACAGAATGGGCTTATTTCACACACTACTCTGTTCGGCAATGAAGGTGTTTGTTTTCTAAATAAACTACGATAGAAATGAGGCGAATCCACTAAGTTGTACATCTTCTTAGATTACACAAACTAGGAAAGTTTGACCTTGCTGCACTGAAGATACTTCTTAAAAATGCAACTCATTCGAAGAACAGAAGTAGCTTATTTCACACAGTACAGTGTTCAGAAATGAAGGGGTTTGTTTTCTAAACGAACTAATTTAGAAATGAAGCTAATCTATTAAGTTGTACATCTTGTTAGATTACACAAACTAGGAAAGTTTGATATTGCTGCACTTAAGACTCTTTGTAAGAAAGCAACTCATTCAGAGAACAGAACGGGCTTATTTCACACAGTACTCTGCTCACCAATGAAGGTGTTTGTTTTCTAAACAAACTACGTTAAAAATGAGGTGAATTTACTAAGTTGTACATCTTGTTAGATTACACAAACTGGGAAAGTTTGATCTTGCTGCACTGAAGACACTTCTTAAAAAGCAACTCATCAGAGAGAACAGAACTAGCTTAATTCACACAGTACAGTGTTCAGAAATGAAGGGGTTTGTTTTCTAAACAAACTACTTTAGAAATGAAGCTAATCTACTAAGTTGTACATCTTGTTAGATTACACAAAACAAGAAAGTTTGATCTTGCTGCACTGAAGAATCTTTGTTAAGAAAGCAACTCATTCGAAAACAGAACTCGCTTATTTCACACAGTACAGTGTTCTGCAATGAAGGTGTTTGTTTTCTAAACTAACTACCTTAGAAATGAAGCTAATCTATTAAATTGTACATCTTGTTAGATTACACAAACTAGGAAAGTTTGGTCTTGCTGCACTGTTTACGCTTAGTGAGAAAGCAACTCATTCAGAGAACAGAACGGCCTTATTTCACACAGTACTGTGTTCGGCAAAAGAAGGTGTTTGTTTTATAAACAAACTACGTTAGAAATAAGGTGAATCTACTAAGTTGTACATCTTTTTAGATTACACAAACTGGGAAAGTTTGATCTTGCTGCACTGAAGACAGTTCTTAAAAAAGCAACTCATTCGGAGACCAGAACTAGCTTATGTGAGACAGTACAGTGTTCAGAAATGAAGGGGTTTGTTTTCTAAAGAAACTACTTTAGAACGGAAGCTAATCTACTAAATTGTACATCTTGTGAGATTACACAAAACAAGAGAGTTTGATCTTGCTGCACTGAAGAATCATTGGAAGAAAGCAACTCATTCGGAAAAGAGAACTCGCTTATTTCACACAGTACAGTGTTCAGAAATGAAGGTGTTTGTTTTCTAAACAAACTACGTTAGAAATGAGGTGAATCTACTAATTTGTACATCTTGTTAGATTACACAAACTACGAAAGTTTGATCTTCCTGCACTGAAGATTCTTGTTAAAAAACCAACACATGCCGAGAACAGAACTACCTTATTTCACACAGTACAGTGTTCAGCAATGAAGTGCTTTGTTTTCTAAACAAACTACTTTAGAAATGAAGCTAATCTATTAAGTTGTACATCATATTAGATTACAGAAACTACGATAGTTTGATCTTACTGCACTTAAGTCTCTTCGTAAGATAGCAACTCATTTGGAGAACCGAACGGGCTTAGTTCACACAGTACTGTGTTCGGCAATGAAGGTCTTTGTTTTCTAAAGAAACTATGATAGAAATGAGGTGAATTTACTAAGTTGTACATCTTGTGAGATTACACAAACTAGGAAAGATTGATCTTGCTGCACTGAAGATACTTCTTAAAAAAGCAACTCATTTGGAGAAAAGAATGGGTTTACTTCACACAGTACAGTGTTCAGCAATGAAGGTGTTTGTTTTCTAAAGAAACTACAAGAGAAATGAGGTGAATCTACTAAGTTGTACATCTTGTTAGATTACACAAACCAGGAAAGATTGATCTTCCTGCACTGAAGATTCATGTTAAGAAAGCAACTCATTCCGAGAACAGATCTAGCTTATTTGACACAGTACAGTTTTCTGCAATGAAGGGGTTTCTTTTCTAAACAAACTACGTTAGAAATGAAGCTAATCTATTAAGATGTAAATCATGTCAGATTACAGAAACTAGTAAAGTTTGATCTTGCTGCACTTAAGACTCTTCGTAAGAAAGCAACTCATTTGGAGAACAGAACGGGCTTATTTCACACAGGACTGTGTTCGGCAATGAAGGTGTTTGTTTTCTAAAGAAACTACGATAGAAATAACGTGAATCTACTAAGTTGTACACCTTGTAAGATTACACAACCTAGGAAAGATTGATCTTGCTGCACTGAAGATACTTGTTAAAAAAGCAACTCATTCGGAGAACAGAACTAGCTTATTTCACACAGTACAGTGTTCGGCAATGTAGGGTTTTGTTTTCTAACCAAACTACGTTAGAAATGAAGCTAATCTATTAAGTTGTACATCATGTTAGATTAAAAAAAATAGGAAAGTTTGATCTTGCTGCACTTAAGACTCTTCGTAAGAAAGCAACACATTTGGAAAACAGAACAGGCTTACTTCACACACGACTGTGTTCGGCAATGAAGGTGTTTGTTTTCTAAAGAAACTAGGAAACAAATGAGGTGAATATACGAAGTTGTACGTCTTGTTAGATTACACAAACTAGGAAAGTTTGATCTTGCTGCACTGAAGACTCTTCGTAACAAAGCAACTCATTCAGAGAACAGAAGGGGCTTATTTCACACAGTACTGGGGTCGCCAATGAAGGGGTTTGTTTTCTAAACAAACTACGTTAGAAATGAGGTGAATCTACTAAGTTGTACATCTTGTTAGATTACACAAACTAGGAAAGTTTGATCTTCCTTCACTGAAGATTCCTCTTAAAATAGCAACTCATTCCAAGAACAGAACTAGCTTATTTCACACAGTACAGTGTTCGGCAATGAAGGGGTTTGTTTTCTAAAGAAACTAGGAAACAAATGAGGTGAATATACGAAGTTGTACGTCTTGTTAGATTACACAAACTAGGAAAGTTTGATCTTGCTGCACTGAAGACTCTTGGAAGAAAGAAACTCATTCAGAAAAGAGAACTAGCTTATTTCACACAGTACAGTGTTCGGCAAAGAAGGTGTTTGTTTTCTAAACAAACTACCTTAGAAATGAAGCTAATCTATTAAATTGTACATCTTGTTAGATTACTCAAACTAGGAAAGTTTGATCTTGCTGAACTGAAGATGCTTCTTAAAAAAGCAACTCATTCGGAGGACAGAACTAGCTTAATTCACACAGTACAGTGTTCGGCAATGAAGGTGTTTGTTTTCTAAACAAACTACGTTACAAATGAAGCTAATCTATTAAGTTGTACATCATGTTAGATTACAGAAACTAGGAAAGTTTGATCTTCCTGCACTGAAGATTCTTTTTAAGAAAGCAACTCATTCCGAGAACAGAACTAGCTTATTTCACACAGTACAGTATTCAGCAAAGAAGGGGTTTGTTTTCTCAACAAACTACGTTAGAAATGAAGGTAATCTATTAAGTTGTATATCATGTTAGATTACAGAACCTAGGAAAGCTTGATCTTGCTGCACTTAAGACTCTTCGTAAGAAAGCAACTCATTTGGAGAACAGAACGGGCTTACTTCACACAGTACAGTGTTTTGCAATGACGGTGTTTGTTTTCTAAAGAAACTATGATAGAAATGAGGTGAATTGACGAAGTTGTACATTTTGTTAGATTACACAAACTAGGAAAGTTTGATCTTGCTGCACTGAAGATACTTCTTAAAAAAGCAACTCATTCGGAGAACAAAACTAGCTTATTTCACACAGTACCAGTATTCAGAAATGAAGGGGTTTGTTTTCTAAACAAACTACTTTAGAAATAAAGCTAATCTACTAAGTTGCATATCTTGTTAGATTACACAAACCAAGAAAGTTTGATCTTGCTGCACTGAAGACTCTTCGGAAGAAAAGAACTCATTCAGAAAAGAGAACTAGCTTATTTCACACAGTACAGTGTTCGGCAATGAAGGTGTTTGCTTTCTAAACAAACTACCTTAGAAATTAAGCTAATCTATTAAATTTTACATCTTGTTAGATTACACAAACAAGGAAAGTTTGATCTTGCTGCACTGAAGACTCTTCGTAGGAAAGCAACTCATTCAGGAACAGAACGGGCTTATTTCACACAGTACAGTGTTCGGCAATGAAGGTGTTTGTTTTCTAAACAAACTACGTTAGAAATGAGGTGAATCTACTAAGTTGTACATCTTGTTAGGTTACACAAACTACGAAAGTTTGATCTGCCTCCACTGAAGATTCTTGTTAAAAAAGCAACTCATTCGAGAACAGAACTAGCTTATTTCACACAGTACAGTGTTCGGCAATAAACGGGTTTGTTTTCTAAATAAACAAGTTAGAAATGAAGGTAATCTATTAAGTTGTACATCATGTTAGATTACAGAAACTAGGAAGTTTGATCTTGCTGCACTTTAGAATCTTCGTAAGAAAGCAACTCATTTGGAGAACAGACAGGACTTTCTTCACACAGTACAGTGTTCGGCAATGAAGGTGTTTGTTTTCTACAGAAACTACGATAGAAATGAGGTGAATTTACGAAGTTGTACATCTTGTTAGATTACACAAACTAGGAAAGTTTGATCTTGCTGCACTGAAGATACTTCTTAAAAAAGCAAATCATTCGGGGAACAGAACTAGCTTATTTCACACAGTACAGTGTTCAGAAATGAAAGGGGTTTGTTTTCTAAACAAACTACTTTAGAAATGAAGCTAATCTACTAAGTTGTACATCATGTCAGATTACACAAACCAATAAAGTTTGATCTTTCTGCACTGAAGACTCTTCGAAAGAAAGCAACTCATTCAGAAAAGAGAACTAGCTTATTTCTCACAGTACAGTGTACGGCAATGAAGGTGTTTGTTCTCTAAACAAACTACCTTAGAAATGAAGCTAATCTATAAAATTGTACATCTTGTTAGATTACACGAACTAGGAAAGTTTGATCTTGCTGCACTGAAGATGCTTTTAAAAAAGCAACTCATTCGGAGAACAGAACTAGCTAATTTCACACCGTACATTGTTCGGCAAAGAAGGGGTTTGTTTTCTCAACAAACTACGTGAGAAAAGAAGCTAATTGATTAAGTTGTACATCATGTTAGATTACAGAACCTAGGAAAGTTTCATCTTGCTGCACTTACGACTCTTCGTAAGAAAGCAACTCATTTGAAGAACAGAACGGGCTTACTTCACACAGTACAGTGTTCAGCAATGAAGGTGTTTGTTTTCTAAAGAAACTACGATAGAAATGAAGTGAATTCACGAAGTTGTACATCTTGTTAGATTACACAAACTAGGAACGTTTGATCTTGCTGCAATGAAAATGCTTCTTATAAAAGCAACTCATTTGGAGAACAGAACTAGCTTATTTCACACAGTACAGTGTTCAGAAATGAAGGGGTTTGTTTTCTAAACAAACTACTTTAGAAATGAAGCTAATCTACTAAGTTGTACATCTTGTCAGATTACACAAACCAAGAAAGTTTCATCTTGCTGCACAGAAGACTCTTCGTAAGAAAGCAACTCATTCAGAAAAGAGAACTAGCTTATTTCACACAGTACAGGGTTCGGCAATGAAGGTGTTTGTTTTCTAAACAAACTACCTTAGAAATGAATCTAATCTATTAAATTGTACATCTTGTTAGATTACACAAAGTAGGAAAGTTTGATCTTGCTGCACTGAAGATGCTTCTTAAAAAAGCAACTCATTCGGAGAACAGAACCGGCTTATTTCACACAGTACAGTGTTCGGCAATGAAGGGGTTTGTTTTCTAAACAAACTACTTTAGAAATGAAGGTAATCTACTAAATTGTGCATCTTGTCAGATTACACAAACCAAGAAAGTTTGATGTTGCTGCACTGAAGATTCTTTTTAAGAAAGCAACTCATTGGAGAACAGAACTAGCTTATTTCACACAGTACAGTGTTCAGCAATGAAGGGGTTTGTTTTCTCAACAAACTACGTTAGAAATGAAGCTAATCTTTAAGTTGTACATCATGTTAGATTACAGAAACTAGGAAAGTTTGATCTTGCTGCACTTAAGACTCTTCAGAAGAAAGCAACTCATTTGGAGAACAGAACGGGCTTATTTCACACAGTACAGTGTTCTGCAATGAAGGTGTTTGTTTTCTAAAGAAACTATGATAGAAATGAGGTGAATCTATTAAGTTGTACATCTTGTTAGATTACACAAACTAGGAAAGTTTGATCTTGCTGCACTGAAGACTCTTCTTAAAAAGCAACTCATTCAGAGAACAGAACAGGCTTATTTCACACAGTACTGTGTTCAGGAATGAAGGGGTTTGTTTTCTAAACAAACTACGTTAGAAATGAAGCTAATCTACTAAGTTGTACATCTTGTTAGATTACACAAACTAGGAAAGTTTGATCTTCCTGCACTGAAGATTCTTGTTAAAAAAGCAACTCATTTGAGAACAGAACTAGCTTATTTCACACAGTACAGTGTTCGGCAATGAAGGGGTTTGTTTTCTAAACAAACTACTTTAGAAATGAAGCTAATCTATTAAGTTGTACATCTTGTTAGATTACACAAACTAGGAAAGTTTGATCTTGCTGCACTGAAGACTCTTCGTAAGAAAGCAACTCATTTGGAGAACAGAACGGGCTTATTTCACACAGTACAGTGTTCGTGCAATGAAGGTGTTTGTTTTCTAAACAAACTACGTTAGAAATGAGGTGAATCTACTAAGTTGTACATCTTGTTAGATTACACAAACTAGGAAAGTTTGATCTTGCTGCACTGAAGACTCTTCTTAAAAAAAGCAACTCATTCAGAGAACAGAACTAGCTTATTTCACACAGTACTGTGTTTGGCAATGAAAGGTGTTTGTTTTCTAAACAAACTACGTTAGAAATGAAGCTAATCTATTAAGTTGTACATCTTGTTAGATTACAGAAACTAGGAAAGTTTGATCTTGCTGCACTTGAAGACTCTTCGTAAGAAAGCAACTCATTTGGAGAACAGACTGGGCTTATTTCACACAGTACAGTGTTCGTGAATGAAGGTGTTTGTTTTCTAAAGAAACTACGATTAGAAATGAGGTGAATTTATTAAGTTGTACATCTTGTTAGATTACACAAACTAGGAAAGTTTGATCTTGCTGCACTGAAGATACTTCTTAAAAAGCAACTCATTCGGAGAACAGAACTAGCTTATTTCACACAGTAGTGTTAAGAAATGAAGGGGTTTGTTTTCTAAACAAACTACGTTAGAAATGAGGTGAATCTACTAAGTTGTACATCTTGTTAGATTACACAAACTAGGAAAGTTTGATCTTGCTGCACTGAAGACTCTTGTTAAAAAAGCAACTCATTCGAAAGAACAGAACTAGCTTATTTCACACAGTACAGTGTTCGGCAATGAAGGTGTTTGTTTTCTAAACAAACTACGTTAGAAATGAAGCTAATCTATTAAGTTGTACATCTTGTTAGATTACACAAACTAGGAAAGTTTGATCTTGCTGCACTGAAGACTCTTCTTAAGAAAGCAACTCATTTGGAGAACAGAAGGACTTATTTCACACAGTACAGTGTTCAGCAATGAAGGTGTTTGTTTTCTAAAAAACAAACTACGTTAGAAATGAGGTGAATTTACTAAATTGTACATCTTGTTAGATTACACAAACTAGGAAAGTTTGATCTTGCTGCACTGAAGATACTTGTTAAAAAAGCAACTCATTCGAGAACAGAACTAGCTTATTTCACACAGTACAGTGTTCAGAAATGAAGGGGTTTGTTTTCTAAACAAACTACTTTAGAAATGAAGCTAATCTACTAAGTTGTACATCTTGTTAGATTACACAAACTAGGAAAGTTTGATCTTGCTGCACTGAAGACTCTTCGTAAGAAAGCAACTCATTTGGAAAGAGAACTAGCTTATTTCACACAGTACAGTGTTCAGCAATGAAGGTGTTTGTTTTCTAAACAAACTACGTTAGAAATGAAGCTAATCTACTAAGTTGTACATCTTGTTGGATTACACAAACTAGGAAAGTTTGATCTTGCTGCACTGAAGACTCTTTCAGAAGAAAGCAACTCATTTGGAGAACAGAACTAGCTTATTTCACACAGTACAGTGTTCGGCAATGAAGGTGTTTGTTTTCTAAACAAACTACGTTAGAAATGAAGCTAATCTATTAAGTTGTACATCTTGTTAGATTACACAAACTAGGAAAGTTTGATCTTGCTGCACTGAAGACTCTTCTTAAGAAAGCAACTCATTTGAAGAACAGAACTAGCTTATTTCACACAGTACAGTGTTCAGCAATGAAGGTGTTTGTTTTCTAAAACAAACTACTTTAGAAATGAAGCTAATCTATTAAGTTGTACATCTTGTTAGATTACACAAACTAGGAAAGTTTGATCTTGCTGCACTGAAGACTCTTCTTAAAAAGCAACTCATTTGGAGAACAGAACTAGCTTATTTCACACAGTACAGTGTTCAGAAATGAAGGGGTTTGTTTTCTAAACAAACTACTTTAGAAATGAAGCTAATCTACTAAGTTGTACATCTTGTCAGATTACACAAACCAAGAAAGTTTGATCTTGCTGCACTGAAGACTCTTCTTAAGAAAGCAACTCATTTCGAAAACAGAACTAGCTTATTTCACACAGTACAGTGTTCAGAAATGAAGGGGTTTGTTTTCTAAACAAACTACTTTAGAAATGAAGCTAATCTACTAAGTTGTACATCTTGTCAGATTACACAAACCAAGAAAGTTTGATCTTGCTGCACTGAAGACTCTTGTTAAGAAAGCAACTCATTCGGAGAACAGAACTAGCTTATTTCACACAGTACAGTGTTCGGCAATGAAGGTGTTTGTTTTCTAAACAAACTACTTTAGAAATGAAGCTAATCTATTAAATTGTACATCTTGTTAGATTACACAAACCAAGGAAAGTTTGATCTTGCTGCACTGAAGACTCTTCTTAAGAAAGCAACTCATTTCGGAGAACAGAACTAGCTTATTTCACACAGTACAGTGTTTGGCAATGAAGGTGTTTGTTTTCTAAACAAACTACGTTAGAAATGAGGTGAATCTACTAAGTTGTACATCTTGTTAGATTACACAAACTAGAAAGTTTGATCTTGCTGCACTGAAGATTCTTGTTAAAAAAGCAACTCATTTCAGAGAACAGAACTAGCTTATTTCACACAGTACAGTGTTCGGCAATGAAGGTGTTTGTTTTCTAAACAAACTACTTTTAGAAATGAAGCTAATCTACTAAGTTGTACATCTTGTTAGATTACACAAACTAGGAAAGTTTGATCTTGCTGCACTGAAGACTCTTTGTAAGAAAGCAACTCATTTGGAGAACAGAACTAGCTTATTTCACACAGTACAGTGTTCAGGAATGAAGGGGTTTGTTTTCTAAACAAACTACGTTAGAAATGAAGCTAATCTATTAAGTTGTACATCTTGTTAGATTACACAAACTAGGAAAGTTTGATCTTGCTGCACTGAAGATTCTTGTTAAGAAAGCAACTCATTCAGAGAACAGAACTAGCTTATTTCACACAGTACAGTGTTCGGAAATGAAGGGGTTTGTTTTCTATACAAACTACATTAGAACTGAGGTGAATCTACTAAGTTGTACATCTTGTTAGATTACACAAACTAGGAAAGTTTGTTCTTCCTGCACTGAAGATTCTTGTTAAAAAGCAACTCATTGGAGAACAGAACTACTTTATTTCAACAGTACAGTGTTTGGCAATGAAGGGGTTTGTTTTCTAAACAAACTATGTTAGATATGAAGGTAATCTATTAAGTTGTACATCTTGTTCGATATCACAAACTAAGAATGTTTGATCTTGCTGCATTGAAGACTCTTCGTAAGAACGCAACTCATTTGGAGAACAAAACGGACTTACTTCACACAGTACTGTGTTCGGCAATGAATGTGTTTGTTTTCTAAACAAACTACGTTAGAAATGAGGTGAATCTACTAAGTTGTACATCTTGTTAGATTACGCAAACTAGGAAAGTTTGATCTTGCTGCACTGAAGACTCTTTGTAAGAAAGCAACTCATTTGGAAAAGAGAACATCCTTATTTCACACAGGACAGTGTTCGGGAATGACGGGGTTGTTTTTTCTCAACAAACTACATTACAAATGAAGCTAATCTATTAAGTTGTTAATCCGGTTAGATTACACAAACTAGGAAAGTTTGATCTTGCTGTACTACAGATTCTTCGTGAGAAAGCAACTCATTTGGAGAATGAACGGGCTTATTTCACACAGTACTGTGTTCGGCAATGAATGTGTTTGTTTTCTAAACAAACTACGTTAGAAATGAGGTGAATCTACTAAGTTGTACATCTTGTTAGATTACACAAACTAGGAAAGTTTGATCTTGCTGCCCTGAAGATTCTACGTAAGAAAGCAACTCAATCGGAAAAGAGAACAAGCTTATTTCACACAGTACAGTGTTCGGCAATGAAGGTGTTTGTTTTGTAAACAAACAACGTTACAATTAAGGTAATCTATTACGTTGAACATTTTGTTAGATTACACAAACTAGGAAAGTTTGATCTTGCTGCACTGAAGACTCTTCTTAAAAAGCAACTCATTCGGAGAACAGAACTAGCTTATTTCACACAGTACAGTGGTCCGTAATGAAGGGCTTTGTTTTCCAAACAAACTACTTTACAAATGAAGGTAATCTATCAAGTTGTACATCTTGTTAGATTACACAAACTAGGAAAGTTTGATCTTGCTGCACTGAAGACTCTTCGTTAGAAAGTAACTCATTCGGAAAAGAGAACATCCTTATTTCACACAGGACAGTGTTCGGGAATGACGGGGTTGTTTTTTCTCAACAAACTACATTACAAATGAAGCTAATCTATTAAGTTGTTAATCCGGTTAGATTACACAAACTAGGAAAGTTTGATCTTGCTGTACTACAGATTCTTCGTGAGAAAGCAACTCATTTGGAGAATGAACGGGCTTATTTCACACAGTACTGTGTTCGGCAATGAATGTGTTTGTTTTCTAAACAAACTACGTTAGAAATGAGGTGAATCTACTAAGTTGTACATCTTGTTAGATTACACAAACTAGGAAAGTTTGATCTTGCTGCCCTGAAGATTCTACGTAAGAAAGCAACTCAATCGGAAAAGAGAACAAGCTTATTTCACACAGTACAGTGTTCGGCAATGAAGGTGTTTGTTTTGTAAACAAACAACGTTAAACATTAAGGTAATCTATTACGTTGAACATTTTGTTAGATTACACAAACTAGGAAAGTTTGATCTTGCTGCACTGAAGACTCTTCTTAAAAAAGCAACTCATTCGGAGAACAGAACTAGCTTATTTCACACAGTACAGTGGTCCGTAATGAAGGGCTTTGTTTTCCAAACAAACTACTTTACAAATGAAGGTAATCTATCAAGTTGTACATCTTGTTAGATTACACAAACTAGGAAAGTTTGATCTTGCTGCACTGAAGACTCTTCGTTAGAAAGTAACTCATTCGGAAAAGAGAACATCCTTATTTCACACAGTACAGTGTTCGGAAATGAAAGGGTTTGTTTTCTAAACAAACTACGTTAGAAATGAAGCTGATCTATTAAGTTACACATCATGTTAGAATACACAAACTAGGAAAGTTTGATCTTGCTGCACTGAAGACTCTTCGTAAGAAATCAACTCATTCGGAGAACAGAATGGGCTTATTTCACACAGTACTGTGTTCAGCAATGAAGGTGTTTGTTTTCTAAACAAACTACGTTCGAAATGAGTTGAACATACTAAGTTGTACATCTTGTAAGATTACACAAACTTCGAAAGTTTAATCTTGCTGCACTGAAGACTCTTCGTAAGAATGCAACTCATGTCGAGAACAGAACTAGCTTATTTCACACTGTACAGTGTTCGGCAATGAAGTTGTTTGTTTTCTAAATGAACTACGTTAGAAATGAAGCTAATCCATTAAGTTGTACATCTTGTTAGATTACACAAACTAGGAAAGTTGGATCTTGCTGCACTGAAGACTCTTCGTGAGAAAGCATCTCATTCCTAGAACAGAACTGGGTTATTTCACACCCTACCGTGTTTGGCAATGAAGGTATTTGTTTTCTAAAGAAACTACGTTCAAAATGAGTTGAACATACTAAGTTGTACATCTTGTAAGATTACACAAACTTCGAAAGTTTAATCTTGCTGCACTGAAGACTCTTTGTAAGAATGCAACTCATGTCGAGAACAGAACTAGCTTATTTCACACTGTACAGTGTTCGGCAATGAAGTTGTTTGTTTTCTAAATGAACTAGGTTAAAAAGGGTTGAATCTACTAAGTTGTACATCTTGTTAGATTACAGAAACTAGGAAAGTTTGGCCTTGCTACACTAAATACTCTTAGTGAGAAAGCAACTCATTCTGAGAACAGAACCTGCTTATTTCACACAGTAGAGTGTTGATAAATGAATTTGTTTGTTTTCTAAAGAAATTACGTTAGAAATGAGTTGAATCTATTAAGTTGTACATCTTGTGAGATTAAAGAAACTAGGAAAGTTTGATCTTGCCGCACTGAAGCCACTTCTTGAGAAAACAATTCATTCCGATAACAGAACTAGCTTATTTCACACAGTACAGTGTTGGGCAATGAAGGTGTTTGTTTTCTAAAGAAACTACGTTAGAAATGACTTGAATCTACTAAGTTGTACATCTTGTGAGATTACACAAACTAGGAAAGTTTGAACATGTAGAACTCAACACTCCTCGTAGAAAATCAACTCATTCCGAGAACAGAACTAGCTTATTTCACACAGTACACTGTTCGGCAATCAAGTTGTTTGTTTTCTAAAGTAACTACGTTAGAAATGAAGCTATTTTTCTAAAATATACATCTTCTTAGATTACACAAACTAGGAAAGTTTTAACTTGTAGAACTCAACACTCTTCGTAGGAAAGGAACTCATTCCGAAAACAGAACTTGCTTATTTCACACTGTAAAGTGTTCGGCAATGAAGGTGTTTGTTTTCTAAACAAACTTCGTTAGAAAAGAATTGAATCTACTAAGTTGTACATCTTGTGAGATTACACAAAGTAGGAAAGTTTGAACTTGTAGAACTCAACACACTTCGTAGAAAAGGCACTCATTCCGAGTAAAGTTATAGCTTATTTCACACCGTCCAGTGTTCGGCAATGAAGGTGTTTGTTTTCTAAAGAAACTAGGTTATAAAGGGGTTGATTCTACTACGTTGTACATCTTCTTAGATTACACAAACTAGGAAAGTTTAATCTTGTTGCAATGAAGACTCTTCGTAAGAAAGCAACTCATTCTGAGAACAGAACTAGCTTATTTCACACGGTACATTGTTCGGCAATGAAGGTGTTTGTTTTCTAAAGAAACCACGTTATAAAGGCCTTGAATCTACTAAGTTGTACATCTTTTTAGATTATACAAACTCAGAATGTTTAATCTTGCTGCACTGAAGACTCTTCTTAAGAAAGCAACTAATTCTGAGAACAGAACTAGCTTATTTCACACCGTACAGTGTTCGGCAATGAAGGTGTTTGTTTTCTAAAGAAACTAAGTTAGAAATGAAGCTAATTTACTAATCTGTACATATTCTTACATTACAGAAACCAGGAAAGTTTGAACTTGTAGAACGCAACACTCTTCTTAAGGAAACAGCTCATTCCGAGAACACAACTAGCTTATTCACACCATACAGTGATCGGCAATGAAGGTGTTTGTTTCCTAAAGAAACCAGGTTAGAAATGAAGCTAATTTATTAAACTGTACCTCTTCTTAGATTACACAATCTAGGAAAGTTTGAGCTTGTAGAACTCAACACTCTTCGTAAGAAAGCAGCTCATTCCGAGAACACAACTCGCTTATTCACCCTGTACAGTGTTCAGCAATGAAGGGGTTTGTTTTCTAAAGAAACTAGGTTAGAAAGGGGTTGAATCTACTAAGTTGTACATCTTGTTAGATTACACAAACTAGGAAAGTTAAATCTTGCTGCACTGAAGACTCTTCGTAAGAAAGCAACTCATTTCGAGAAGAGAACTAGCTTATTTCATGCCGTACAGTGTTCGGCAATGAAGTTTTTTGTTTTCTAAAGAAACTAGGTAAGAAAGGGGTTGAATCTACTAAGTTGTACATCTTCTTAGATTACACAAACTAGGAAAGTTTGGTCTTGCTGCACTGAATACTCTTAGTGAGAAAGCAACTCATTGTGAGAACAGAACTAGTTTTTTTCACACAGAGTGTTCGGAAATGAAGGTGTTTGTTTTCTAAAGAAACTACGTGAGAAATGAATTGAATCTAGTAAGTTGTACATCTTGTGAGATTACACAAACTAGGAAAGTTTGATCTTGCTGCACTGAAGACACTTCATGAGAAAGCAACTCATTCCGATAACAGAACTAGGTTAGTTCACACAGTACAGTGTTGGGCAATGAAGGTGTTTGTTTTCTAAACAAACTCCGTTAGAAATGAGTTGAATCTATTACGTTGTACATCTTGTGAGATTACACAAACTAGGAAAGTTTGAACATGTAGAACTCAACGCTCTTCTTAGAAAAGCAACTCATTCCGAGAACAGAAGTAGCTTATTTATCACAGTACACTATTTGGCAATGAAGTTGTTTTGTAAAGAAACTACGTTAGAAATGAAGCTAATTTTCTAAATTTTACATCTTCTTAGATTACACAAACTAGGAAAGTTTGAACTTGTAGAACTCAACACTCTTCCTAGAAAAGCAACTCATTCCGAGAACAAAACTAGCTTATTTCACACCGTACAGTGTTTGGCAATGAAGGTGTTTGTTTTCTAAATGAACTAGGTTAGAAAGTCGTTGAATCTACTAAATTGTACGTCTTGTGAGATTACAAAAGCTAGGAAAGTTTAATCTTGCTGCACTGAAGACTCTTCGTAAGAAAGCAACTCATTCTGAGAACAGAAGTAGCTTATTTCACACCGTACAGTGTTCGGCAATGAAGTTGTTTGTTTTCTAAAGAAACTAAGTTAGAAATGAAGCTAATTTACTAAACTGTACACCTTCTTAGATTACACAAACTAGGAAAGTTTGACCTTTTAGAACTCAACACTCTTCGTAAGAAAACAACTCAATCCGAGACCACAATTAGCTTATTCACACCGTACAGTGTTTGGCAATGAAGGTGTTTCTTTTCTAAAGGAATTAGGTTAGAAATGGGTTGAATCTACTAAATTGTACATCTTGTTAGATTACACAAACTAGGAAAGTTTAATTTTGCTGCCCTGAAGACTCTTCGTAAGAAAGCAACTTATTCCAAGAATAGAACTAGCTTATTTCAAACCGTACAGTGTTCGGCAATGAAGGTGTTTTTTTCTAAATAAACTACGTTAGAAATGAAGCTAATTTTCTAAATTGTACATCTTCTTAGATTACCCAAACTAGGAGAGTTTTAACTGGTAGAACTCAATACTCTTCGTAGTAAAGGAACTCATTCAGAAAACAGAAGCAGCTTATTTCACTCTGTAAAGTGTTCGGCAATGAAGGTGTTTGTTTTCTAAACAAACTTCGTTAGAAATGAAGCTAATATGCTAAACTGTACATCTTAGATTACACAAACTAGGAAAGTTTGAACTTATAGAACTCAACACTCTTCGTAAGAAAGCAACTCATTCCGAGAACACAACTAGCTTATTCACACAGTACAGTGTTCAGCAATGAAGGTGTTTGTTTTCTAAAGGAACTAGGTTAGAAAGTGTTTGAATCTACTAAGTTGTACATCTTGTTAGATTACACAAACTAGGAAAGTTTGATCTTGCTGCACTGAAGATACTTCTTAAAAAAGCAACTCATTCGGAGAACAGAACTAGCTTATTTCACACCGTACAGTGTTTGGCAATTAAGGTGTTTGTTTTCTAAACAAACTTGGTTAGTGCCGTCGTCCAGTCCGACCAGCAGAATAAGGCAACGACCACATGAACTCTTCTTGAAGCAGTTTATTCAGGAACCTTTTACAACAGGAAGCCCCCGACTCCCAGCCTTCCACCCTAGATATAGCCTCGCCTGATCCAATCAGCAGTAGCCACGTAGGTGTTAGCTATAGGGCACAAACAACCACCTTCTTGTGGACTGATCTTACGTAACAAGGTACATGCGCACATCTGCAGTGTGTACGTGACTATACAAGGGCAGAAGCAGGAAATGGCGCCTAGTCATAAGACTTGGCAGTCAGCCAAGGCGCCATCTTGGAATGGCCACCACACTGGTTCCCCACAGTTCCCCCTTTTTGTTTATAAACAGCAATTAGCTCCCAAATGCAGTGTCTAAATAGACAGAGGGCATTAACAAACTGGGGGGAACAGTGGTCTGATTCCTCTAAAGTTTTGACATCTTTTGTAGAGGGGAGGCAAAATTAAGGATGCCAACCTCCATGCTAATCAGACATGTTCCTCAAGGAAGTCAGAAGCAGTCTGAAATGACTTTCCTTTGCAGTGCTTGCCTCGCACCCAGCTTGGTACCCATTCTCAGTGACAACTGAGACGCACAGGTCTGACACCTAGTGTAGTTCCCGAAGGAGAGGAGCTGCATGGATCCGTTAAGGGTCCAGCAAATTAATCCACAATTGAGGAGAAGAACCCATGTTGATGGCAATAAGCGTTCTTGAATTTGGCATTGGCGTGTTTTGCATAGGCACCAGATACAACAGGCTGATACAACACATAGCAAGTCGCCTAAAGCAAGAAAACCAAACCATTTTTTCCCCCAATTAATCACAGATTGAAAGAAAGAGACAATTTACATTACAGAAGCAACCTCTATACAGGTACTATTAATAGCAATTATTTGACCCCTTAACGTCCTAGTAAGATTATCAAATTTGTGGTCCCAAGTCCCATTGAGATACAACAATGTCCATCTCTTCTTGTAAGAGATCAACTCGTTGGTTTACTAGCAGAATGTCTGCATGCAACAGTTGGTTGATTTCTGTCTGGGTATCAGGAACAAAGCAGTCCTCTCAGATAAGCTGTTTATTGCTTGGGCCGCTGGGATGGCCGTAACTAGGGCTGCAGCAGCTACCGCAGCAGCGGCAGCAGAAGCTGCAACAGCAGCCACGATAGCTGCAGTAATTCGAAAGTCTCTCTTAGGCCGTAGCAACACCAACAGTTCTTACTCTCGAATAACCACAGGAACAGTCAGGTAGGTGGGGATACGCATCAGCATGCCCAATGGAAATTGAGTGGCATTACAGCATTATGAAAAAAAACAAGAACTCGCTTGACAAGCAAGAGTGTTAATAACAGTTTGATTGCTCACTAGAAACATAAAAGGAGGTCTTACACATATAGGTGTGGTTCTAAAGTCGATGGTCTTACTACAATTCACCTTCACATTCTCTTCAAACATGGCAGAAAAGTTCTGTTGGTAAGAGCAGTTTTTCCACGACCCTCCAGATACCATAGACATTGAAAATATATCTGTGCATGTGCCCATAGGGTTGCATCAAAGGGATCTGGAGTGAGCACTTGGGTAGGATTCTGTTTAGTGAAATTATATCTACCAAAGGACTCATTTGGAAAAGAGAACTAGCTTATTTCACACAGTACAGTGTTCGGCAATGACGGTGTTTGTTTTCCAAACAAACTACGTTAGAAATGAAGGTAATCTACTAAGTGGTACATCTTGTTAGATTACACAAACTTGGAAAGTTTGATCTTGCTGCACTCAAGACTTTTCGTAAGAAAGCAAATCATTCGTAAAAGAGAACATGCTTATTTCACACAGTATAGTGTACGGAAATGAAGGGTTTTGTTTTCTAAACGAACTAAGTTAGATATGAAGCTGATCTATTAAGTACTACATCTTCTTACATTACACAAACTAGGAAAGTTTGATCTTGCTGCACTGAAGACTCTTCGTAAGAAAACAACTCATTTGGAGAACAGAATGGGCTTATTTCTCACAGTACTGTGTTCGGCAATGGAAGATGTTTGTGTTCTAAACAAAGTACGTTAGAAATGAGGTGAATCTACTAAGTTGTACATCTTGTTAGATTACACAAACTAGGAAAGTTTGATCTTCCTGCCCTGAAGATTCTATGAAGTTGAACATCTTGTTAGATTATACAAACCATGAAAGTTTGATCTTGCTGCACGGAAGATTCTATTAGGTTGTACATCTTGTCAGATTACACAAACCAGGAAAGTTTGATCTTGCTGCACTGAAGACTCTTGGTAAGAAAGCAACTCATTCAAAAAAGCGAACTAGCTTATTTCACACAGTATAGTGTTCGGCAATGAAGGTGTTTGTTTTCTAAACAAACTACCTTAGAAATGAAGCTAATCTAGTAAGTTGTACATCTTGTTAGATTAAACAAACTAGGAAAGTTTGATCTTGCTGCACTGAAGATTCTCCTTAAAAAAGCAACTCATTCGGAGAACAGAACTAGCTTATTTCACACAGTACAGTGTTCGGAAATGAAGTGGTTTGTTTTCTAAACAAACTACTTTAGAAATGAGGCCAATCTATTAAGTTGTACATCCTGTTAGATTACACAAACCAGGAAAGTTTGATCTTGCTGCACTGAAGACTCTTCGTAAGAAAGAACCTAATTTGGAAAAGAGAACTAGCTTATTTCACACAGTACAGTGTTCGGCAATGTAGGTGTTTGTTTTCTAAACAAAGTACCGTAGAAATGAAGCTAATCTATTAAGTTGTACATCTTGTTAGATTACACAAACTAGGAAAGTTTGATCTTGCTGCACTGAAGACTCTTCGTAAGAAAGCAACTCAATCAGTGAACAGAACGGGCTTATTTGACACAGTACTGTGTTCGGCAATGAAGGTGTTTGATTTCTAAACAAACTACGTTAGAAATGAGGTGAACATACTAAGTTGTACATCTTGTTAGACTACACAAACTAGGAAAGTTTGATCTTGCTGCACTGAAGATACTTTTTAAAAAAGCAACTCATTCGGAGAACAGAACTAGCTTATTTCACACAGTACCGTGTTCAGAAATGAAGGGGTTTGTTTTCTTAACAAACTACTTTAGAAATGAAGCCAATCTATTAAGTTGTACATCCTGTTAGATTACACAAACCAGGAAAGTTTGATCTTGCTGCACTGAAGACTCTTCGTAAGAAAGAACCTAATTCGGAAAAGAGAACTAGCTTATTTCACACAGTACAGTGTTCGGCAATGTAGGTGTTTGTTTTCTAAACAAAGTACCATAGAAATGAAGCTAATCTATTAAGTTGTACATCTTGTTAGATTACACAAACTAGGAAAGTTTGATCTTGCTGCAATGAAGACTCTTCGTAAGAAAGCAACTCATACAGAGAACAGAACGGGCTTATTTCACACAGTACAGTGTTCGGCAACGAAGGTGTTTGTTTTCTAAACAAACTATGTTAGAAATGAGGTGAATCTACTACTAAGTTGTGCATCTTGTTAGATTACACAAACTAGGAAAGTTTGATATTTCTGCACTGAAGATTCTTGTTAAAAAAGCAACTCATTCAGAGAACAGAACTAGCTTATTTCACACAGTACAGTGTTCAGCAATGAAGGGGTTTCTTTTCTAAACAAACTACGTTAGAAATTAAGCTAATCTATTAAATTGTGCATCTTGTTAGATTACACAAACTAGGAAAGTTTGATCTTGCTGCACTGAAGACTCTTCGTAAGAAAGCAACTCATTCGGAAAAGAGAACTAGCTTATTTCACACAGTACCGTGATTGGCAATGAAGGTGTTTGCTTTCTAAATAAACTACTTTAGAAATGAAGCTAATCTATTAAGTTGTACATCTTGTTAGATTACACAAACCAGGAACGTTTGATATTGCTGCCGTGAAGACTCTTGGTAAGAAAGCTACTCATTCGGAAAAGAGAACTAGCTTATTTCACACAGTACAGTTTTCGGCAATGAACGGGTTTCTTTTCTAAACAAACTACGTTAGAAATGAAGCTAATCTATTACGTTGTACATCTTGTTAGATTACACAAAAAAGGAAAGTTTGTTCTTGCTGCACTGAAGACTCTTCGTAAGAAAGCAACTCATTCAGAAAATAGAACAAACTTATCTCACACAGTACAGTTTCGGCAATGAAGGTGTTTGTTTTCTCGAAAAACAACGTCAGAAATGAAGCTACTCTATTAAGTTGCACATCTTGTTAGATTACACAAACTTGGAAAGTTTGATCTTCTTGCACTGAAGACTCTTCGTAAGAAAGCAACTCATTCGAAAAGAGAACATTCATATTTCACACAGAACAGTTTTTGGAAATGAAGGGGATTATTTTCTAAACAAACTACCTTAGAAATGAAGCTAATCTATTAAGTTGTACATCTTGTTAGATTACACAAACTCGGAAAGATTGATCTTGCTGCACTGAAGAGTCTTCTTAAGAAAGCAACTCATTCAGAGAACAGAACGGGCTTATTTGACACACTACTGTGTTCGGCAATGAAGGTGTTTGTTTTCTAAACAAACTACGTTTGAAATGAGGTGAATATACTAAGTTGTACATCTTGTTAGATTACACAAACTAGAAAAGTTTGATCTTGCTGCACTGAAGATTCTCTTAAAAAAGCAACTTATTCAGAGAATAGAACTAGCTTATTTCACACAGTACAGTGTTCGGCAATGAAGGGGTTTGTATTCTAAACAAACTACTTTAGAAATGAAGCTATTCTATAAAGTTGTACATCTTGTTAGATTACACAAACCAGGAAAGTTTGATCTTGCTGCAGTGAAGACTCTTTGTAAGAAAGCAACTCATTCAGAAAAGAGAACATCGTTATTTCACACAGTACAAGGTTCGTGAATGAAGGGGTTTGTTTTCTAAACAAACTACGTTAGAAATGAAGCTAATCAAGTTGTACATGTTGTTAGATTACACAAACCACGAAAGTTTGATCTTGCTGCACTGAAGACTCTTCGTAAAAAGTAACTCATTCGGAAAATAGAACAAGCTTCTTCCGCACAGTACAGTGTTCGGCAATGAAGATGTTTGTTTTCTAACCAAACCACGTTAGAAATGAAGCTAATCTATTAAGTTGCACATCTTGTTAGGTTACACAAACTACGAAAGTTTGATCTTGTTGCAGTGAAGACTCTTAGTAAGAAAGCAACTCATTCGGAAAAGATAACATCCTTATTTCACACAGTGCAGAGTTCCGAAATGAAGGGGATTTTTTTCTGAACAAACTACCTTAGAAATGAAGCTAATCTATTAAGTTGTACATCTTCTTAGATTACACAAACCAGGAAAGTTTGATCTTCCAGCACTGAAGACTCTTGGTAAGAAAGCAACTCATTCGGAAAAGAGTACTAGCTTATCTCACACAGTACAGTGTTTGGCAATGAAGTGTTTGTTTTTTAAACAAACTACCTTAGAAATGAAGCTAATATATTAAGTTGTACATCTTGTTAGATTACATAAACTAGCAAAGTTTGATCTGGATGCACTGAAGAATCTTCGTAAGAAAGCAACTCATGTGGAGAACAGAACTAGCTTATTTCACACAGTACAGTTTTCGGTAATGAAGGGGTTTGTTTTCTATACAAACTACATTAGAAATGAGGTGAATCTACTAAGTTGTACATCTTGTTAGATTACACAAACTAGTAATGTTTGTTCTTCCTGCACTGAAGATTCTTGTTAAAAAAGCAACTCATTCAGAGAACAGAACTACTTTATTTCAAAGAGTACAGTGTTCGGCAATGAAGGGGTTTGTTTTCTAAACAAACTATGTTAGATATGAAGGTAATCTATTAAGTTGTACATCTTGTTATATATCACAAACTAAGAATGTTTGATCTTGCTGCATTGAAGACTCTTCGTAAGAACGCAACTCATTTGGAGAACAAAACGGGCTTATTTCACACAGTACTGTGTACAGCAATGAATGTGTTTGTTTTCTAAACAAACTACGTCAGAAATGAGGTGAATCTACTAAGTTGTACATCTTGTTAGATTACACAAACTAGGAAAGTTTTATCTTGCTGCACTGAAGACTCTTTGTAAGAAAGCAACTCATTTGGAAAAGAGAACATCCTTATTTCACACAGGACAGTGTTCGGGAATGACGGGGTTTGTTTTCTCAACAAACTACATTACAAATGAAGCTAATGTATTAAATCGTTAATTCTGTTAGATTACACAAACTAGGAAAGTTTGATCTTGCTCTACTACAGATTCTTCGTGAGAAAGCAACTCATTTGGAGAACAGACCGGGCTTATTTCACACAGTACTGGGTTCGGCAATGAATGTGTTTGTTTTCTAAACAAACTACGTTATAAATGAGGTGAATCTACTAAGTTGTACATCCTGTTAGAATACACAAACTAGGAAAGTTTGATCTTGCTGCCCTGAAGATTCTATGTAAGAAAGCAACTCAATCGGAAAAGAGAACAAGCTTATTTCACACAGTACAGTGTTTGGCAATGAAGATGTTTGTTTTCTAAACAAACCACGTTAGAAATGAAGGTAATCTATTAAGTTGCACATCTTGTTAGGTTACACAAACTACGAAAGTTTGATCTTGTTGCAGTGAAGACTCTTAGTAAGAAAGCAACTCATTCGGAAAAGAGAACATCCTAATTTCACACAGTGCAGAGTTCCGAAATGAAGGGGATTTTTTTCTGAACAAACTACCTTAGAAATGAAGCTAATCTATTAAGTTGTACATCTTCTTAGATTACACAAACCAGGAAAGTTTGATCTTCCTGCACTGAAGACTCTTGGTAAGAAAGCAACTCATTCGGAAAAGAGTACTAGCTTATCTCACACAGTACAGTGTTTGGCAATGAAGTGTTTGTTTTTTAAACAAACTCCCTTAGAAATGAAGCTAATATATTAAGTTGTACATCTTGTTAGATTACATAAACTAGGAAAGTTTGATCTTGATGCACTGAAGATTCTTCGTAAGAAAGCAACTCATGTGGAGAACAGAACTAGCTTATTTCACACAGTACAGTTTTCGGTAATGAAGGGGTTTGTTTTCTATACAAACTACATTAGAAATGAGGTGAATCTACTAAGTTGTACATCTTGTTAGATTACACAAACTAGGAATGTTTGTTCTTCCTGCACTGAAGATTCTTAATAAAAAAGCAACTCATTCAGAGAACAGAACTACTTTATTTCCAACAGTACAGTGTTTGGCAATGAAGGTTTTGTTTTCTAAACAAACTATGTTAGAAATGAAGGTAATCTATTAAGTTGTACATCTTGTTATATTACAAACTAAGAATGTTTGATCTTGCTGCATTGAAGACTCTTCGTAAGAAAGCAACTCATTTGGAGAACAAATGGGCTTAATTAACACAGTACTGTGTTTGGCAATGAATGTGTTTGTTTTCTAAACAAACTACGTTAGAAATGAGGTGAATCTACTAAGTTGTACATCTTGTTAGATTACGCAAACTAGGAAAGTTTGATCTTGCTGCACTGAAGACTCTTTGTAAGAAAGCAACTCATTTGGTTAAAAAGAGAACATCCTTATTTCACACAGGACAGTGAAAGGGAATGACGGGTTTGTTTTCTCAACAAACTACATTAAAAAATGAAGCTAATCTATTAAGTTGTTAATCTTGTTAGATTACACAAACTAGGAAAATTTGATCTTGCTGTACTAGAGATTCTTCGTGAGAAAGCAACTCATTTGGAGAACAGAACGGGCTTATTTCACACAGTACTGTGTTCGGCAATGAATGTGTTTGTTTTCTAAACAAACTACGTTATAAATGAGGTGAATCTACTAAGTTGTACATCTTGTTAGATTACACAAACTAGGAAAGTTTGATCTTGCTGCCTGAAGATTCTGAAAATTCTCATGTAAGCTTATTTCAAAAGCAACTAAACAAACAATTTCGGAAAAAGCTAATCAATGTTGTATATCTTATTTCACAAACAGTTTATCAGTGTTAAGAAAGCAAATGAAGGTGTTTGTTTTTAAACAAACAACGTTAAATATTAAGGTAATCTATTAAGTTGAACATTTTGTTAGATTACACAAACTAGGAAAGTTTGATCTTGCTGCACTGAAGACTCTTCTTAAAAAAGCAACTCATTCGGAGAACAGAACTAGCTTATTTCACACAGTACAGTGGTCCGTAATGAAGGGCTTTGTTTTCCAAACAAACTACTTTACAAATGAAGGTAATCTATTAAGTTGTACATCTTGTTAGATTACACAAACTAGGAAAGTTTGATCTTGATGCACTGAAGACTCTTCGTTAGAAAGTAACTCATTGGGAAAAGAGAACTAGCTTATTTCACACAGTACAGTGTTCGGAAATGAAGGGGTTTGTTTTCTAAACAAACTACGTTAGAAATGAAGCTGATCTATTAAGTTACACATCATGTTAGATTACACAAACTAGGAAAGTTTGATCTTGCTGCACTGAAGACTCTTCGTAAGAAAGCAACTCATTAGAAAAAGCAGGGCCTTATTTCACACAGTACAAGGTTCAGAAATGAAGGTGTTTGTTTTCTAAACAAACTACGTTAGAAATGAAGCTAATCTACTAAGTTGTACATCTTGTTAGATTACACAAACTAGGAAAGTTTGATCTTGCTGCACTGAAGACTCTTACGTTAAAGCATGAACAGAGGTGGCTTATTTCTAAGTACAGTGTTTGGCAATGAAGGTGTTTGTTTTCTAAACAAACTACGTTAGAAATGAGGTGAATGTATTAAATTGTACATCTTGTTAGATTACACAAACTAGTAAAGTTTGATCTTCCTGCCCTGAAGATTCTTGTTAAAAAAGCAACACATTCAGAGAACAGAACGAGCTTATTTCACACAGTACAGTGTTCTGCAATGAAGGGGTTTGTTTTCTAAACAAACTACGTTAGAAATGAAGCTAATCCATTAAGTTGTACATCTTGTTAGATTACACAAACTAGGAATGTTTGATCTTGCTGCACTGAAGACTCTTCTTAAAAAGCAACTCATTCGGAAAAGAGAAAATCCTTATTTCAAACAGTACAGTGTTGCAATGAAGGGTTTGTTTTCTAAACAAACTAATTTAGAAATGAAGCTGATCTATTAAGTTGTACATCTTGTTAGATTACACAAACCAGGAAAGTTTGATCTTGCTGCACTGAATGTAAAAAGCAACTCATTCGGAAAAGAGAACATGCTTATTTCACACAGTACAGTGTTCGGCAATGAAGGGGTTTGTATTCTAAACAAACTACTTTAGAAATGAAGCTGATCTATTAAGTTGTACATCTTGTTAGATTACACAAACCGGGAAAGTTTGATCTTGGAGCACTGAAGACTCGTGGTAAGAAAGCAACTCATTCGGAAAAGAGAACATCCTTATTTCACACTGTGCAGTGTTTGGAAATGAAGGGTTTTGTTTTCTATACAAACTATGTTAGATATGAAGGTAATCTATTAAGTTGTACATCTTGTTAGATTACACAAACTAAGAAAGTTTGATCTTGCTGCACTGAAGACTCTTCGTAAGAAAGCAACTCATTCCGAGAACAGAACGGGCTTCTTTCACACAGTACTGTGTTCGGAAATGAAGGGGTTTGTTTTCTAAAGAAACTACGTTACAAATGAGGTGAATCTACTAAGTTGTACATCTTGTTAGATTACACAAACGAGGAAAGTTTGATCTTGCTGCACTGAAGATTCTTAATAAGAAAGCAAGTCATTCGGCAAAGAGAACAAGCTTATTTCCAACAGTATAGTGATTGTCAATGAAGGTTTTTGTTTTCTAAACAAACTACTTTAGAAATGAAGCTAATCTATTAAGTTGTACATCTTGTTAGATTACAATAACTAGGAAATTTTGATCTTGCCACACAGAAGACTTTACGTAAGAAAGCAACTCATTTGGAGAACAGAATGGGCTTAATTAACACAATACTGTGTTTGGCAATGAAAGTTTTTGTTTTCTAAATAAACTACGTTAATAATGAGGTGAATCTACTAAGTTGTACATCTTGTTAGATTACCCAAACTAGGAAAGTTTGATCTTGCTGCACTGAAGATTCTATTAAGTTCTACATCTTGTTAGGTTACACAAACCAGGAATGTTTGATCTTCCTGCATTCAAGACTCTTGGTAAGAAAGCAACTCATTCGGATAAGAGAACTAGCTTATTACACACAGTACAGTGTTCGGCAATGAAGGTGTTTGTTTTAAAAAAAAAACTAATTTAGAAATGAAGCTAATCTATTAAGTTGTATATCTTGTTAGATTACACAAACTAGGAAAGTTTGATCTTGCTGCACTGATGATTCTTGTTAAAAAAGCAACTTAGTCAGAGAACAGAACTAGCTTATTTCACACAGTACAGTATTCGGCAATGAAGGTGTTTGTTTTCTAAACAAACTACGTTAGAAATAAGGTGAATATACTAACTTGTATATCTTGTTAGATTACAGAAACTAGGAAAGTTTGTTCTTCCTGCACTGAAGATTCTTGTTAAAAAAGCAACTCATTCAGCGAACAGAACTAGCTTATTTCAAACAGTACAGTGTTCGGCAATGAAGGGGTATGTTTTCTAAACAAACTAATTTAGAAATTAAGCTAATCTATTATGTTGTATATCTTGTTAGATTACACAAACCAGGAAAGTTTGATCTAGCTGCACTGAAGACTCTTCGTAAGAAAGCAACTCATTGGGAAAAGAGAACAAGCTTATTTCACACAGTACAGTGTTTGGCAATGAAAGTGTTTGTTTTCTAAACAAACAACGTTAGAAATGAAGGTAATTTATTAAGTTGCACATCTTGTTAGATTACACAAATTGGGAAATTTTGATCTTCCTGCACTGAAGACTTTTCTTAAAAAAGCAACTAATTCTGAGAACACAACTAGCTTATTTCACACAGTACAGTGTTCGGCAATGAAGGGGTTTGTTTTCTATACAAACTACTTTAGAAATGAAGCGAATCTATTAAGTTGTACATCTTGTTAGATTACACAAACCAGGAAAGTTTGATCTTGCTGCAATGAAGACTCTTTGTAAGAAAGCAACTCATTGGGAAAAGAGAACTGGCTTATTTCACACAGTAAAGTGTTCGACAATGAAGGTGTTTGTTTTCTAAACAAACTACGTTAGAAATTAAGGTAGTCTACTAAGTTGTACACCTTGTTAGATTACACAAAGTAGGAAAGTTTGATCTTCCTGCACTGAAGACCTTCGTAAGAAAGCAAGTCATTCGAAAAAGAGAGCATCCTTATTTCACACAGTACAAGGTTTGGAAATGAATGGGTTTGTTTTCTTAACAAACTACGTTAGAAATGAAGCTAATCTATTAAGTTGTACATCGTGTTAGATTACACAAACTAGGAAAGTTTGATCTTGCTTCACTGAAGACTCTTCGTAATAAAGCAACTCATTTGGCGAACAGAACGGGCTTATTTCACAGAGTACAGTGTTTGGCAATGAAGGTGTTTGTTTTCTAAACAAACTATGTTAGAAATGAGGTGAATGTACTAAATTGTACATCATCTTAGATTACACAAACTAGGAAAGTATGATCTTCCTGCACTGAAGATTCTTGTTAAAAAAGCAACTCATTAAGAGAAAAGTACTAGCTTATTTTAAACATTACAGTGTTCGGAAATGAAGGGGTTTGTTTTCTAAAGAAACTACGTTAGAAATGAAAGTAATGTATTAAGTTGTACATCTTGTTAGATTACACAAACTAGGAATGTTTGATCTTGCTGCACTGAAGACTATTCGTAGAAAGCAACTCATTCGGAAAAGAGAAAATCCTTATTTCAAACAGTGCAGTGTTCGGCAATGAAGGGATTCGTTTTCTAAACAAACTAATTTAGAAATGAAGCTGATCTATTAAGTTGTGCATCTTTTTAGATTACCCAAACCAGGAAAGTTTGATCTTGCGGCACTGAAGACTCTTCATAAGAAAGCAACTCATTCGGAAAAGACAACTAGCTTACTTCACAAAGTACAGTGATTGGCAATGAAGGTGTTTGTTTTCTAAACAAACTACATTAGAAATGAGGTGAATCTACTATGTTGTAAATCTTGTTAGATTACAAAAACTAGGAAAGTTTGATCTTGGTGCACTGAAGATTCTATTAAGTTGTACATCATGTTAGAATACACAAAACAGGAATGTTTGATCTTGCTGCACTAAAGACTCTTGGTACGAAAGCAACTCATTCGGATAAGAGAACTAGCTTATTTCACACATTACAGTGCTCGCCGATGAAGGTGTTTCGTTTCTAAACAAACTAAGTTAGAAATGAAGCTAATCTATTAAGTTGTACATCTTGTTAGATTACACAAACTAGGAAAGTTTGATCTTGCTGCACTGAAGACTCTTCGTAAGAAAGCAACTCATTCGGAAAAGAGAACATCATTATTTCATACAGTACAGTGTTCGGAAATGAAGGGGTTGGTTTTCTAAACAAACTACGTTAGAAACAAAGCTAATCTATTAAGTTGCAAATCTTGTTAGATTACACAAAATAGGAAAGTTTGATCTTGTTGCACTGAAGACTCTTCGTAAGAAAGCAACTCATTCGGAAAAGAGAACTAGCTTATTTCACACATCACAGTGTTTGGCAATGAAGGTGTTTGTTTTCTGAACAAACTACCTTAGAAATGAAGCTAATCTATTAAGTTGTACATCTTGATAGATTACACAAACCAGTAAAGTTTGATCTTGCTGCATTGAAGTCTCTTGGTAAGAAAGGAACTCATTCAGAAAAGAGAACTAGCTTATTTCACAAAGTACAGTGTTTGGCAATGAAGCGGTTTGGTTTCTAAACAAACTACGTTAGAAATGAACCTAATCTATTATGTTGTACATCTTGTTAGATTACACAAACCAGGAAAGTTTGATCTTGTCGCACTGAAGACTCTTCGTAAGAAAGTAACTCATTTGGAATATAGAACAAGCTATTTCACACAGTACAGTGTTCGGCAACGAAGGTGTTTGTTTTCAAAACAAACAACGTTAGAGATGAAGCTAATCTATTAATTTGTACAACTTGTTAGATTACACAAACTAGGAAAGTTTGATCTTGCTGCACTGAAGAGTCTTCGTAAGAAAGCAAATCATTCAGAGAACAGAACAGGCTTAATTCACACAGTACTGTGTTTGGCAATGAAGGTGTTTGTTTCTAAACAAACTACGTTAGAAATGAGGTGAATCTACTAAGTTGTATATCTTGTTAGATTACACCAACTAGGAAAGTTTGATCTTCCTGCACTGAAGATTCTTGTTAAAAAAGCAACTCATTCATAGAACAGAACTAGCTTATTTCACAGAGTACAGTGTTCATCAATGAAGAGGTTTGTTTTCTAAACAAACTACATTAGAAATGACTCTAATCTATTAAGTTGTACATCTTGTGAGATTACACAAACTAGGAATGTTTGATCTTGCTGCACTGAAGACTCTTCGTAAGAAAGCAACTCATTTGGAGAAAAGAACGGGCTTATCTCACACAGTACTGTGTTCGGCAATGAAGGTGTTTCTTTTCTAAACAAAGTACGTTAGAAATGAGGTGAGTCTACTAAGTTGTACCTCTTGTTAGATTACACAAACCAGGAAAGTTTGATCTTGGAGCAAATAAGACTCTTGGTAAGAAAGCAACTCATTCGGAAAAGATAACTAGCTTATTTCACACATTACAGTGTTTGGCAAAGAAGGTCTTTGTTTTCTGAATAAACGACGTTAGAAATGAAGCTGATCTATTAAGTTGTACATCATCTTAGATTACACAAACTAGGAAAGTTTGATCTTGCTGCCCTGAAGACTCTTCGTAAGAAAGCAACTCATTCAGAGAACAGAATGGGCTTATTTCACACAGTACTGTGTTCGGCAATGAAGGTGTTTGTGTTCTGAACAAACTACGTTAGAAATGAGGTGAATCTACTAAGTTGTACATCTTGTTAGATTACACAAACTAGGAAAGTTTGACATTGCTGCACTGAAGATTCTGTTAAGTTGTACATGTTGATAGATTTCACAAACCAAGAAAGTTTGATCTTGCTGCACGGAAAATTCTATTAAGTTGTACATCTTGTTACATTACACAAACCAGGAAAGATTGATCTTGCTGCACTGAAGACTCTTGGTAAGAAAGCAACTCATTCGGAAAAGAATACTAGCTTATTTCACACAGTACAGTGTTCAGCAGTGAAGGTGTTTGTTTTCGAAACAAACTACTTTACAAATGAAGCTAATCTATTAAGTTGTATATCTTGTTAGGTTACACAAACCAGGAAAGTTTTATCTTGCTGCACTGAAGACTCTTCGTAAGAAAGCAACTCATTTGGAGAACAGAACAGGCTTATTTCACACAGTAGTGTGTTCGGCAATGGAGGTGTTTGTTTTCTAAACAAAATACGTTAGAAATGAGGTGAATCTACTAAGTTGTACATCTTGTTAGATCACACAAACTAGGAAAGGTTGATCTTGCTGCACTGAAGACTCTTCTTAAAAAAATCAACTCATTCGAGGAACAGAACTAGCTTATTTCACACTGTACAGTGTTCGGCAATGAAGGTGTTGGTTTCCTAAAAAAAGTACGTTAGAAATGAAGGTAATCTACTAAGTTGTACATCTTGTTAGATTACATGAACTAGGAAAGTTTGATCTTGCTGCAGTGAAGATTCTTCGTAAGAAAGCAACTCATTCGGAAAGAGAAAATACTTATGTCACACAGTATAAGGTTCGGAAATGAAGGGGTTTGTTTTCTCAACAAACTACCTTAGAAATGAAGCTAATCTATTAAGTTGTACATCTTGTTAGATTACACAAACTAGGAAAGTTTCATCTTCCTGCAAGGAAGTCTCTTCGTAAGAAAGCAACTCATATGGAGAACAGAATGGGCTTATTTCACACAGTACCGTGTTTGCCAATGAAGGTGTTTGTTTTCTAAACAAACTGCGTTAGAAATGAGGTGATTCTACTAAGTTGTACAACTTGTTAGATTACACAAACTAGGAAAGATCGTTCTTCCTGCACTGAAGATTCTTGTTAAAAAAGTAATTCATTCCTACAACAGAACTAGCTTATTTCAAAAAGGACAGTGTTCGGCAATGAAGGGGTTTCTTTTCTAAACAAACTACCTTAGAAATGAAGCTAATCTAATAAGTTGCACATCTTGTTAGATTTCACAAACCAGGAAAGTTTGATCTTGCTGCACTGAAGACTCATCGTAAGAAAGCAACTCATTCGGAAAAGAGAACTAGCTTATTTCACACAGTAGAGTTTTTGGCAGACGGTGTTTGTTTTCTAAACAAACTACGTTAGACATGAGGTGAATCTACTAAGTTTTACATCTTGTTAGATTCCAGAAACTAGGAAAGTTTGGTCTTGCTGCACTGAAGATTCTTCTTAAAAAAGCAACTCATTCCGAGAACAGAACTAGCTTATTTCACACAGTACAGTGGTCGACCATGAAGCGGTTTGTGATCTAAACAAACTACTTTAGAAATTAAGCTAATCTATTAAGTTGTACATCTTGTTAGATTACACAAACCAGGAAAGTTTGATCTTGCTGCACTGAAGACTCTTCGTAAGAAAGCAACTCATTCGGAAAATAGAACAAGCTTATTTCACACAGTACAGGGTTTAGCAATGAAGGTGTTTGTTTTCTAAACAAACAATGTTAGAAATGAAGGTAATCTATTACGTTGTACATCTTGTTATATTACAAAAACTAATAAAGTTTGTTCTTCGTGCACTGAAGATTCCTGTTAAAAAAGTAACTTATTCAGAGAAAAGAACTAGCTTATTTTAAACAGTACCGTGTTCGGCAATGATGGTGTTTGTTTTCTAAAGAAACTAGGTTAGAAAGGGGTTGAATCTACTAAATTGTACATCTTGTTAGATTACACAAACTAGGAAAGTTTCATCTTGCTGCACTGAAGACTCTTCCTAAGAAAGCAACTCATTCCGAGAACAGAACTAGTTTATTTCAAGGCGTACCATGTTCGGAAATGAATTTGTTTGCTTTCTAAACAAACTAGGTTAGAAAGGCGTTGAATCAACTAAGGTGTGTATCTTGTTAGATTACACATACTAGGAAAGTTGGTCTCCCTGCACTGAATACTCTTAGTGAGACAGTTATTCCTTCTGAGAACAGAACTAGCTTATTTCACACAGTAGAGTGTTGGGAAATGAAGGTGTTTGTTTTCTAAAGAAACTACGTTAGAAATGAGTTGAATCTACTAAGTTGTGCATCTTGTGAGATTACACAAACTAGGAAAGTGTAAGCATGTAGAACTCAACACTCTTCGTAGTAAAGCACCTCATTCCGAGAACAGAACTAGCTTATTTCACACAGTACAGTATTCGGCAATGAAGATGTTTGTTTTCTAAAGAAACTACGTTAGAATTGAAACTAATTTTCTAAATTGTACATCTTCTTAGATTACCCAAACTAGGAAAGTTTTATCTTGTAGAACTGAACACTATTCAGAGGAAAGGAACTCATTCCGAAAACAGAACTAGCTTATTTCACACTGTAAAGTGTTCGGCAATGAAGGTGTTTGTTTTCTAAAGAAACTATGTTAGAAATGAGTTGAATCTACTAAGTTGTACATCTTGTGAGATTACACAAACTAGGAAAGTTTGAACTTGTAGAACTGCACAGTCTTCATACAAAAGCAACTCACTCCAAGAACAGAACCAGCTTATTTCACACCGTACAGTGTTCAGCAATGAAGGTGTTTGTTTTCCAAAGAAACTAGGTTATAAAGGCGTTGAATCTACTAAGTTGTACATCTTGTTAGATTACACAAAGAAAGAAAGTTTAATCTTGTGGCAATGAAGACTCTTAATAAGATACCAACTCATTCTGAGATCATAACTAGCTTATTTCACACAGTACAGTGTTCAGAAATGAAGGTGTTTGTTTTCTAATGAAACTAAGGTAGAAATGAAGCTAATCAACTAAACTGTACATCTTGTTCGATTACACAAACTAGGAAATTTTGACCTTGTAAAACTCAACACTCTTCCTAAGAAAGCAGCTCATTCCGAGAACAGAACTAGCTTATTTCACAGAGTAAAGTGTTGGGCAATGAAGGTATTTGTTTTCTAAAGAAACTAGGTTAGAAATGAGTTGAATCTATTCAGTTGTACATCTTGTGAGATTACACAAACTAGGAAAGTTTGAACTTCTAGAACTCAACACTCTTTGCAGAAAAGCAACGCATTTGGAGAACAGAACTAGCTTATTTCACACCGTATAGTGGTCGGCAATGAAGTTTTTTTTTTTCTGAAGAAAATAAGTTAGAAATGAAGATAATTAACTAAAGTTTACATCTTCTTAGATTACACAAACTGGGAAAGTTTGACCATGTAGAACTCAACACTCTTCGTAAGAAAGCAGCTCATTCTGAGAACACAACCAGCTTATTCACACCATAAGGTGTTTGGCAATGAAGGTATTTGTTTTCTAACGAAACTAGGTTAGACAGGGGTTGAATCTACAGAGTTGCACATCTTGTTAGATTACACAAACTAGCAAAGTTATATCTTGCTGCACTGAAGACTCTTCGTGAGAAAGCAACTCATTCCGATAACAGAACTAGCTTATTTCACACAGTACAGTGTTGGGCAATGAAGGCGTTTGTTTTCTAAAGAAACTATGTTAGAAATGAGTTGGATCTACTAAGTTGTACATCTTGTGAGATTACACAAACTAGGAAAGTTTGAATTTGTAGAACTCAACACTCTTCATAGAAAAGGAACTCATTCAGAGAAGAGAACTAGCTTATTTCACACAGTACAGCGTTCGGCAATGAAGTTGTTTGCTTTCTAAAGAAACTATGTTAGAAATGAAGCTAATTTTCTAAATTGCACATCATCTTAGATTACACAAACTCAGAAAGTTTTAACTTGTAGAACTCAACACTCTTCATAGGAAAGGAATTCATTCCGAAAACAGAACTAGGTTATATCACACCGTAAAGTGTTCGGCAATGAAGGTGTTTGTTTTCTAAACAAAGTTCGTTAGAAATGAGTTGAATCTATTAAGTTGTATATATTGTCAGATTACACAAACTAGGAAAGTTTGAACTTGTAGAACTCAACACTCTTCGTACAAAAGCAACGCACTCCGAGAACAGAACTAGCTTATTTCACACAGTACAATGTACGGCAATGAAGGTGTTTGTTTTCTAAAGAAACTAGGTTATAAAGGCGTTGAATCTACTAAATTGTACATCTTGTTAGATTACACAAACTAAGAAAGTTTAATCTTGCTGCACTGAAGACTCTTCATAAGAAAGCAACTCATTCTGAGATCAGAACTAGCTTATTTCACACCATACAGTGTTCGGCAATACAGTTGTTTGTTTTCTAAAGAAACTAAGTTAAAAATGAAGCTAATTTAATAAACTGTACATGTTCTTAGAATACACAAACTAAGAAAGTTTGAACTTGTAGAACTCAACACTCTTCATAAGAAAGCAGCTCATTCCGAGAACACAACTAGCTTATTCACACCATACCGTGTTCGGCAATGAAGGTGTTTGTTTTCTAAAGAAACTAGGATAGAAAGGGGTGGAATCTACTAAGTTGTATATCTTGTTAGATTACACAAACTAGGAAAGTTTTACCTTGTAGAACTCAAGACTCTTCGTAGAAAAGGAACTCATTCCGAAAACAGAACCAGCTTATTTCACACGGTAAATTGTTCGGCAATGAAGGTGTTTGTTTTCTAAAGAAACTATGTTAGAAATGAGTTGAATCTACTAAGTTGTACATCTTGTGAGATTACACAAACTAGGAAAGTTTGAACTTGTAGAACTGCACAGTCTTCATACAAAAGCAACTCACTCCGAGAACAGAACCAGCTTATTTCACACCGTACAGTGTTCGGCAATGAAGGTGTTTTTTTTTTTTTCCAAAGAAACTAGGTTATAATGCGTTGAATCTACTAAGTTGTACATCTTGTTAGATTACACAAAGAAAGAAAGTTTAATCTTGTGGCAATGAAGGCTCTTAGTAAGATACCAACTCATTCTGAGACCATAACTAGCTTATTTCACACCGTACAGTGTTCAGCAACGAAGGTGTTTGTTTTCTAACGAAACTAAGGTAGAAATGAAGCTAATTAACTAAACTGTACATCTTGTTCGATTACACAAACTAGGAAAGTTTGACCTTGTAAAACTCAACACTCTTCCTAAGAAAGCAGCTTATTCCGAGAACAGAACTAGCTTATTTCACACAGTACAGTGTTGGGCAATGAAGGTATTTGTTTTCTAAAGAAACTAGGTTAGAAATGAGTTGAATCTATTAAGCTGTACATCTTGTGAGATTACACAAACTAGGAAAGTTTGAACTTCTAGAACTCAACACTCTTTGCAGAAAAGCAACGCATTCGGAGAACAGAACTAGCTTATTTCACACCGTATAGTGGTCGGCAATGAAGTTTTTTTTTTTTTCAGAAGAAAATAAGTTATAAATGAAGATAATTAACTAAAGTGTACATCTTCTTAGATTACACAAACTGGGAAAGTTTGACCATGTAGAACTCAACACTCTTCGTAAGAAAGCAGCTCATTCTGAGAACACAACCAGCTTATTCACACCGTAAGGTGTTTGGCAATGAAGGTGTTTGTTTTCTAACGAAACTAGGTTAGACAGGGGTTGAATCTACAAAGTTGTACATCTTGTTAGATTACACAAACTAGTAAAGTTATATCTTGCTGCACTGAAGACTCTTTGTGAGAAAGCAACTCATTCCGATAACAGAACTAGCTTATTTCACACAGTACAGTGTTGGGCAATGAAGGCGTTTGTTTTCTAAAGAAACTATGTTAGAAATGAGTTGGATCTACTAAGTTGTACATCTTGTGAGATTACACAAACTAGGAAAGTTTGAATTTGTAGAACTCAACACTCTTCATAGAAAAGGAACTCATTCAGAGAAGAAAACTAGCTTATTTCACACAGTACAGTGTTCGGCAATGAAATTGTTTGCTTTCTAAAGAAACTATGTTAGAAATGAAGCTAATTTTCTAAATTGCACATCATCTTAGATTACACAAACTCAGAAAGTTTTAACTTGTAGAACTCAACACTCTTCATAGGAAAGGAATTCATTCCGAAAACAGAACTAGGTTATATCACACCGTAAAGTGTTCGGCAATGAAGGTGTTTGTTTTCTAAACAAAGTTCGTTAGAAATGAGTTGAATCTACTACGTTGTATATATTGTCAGATTACACAAACTAGGAAAGTTTGAACTTGTAGAACTCAACACTCTTCATAAGAAAGCAGCTCATTCCGAGAACACAACTAGCTTATTCACACCATACCGTGTTCTGCAATGAAGGTGTTTGTTTTCTAAAGAAACTAGGATAGAAAGGGGTGGAATCTACTAAGTTGTACATCTTGTTAGATTACACAAACTAGGAAAGTTTTACCTTGTAGAACTCAAGACTCTTCGTAGAAAAGGAACTCATTCCAAAAACAGAACTAGCTTATTTCACACGTAAATTGTTCGGCAATGAAGGTGTTTGTTTTCTAAAGAAACTATGTTAGAAATGGGCTGAATCTACTAAGTTGTACATCTTGTGAGATTACACTAACTAGGAACGTTTGAACTTGTAGAACTCAACAATCTTCGTAGAAAAGCAACTCATTCCGAGAACAGAACTAGCGTATTTCACACCGTAAATTGTTTGGCAATGAAGTTGTTTGTTTTCTAAAAAAACTGTTAGAAATTAAGCTAATTTACTAAAATGTACATGTTGTTAGATTACACAAACTAGGAAAGTTTGAACTTGTAGAACTCAACACTCTTCCTAAGAAAACAACTCATTCCGAGAACAGAACTAGCTTATTTCACACCGTACACTGTTTGGCAATGAAGGTGTTTGCTTTCTAAAGAAACTAGGTTAGAAAGGGCTTGACTCTACTAAGTTTATATCTTGTGAGATTACACAAACTAGGAAAGTTTGAACTTGTAGAACTCAACACTCTTCGTAGAAAAGCCACTCATTCTAAAACAGAACCAGTTTATTTCACACCGTACAGTGTTCGGCAATGAAGTTGTTTGTTTTCTAAAGAAACTAAGTTAGAAATGAAGCTAATTTACTAAACTGTACATCTTCTTAGATTACACAAACTAGGAAAGTTTGAACTTGTAGAACTCAACACTATTCCTGAGAAAGCAGCTCACTCTGGGAACACAAGTAGCTTATTCACACAGTACAGTGTTCGGCAATGAAGGTGTTTGTTTGCTAAAGAAACTAGGTTAGAAAGGGGTGGAATCTACTAAGTTGTACATCTTGTTCGAGTACACAAACTAGGATAGTTTGATCTTTCTGCACTGAAGACTGTTCGTGAGAAAGCAACTCATTCCGATGACAGAGCTAGCTTATTTCACACAGTACAGTGTTGGGCAATGAAGGTGTTTGGTTTCTAAATAAATTACATTAGAAATTAGTTGAATCAACTAAGTTGTACATCTTGTGAGATTACACAAACTAGGAAAGTTTGAATTTATAGAACTCAACACTCGTCATAGAAAAGCAACTCATTCTGAGAAGAAGAGAACCAGCTTATTTCACACAGTGCAGTGTTCGCCAATGAAGTTGGTTGTTTTCTAAATAAACTACGTTAGAAATGAAACTAATTTTCTAAATTGTACATCTTCTTAGATTACAGAAACTATGAAAGTTTTAACTTTTAGAACTCAACACTCTTCGTAGGAACGGAACCCATTCCGAAAACAGAACTAGCTTACTTCACACCGTAAAGTGTTTGGCAATGAAGGTGTTTGTTTTCTAAACAAACTTCGTTAGAAATGAGTTGAATCTACTAAGTTGTACATCTTGTGAGATTACACAAACTAGGAAAGTTTGAACTTGTAGAACTCAACACTCTTCATAGAAAAGCAACTCATTCTGAGAAGAGAACTAGCTTATTTCACACAGTACAGTGTTAAGCCAATGAAGTTGGTTGTTTTCTAAAGAAAATACGGTAGAAAAGAAACTAATTTTCTAAATTGTACATCTTCGTAGATTACACAAACGAAGAAAGTTTTAACTTGTAGAACTCAACAGTCTTCGTAGGAAAGGACCTCATTCGAAAACAGAAGTAGCTGATTTCACACCGTAAAGTGTTGGCAATGAAGGTGTTTGTTTTCTAAACAAACTTCGTTAGAAATGACTTGAATCTACTAAGTTGTACATCTTGTGAGATTACACAAACTAGGAAATTTTGAACTTGTAGAACTCAACACTCTTTGTAGAAAAGCAACTCATTCCGAGAACAGAACTATCTTATTTCACAACATACAGTGTTGGGCAATGAAGGTGTTTGTTTTCTTAACAAACTAGGTTAGAAAGGCGTTGAATATCCTAAATAGTTCATCTTGTTTGATTACGCAAACTAGGAAAGTTTGATCTTGCTGCACTGAAGATTCTTCGTAAGAAAGCAACTCATTTTGAGAATAGAACGAGCTTATTTCACACCGTAGAGTGTTTGGGAAAGAAGTTGTTTGTTTGCTAAAGAAACTAAGTTAGTAATGAAAGTAATATAGTAAACTGTACATCTTCTTAGATTACACAAACTAGGAAAGTTTGATCTTGTAGAACTCAACAGTCTTCATAAGAAAGCAGCTCATTCCGAGAACACAACTAGCTTATTTACACCGTACCGTGTTCAGCAATGAAGGTGTTTGTTTTCTAAAGGAACTAGGTTAGAAAGGGGTGGAATCTACTAAGTTGTACATCTTGTTCGAGTACACAAACTAGGATAGTTTCATCTTTCTGCACTGAAGACTGTTCATGAGAAAGCAACTCATTCTGAGAACAGAACTAGCTTATTTCACACCGTACAGTGTTCGGCAGTGAAGGTGTTTGTTTTCCAAAGAAACTAGGTTATAAAGAGGTGGAATCTACTAAGTTTTATATCTTGTTAGTTTACACAAACTAGGAAAGTTTGATCTTGGTGCACTGAAGACTTTTGTAAGAAAGCAACTCATTCTGAGAACAGAACTAGCTTATTTCACACCATACAGTGTTTGGCAATGAAGTTGTTTGTTTTTTAAAAAACTAACTTAGAAATGAAGCTAATTTACTAAACTGTACATCTTCCTAGATAACACAAACGAGGATAGTTTAAAATTGTAGAACTCAACACTCTTAGTAAGAAAGCAACTCATTACGAGAACAGAACTAGCTTATTCACACCGTACAGTGTTTGGCAATGAGAAGTGTTTGTTTTCTAAAGAAACTACATTAGAAAGGGGTTGAATCGACTAAGTTGTACATCTTGGTAGATCACACAAACTAGGAAAGTTTAATCTTGCTGTACTGAAGACTCTTCGTTAAGAAAGCAACTCATTCTGAGAACAGAACTAGCTTATTTCACCGTACAGTGTTCAGCAATGAAGTTATTTCTTTTCTAAAGAAACTAAGTTAGTCATGAAGCTAATTTACTAAACTGTACATCTTCTTAGATTACACAAACTAAGAAAGTTTGAACTTGTAGAACTCAACACTATTCCTGAGAAAGCAGCTCACTCTGGGAACACAACTAGCTTATTCACACAGTACAGTGTTCGGCAATGAAGGTGTTTGTTTGCTAAAGAAACTAGGTTAGAAAGGGGTGGAATCTACTAAGTTGTATATCTTGTTCGATTACACAAACTAGGATAGTTTCATCTTGCTGCACTGAAGACTCTTCTTGAGAAAGCTACTCATTCTGAGAACTGAACTAGCTTATTTCACACCATACAGTGTTCGGCCATGAAGGTGTTTGTTTTCCAAACAAACTAGGTTAGAAAGGGGTTGAATCGACTAAGTTGTACATCTTGTTACATTACACAAACTAGGAAAGTTTAATCTTGCTGCACTGAAGATTCTTGTTAAGAAAGCAACTCATTCCGAGAACAGAACGAGCTTATTTCACACCGTACAGTGTTCGGCAATGAAGGTGTTTGTTTTTTAAACAAACTAGGTTAGAAAGGCGTTGAATCTACTAAATTGTACATCTTGTTAGATTATACAAACTAGAAAAGTTTAATCTTGCTGCCCTGAAGACTCTTCGTGAGCAAGCAACTCATTCTGATAACAGAAGTAGCTTATTTCACACTGTACAGTGTTCGGCAATGAAGGTGTTTGTTTTCTAAAGAAACTAAGTTAGAAATGAAGCTAATATAGTAAAAGGTACATATTCTTAGATTACACAAACTAGGAAAGTTTCAACTTGTAGCACTGAACACTCCTCGTAAGAAAGCAGCTCCTTCCGAGAACACAACTAGTTATTCACACCGTACAGTGTTTCGCAATGAAGGTGTTTGTTTTCTAAAGAAACTAGGTTAAAAAGGGTTGAATGCACTAAGTTGTACATCTTGTTAGATTACACAAACTAGGAGAGTTTAATCTTGCTGCACTGAAGACTCTTCGTAAGAATGCAACTCATTTGGAAACAGACCTAGCTTATTTCACACCTACAGTGCTGAAATGAAGTTTTTGTTTTCTAAAGAAACTAGGTTAGAAAGGGATTGAATCTACGAAGTTGTACACCTTGTTAGGTTACACAAACTAGAAATTTTGGTCTTGCTGCACTGAATACTCTTAGTGAGAAAGCAACTCATTCTGAGAAGAGAACCAGCTTGTTTCACACAGTAGAGTGTTGGGAAATGAAGGTGTTTGTTTTCTAAAGAAACTACGCTAGAAATGAGTTGAATCCACTAAGTTGTACATCTTTGTGAGGTTACACAAACTAGGAAAGTTTGATCTTGCTGCAGTGAAGACTCTTAATGAGAAAGCAACTCATTCCGATAACAGAACTAGATTATTTCACACAGTACAGTGTTGGGCAATGAAGATGTTTGTTTTCTAAAAGAAACTACGTGAGAAATGAGTAGAATCTACTAAGTTGTACATCTTGTTAGATTACACAAACTAGGAAAGTTTGAACATGTAGAACTCAACACTTTTCGTAGAAAAGCAACTCATTCTGAGAACAAAACTAGCTTATTTCACACTGGACAGTGTTTGGCAATGAAGGTGTTTGTTTTCTAAATAAACTAGGTTAGAAAGAGGTTGAATCTACCAAGTTGTACATCCTGTTAGATTACACAAACTAGGAAAGTTTAAATGTGCTGCAATCAAGACTCTTCTTAAGAAAGCAAATCATTCTGAAAACAGAACTAGCTTATTTCATACTGCAGAATGTTCGTCAATGAAGTTGTTTGTTTTCTAAAGAAACTAAGTTGGAAATGAAGCTAATTTAGTAAACTGTACATCTTCTTAGATTACACAAACTAAGAAAATTAAAATTTGTAGCACTCAATGATTCATTGTAGAAAAGCAACTCATTCCGAGAACAGAACTACCTTATTTCACACCAGTACAGTGTTGGAAATGAAGGTGTTTGTTTTCTCAAGAAACTAGGTTAGAAATGGGTTGAATCTACTAAATTGTACATCTTGTTAGATTACAAAAAGTAGGAAAGTTTAATCTTGCTGCACTGAAGACTCTTGTAAGAAAAGCAACTCATTCGAGAACAGAACTAGCTTATTTCAAAACTTACAGTGTCCGGCAATGAAGGTGTTTGTTTTCTAAAGAAACTATGTTAGAAAGGGGTTGAATCTACTAAATTGTACATCTTGAGAGATTACACAAACTAGGAAAGTTTGGTCTTGCTGCACTGAAGACTCTTAGTAAGAGAAAGCAACTCATTCTGAGAACATAACCAGCTTATTTCACACAGTATAGTGTTGGAAAATGAAGGTGTTTGTTTTCTCAAGAAACTACGTTAGAAATGGGTTGAATCTACTAAGTTGTACATCTTGTTAGATTACACAAACTAGGAAAGTTTGAACATGTAGAACTCAACACTCTTCGTAGAAAAGCAACTCATTCCGAGAACAGGACTAGCTTATTTCACACAGTACAGTGTTTGGCAATGAAGGTGTTTCTTTTCTAAACAAACTAGGCTAGAAAGGCATTGAATCTACTAAATTGTACATTTTGTTAGATTACACAAACTAGGAAAGTTTAATCTTGCTGCACTGAAGACTCTTTGTGAGAAAGCAACTCATTCTGAGAACAGAACTAGCTTATTTCACACAGTACAGTGTTCGACAATGAAGTTGTTTGTTTTCTAAAGAAACTAAGTTAGAAATGAAGCTAATTTACTAAACTGTACATATACTTAGATTACACCAACTAGGAAAGTTTGAACTTGTGAACACAACACTCTTCGTAAGAAAGCAGCTCATTCTGAGAACACAACTAGTTATTCACACTGTAGAGGTGTTGTTAATGAAAGTGTTTGTTTTCTAAAGAAACTAGGTTAGAAATGGGTTGAATCCACTAAGTTGTACATCTTGTTAGATTACACAAACTACGAAAGTTTAATCTTGCTGCACTGAAGACTCTTTCGTAAGAATGCAACTCATTTCGGCAACAGACCTAGCTTATTTCACCCTACAGTGCTTGGAAATGAAGTTGTTTTTTTTCTAAACAAACTAGGTTAGAAGGGGTTGAATCTACGAAGTTGTACATCTTGTTAGGTTACACAAACTAGGAAAGTTTAATCTTGCTGCACTGAAGACACTTAGTAAGAAAGCAACTCTTTCTTAGAACAGAACTAGCTTATTTCACACCGTACAGTGTTCGGAAATGAAGTTGTTTGTTTTCTAAAGAAACTAAGTTAGAAATGAAGCTAATTTACTAAACTGTACATCTTCTTAGATTACACAAACTATGAATGTTTGAACTTGTAGACCTCAACAATTTTCGTAAGAAAGCAACTCATTCTGAGAACACAATTAGCTTATTCACAAACAGTACAGTGTTTGGCAATGAAGGTGTTTGTTTTCTAAAGAAACTAGGTTAGAAATGGGTTGAATCTACTAAATTGTACATCTTGTTAGATTACACAAACAAGGAAAGTTTAATCTTGCTGCACTAAGACTCTACGTAAGAAAACAATTCATTCCCGAGAACAGAACTAGGTTATTTCAAACCTTACAGTGTCTGGCAATGAAGGTGTTTGTTTTCTAAACAAACTATGTTAGAAAGGGTTGAATCTACAAAATTGTATATCTTGTTAGATTACACAAACTAGGAAAGTTTGGTCTTGCTGCACTGAAGACTCTTCATGAGAAAGCAACTCATTCCAATAACAGAACCAGCTGATTTCACACAGTAGAGTGTTGGAAAATGAAGGTGTTTGTTTTCTAAAGAAACTACGTTAGAAATGAGTTGATACTACTAAGTTGTACATCTTGTGAGATTACACAAACTAGGAAAGTTTGAACATGCTGAACTCAACACTCTTTGTAGAAAAGCAATATATTCCGAGAACAAAACTAGCTTATTTCACACTGGACAGTGTTCGGCAATGAAGGTGTTTGTTTTCTAAACAAACTAGGTTAGAAACATGGTTGAATCTATTAAGTTGTACATCTTGTTAGATTACACAAACTAGGAAAGTTTAAATGTGCTGAACTGAAGACTCTTCGTAAGAAAGCAACTCATTCTGAGAACAGAACTAGCTTATTTCACACTGCAGAATGTTTCTCAATGAAGTTGTTTGTTTTCTAAATAAACTACGTTAGAAATGAAGCTAATTTAGTAAACTGTACATCTTCTTAGATTACACAAACCAGGAAAGTTTGAATTTGTAGAACTCAACACTCTTGGTAGAAAAGGAACTCATTCAGAACAGAACTACCTTATTTCACACCAGTACAGTGTTTGGAAATGAGGGTGTTTGGTTTCTAAAGAAACTATCTTAGAAGGGGATGAATCTATTAAATTGTACATCTTGTTAGATTACACAAACCAGGAAAGTTTGGTCTTGCTGCACTGTTTACTCTTAGTAAGAAAGCAACTCATTCTTAGAACAGAACAAGCTTATTTCACACAGTACAGTGTTGGAAAATGAAGGTGTTTGTTTTCAAAACAAACAACGTTAGAGATGAGTTGAATATATTAATTTGTACATCTTGTTAGATTACACAAACTAGGAAAGTTTGATCTTGCTGCACTGAAGAGTCTTCGTAAGAAAGCAAATCATTCAGAGAACAGAACAGGCTTAATTCACACAGTACTGTGTTCGCAATGAAGGTGTTTGTTTCTAAACAAACTACGTTAGAAATGAGGTGAATCTACTAAGTTGTATATCTTGTTAGATTACACCAACTAGAAAGTTTGATCTTCCTGCACTGAAGATTCTTGTTAAAAAAAGCAACTCATTCATAGAACAGAACTAGCTTATTTCACAGAGTACAGTGTTCATCAATGAAGAGGTTTGTTTTCTAAACAAACTACATTAGAAATGACTCTAATCTATTAAGTTGTACATCTTGTGAGATTACACAAACTAGGAATGTTTGATCTTGCTGCACTGAAGACTCTTCGTAAGAAAGCAACTCATTTGGAGAAAAGAACCAGCTTATCTCACACAGTACTGTGTTCGCAATGAAGTGTTTCTTTTTCTAAACAAAGTACGTTAGAAATGAGGTGAGTCTACTAAGTTGTACCTCTTGTTAGATTACACAAACCAGGAAAGTTTGATCTTGGAGCAAATAAGACTCTTGGTAAGAAAGCAACTCATTCGGAAAAGATAACTAGCTTATTTCACACATTACAGTGTTTGGCAAAGAAGGTCTTTGTTTTCTGAATAAACGACGTTAGAAATGAAGCTGATCTATTAAGTTGTACATCATCTTAGATTACACAAACTAGGAAAGTTTGATCTTGCTGCCCTGAAGACTTTCGTAGAAGAAAGCAACTCATTCAGAGAACAGAATGGGCTTATTTCACACAGTACTGTGTTCGCAATGAAGGTGTTTGTGTTCTGAACAAACTACGTTAGAAGTGAGGTGAATCTACTAAGTTGTACATATTGTTAGATTACACAAACTAGAAAGTTTGACATTGCTGCACTGAAGATTCTGTTAAGTTGTACATGTTGATAGATTTCACAAACCAAAGAAAGTTTGATCTTGCTGCACGGAAAATTCTATTAAGTTGTACATCTTGTTACATTACACAAACCAGGAAAGATTGATCTTGCTGCACTGAAGACTCTTTGGTAAGAAAGCAACTCATTCGAAAAGAATACTAGCTTATTTCACACAGTACAGTGTTCAGCAGTGAAGGTGTTTGTTTTCAAAAACAAACTACTTTACAAATGAAGCTAATCTATTAAGTTGTATATCTTGTTAGGTTACACAAACCAGAAAGTTTTATCTTGCTGCACTGAAGACTCTTTGTAAGAAAGCAACTCATTTGGAGAACAGAACAGGCTTATTTCACACAGTAGTGTGTTCGGCAATGGAGGTGTTTGTTTTCTAAACAAAATACGTTAGAAATGAGGTGAATCTACTAAGTTGTACATCTTGTTAGATCACACAAACTAGGAAAGGTTGATCTTGCTGCACTGAAGACTCTTCTTAAAAAAATCAACTCATTCGAGGAACAGAACTAGCTTATTTCACACTGTACAGTGTTCGCAATGAAGGTGTTGGTTTCTAAAAAAGTACGTTAGAAATGAAGGTAATCTACTAAGTTGTACATCTTGTTAGATTACATGAACTAGAAAGTTTGATCTTGCTGCAGTGAAGATTCTTTGTAAGAAAGCAACTCATTCGAAAGAGAAAATACTTATGTCACACAGTATAAGGTTGAAATGAAGGGGTTTGTTTTCTCAACAAACTACCTTAGAAATGAAGCTAATCTATTAAGTTGTACATCTTGTTAGATTACACAAACTAGGAAAGTTTCATCTTCCTGCAAGGAAGTCTCTTTTGTAAGAAAGCAACTCATATGGAGAACAGAATGGGCTTATTTCACACAGTACCGTGTTTGCCAATGAAGGTGTTTGTTTTCTAAACAAACTGCGTTAGAAATGAGGTGATTCTACTAAGTTGTACAACTTGTTAGATTACACAAACTAGGAAAGATCGTTCTTCCTGCACTGAAGATTCTTGTTAAAAAGTAATTCATTCCTACAACAGAACTAGCTTATTTCAAAAGGACAGTGTTGGGCAATGAAGGGGTTTGTTTTTCTAAACAAACTACCTTAGAAATGAAGCTAATCTAATAAGTTGCACATCTTGTTAGATTTCACAAACCAGGAAAGTTTGATCTTGCTGCACTGAAGACTCATCGTAAGAAAGCAACTCATTCGAAAAAGAGAACTAGCTTATTTCACACAGTAGAGTTTTTGGCAGACGGTGTTTGTTTTCTAAACAAACTACGTTAGACATGAGGTGAATCTACTAAGTTTTACATCTTGTTAGATTCCAGAAACTAGGAAAGTTTGGTCTTGCTGCACTAAAAGATTCTTCTTAAAAAAGCAACTCATTCCGAGAACAGAACTAGCTTATTTCACACAGTACAGTGGTCGACCATGAAGGTGTTTGTGATCTAAACAAACTACTTTAGAAATTAAGCTAATCTATTAAGTTGTACATCTTGTTAGATTACACAAACCAGGAAAGTTTGATCTTGCTGCACTGAAGACTCTTCGTAAGAAAGCAACTCATTCGGAAAATAGAACAAGCTTATTTCACACAGTACAGGGTTTAGCAATGAAGGTGTTTGTTTTCTAAACAAACAATGTTAGAAATGAAGGTAATCTATTACGTTGTACATCTTGTTATATTACAAAAACTAATAAAGTTTGTTCTTCTGCACTGAAGATTCCTGTAAAAAGTAACTTATTCAGAGAAAAGAACTAGCTTATTTTAAACAGTACCGTGTTCGGCAATGATGGTGTTTGTTTTCTAAAGAAACTAGGTTAGAAAGGGGTTGAATCTACTAAATTGTACATCTTGTTAGATTACACAAACTAGGAAAGTTTCATCTTGCTGCACTGAAGACTCTTCCTAAGAAAGCAACTCATTCCGAGAACAGAACTAGTTTATTTCAAGGCGCACCATGTTTGGAAATGAATTTGTTTGCTTTCTAAACAAACTAGGTTAGAAAGGCGTTGAATCAACTAAGGTGTGTATCTTGTTAGATTACACATACTAGGAAAGTTGGTCTCCTGCACTGAATACTCTTAGTGAGACAGTTATTCCTTCTGAGAACAGAACTAGCTTATTTCACACAGTAGAGTGTTGGGAAATGAAGGTGTTTGTTTTCTAAAGAAACTACGTTAGAAATGAGTTGAATCTACTAAGTTGTGCATCTTGTGAGATTACACAAACTAGGAAAGTGTAAGCATGTAGAACTCAACACTCTTCGTAGTAAAGCACCTCATTCCGAGAACAGAACTAGCTTATTTCACACAGTACAGTATTCGGCAATGAAGATGTTTGTTTTCTAAAGAAACTACGTTAGAATTGAAACTAATTTTCTAAATTGTACATCTTCTTAGATTACCCAAACTAGGAAAGTTTTATCTTGTAGAACTGAACACTATTCAGAGGAAAGGAACTCATTCCGAAAACAGAACTAGCTTATTTCACACTGTAAAGTGTTCGGCAATGAAGGTGTTTGTTTTCTAAAGAAACTATGTTAGAAATGAGTTGAATCTACTAAGTTGTACATCTTGTGAGATTACACAAACTAGGAAAGTTTGAACTTGTAGAACTGCACAGTCTTCATACAAAAGCAACTCACTCCAAGAACAGAACCAGCTTATTTTTCACACCGTACAGTGTTCAGCAATGAAGGTGTTTGTTTTCCAAAGAAACTAGGTTATAAAGGCGTTGAATCTACTAAGTTGTACATCTTGTTAGATTACACAAAGAAAGAAAGTTTAATCTTGTGGCAATGAAGACTCTTAATAAGATACCAACTCATTCTGAGATCATAACTAGCTTATTTCACACAGTGCAGTGTTCAGAAATGAAGGTGTTTGTTTTCTAACGAAACTAAGGTAGAAATGAAGCTAATCAACTAAACTGTACATCTTGTTCGATTACACAAACTAGGAAATTTTGACCTTGTAAAACTCAACACTCTTCCTAAGAAAGCAGCTCATTCCGAGAACAGAACTAGCTTATTTCACAGAGTAAAGTGTTGGGCAATGAAGGTATTTGTTTTCTAAAGAAACTAGGTTAGAAATGAGTTGAATCTATTCAGTTGTACATCTTGTGAGATTACACAAACTAGGAAAGTTTGAACTTCTAGAACTCAACACTCTTTGCAGAAAAGCAACGCATTTGGAGAACAGAACTAGCTTATTTCACAATCGTATAGTGGTTGGCAATGAATGTTTTTTTTTTCTGAAGAAAATAAGTTAGAAATGAAGATAATTAACTAAAGTTTACATCTTCTTAGATTACACAAACTGGGAAAGTTTGACCATGTAGAACTCAACACTCTTCGTAAGAAAGCAGCTCATTCTGAGAACACAACCAGCTTATTCACACCATAAGGTGTTTGGCAATGAAGGTATTTGTTTTCTAACGAAACTAGGTTAGACAGGGGTTGAATCTACAGAGTTGCACATCTTGTTAGATTACACAAACTAGCAAAGTTATATCTTGCTGCACTGAAGACTCTTCGTGAGAAAGCAACTCATTCCGATAACAGAACTAGCTTATTTCACACAGTACAGTGTTGGGCAATGAAGGCGTTTGTTTTCTAAAGAAACTATGTTAGAAATGAGTTGGATCTACTAAGTTGTACATCTTGTGAGATTACACAAACTAGGAAAGTTTGAATTTGTAGAACTCAACACTCTTCATAGAAAAGGAACTCATTCAGAGAAGAGAACTAGCTTATTTCACACAGTACAGCGTTCGGCAATGAAGTTGTTTGCTTTCTAAAGAAACTATGTTAGAAATGAAGCTAATTTTCTAAATTGTACATCATCTTAGATTACACAAACTCAGAAAGTTTTAACTTGTAGAACTCAACACTCTTCATAGGAAAGGAATTCATTCCGAAAACAGAACTAGGTTATATCACACCGTAAAGTGTTCGGCAATGAAGGTGTTTGTTTTCTAAACAAAGTTCGTTAGAAATGAGTTGAATCTATTAAGTTGTATATATTGTCAGATTACACAAACTAGGAAAGTTTGAACTTGTAGAACTCAACACTCTTCGTACAAAAGCAACGCACTCCGAGAACAGAACTAGCTTATTTCACACAGTACAATGTACGGCAATGAAGGTGTTTGTTTTCTAAAGAAACTAGGTTATAAAGGCGTTGAATCTACTAAATTGTACATCTTGTTAGATTACACAAACTAAGAAAGTTTAATCTTGCTGCACTGAAGACTCTTCATAAGAAAGCAACTCATTCTGAGATCAGAACTAGCTTATTTCACACCATACAGTGTTCGGCAATACAGTTGTTTGTTTTCTAAAGAAACTAAGTTAAAAATGAAGCTAATTTAATAAACTGTACATGTTCTTAGAATACACAAACTAAGAAAGTTTGAACTTGTAGAACTCAACACTCTTCATAAGAAAGCAGCTCATTCCGAGAACACAACTAGCTTATTCACACCATACCGTGTTCGGCAATGAAGGTGTTTGTTTTCTAAAGAAACTAGGATAGAAATGGGTGGAATCTACTAAGTTGTACATCTTGTTAGATTACACAAACTAGGAAAGTTTTACCTTGTAGAACTCAAGACTCTTCGTAGAAAAGGAACTCATTCCGAAAACAGAACCAGCTTATTTCACACGGTAAATTGTTCGGCAATGAAGGTGTTTGTTTTCTAAAGAAACTATGTTAGAAATGAGTTGAATCTACTAAGTTGTACATCTTGTGAGATTACACAAACTAGGAAAGTTTGAACTTGTAGAACTGCACAGTCTTCATACAAAAGCAACTCACTCCGAGAACAGAACCAGCTTATTTCACACCGTACAGTGTTCAGCAATGAAGGTGTTTTTTTTTTCCAAAGAAACTAGGTTATAATGCGTTGAATCTACTAAGTTGTACATCTTGTTAGATTACACAAAGAAAGAAAGTTTAATCTTGTGGCAATGAAGACTCTTAGTAAGATACCAACTCATTCTGAGACCATAACTAGCTTATTTCACACCGTACAGTGTTCAGCAACGAAGGTGTTTGTTTTCTAACGAAACTAAGGTAGAAATGAAGCTAATTAACTAAACTGTACATCTTGTTCGATTACACAAACTAGGAAAGTTTGACCTTGTAAAACTCAACACTCTTCCTAAGAAAGCAGCTTATTCCGAGAACAGAACTAGCTTATTTCACACAGTACAGTGTTGGGCAATGAAGGTATTTGTTTTCTAAAGAAACTAGGTTAGAAATGAGTTGAATCTATTAAGCTGTACATCTTGTGAGATTACACAAACTAGGAAAGTTTGAACTTCTAGAACTCAACACTCTTTGCAGAAAAGCAACGCATTCGGAGAACAGAACTAGCTTATTTCACACCGTATAGTGGTGGGCAATGAAATTTTTTTTTTTTCAGAAGAAAATAAGTTATAAATGAAGATAATTAACTAAAGTGTACATCTTCTTAGATTACACAAACTGGGAAAGTTTGACCATGTAGAACTCAACACTCTTCGTAAGAAAGCAGCTCATTCTGAGAACACAACCAGCTTATTCACACCGTAAGGTGTTTGGCAATGAAGGTGTTTGTTTTCAACGAAACTAGGTTAGACAGGGGTTGAATCTACAAAGTTGTACATCTTGTTAGATTACACAAACTAGTAAAGTTATATCTTGCTGCACTGAAGACTCTTTGTGAGAAAGCAACTCATTCCGATAACAGAACTAGCTTATTTCACACAGTACAGTGTTGGGCAATGAAGGCGTTTGTTTTCTAAAGAAACTATGTTAGAAATGAGTTGGATCTACTAAGTTGTACATCTTGTGAGATTACACAAACTAGGAAAGTTTGAATTTGTAGAACTCAACACTCTTCATAGAAAAGGAACTCATTCAGAGAAGAAAACTAGCTTATTTCACACAGTACAGTGTTCGGCAATGAAATTGTTTGCTTTCTAAAGAAACTATGTTAGAAATGAAGCTAATTTTCTAAATTGCACATCATCTTAGATTACACAAACTCAGAAAGTTTTAACTTGTAGAACTCAACACTCTTCATAGGAAAGGAATTCATTCCGAAAACAGAACTAGGTTATATCACACCGTAAAGTGTTCGGCAATGAAGGTGTTTGTTTTCTAAACAAAGTTCGTTAGAAATGAGTTGAATCTACTACGTTGTATATATTGTCAGATTACACAAACTAGGAAAGTTTGAACTTGTAGAACTCAACACTCTTCATAAGAAAGCAGCTCATTCCGAGAACACAACTAGCTTATTCACACCATACCGTGTTCTGCAATGAAGGTGTTTGTTTTCTAAAGAAACTAGGATAGAAAGGGGTGGAATCTACTAAGTTGTACATCTTGTTAGATTACACAAACTAGGAAAGTTTTACCTTGTAGAACTCAAGACTCTTCGTAGAAAAGGAACTCATTCCAAAAACAGAACTAGCTTATTTCACACGGTAAATTGTTCGGCAATGAAGGTGTTTGTTTTCTAAAGAAACTATGTTAGAAATGGGCTGAATCTACTAAGTTGTACATCTTGTGAGATTACACTAACTAGGAACGTTTGAACTTGTAGAACTCAACAATCTTCGTAGAAAAGCAACTCATTCCGAGAACAGAACTAGCGTATTTCACACCGTAAATTGTTTGGCAATGAAGTTGTTTGTTTTCTAAAAAAACTGTTAGAAATTAAGCTAATTTACTAAAATGTACATGTTGTTAGATTACACAAACTAGGAAAGTTTGAACTTGTAGAACTCAACACTCTTCCTAAGAAAACAACTCATTCCGAGAACAGAACTAGCTTATTTCACATTACACTGTTTGGCAATGAAGGTGTTTGCTTTCTAAAGAAACTAGGTTAGAAAGGGCTTGACTCTACTAAGTTTATATCTTGTGAGATTACACAAACTAGGAAAGTTTGAACTTGTAGAACTCAACACTCTTCGTAGAAAAGCCACTCATTCTAAAACAGAACCAGTTTATTTCACACCGTACAGTGTTCGGCAATGAAGTTGTTTGTTTTCTAAAGAAACTAAGTTAGAAATGAAGCTAATTTACTAAACTGTACATCTTCTTAGATTACACAAACTAGGAAAGTTTGAACTTGTAGAACTCAACACTATTCCTGAGAAAGCAGCTCACTCTGGGAACACAAGTAGCTTATTCACACAGTACAGTTTTCGGCAATGAAGGTGTTTGTTTGCTAAAGAAACTAGGTTAGAAAGGGGTGGAATCTACTAAGTTGTACATCTTGTTCGAGTACACAAACTAGGATAGTTTGATCTTTCTGCACTGAAGACTGTTCGTGAGAAAGCAACTCATTCCGATGACAGAGCTAGCTTATTTCACACAGTACAGTGTTGGGCAATGAAGGTGTTTGGTTTCTAAATAAATTACATTAGAAATTAGTTGAATCAACTAAGTTGTACATCTTGTGAGATTACACAAACTAGGAAAGTTTGAATTTATAGAACTCAACACTCGTCATAGAAAAGCAACTCATTCTGAGAAGAGAACCAGCTTATTTCACACAGTGCAGTGTTCGCCAATGAAGTTGGTTGTTTTCTAAATAAACTACGTTAGAAATGAAACTAATTTTCTAAATTGTACATCTTCTTAGATTACAGAAACTATGAAAGTTTTAACTTTTAGAACTCAACACTCTTCGTAGGAACGGAACCCATTCCGAAAACAGAACTAGCTTACTTCACACCGTAAAGTGTTTGGCAATGAAGGTGTTTGTTTTCTAAACAAACTTCGTTAGAAATGAGTTGAATCTACTAAGTTGTACATCTTGTGAGATTACACAAACTAGGAAAGTTTGAACTTGTAGAACTCAACACTCTTCATAGAAAAGCAACTCATTCTGAGAAGAGAACTAGCTTATTTCACACAGTACAGTGTTCGCCAATGAAGTTGGTTGTTTTCTAAAGAAAATACGGTAGAAAAGAAACTAATTTTCTAAATTGTACATCTTCGTAGATTACACAAACGAAGAAAGTTTTAACTTGTAGAACTCAACAGTCTTCATAGGAAAGGACCTCATTCCGAAAACAGAAGTAGCTGATTTCACACCGTAAAGTGTTCGGCAATGAAGGTGTTTGTTTTCTAAACAAACTTCGTTAGAAATGACTTGAATCTACTAAGTTGTACATCTTGTGAGATTACACAAACTAGGAAATTTTGAACTTGTAGAACTCAACACTCTTTGTAGAAAAGCAACTCATTCCGAGAACAGAACTATCTTATTTCACAACATACAGTGTTGGGCAATGAAGGTGTTTGTTTTCTTAACAAACTAGGTTAGAAAGGCGTTGAATATCCTAAATAGTTCATCTTGTTTGATTACGCAAACTAGGAAAGTTTGATCTTGCTGCACTGAAGATTCTTCGTAAGAAAGCAACTCATTTTGAGAATAGAACGAGCTTATTTCACACCGTAGAGTGTTTGGGAAAGAAGTTGTTTGTTTGCTAAAGAAACTAAGTTAGTAATGAAAGTAATATAGTAAACTGTACATCTTCTTAGATTACACAAACTAGGAAAGTTTGACCTTACTGCACTGAAGACTCTTCATAAGAAAGCAGCTCATTCCGAGAACACAACTAGCTTATTTACACCGTACCGTGTTCAGCAATGAAGGTGTTTGTTTTCTAAAGGAACTAGGTTAGAAAGGGGTGGAATCTACTAAGTTGTACATCTTGTTCGAGTACACAAACTAGGATAGTTTCATCTTTCTGCACTGAAGACTGTTCATGAGAAAGCAACTCATTCTGAGAACAGAACTAGCTTATTTCACACCGTACAGTGTTCGGCAGTGAAGGTGTTTGTTTTCCAAAGAAACTAGGTTATAAAGAGGTGGAATCTACTAAGTTTTATATCTTGTTAGTTTACACAAACTAGGAAAGTTTGATCTTGGTGCACTGAAGACTTCGTAAGAAAGCAACTCATTCTGAGAACAGAACTAGCTTATTTCACACCATACAGTGTTCGGCAATGAAGTTGTTTGTTTTTTAAAAAAACTAACTTAGAAATGAAGCTAATTTACTAAACTGTACATCTTCCTAGATAACACAAACGAGGATAGTTTAAAATTGTAGAACTCAACACTCTTAGTAAGAAAGCAACTCATTACGAGAACAGAACTAGCTTATTCACACCGTACAGTGTTTGGCAATGAGAAGTGTTTGTTTTCTAAAGAAACTACATTAGAAAGGGGTTGAATCGACTAAGTTGTACATCTTGGTAGATCACACAAACTAGGAAAGTTTAATCTTGCTGTACTGAAGACTCTTCGTAAGAAAGCAACTCATTCTGAGAACAGAACTAGCTTATTTCACACCGTACAGTGTTCAGCAATGAAGTTATTTCTTTTCTAAAGAAACTAAGTTAGTCATGAAGCTAATTTACTAAACTGTACATCTTCTTAGATTACACAAACTAAGAAAGTTTGAACTTGTAGAACTCAACACTATTCCTGAGAAAGCAGCTCACTCTGGGAACACAACTAGCTTATTCACACAGTACAGTGTTCGGCAATGAAGGTGTTTGTTTGCTAAAGAAACTAGGTTAGAAAGGGGTGGAATCTACTAAGTTGTATATCTTGTTCGATTACACAAACTAGGATAGTTTCATCTTGCTGCACTGAAGACTCTTCTTGAGAAAGCTACTCATTCTGAGAACTGAACTAGCTTATTTCACACAATACAGTGTTCGGCCATGAAGGTGTTTGTTTTCCAAACAAACTAGGTTAGAAAGGGATTGAATCGACTAAGTTGTACATCTTGTTACATTACACAAACTAGGAAAGTTTAATCTTGCTGCACTGAAGATTCTTGTTAAGAAAGCAACTCATTCCGAGAACAGAACGAGCTTATTTCACACCGTACAGTGTTCGGCAATGAAGGTATTTGTTTTTTAAACAAACTAGGTTAGAAAGGCGTTGAATCTACTAAATTGTACATCTTGTTAGATTATACAAACTAGAAAAGTTTAATCTTGCTGCCCTGAAGACTCTTCGTGAGCAAGCAACTCATTCTGATAACAGAAGTAGCTTATTTCATACTGTACAGTGTTCGGCAATGAAGGTGTTTGTTTTTTAAAGAAACTAAGTTAGAAATGAAGCTAATATAGTAAAAGGTACATATTCTTAGATTACACAAACTAGGAAAGTTTCAACTTGTAGAACGCAACACTCCTCGTAAGAAAACAGCTCCTTCCGAGAACACAACTAGTTATTCACACCGTAGAGTGTTCGGCAATGAAGGTGTTTGTTTTCTAAAGAAACTAGGTTAAAAAAGGGTTGAATGCACTAAGTTGTACATCTTGTTAGATTACACAAACTAGGAGAGTTTAATCTTGCTGCACTGAAGACTCTTCGTAAGAATGCAACTCATTTCGGAAACAGACCTAGCTTATTTCACACCCTACAGTGCTCGGAAATGAAGTTTTTTGTTTTCTAAAGAAACTAGGTTAGAAAGGGATTGAATCTACGAAGTTGTACACCTTGTTAGGTTACACAAACTAGGAAATTTTGGTCTTGCTGCACTGAATACTCTTAGTGAGAAAGCAACTCATGCTGAGAAGAGAACCAGCTTGTTTCACACAGTAGAGTGTTGGGAAATGAAGGTGTTTGTTTTCTAAAGAAACTACGCTAGAAATGAGTTGAATCCACTAAGTTGTACATCTTGTGAGGTTACACAAACTAGGAAAGTTTGATCTTGCTGCAGTGAAGACTCTTCGTGAGAAAGCAACTCATTCCGATAACAGAACTAGATTATTTCACACAGTACAGTGTTGGGCAATGAAGATGTTTGTTTTCTAAAGAAACTACGTGAGAAATGAGTAGAATCTACTAAGTTGTACATCTTGTTAGATTACACAAACTAGGAAAGTTTGAACATGTAGAACTCAACACTCTTCGTAGAAAAGCAACTCATTCTGAGAACAAAACTAGCTTATTTCACACTGGACAGTGTTTGGCAATGAAGGTGTTTGTTTTCTAAATAAACTAGGTTAGAAAGGGGTTGAATCTACCAAGTTGTACATCCTGTTAGATTACACAAACTAGGAAAGTTTAAATGTGCTGCACTGAAGACTCTTCTTAAGAAAGCAAATCATTCTGAAAACAGAACTAGCTTATTTCATACTGCAGAATGTTCGTCAATGAAGTTGTTTGTTTTCTAAAGAAACTAAGTTGGAAATGAAGCTAATTTAGTAAACTGTACATCTTCTTAGATTACACAAACTAGGAAAATTAAAATTTGTAGAACGCAACACTCATTGTAGAAAAGCAACTCATTCCGAGAACAGAACTACCTTATTTCACACCATACAGTGTTCGGAAATGAAGGTGTTTGTTTTCTCAAGAAACTAGGTTAGAAATGGGTTGAATCTACTAAATTGTACATCTTGTTAGATTACAAAAAGTAGGAAAGTTTAATCTTGCTGCACTGAAGACTCTTCGTAAGAAAGCAACTCATTCCGAGAACAGAACTAGCGTATTTCAAAACTTACAGTGTCCGGCAATGAAGGTGTTTGTTTTCTAAAGAAACTATGTTAGAAAGGGGTTGAATCTACTAAATTGTACATCTTGAGAGATTACACAAACTAGGAAAGTTTGGTCTTGCTGCACTGTTTACGCTTAGTGAGAAAGCAACTCATTCTGAGAACATAACCAGCTTATTTCACACAGTATAGTGTTGGAAAATGAAGGTGTTTGTTTTCTCAAGAAACTACGTTAGAAATGGGTTGAATCTACTAAGTTGTACATCTTGTGAGATTACACAAACTAGGAAAGTTTGAACATGTAGAACTCAACACTCTTCGTAGAAAAGCAACTCATTCCGAGAACAGGACTAGCTTATTTCACACCGTACAGTGTTCGGCAATGAAGGTGTTTCTTTTCTAAACAAACTAGGCTAGAAAGGCATTGAATCTACTAAATTGTACATTTTGTTAGATTACACAAACTAGGAAAGTTTAATCTTGCTGCACTGAAGACTCTTTGTGAGAAAGCAACTCATTCTGAGAACAGAACTAGCTTATTTCACACCGTACAGTGTTCGGCAATGAAGTTGTTTGTTTTCTAAAGAAACTAAGTTAGAAATGAAGCTAATTTACTAAACTGTACATATACTTAGATTACACCAACTAGGAAAGTTTGAACTTGTAGAACACAACACTCTTCGTAAGAAAGCAGCTCATTCTGAGAACACAACTAGTTATTCACACTGTAGAGTGTTCGGTAATGAAAGTGTTTGTTTTCTAAAGAAACTAGGTTAGAAAGGGGTTGAATCCACTAAGTTGTACATCTTGTTAGATTACACAAACTACGAGAGTTTAATCTTGCTGCACTGAAGACTCTTCGTAAGAATGCAACTCATTTCGGCAACAGACCTAGCTTATTTGACACCCTACAGTGCTCGGAAATGAAGTTTTTTTTTTTTTTTCTAAAGAAACTAGGTTAGAAAGGGGTTGAATCTACGAAGTTGTACATCTTGTTAGGTTACACAAACTAGGAAAGTTTAATCTTGCTGCACTGAAGACACTTAGTAAGAAAGCAACTCTTTCTTAGAACAGAACTAGCTTATTTCACACCGTACAGTGTTCGGTAATGAAGTTGTTTGTTTTCTAAAGAAACTAAGTTAGAAATGAAGCTAATTTACTAAACTGTACATCTTCTTAGATTACACAAACTATGAATGTTTGAACTTGTAGACCTCAACAATTTTCGTAAGAAAGCAACTCATTCTGAGAACACAATTAGCTTATTCACACCGTACAGTGTTTGGCAATGAAGGTGTTTGTTTTCTAAAGAAACTAGGTTAGAAATGGGTTGAATCTACTAAATTGTACATCTTGTTAGATTACACAAACAAGGAAAGTTTAATCTTGCTGCACTAAGACTCTACGTAAGAAAACAATTCATTCCCGAGAACAGAACTAGGTTATTTCAAACCTTACAGTGTCTGGCAATGAAGGTGTTTGTTTTCTAAAGAAACTATGTTAGAAAGGGGTTGAATCTACAAAATTGTATATCTTGAGAGATTACACAAACTAGGAAAGTTTGGTCTTGCTGCACTGAAGACTCTTCATGAGAAAGCAACTCATTCCAATAACAGAACCAGCTGATTTCACACAGTAGAGTGTTGGAAAATGAAGGTGTTTGTTTTCTAAAGAAACTACGTTAGAAATGAGTTGATACTACTAAGTTGTACATCTTGTGAGATTACACAAACTAGGAAAGTTTGAACATGTAGAACTCAACACTCTTTGTAGAAAAGCAATATATTCCGAGAACAAAACTAGCTTATTTCACACTGGACAGTGTTCGGCAATGAAGGTGTTTGTTTTCTAAACAAACTAGGTTAGAAATGGGTTGAATCTACCAAGTTGTACATCTTGTTAGATTACACAAACTAGGAAAGTTTAAATGTGCTGAACTAAAGACTCTTCGTAAGAAAGCAACTCATTCTGAGAACAGAACTAGCTTATTTCACACTGCAGAATGTTTCTCAATGAAGTTGTTTGTTTTCTAAATAAACTACGTTAGAAATGAAGCTAATTTAGTAAACTGTACATCTTCTTAGATTACACAAACTTGGAAAGTTTGAATTTGTAGAACTCAACACTCTTCGTAGAAAAGCAGCTCATTCCCAGAACAGAACTACCTTATTTCACACCATACAGTGTTCGGAAATGAGGGTGTTTGTTTTCTAAAGAAACTATCTTAGAAAGGGGATGAATCTACTAAATTGTACATCTTGAGAGATTACACAAACTAGGAAAATTTGGTCTTGCTGCACTGTTTACTCTTAGTGAGAAAGCAACTCATTCTTAGAACAGAACCAGCTTATTTCACACAGTAGAGTGTTGGAAAATGAAGGTGTTTGTTTTCTAAAGAAACTATGTTAGAAATGAGTTGAATATGCTAAGTTGTACATCTGGTGAGATTACACTAACTAGGAAAGTTTGAACATGTAGAACTCAACACTCTTCGTAGATAAGCAACTCATTCCGAGAACAGAACTAGCTTACTTCACACTGGACAGTGTCCGGCAATGAAGGTGTTTGTTTTCTAAAAAAAACTTGTTAGAAATGAGTTGAATCTACTAAGTTGTACATCTTGTGAGATTACACAAACTAGGAAAGTTTGAACTTGTAGAACTGAACACTCTTCGTAGAAAAGCAAGTCATTCCGAGAATAGAACTAGATTATTTCACACCGTACAGTGTTCGGCAATGAAGGTGTTTCTTTTGTAAACAAACTAGGTTAGAAAGGCGTTGAATCTACTAAATTGTATATCTTGTTAGATTACACAAACTAGGAAAGTTTAATCTTGCTGCGCTGAAGACTCTTCGTGAGAAAGCAACTCATTCTGAGACCAGAACCAGCTTATTTTACACAGTACAGTGTTCGGCAATGAAGTTGTGTGTTTTCTAAAGAAACTAAGTTAGAAATGAAGCTAATATACTAAACTGTACCTCTTCTTAGATTACACAAACTAGGAAAGTTTGAACTTGTAGAACTCAACACTCTTCGTAAGAAAGCAACTCAATCCGAGACCACAATTAGCTTATTCACACCGTACAGTGTTCCGCAATGAAGGTGATTGTTTTCTAAGAAACTAGGTTAGAAAGGGGTTGAATCTACTAAGTTTTATATCTTGTTAGATTACACAAAGTAGGAAAGTGTGATCTTGCTGCACTGAATACTCTTCGTGAGAAAGCAACTCATTCTGAGAACTGAACTAGCTTATTTCACACGGTAGTTTTCGGCAATGAAATTGTCTGTTTTGTAAAGAAACTACGTTAGAAATGAAGCTAATTTACTGAACTGTACCTCTTCTTAGATTACACAAACTAGGAAAGTGTGAACTTGTAGAACTCAACACTCTTCGTAAGAAACCAACTCATTCCAAGAACACATCTAGCTTATTCACACCGTATAGTGTTTGTCAATGAAGTTGTTTGTTTTCTAAAGAAAGTAGGTTAGAAAGGGGTTGAATGGACTAAGTTGTACATCTTGTTAGATTACACAAACTGGGAAAGTTTAATCTTGCTGCACTGAAGACTCTTCGTAAGAATGCAACTCATTTCGAGAACAGAAGTAGCTAATTTCACATCGTATAGTGTTCGGCAATGAAGGTGTTTGTTTTCTAAAGAAACTTTGCTAGAAAGGATTTGAATCTACTAAGTTGTACATCTTGGTAGATTAAACAAACTAGGAAAGTTTGGTCTTGCTGCACTGAATAGTCTTAGTGAGAAAGCAACTCATTCTGAGAACAGAACCAGCTTATTTCACACAGTAGAGTGTTGGAAAATGAAGGTGTTTGTGTTCTAAAGAAACTAACTTAGAAATGAAGCTAATTTACTAAACTGTATATCTTCTTAGATTACACAAACTAACAAAGATTGAACTTGTAGAACGCAACAATCTTCGTAAGAAAGCAACTCATTCTGAGAAAACAATTAGCTTATTCACACTGTACAGTGTACGGCAATGAAGGTGTTTGTTTTCTAAAGAAACTAGGTTAGAAAGGGGTTGAATCTACTAAGTTGTACATTTTGTTAGCTCACACAAACTAGGAAAGTTTAACCTTCCTGCACTGAAGACTTTTCGTAAGAAATCAGCTCATTCTAAAAACAGAACTAGCTTATTTCACACAATAGAGTGTTGGGAAATGAAGGTGTTTGTTTTCTAAAGAAACTACATGAGAAATGAGTTGAATCTACTAAGTTGTAAATCTTGTGAGATTACACAAACTAGGAAAGTTTGAACTTGTAGAACTCAACACTCTTCATAGAAAAGCAACTCATTCTGAGAGTAAAACTAGCTTATTTCACACAGTGTAGTGTTCGAAAATGAAGTTGTTTATTTTCTAAAGAAACTACGTTATAAATGAAGCTAATTTTCTAATCTGTACATCTTCTTAGATTACACAAACTAGGAAAGTTTTAACTTGTAGAACTCAATACTCTTCGTAGGAAAGGAAGTCATTCCGAAAACAGAACTACCTTATTTCACACGGTAAAATGTTCGGGAATGAAGGTGTTTGTTTTCTAAAGAAACTAAGTTAGAAATGAAGCTAATATACTAAACTGTACATCTTCTTAGATTACACAAACTAGGAAAGTTTCAACTTGTAGAACTCAACACTCTTCGTAGAAAAGCAACTCATTCCGAGAACACAACTAGCTTATTCACACAGTACAGTGTTCAGCAATGAAGGTGTTTGTTTTCTAAAGAAACTAGGTTAGAAAGGGGTTGAATCTACTAAGTTGTACATCTTGTTAGATTACACAAACTAGGAAAGTTTGATCTTTCTGCACTGAAGACTCTTCATAAGAAAGCAACTCATTCTAAGAAAAGAACTAGCTTATTTCACACAGTAGAGTGTAGCGAACTGAAGGTGTTTGTTTTCTAAAGAAACTAAGTGAGAAATGAGTTGAATCTACTAAGTTGTACATCTTCTTAGATTACCCAAACTAGGAAAGTTTTAACTTGTAGAACTCAATACTCTTCGTAGAAAAGGAACTCATTCTGAAAACAGAACTAGCTTATTTAACACCGTAAAGTGTTTGGCAATGAAGGTGTTTGTTTTCTAAACAAACTTCGTTAGAAATGAGTTGAATCTACTAAGTTGTACATCTTGTGAGATTACTCAAACTGGGAAATTTTGAACTTGTAGAACTCAAAACTCTTCGTAGAAACGCAATTCATTCTGAAACAGAACTAGCTTATTTTACGCCGTACAGTGTTTGGCAATAAAGTTGTTTGTTTTCTAAAGAAACTAAGTTATAAATGAAGCTAATATACTAAACTGTACATATTCTTAGATTACACAAACTAGGAAAGTTTGAACTCAAACTTGTAAGAAAGCAAGAACTCAACACAACTCTTAAGCAACTCATTCATTCCGAGAACACAACTAGCTTATTCACACGGTAAAGTGTTCTGCAATGAAGGTGTTTTTTTTGTACGAAACTAGGTTAGAAAGGGGTTGAATATACTAACTTGTACATCTTGTTAGATTACACAAACTAGGAAAGTTTGATCTTGCTGCAGTGAATATTCTTCGTGAGAAAGCAACTCATTCTGAGAACTGAACTAGCTTATTTCACACCGTACAGTGTTCAGTAATGAAGTTGTCTGTTTTCTAAAGAAACTAAGTTAGAAATGATCTTGCTAAGATTATCTTCTTAGATTACACAAACTAGGAAAGTTTGAACTTGTAGAACTCAACACTCTTCGTAAGAAACCAACTCATTCCAAGAACACAATTAGCTTATTCACACCGTACAGTGATCTACAATGACGGTGTTTTTTTTCTAAAGAAACTAGGTTACAAAGGGGTTGAATGGACCAAGATGTACATCTTGTTAGATTACACAAACTAGGAAAGTTTAATGTTGCTGCACTGAAGACTCTTCGTAAGAAAGCAACGCATTCCGAGAACAGAACTAGCTTATTTCACACCGTACAGTGTTCGGCAATGAAGGTGTTTGTTTTCTAAAGCAACTAGGTTATAAAGGCGTTGAATCTACTAAGTTGTACATCTTGTTATATTACACAAACTAAGAAAGTTTAATATTGCTGCACTGAAGACTCTTCGTAGGAAAGCAACTCATTCTGAGAACAGAACTAGCTTATTTCACACCGTACAGTGTTCTGCAATGAAGTTGTTTCTTTTGTCATGAAATTAAGCTAGAAATGAAGCTAATTAACTAAACTGTACATCTTCTTAGATTACACAAAATAGGCACGATTGAACTTGTAGAACTCCACACTCTTCGTACAAAAGCAACTCATTCCGAGACCAGAACTAGCTTATTCACACCGTACAGTGTTCAGCAATGAAGGTGTTTGTTTTCTAAAGAAACTATGTTATAAATGCGTTGAATCTACTAAGTTGTATATCTTGTTAGATTACACAAACTAAGAAAGTTTAATATTGCTGCACTGAAGACTCTTTGTAAGAAAGCAACTCATTCTGACAACATATCTAGCTTATTTCACACCGTACAGTTTTCGGCAATGAAGTTGTTTGTTTTCTAAACAAACTTCGTTAGAAACGAGTTGAATCTACTAAGTTGTACATCTTGTTAGATTACACAAACTAGGAAGGTTTGATCTTGCTGCACTGAAGACTCTTCTTGAGAAAACAACTCATTTCCATAACAGAACTAGCTTACTTAACACAGTAGAGTGTTGGGCCATGAAGGTGTTTGTTTTCTAAAGAAACTATGTTAGAAATGAGTTGAATCTACTAAGTTGTACATCCTGTGAGATTACACAAACTAGGAAAGTTTGAATTTGTAGAACTCAACATTCTTCTTAGAAAAGGAACTCATTCTGAGAAGAGAATTAGCTTATTTCACACACTACAGTGTTCGGCAATGAAGTTGTTTATTTTCTAAAGAAACTACGTTAGAAATGAAATTAATTTTCCAAATTGTACATCTTCTTAGATTACACAAACTAGGAAAGTTTTAACTTATAGAACTCAATACTCTTCGTAGGAAAGGAACTCATTCCGAAAACAGAAGTAGCTTATTTCACACCGTAAAATTTTCGGCAATGAAGGTGTTTGTTTTCTAAACAAACTTTTTCAGAAATGAGTTTAATCTACTATGTTGAACATCTTGTGAGATTACACAAACTAGGAAAGTTTGAACTTGTAGAACTCAACACTCTTCGTAGAAAAGCAACTCCTTACGAGAACAGAACTAGCTTATTTCACTCCGTACAGTGTTCGGCAATAAAGGAGTTTGTTTTCTAAAGAAACTAGGTTATAAAGGGGTTGAATCTACTGAGTTGTACATCTTGTTAGATTACACAAACTAGGAAAGTTTGATCTTGCTACACTGAAGAATCTTCATAAGAAAGCAACTCATTCGGAGAACAAAACTAGCTTATTTCACACCGCACAGTGTTCAGCAATGAGGCTGTTTGTTTTCTAAAGAAACTAACTTAGAAATGAAGCTAATTTACTAAACTGTATATCTTCTTAGATTACACAAACTAGGAGAGTTTGAACTTGTAGAGCTCAATACTCTTCATAAGAAAGCAAAATCATTCCGAAAACACAACTAGCTTATTCACACCCTACAGTGTTTGGAATTGAATTTGTTTGTTTTCTAAAGAAACTAGGTTAGAAAGGGGTTGAATCTAATAAGTTGTACTACTTGTTAGATCACACAAACTAGGAAAGTTTAATCTTCCTGTACTGAAGACTCTTCTTAAGAAAGGAACCTATTCTGAGACCAGAACGAACTTATTTCACACAGTAGAGTATTGGGACATAAAGGTGTTTGTTTTCTAAAGAAACTACGTGAGAAATAAGTTGAATCTACTAAGTTGTACATTTTGTTTGATTTCACAAATTTGAAAAGTTTCATCTAGCTGCACTGAAGACTCTTCGTGCGAAAAGAACTCATTCCGATGACAGAGCTAGCTTATTTCACACAGTACAGTGTTGGGCAATGAACGTGTTTGTGTTCTAAAGAAACTAACTTACAAATGAAGCTAATTTACTAAACTGTATATCTTCTTAGATTACACAAACTAGGAAAGTTTGAACTCGTAGAACTCAATACTCTTCATAGAAAAGCAACTCATTCCGAGCACAAATCAAGCTTATTTCACACCGTACAGTGTTCGGCAATGAAGTTGTTTGTTTTCTAAAGAAACTGAGTTAGAAATGAAGGTAATTTACTAAACTGTACATCTTCTTAGTTTACACAAACTAGGAAAGTTTGAACTTGTAGAACTCAAAACTCTTCATAAGAAAACAACTCATTCTGAGAACACAACTAACTTATTCGCACCGTACAGTGTTCGGCAATGAAGGTGTTTGTTTTCTAAAGAAACTAGGTTAGAAAGGGGTTGAATCTAAGATGTACATCTTGTTAGATTACACAGACTAGGAAATTTTAATCTTGCTGCACTGAAGACTCTTCGTAAGAAAGGAACTCATTCTGAGAACAGAACTAGCTTATTTCATACAGTAGAGTGCTGGGTAATGAAGGTGTTTGTTTTCTAAAGAAACTACGTGAGAAATGAGTGGAATCTACTAAGTTGTACATCTTGTTAGATTTCACAAAACTGGAAAGTTTGATTTAGCTGCACTGAAGACTCTTCTTGAGAAAGCAACTCATTCCGATAACAGAACTAGCTTATTTCACACAGTACAGTTTTCAGCAATGAAGGTGTTTGTTTTCTAAAGAAACTAGGTTAGAAAGGGGTTGAATCTACTAAGTTGTACATCTTGTTAGATTACACAAACTAGGAAAGTTTAATCTTGCTGCACTGAAGACTCTTCATAAGAATGCAACACATTCTGAGAACAGAACTAGCTTATTTCACACCGTACAGTGTTCAGCAATGAAGGAGGTTGTTTTCTACAGAAACTAGGTTAGAAAGGCGTTTAATCTACTAAGTTGTACATCTTGTTAGATTACACAAACTAGGAAAGTCTGGACATGCTGCACTGAAGACTCTTCGTGAGAAAGCACCTCATTTTGAGAACAAAACCAGCTTATTTCACACAGTAGAGTGTTGGGAAATGAAGGTGTTTGTTTTCTAAAGAAACTAAGTTAGAAATGAGGCTAATTTACTAAACTGTACATCTTCTTAGATTACACAAACTAGGAAAGTTTCAACTTGTAGAACTCAACACCCTTCGTAAGAAAGCAACTCATTCCGAGAACACAACTAGCTAATTCACACCGTACAGTGTTCGGCAATGAAAGTGTTTGTTTTCCAAAGAAACTAGGTTAGAAAGGGGTTGAATCTACTAAGTTGTTCTTCTTGTTAGATCAAAGAATCTAGGAGAGTTTAATCTTCCTGCACTGAAGAGTCTTCGTAAGAAAGGAACTCATTCTGAGAACAGAACTAGCTTATTTCACAGTAGAGTGTTGGGAAATGAAGGTGTTTGTTTTCTAAAGAAACTACGTGAGAAATGAGTTGAATCTACTAAGTTGTACATCTTGTTAGATTATACAAAATAGGAAAGTTTGATCTAGCTGCACTGAAGACTCCTCGTGAGAAAACAACTCATTCCGATGACAGAGCCTGCTTATTTCACACCGTACAGTGTTGGGCAATTAAGCTGTTTGTGTTCTAAAGAAACTACCTTAGAAATTAGTTGAATCTACTAAGTTGTACATCTTGTGTGATTACACAAACTAGGGAAGTTTGAACTTGTAGAACTCAACACTCTTCTTAGAAAAGCAACTCATTCTGAGAACAGAACTAGCTTATTTCACACCGTACAGTGTTCAGAATGAAGTTGTTTGTTTTCTAAAGAAACTAGGTTAGAAATGAAGCTAATTTACTAAACTGTACATCTTCTTAGATTACACAAACTAGGAAAGTTTGAACTTGTAGAACTCAACACCCTTCGTAAGAAAGCAACTCATTCCGAGAACAGAACTAGCTTATTTCACACAGACTGGTGTTCGGCAATGAAGTTGTTTGTTTTCTAAAGAAACTACGTTAGAAATGAAGCTAATTTTCTAAATTATACATCTTGTTAGATTACACAAACGAGTAAAGTTTGAACTTGTAGAGCTCAACACTCTTCGTAAGAAAGCAAATCATTCTGAAAACACAACTAGCTTATTCACACACTACAGTGTTCAGCAACGAAATTGTTTGTTTTCTAAAGAAACTAGGTTAGAAAGGGGTTGAATCTAATAAGTTGTACTTCTTGTTAGATCACACAAACTAGGAAAGTTTAATCTTCCTGTACTGAAGACTCTTCGTCAGAAAGGAACCTATTCTGAGAACAGAACTAGCTTATTTCACACAGTAGAGTATTGGGAAATGAAGGTGTTTGTTTTCTAAAGAAACTAGGATAGAAAGGGGTGGAATCTACTAAGTTGTACATCTTGTTAGATTACACAAACTAGGAAATTTTGATCTTGCTGCACTGAAGACTCTTTGTGAGAAAGCAGCTCAATCCCATAACAGAACTTGCTTATTTCACACAGTAGAGTGTTGGGCCAAGAAGGTGTTTGTTCTCTAAAGAAACTATGTTAGAAATGAGATGAATCCACTAACTTGTACATCTTGTGAGATTACACAAACTAGGAAAGTTTGAATTTGTAGAACTCAACATTCTTCATAGAAAAGGAACTCATTCTGAGAAGAGAACTAGCTTATTTCACACAGTACAGTGTTCGGCAATGAAGTTGTTTGTTTTCTAAAGAAACTACGTTTGAAATGAAGCTAATTTTCTAAATTGTACATCTTCTTAGATTACACAAACTAGGAAAGTTTTAACTTGTAGAACTCAATTCTCTTCGTAGGAAAGGAACTCATTCCGAAAACAGAACTAGCTTATTTCACACCGTAAAGTGTTCGGCAATGAAGGTGATTGTTATCTAAACAAACTTCGTTAGAAATGAGTTGAATCTACTAAGTTGTACATCTTGAGAGATTACACAAACTAGGAAAGTTTGATCTTGCTGCACTGAAGACTCTTCGTGATAAAGCAACTCATTCCAATGACAGAGGAAGCTTATTTCACACAGTACAGTGTTGGGCAATGAAGGTGTTTGTTTTCTAAAAAACTACGTTAGAAATGAGGTGAATCTACTAAGTTGTAAATCTTTTGAGATAACACAAACTAGGAAAGTTTGAATTTGTAGAACTCAACACTCTTCATAGAACAGAAACTCATTCTGAGAAGAGAACTAGCTTATTTCATACAGTACAGTGTTCGGCAATGAAGTTGTTTGTTTTCGAAAGAAACTACGTTATAAATGAAGCTAATTTTCTAAATTGTACATCTTCTTAGATTACACAACCTAGGAATGTTTTAACTTGTAGAACTCAATTCTCTTCATAGCAAAGGCACTCATTCCGAAAAGAGTACTAGCTTATTTCACACCGTAAACTGTTCGGCAATGAGGGTGTTTGTTTTCTAAACAAACTTCATTAGGAATGAGTTGAATCTACTAAGTTGTACATCTTGAGAGATTACACAAACTAAGAAAGTTTGATCTTGCTGCACTGAAGACTCTTCGTGATAAAGCAACTCATTCCGATGACAGAGGAAGCTTATTTCACACAGTACAGTGTTGGGCAATGAACGTATTTGTTTTCTAAAAAACTACGTTAGAAATGAGTTGAATCTACTAAGTTGTAAATCATTTGGGATAACACAAACTACGAAAGTTTGTATTTGTAGAACTCAACACTCTTCATAGAACAGAAACTCATTCTGAGAAGAGAACCAGCTTATTTCATACAGTACAGTGTTTGGCAATGAAGTTGTTTGTTTTCAAAAGAAACTACGTTAGAAATGAAGCTAAATTTCTAAATTGTACATCTTCTTAGATTACACAAACTAGGATAGTTTTAACTTGTAGTACGCAATACTCTTCGTAGCAAAGGAACTCATGCCGAAAAGAGAACTAGCTTATTTCACACTGTAAAGTGTTCGGCAATGAAGGTGTTTGTTTTCTAAACAAAGTTCGTTAGAAGTGAGTTGAATCTAGTAAGTTGTAAATCTTGTGAGATTACACAAACTAGGAAAATTTGAACTTGTAGAACTCAACACTCTTCGTACAAAAGCAAGTCATTCCCAGAACAGAACTAGGTTATTTCACACCGTACATTGTTCGGCAATGAAGGTGTTTGTTTTCTAAAGAAACCAGGCTATAAAGGCCTTGAATCTACTACGTTGTATATCTTGTTAGATTACACAAACTCAGAATGTTTAATCTTGCTGCACTGAAGACTCTTCGTAAGAAAGCAACTCATTCTGAGAACAGAACTAGCTTATTTCACATCGTACAGTGTTCAGCAATGAAGTTGTTTGTTTTCTAAAGAAACTAAGTTACAAATGAAGCTAATTAACTAAACTGTACATCTTCTTAGATTACACAAACTAGGAAAGTTTGAACTTGTAGAAGTCAACACTCTTCGTAGAAAAGCAACTCATTCCGAGAACAGAACTACCTTATTTCACACCGTACAGTGTTTGGCAATGAAGGTGTTTGTTTTCTAAAGAAACGAGGTTATAAAGGGGTGGAATCTACTAAGTTGTACATCTTGTTAGATTTCACAAATTACAACAGTTTGATCTTGCTTCACTGAAGACTCTTCCAAAGAAAGCAACTCACTCTGAGAACAGAACTAGCTTATTTCACACCGTACAGTGTTCGGCAATGAAGGTGTTTGTTTTCTAAAGAAACTAAGTTAGAAATGAAGCTAATTTACTAAACTGTACATATTCTTAGATTACACAAATTATGAAAGTTTGAACTTGTAGACCTCAACACTCTTCATAAGAAAGCAACTCATTCCGAGAACACAATTAGCTTATTCACACTGTACAATGTTCGGCAATGAAGGTGTTTGTTTTCTAAAGAAACTGGGTTAGAAATGGGTTGAATCTACTAAATTGTACATCTTGTTAGATTACACAAACTAGGAAAGTTTAATCTTGCTGCACTGAAGACTCTTCATAAGAAAGCAACTCATTCTGAGCACAGAAGTAGCTTATTTCAAACCTTACAGTGTCCGGCAATGAAGGTGTTTGTTTTCTAAAGAAACTATGTTAGAAAGGGGTTGAAGCTACTAAATTGTACATCTTGAGAGATTACACAGACTAGGAGAGTTTGGTCTTGCTGCCCTGATTACTCTTAGTGAGAAAGCAACTCATTCTGAGAACAGAACCAGCTTATTTCACACAGTAGAGTGTTGGAAATAGGTTATTTCACACCATACAGTGTTCAGCAATGAAGGTGTTTGTTTTCTAAAGAAACTAGGTTAGAAAGGGGTTGAATCTACTAAGTTGTACATCTTGTTAGATTACACAAACTAAGGAAGTTTAATCTTGCTCCACTGAAGACTCTTCGTAAGAATGCAACTCATTTCGAGAACAGAAGTGGCTTATTTCACACCGTACAGTGTTCGGCAATGAAGGTGTTTGTTTTCTAAAGAAACTAAGTTAGAAAGGTGTTGAATCTACTAAGTTGTACATCTTGTTAGATTAAACAAACTAGGAAAATTTGGTCTTGCTGAACTGAATAATCTTAGTGAGAAAGCAACTCATTCTGAGAACAGAACCAGCTTATTTCACACAGTAGAGTGTTGGGAAATGAAGGTGTTTTTTTCCTAAAGAAACTATGTTAGAAATGAGTTGAATCTACTAAGTTGTACATCTTTTGAGATTACACAAACTAGGAAAGTTTGAACTTGTAGACCTCAACACTCTTCGTAGTAAAGCACCTCATTCCGAGAACAGAACTAGCTTATTTCACACAGTACACTGTTCGGCAATGAAGTTGTTTATTTTCTAAAGAAACTACGTTAGAAATGAAGCTAATTTTCTAAATTGTACATCTTCTTAGATTACACAAACTACGAAAGTTTTAACTTGTAGAACTCAACACTCTTCGTAGGAAAGGAACTCATTCCGAAAACAGAACTAGCTTATTTCACACCATAAAGTGTTCGGCAATGAAGGTGTTTGTTTTCTAAACAAATTACATTAGAAATGAGTTGAATCTACTGAGTTGTATACCTTGTGAGATTACACAAACTAGGAAAGTTTGACCTTGTAGAACTCAACCCTCTTCATAGAAAACCAACTCATTCCGGGAATAGAACTAGCTTATTTCACACCGTACACTGTTCGGCAATGAAGATGTTTGTTTTCTAAAGAAACTAGGTTAGAAATGGGTTGAATCTACTAAATTGTACAACTTGTTAGGTTACACAAACTAGGAAAGTTTAACCTTGCTGCACTGAAGACTCTTCGTAAGAATGCAACTCATTCAGAGAACAGAACTACCTTATTTCACACCATACAGTGTTCTGCAATGAAGGTGTTTGTTTTCTAAAGAAACTAGGTTAGAAAGGCGTTGAATCTACTAAATTGTACATCTTGTTAGATTACACAAACTAGGAAAGTCTATTCTTGGTGCACTGAAAACTCTTCGTAAGAAAGCAACTCATTCTGAAAATAGAACTACCTTATTTCAAACCGTACAGTGTTTGGCAATGAAGTTGTTTATTTTCTAAAGAAACTAAGGTAGAAATGAAGCTAATTTACTAAAGTGTACATATTCTTAGATTACACAAATAAGGAAAGTTTGAACTTGTAGAACTCAACATTCTTCGTAAGAAAGCAGCTCATTCCGAGAACACAACTAGTTATTCACACCGTAGAGTGTTCGGCAATGAAGTTGGTTGATTTCTAAAGAAACTAAGTTAGAAATGAAGTTAATTTAGTAAACTGTACATCTTCTTAGATTACACAAACTAGGAAAGTTTGAACTTGTAGAACTCAACATTCTTCGTGAGAAAGCAACTCATTCCGAAGCAAAAGTAGCTTATTCACACAGTACAGTGTTCGGCAATGAAGGTGTTTGTTTTCTAAAGGAACTAGGTTAGAAAGGGGTTGAATCTACGAAATTGTACATCTTGTGAGATTACACAAACTAGGAAAGTTTAATCTTGCTGCACTTAAGACTCTTCGTAAGAAAGCATCTCATTCCGAGAAAAGAACTAGCATATTTCACACCGTACAGTGTTCGGTAATGAAGGTGTTTGTTTTCTAAACATACTAGATTAGAAAGGCGTTGAATCTACTAAATTGTACATCTTCTTAGATTACACAAACTAGGAAATTTTAATCTTGCTGCACTGAAGACTCTTCGTAAGAATGCAATTCATTTCGAGAACAGAACTAGCTTATTTCACACCATACACTGTTAAGCAATGAAGTTGTTTGTTTTCTAAAGAAACTAAGTTAGAAATGAAGCTAATTTACTAAATGTACATCTTCTTAGATTACACAAATTAGGAAAATTTGAACTTGTAGAACTCAACAGTCTTCGTAAGAAAGCAACTCATTCCGAGAACACAACTAGCTTATTTCACACCGTACGGTGTTTGGCAATGAACGTGTTTGTTTTTTAAAGAAACTAGGTTAGAAAGGGGTTGAATCTACTAAGTTGTAAATCTTGTTAGATCACACAAACTAGGAAAGTTTAATCTTGCTGCACTGATGGCTCTTCATAAGAAAGCACTAATTCTGAGAACAGAACTAGCTTATTTCACACCATACAGTGTTCAGCAATGAAAGTGTTGTTTGCTAAACTAGGTTAGAAAGGCGTTGAATCTACTAAACTGTACATTTTGTTAGATTACACAAATTAGGAAAGTTTAATCTTGCGACACTGAAGACTCTTCGTAAGAAAGCAACTCATTCCGAGAACAGAAGTAGCTTATTTCATGCCATATAGTCTTCAGCAATGAAGTTGTTTGTTTTCTAAAGAAACTAAGATAGAAATGAACCTAATTTACTAAACTGTACATGTTCTTAGATTACACAAACTAGGAAAGTTTGAACTTGTAGAACTCAACACTCTTCGTAAGAAAGCAGCACATTCCGAGAACACAACGAGCTTATTCACACCATTCAGTGTTCGGCAGTGAAGGTGTTTGTTTTCTAAAGAAACTAGGTTAGAAAGGCGTGGAATCTACTAAATTGTACATCTTGTTTGATTACACAAACTAGGAAAGTTTGACCTTACTGCACTGAAGACTCTTCATAAGAAAGCAACTCATTCCGAGAACATAACTAGCTTATTTCACACCGTACAGTGTTCGGCAATGAAGGTGTTTGTTTTTTTAAAGAAACTAGGTTAGAAAGGGGTTGAATCTACTAAGTTGTAAATCTTGTTAGATCACACAAACTAGGAAAGTTTAATCTTGCTGCACTGATGGCTCTTCATAAGAAAGCACTAATTCTGAGAACAGAACTAGCTTATTTCACACCATACAGTGTTCAGCAATGAAAGTGTTGTTTGCTAAACTAGGTTAGAAAGGCGTTGAATCTACTAAACTGTACATCTTGTTAGATTACAGAAACTAGGAAAGTTTAATCCTGCTGCACTGAAGACTCTTCGTAGGAAAGCAACTCATTCCGAGAACAGAACTACCTTATTTCACACCGTACAGTGTTCGGGAATGAAGGTGTTTGTTTTCTAAAGAAACTGGTTTATAAAGGGTTCAATCTACTAAGGTGTACATCTTGTTAGATCACACAAACTAGGAAAGTTTGATCTTGCTGCAGTAAAGAATCTTCGAGAGAAAGCAACTCATTACAATGACAGAACTAGCTTATTTCACACAGTACAGTGTTGGGCAATGAAGGTGTTTGTTTTCTAAAGAAACTACGTTAGAAATGAGTTGAATCTACTAAGTTGTACATCTTGTGAGATTACACAAACTAGGAAAGTTTGAACTTCTAGAACTCAGCACTCTTTATGGAAAAGCAACTCATTCCGAGAAAAGAACTATCTTATTTCACACAGTACACTGTTTGGCAATGTAGTTTGTTTTCTAAAGAAACTACGTTAGAAATGAAGCTAATTTTCTAAATTGTACATCTTCTTAGATTACACCAACAAGGAAAGTTTTAACTTGAAAAACTCAACACTCTTCATAGGAAAGGAACTCATTCCGAAAACAGAACTAGCTTATTTCACACAGTAAAATGTTGGCAATGAAGGTGTTTGTTTTCTAAATAAACTAGGTTAGACAGGGTTTGAATGTACTAAGTTGTACATCTTGTTAGATTACAAAAAATTGGAAAGTTTAATCTTGCTGCACTGAAGACTCTTCATAAGAAAGCAACTCATTCCGAGAACAAAACTAGCTTATTTCACACCGTACAGTGTTCGGCAATGAAGGTGTTTGTTTTCTAAAGAAACTAGGTTAGAAAGAGGTTTATACTATTAAGTTGTACATCTTGTTAGGTTACACAAACTAGGATAGTTTGAACTTGTAGAAATCAACACTATTACCAAAAAAGCAACCCATTCTGAGAAGAGAACTAGCTTATTTCACACCGTAGAGTGTTTGGAAATGAAGGTGTTTGTTTTCTAAAGAAACTACGTGAGAAATGAGTTGAATCTAATAAGATGTACACCTTGTTAGATTACACAAACTAGGAAGGGTTGATCATGCTGCAGTGAAGACTCTTCGTGAGAAAGCTACTCATTCCAATAACAGAACTAGCTTATTTCACACCGTACAGTGTTTGGCAATGAAGGTGTTTGTTTTCTAAAGAAACTAGGTTAGAAAGGGTTGAATCTACTAAGTTGTCCATCTTGTTAGATTACACAACACTACAAAAGTTTAATCTTGCTGCACTGAAGACTCTTCGTAAGAAAGCACCTCATTCTGAGAACACGACCAGCTTATTTCACTCCATACAGTGTTCGGCAATGAAGGTGTTTGTTTTCTAAACAAACTAGGTTAAAAAAGCGTTGAATCTCCTAATTTTACATCTTGTTAGATTACATAAACTAGGAAAGTTGATCTTGCTGCACTGAAAACTGTTCGTGAGAAAGCAACTCATTCCGATAACAGAACTAGCTCATTTCACACAGTACAGTGTTGGGCAATGAAGGTGTTTGTTTTCTAAAGAAACTACGTTAGAAATGAGTTGAATCTACTAAGTTGTACATCTTGTGAGAATACACAAACTAGGAAAGTTTGAACTTGTAGAACTCCACACTCTTTATAGAAAAGCAACTCCTTTTGAGAAAAGAACTAGCTTATTTCACACATTACAGTGTTTGGCAATGAATTTGTTTGTTTTCTAAAGAAACTACGTTAGAAATGATGCTAAATTTCTAAATTGTACATCTTGTTCGATTACACAACCTAGGAAAGTTTTAACTTGTAGAACTCAACAGTCTTCTAAGAAATGAACTTATTCCAAAAACAGAACTAGGTTATTGCACACTGTATAGTGTTGGGCAATAAAGGTGTTTGTTTTCTAAACAAACTTCATTAGAAATGAGTTGAATCTACTAAGTTGTACATCTTGTTTGATTACACACACTTGAAAGTATGAATCTAGCTGAACTCAACACTCTTTTGTAAAAAGCAACTCATTCGAGAACAGATGTAGCTTATTTCACACAGTACAGTATTGGTCAATGAAGTTGTTTGTTTTCTAAAGAAACTACGTTAGAAATGAAGCTAATTTACTAAATTGTACATCTTGTTAGATTACACAAACTAGGAAAGTTTGAGCTTGTAGAACTCAACACTCTTTGTAAGAAAAGCAACTCATTCGAGAACATAATCAAGCTTATTTCAAACCGCACAGTGTTCGCAATGAAGTTGTTTGTTTTCTAAAGAAACTAGAGTTAGAAAGGGTTTGAATTTACTAAAGTTGTACATCTTGTTAGATTACACAAACTAGGAAAGTTTAATCTTGCTGCAATGAAGACTCTTCATAAGAAAGCAACTCATTCCGAGAACAGAACTAGCTTATTTCACAATCGTACAGTGTTCGGGAATGAAGGTGTTTGTTTTCTAAAGAAACTAGGTTAGAAAGGGGTTGAATCTACGAAGTTGTACATCTTGTTAGATCACACAAACTAGGAAAGTTTAATCTTGCTGCACTGAAGACTCTTCGTAAGAAAGGAACTCATTCTGAAAAGAGAACTAGTTATTTCACACAGTACAGTGTTGGGCAATGAAGGTGTTTGTTTTCTAAAGAAACTACGTTAGAAATGAGTTGAATCTACTAAGTTGTACATCTTGTGAGATTACACAAACTAGGAAATTTGAACTTTTAGAACTCAACACTCTTCTTAGAAAAGCAACTAATTCCGAGCATAGTTCTTGCTTATTTCACACAGTACAGTGTTCGGCAATGAAGGTGTTTGTTTTCTAAAGAAACTAGGTTAGAAAGGGGTTGAATCTACTAAGTTGTACATCTTGTTAGAATACACAAACTAGGAAAGTTTAATCTTGCTGCACTGAAGACTCTTCATAAATAAGCAACTCATTCTGAGAACAGAAAAGCTTATTTCACACAGTACAGTGTTTGGCAATGAAGTTGTTTGTTTTCTAAAGAAACTACGTTAGAAATGCGTTTAATTTTCTAAATTGTACATCTTCTTAGATTACACAAACTAGGAAAGGTTTAACTTGTAGAACTGAAGACTCTTTGGAGGAAAGGAACTCATTTTGAAAACAGAAATAGCTTCTTTCACAATGTAAAGTGTTCAGCAATGAAGGTGTTTATTTTCTAAACAAACTAAGTTAGAAATGAGGCTAATCTACTAAACTGTATATCTTGTGAGATTACACAAACTAGTAAAGTTTCAACTTGTAGAACTCAACACTCTTCGTAAGAAAGCAACTGATTCGAGAACAGAACTAGCTTATTTCATACAGTACAGTGTTCGGCAATGAAGTTGTTTGTTTTCCAAAGAAACTAGGTTAGAAATGAGTTGAATCTACTAAGTTGTTCATCTTGTTAGAGTAAACAAACTAGGAAATTTTGATCTTGTAGAACTCAACACTCTTCATAGAAAGGCAACTCATTCTGAGAACAGAACTAGCTATTTCTCACAGTACAGTATTCGAAATGAAGGTGTTTGTTTTCTAAAGAAACTACGTTAGAAATGAAGTTAATTTTCTAAATTGTACATCTTCTTAGATTATACAAACTAGGAAAGTTTTATCTTGTAGAACTCAACACTCTTTGTATGAAAACAACTCATTCCAAAAACAGAGCCTGCTTATTTCACACTGTAAAGTGTTGGGCAATGAAGGTGTTTGTTTTCTAAACAAACTACCTTAGAAATGAGTTGAATCTACTAAGTTGTACATCTTGTGTGATTACACAAACTAGGGAAAGTTTGAACTTGTAGAACTCAACACTCTTTTAGAAAAGCAACTCATTCTGAGAAGAGAACTAGCTTATTTCACACCGTACAGTGTTCAGAATGAAGTTGTTTGTTTTCTAAAGAAACTAGGTTAGAAATGGGGTTGAATTTACTAAGTTGTAAATCTTGTTAGATTACACAAACTAGTAAAGTTTAATCATGCTGCACTCAAGACTCTTCAGAAGAAAGCAACTCATTGTGAGAACAGAACTAGCTTATTTCACACAGACTGGTGTTCTGCAATGAAGGTGTTTGTTTTTCTAAACAAACTAGGTTAGAAATGAAGTTGAATTTCTAAATTATACATCTTGTTAGATTTCACAAACTAGTAAAGTTTAAACTTACTGGAGCTCAAGACTCTTCGTAAGAAAGCAAATCATTCTGAAAACAGAACAAGCTTATTTCACACACTACAGTGTTCAGCAATGAAATTGTTTGTTTTTAAAGTAACTAGGTTAGAAAGGGGTTGAATCTAATAAATTGTACATCTTGTTAGATCACACAAACTAGGAAAGTTTGGTCTTGCTCCACTGAAGACTCTTTGTGAGAAAGCAACTCATTCTGAGAACAGAACTAGCTTATTTCCCACAGTAGAGTGTTGGGAAATGAAGGTGTTTGTTTTCTAAAGAAACTAGGTTAGAATTGAGTTGAATCTACTATGTTGTACATCTTGTTAGATTACACAAACTAGGAAATTTTGATCTTGCTGCACTGAAGACTCTTTGTGAGAAAGCAGCTCAATCCCATAACAGAACTAGCTTATTTCACACAGAACAGTGTTGGGCAATGAAGGTGTTTGTTTTCTAAAGAAACTATGTTAGAAATGAGTTGAATCTACTAACTTGTACATCTTGTGAGATTAAACAAACTAGGAAAGTTTGAATTTGTAGAACTCAACATTCTTCATAGAAAAGGAACTCATTCTGAGAAAGAGAACTAGCTTATTTCACACAGTACAGTGTTCGGCAATGAAGTTGTTTGTTTTCTAAAGAAACTCTGTGAGAAATGAAACTAATTTTCTAAATTGTACATCTTCTTAGATTACACAAACTAGGAAAGTTTTAACTTGTAGAACTCAACACTCTCTTCGTAGGAAAGGAACTCATTCCCAAAACAGAACTAGCTTATTTCACAATCGTAAAGTGTTTGGCAATGAAGGGTTTTGTTTTCTAAACAAACTAGGTTAGAAATGAGTTGAATCTACTAAGTTGTACATCTTGTTAGATTACACAAACTAGGAAAGTTTGATCTTGCTGCACTGAAGACTCTTCGTGATAAAGCAACTCATTCCAATGAAGAAAAAGCTTATTTCACACAGTACAGTGTTGGGCAATGAAGGTGTTTGTTTTCTAAAAAAACTACGTTAGAAATGAGTTGAATCTACTAAGTTGTAAATCTTTTTGAGATAACACAAACTAGGAAAGTTTAATTTGCTGAACTCAACACTCTTCATAGAACAGAAACTCATTCTGAGAAGAGATCTAGCTTATTTTTCATACAGTACAGTGTTTGGCAATGAAGTTGTTTGTTTTCTAAAGAAACTACGTTATAAATGAAGCTAATTTTCTAAATTGTACATCTTCTTAGATTACACAACCTAGGAATGTTTTAACTTGCTAGAACTCAAGACTCTTCATAGCAAAGCAACTCATTCCGATAAAAGAGTACTAGCTTATTTCACAGAGTAAACTGTTGGGCAATGAAGGTGTTTGTTTTCTAAACAAACTTCATTAGAATGAGTTGAATCTACTAAGTTGTACATCTTGAGAGATTACACAAACTAAGAAAGTTTGATCTTGCTGCACTGAAGACTCTTCGTGATAAAGCAACTCATTCCGATGACAGAGCTAGCTTATTTCACACAGTACAGTGTTGGGCAATGAACGTGTTTGTTTTCTAAAAAACTACGTTAGAAATGAGTTGAATCTACTAAGTTGTAAATCATTTGGGATTACACAAACTAGGAAAGTTTGTATTTGTAGAACTCAACACTCTTCATAGAAAAGAAACTCATTCTGAGAAGAGAACCAGCTTATTTCATACAGTACAGTGTTTGGCAATGAAGTTGTTTGTTTTCAAAGAAACTACGTTAGAAATGAAGCTAAATTTCTAAATTGTACATCTTCTTAGATTACACAAACTAGGAAAGTTTTAACTTGTAGAACTCAATACTCTTCGTAGGAAAGGAACTCATTCCAAAAACAGAACTAGCTTATTTCACACCGTAAAGTGTTTGGCAATGAAGGTGTTTGTTTTCTAAACAAAGTTCGTTAGAAAGTGAGTTGAATCTAGTAAGTTGTAAATCTTGTTAGATTACACAAACTAGGAAAGTTTGAACTTGTAGAACTCAACACTCTTCGTTACAAAAGCAAGTCATTCCCAGAACAGAACTAGGTTATTTCACACCGTACATTGTTGGCAATGAAGGTGTTTGTTTTATAAAGAAACCAGGCTATAAAGGAGTTGAATCTACTACGTTGTACATCTTGTTAGATTACACAAACTCAGAATGTTTAATCTTGCTGCACTGAAGACTCTTCGTGAGAAAGCAACTCATTCTGAGAACAGAACTAGCTTATTTCACACAGTACAGTGTTCAGCAATGAAGTTGTTTGTTTTCTAAAGAAACTAAGTTACAAATGAAGTTAATTAACTAAACTGTACATCTTCTTAGATTACACAAACTAGGAAAGTTTGAACTTGTAGAACTCAACACTCTTCGTAGAAAAGCAACTCATTCTGAGAATACAGAACTACCTTATTTCACACAGTACAGTGTTTGGCAATGAAGGTGTTTGTTTTTCTAAAGAAACGAGGTTATAAATGGGTGGAATCTACTAAGTTGTACATCTTGTTAGATATCACAAATTAGAACAGTTTGATCTTGCTTCACTCAAGACTCTTCCAAAGAAAGCAACTCATTCTGAGAACAGAACTAGCTTATTTCACACCGTACAGTGTTCGGCAATGAAGGTGTTTGTTTTCTAAAGAAACTAAGTTAGAAATGAAGCTAATTTACTAAACTGTACATATTCTTAGATTACACAAACTATGAAAGTTTGAACTTGTAGACCTCAACACTCTTCATAAGAAAGCAACTCATTCTGAGAACACAATTAGCTTATTCACACAGTACAATGTTGGGCAATGAAGGTGTTTGTTTTCTAAAGAAACTGGGTTAGAAATGGGTTGAATCTACTAAATTGTACATCTTGTTAGATTACACAAACTAGGAAAGTTTAATCTTGCTGCACTGAAGACTCTTCATAAGAAAGCAACTCATTCTGAAAACAGAAGTAGCTTATTTCAAACCTTACAGTGTCCGGCAATGAAGGTGTTTGTTTTCTAAAGAAACTATGTTAGAAAAGGGGTTGAAGCTACTAAATTGTACATCTTGAGAGATTACACAGACTAGGAAAGTTTGGTCTTGCTGCACTGATTACTCTTAGTGAGAAAGCAACTCATTCTGAGAACAGAACTAGCTTATTTCACACAGTAGAGTGTTGGAAATAGGTTATTTCACACCATACAGTGTTCAGCAATGAAGGTGTTTGTTTTCTAAAGAAACTAGGTTAGAAAGGGGTTGAATCTACTAAGTTGTACATCTTGTTAGATTACACAAACTAAGAAAGTTTAATCTTGCTCCACTGAAGACTCTTCGTAAGAATGCAACTCATTTCGAGAACAGAAGTGGCTTATTTCACACCGTACAGTGTTCGGCAATGAAGGTGTTTGTTTTCTAAAGAAACTAAGTTAGAAAGGTGTTGAATCTACTAAGTTGTACATCTTGTTAGATTAAACAAACTAGGAAAATTTGGTCTTGCTGAACTGAATAATCTTAGTGAGAAAGCAACTCATTCTGAGAACAGAACCAGCTTATTTCACACAGTAGAGTGTTGGGAAATGAAGGTGTTTTTTTCCTAAAGAAACTATGTTAGAAATGAGTTGAATCTACTAAGTTGTACATCTTTTGAGATTACACAAACTACGAAAGTTTGAACTTGTAGACCTCAACACTCTTCGTAGATAAGCAACTCATTCCGAGAACAGAACTAGCTTATTTCACACAGTACACTGTTCGGCAATGAAGCTGTTTGTTTTCTAAAGAAACTACGTTAGAAATGAAGCTAATTTTCTAAATTGTACATCTTCTTAGATTACACAAACTACGAAAGTTTTAACTTGTAGAACTCAACACTCTTCGTAGGAAAGGAACTCATTCCGAAAACAGAACTAGCTTATTTCACACCATAAAGTGTTCGACAATGAAGGTGTTTGTTTTCTAAACAAATTACGTTAGAAATGAGTTGAATCTACTGAGTTGTATACCTTGTGAGATTACACAAACTAGGAAAGTTTGACCTTGTAGAACTCAACCCTCTTCATAGAAAACCAACTCATTCCGGGAATAGAACTAGCTTATTTCACACCGTACACTGTTCTTCTATGAAGGTGTTTGTTTTCTAAAGAAACTAGGTTAGAAATGGGTTGAATCTACTAAATTGTACAACTTGTTAGGTTACACAAACTAGGAAAGTTTAACCTTGCTGCACTGAAGACTCTTCGTAAGAATGCAACTCATTCAGAGAACAGAACTACCTTATTTCACACCATACAGTGTTCTGCAATGAAGGTGTTTGTTTTCTAAAGAAACTAGGTTAGAAAGGCGTTGAATCTACTAAATTGTACATCTTGATAGATTACACAAACTAGGAAAGTCTATTCTTGGTGCACTGAAAACTCTTCGTAAGAAAGCAACTCATTCTGAAAATAGAACTACCTTATTTCAAACCGTACACAGTGTTTGGCAATGAAGTTGTTTATTTTCTAAAGAAACTAAGGTAGAAATGAAGCTAATTTACTAAAGTGTACATATTCTTAGATTACACAAATAAGGAAAGTTTGAACTTGTAGAACTCAACATTCTTCGTAAGAAAGCAGCTCATTCCGAGAACACAACTAGTTATTCACACCGTAGAGTGTTAGGCAATGAAGTTGGTTGATTTCTAAAGAAACTAAGTTAGAAATGAAGTTAATTTAGTAAACTGTACATCTTCTTAGATTACACAAACTAGGAAAGTTTGAACTTGTAGAACTCAACATTCTTCGTGAGAAAGCAACTCATTCCGAAAGCAAAGTAGCTTATTCACACAGTACAGTGTTCGCAATGAAGGTGTTTGTTTTCTAAAGGAACTAGGTTAGAAAGGGGTTGAATCTACGAAATTGTACATCTTGTGAGATTACACAAACTAGGAAAGTTTAATCTTGCTGCACTTAAGACTCTTCGTAAAGAAAGCATCTCATTCGAGAAAAGAACTAGCATATTTCACACCGTACAGTGTTTGGTAATGAAGGTGTTTGTTTTCTAAACATACTAGATTAGAAAGGCGTTGAATCTACTAAATTGTACATCTTCTTAGATTACACAAACTAGGAAATTTTAATCTTGCTGCACTGAAGACTCTTCGTAAGAATGCAATTCATTTCGAGAACAGAACTAGCTTATTTCACACCGTACACTGTTAAGCAATGAAGTTGTTTGTTTTCTAAAGAAACTAAGTTAGAAATGAAGCTAATTTACTAAATGTACATCTTCTTAGATTACACAAATTAGGAAAATTTGAACTTGTAGAACTCAACAGTCTTCGTAAGAAAGCAACTCATTCCGAGAACACAACTAGCTTATTTCACACCGTACAGTGTTTGGCAATGAACGTGTTTGTTTTTTAAAGAAACTAGGTTAGAAAGGGGTTGAATCTACTAAGTTGTAAATCTTGTTAGATCACACAAACTAGGAAAGTTTAATCTTGCTGCACTGATGGCTCTTCATAAGAAAGCACTCATTCTGAGAACAGAACTAGCTTATTTCACACCATACAGTGTTCAGCAATGAAAGTGTTGTTTGCTAAACTAGGTTAGAAAGGCATTGAATCTACTAAACTGTACATTTTGTTAGATTACACAAATTAGGAAAGTTTAATCTTGCGCCACTGAAGACTCTTCGTAAGAAAGCAACTCATTCCGAGAACAGAAGTAGCTTATTTCATGCCATATAGTCTTCAGCAATGAAGTTGTTTGTTTTCTAAAGAAACTAAGATAGAAATGAACCTAATTTACTAAACTGTACATGTTCTTAGATTACACAAACTAGGAAAGTTTGAACTTGTAGAACTCAACACTCTTCGTAAGAAAGCAGCACATTCCGAGAACACAACTAGCTTATTCACACCATTCAGTGTTCGGCAGTGAAGGTGTTTGTTTTCTAAAGAAACTAGGTTAGAAAGGCGTGGAATCTACTAAATTGTACATCTTGTTTGATTACACAAACTAGGAAAGTTTGACCTTACTGCACTGAAGACTCTTCATAAGAAAGCAACTCATTCCGAGAACATAACTAGCTTATTTCACACCGTACAGTGTTCGGCAATGAAGGTGTTTGTTTTTTAAAGAAACTAGGTTAGAAAGGGGTTGAATCTACTAAGTTGTAAATCTTGTTAGATCACACAAACTAGGAAAGTTTAATCTTGCTGCACTGACGACTCTTCATAAGAAAGCACTCATTCTGAGAACAGAACTAGCTTATTTCACACCATACAGTGATCGGCAATGAAAGTGTTGTTTGCTAAACTAGGTTAGAAAGGCGTTGAATCTACTAAACTGTACATCTTGTTAGATTACAGAAACTAGGAAAGTTTAATCCTGCTGCACTGAAGACTCTTCGTAGGAAAGCAACTCATTCCGAGAACAGAACTACCTTATTTCACACCGTACAGTGTTCGGGAATGAAGGTGTTTGTTTTCTAAAGAAACTGGTTTATAAAGGGTTCAATCTACTAAGGTGTACATCTTGTTAGATCACACAAACTAGGAAAGTTTGATCTTGCTGCAGTAAAGAATCTTCGAGAGAAAGCAACTCATTACAATGACAGAACTAGCTTATTTCACACAGTACAGTGTTGGGCAATGAAGGTGTTTGTTTTCTAAAGAAACTACGTTAGAAATGAGTTGAATCTACTAAGTTGTACATCTTGTGAGATTACACAAACTAGGAAAGTTTGAACTTCTAGAACTCAGCACTCTTTATGGAAAAGCAACTCATTCCGAGAAAAGAACTATCTTATTTCACACAGTACACTGTTTGGCAATGTAGTTTGTTTTCTAAAGAAACTACGTTAGAAATGAAGCTAATTTTCTAAATTGTACATCTTCTTAGATTACACCAACAAGGAAAGTTTTAACTTGAAAAACTCAACACTCTTCATAGGAAAGGAACTCATTCCGAAAACAGAACTAGCTTATTTCACACAGTAAAATGTTCGGCAATGAAGGTGTTTGTTTTCTAAATAAACTAGGTTAGACAGGGTTTGAATGTACTAAGTTGTACATCTTGTTAGATTACAAAAAATTGGAAAGTTTAATCTTGCTGCACTGAAGACTCTTCATAAGAAAGCAACTCATTCCGAGAACAAAACTAGCTTATTTCACACCGTACAGTGTTCGGCAATGAAGGTGTTTGTTTTCTAAAGAAACTAGGTTAGAAAGAGGTTTATACTATTAAGTTGTACATCTTGTTAGGTTACACAAACTAGGATAGTTTGAACTTGTAGAAATCAACACTATTACCAAAAAAGCAACCCATTCTGAGAAGAGAACTAGCTTATTTCACACCGTAGAGTGTTTGGAAATGAAGGTGTTTGTTTTCTAAAGAAACTACGTGAGAAATGAGTTGAATCTAATAAGATGTACACCTTGTTAGATTACACAAACTAGGAAGGGTTGATCATGCTGCAGTGAAGACTCTTCGCGAGAAAGCTACTCATTCCGATAACAGAACTAGCTTATTTCACACCGTACAGTGTTTGGCAATGAAGGTGTTTGTTTTCTAAAGAAACTAGGTTAGAAAGGGGTTGAATCTACTAAGTTGTCCATCTTGTTAGATTACACACACTACAAAAGTTTAATCTTGCTGCACTGAAGACTCTTCGTAAGAAAGCACCTCATTCTGAGAACACGACCAGCTTATTTCACTCCATACAGTGTTCGGCAATGAAGGTGTTTGTTTTCTAAACAAACTAGGTTAAAAAAGCGTTGAATCTCCTAATTTTACATCTTGTTAGATTACATAAACTAGGAAAGTTGATCTTGCTGCACTGAAAACTGTTCGTGAGAAAGCAACTCATTCCGATAACAGAAACTAGCTCATTTCACACAGTACAGTGTTGGGCAATGAAGGTGTTTGTTTTCTAAAGAAACTACGTTAGAAATGAGTTGAATCTACTAAGTTGTACATCTTGTGAGAATACACAAACTAGGAAAGTTTGAACTTGTAGAACTCCACACTCTTTATAGAAAAGCAACTCCTTTTGAGAAAAGAACTAGCTTATTTCACACATTACAGTGTTTGGCAATGAAGTTGTTTGTTTTCTAAAGAAACTACGTTAGAAATGATGCTAAATTTCTAAATTGTACATCTTCGTCGATTACACAACCTAGGAAAGTTTTAACTTGTAGAACTCAACAGTCTTCGTAGGAAATGAACTTATTCCAAAAACAGAACTAGGTTATTGCACACTGTATAGTGTTCAGCAATGAAGGTGTTTGTTTCCTAAACAAACTTCATTAGAAATGAGTTGAATCTACTAAGTTGTACATCTTGTGAGATTACACACACTAGGAAAGTATGAACTTCTAGAACTCAACACTCTTTGTAAAAAGCAACCCATTCCGAGAACAGATGTAGCTTATGTTACACAGTACAGTATGCGTCAATGAAGTTGTTTGTTTTCTAAAGAAACTACGTTAGAAATGAAGCTAATTTACTAAATTGTACACCTTGTTAGGTTACACAAACTAGGAAAGTTTGAGCTTGTAGAACTCAACACTTTTTGTAACAAAGCGACACATTCCGAGAACATAACTAGCTTATTTCAAACCGCACAGTGTTCGGCAATGAAGGTGGTTGTTTTCTAAAGGAACTAGGTTAGAAAGGGTTTGAATCTACTAAGTTGTACATCTTGTTAGATTACACAAACTAGGAAAGTTTAATCTTGCTGCAATGAAGACTCTTCGTAAGAAAGCAACTCATTCCGAGAACAGAACTAGCTTATTTCACACCGTACAGTGTTCGGGAATGAAGGTGTTTGTTTTCTAGAGAAACTAGGTTAGAAAGGGGTTGAATCTACGAAGTTGTACATCTTGTTAGATCACACAAACTAGGAAAGTTTAATCTTGCTGCACTGAAGACTCTTCGAAGGAAAGCAACTCATTCCGAAAAGAGAACTAGTTATTTCACACAGTACAGCGTTGGGCAATGAAGGTGTTTGTTTTCTAAAGAAACTACGTTAGAAATGAGTTGAATCTACTAAGTTGTACATCTTGTGAGATTACACAAACTAGGAAAATTTGAACTTTTAGAACTCAACACTCTTCGTAGAAAAGCAACTAATTCCGAGCATAGTTCTTGCTTATTTCACACCGTACAGTGTTCGGCAATGAAGGTGTTTGTTTTCTAAAGAAACTAGGTTAGAAAGGGGTTGAATCTACTAAGTTGTACATCTTGTTAGAATACACAAACTAGGAAAGAGTAATCTTGCTGCACTGACGACTCTTCGTAAATAAGCAACTCATTCTGAGAACAGAATAAGCTTATTTCACACAGTACAGTGTTTGGCAATGAAGTTGTTTGTTTCTAAAGAAACTACGTTAGAAATGAAGCTAATTTTCTAAATTGTACATCTTCTTAGATTACACAAACTAGGAAAGGTTTAACTTGTAGAACTCTACTCTCTTTGGAGGAAAGGAACTCATTCTGAAAACAGAAATAGCTTCTTTCACAATGTAAAGTGTTCAGCAATGAAGGTGTTTATTTTCTAAACAAACTTCGTTAGAAATGAGTTGTATCTACTAGGTTGTATATCTTGTGAGATTACACAAACTAGTAAAGTGTGAACTTGTAGAACTCAACACTCTTCGTAGAAAAGCAACTGATTCCGAGAACAGAACTAGCTTATTTCATACAGTACAGTGTTCGGCAATGAAGTTGTTTGTTTTCTAAAGAAACTACATTAGAAATGAGTTGAATCTACTAAGTTGTACATCTTGTGAGAGTACACAAACTAGGAAATTTTGAACTTGTAGAACTCAACACTCTTCATAGAAAGGCAACTCATTCTGATTAGAGAACTAGCTTATTTCTCACAGTACAGTATTCGCCAATGAAGTTCTTTGGTTTCTAAAGAAACTACGTTAGAAATGAAGCTAATTTTCTAAATTGTACATCTTCTTAGATTACACAAACTAGGAAAGTTTTAACTTGTAGAACTCAACACTCTTTGTATGAACGGAAATCATTCCAAAAACAGAAGTAGCTTATTTCACACTGTAAAGTGTTCGGCAATGAAGGTGTTTGTTTTCTAAACAAACTTCGTGAGAAATGAGTTGAATCTACTAAGTTGTACATCTTGTGATATTACACAAACTAGGAAAGTTAGAACTTGTAGAACTCAACACTCTTTGTAGAAAAGCAACTCATTCTGAGAAGAGAACTAGCTTATTTCACACCGTACAGTGTTCGGCAATGAAGGTGTTTGTTTTCTAAAGAAACTAGGTTAGAAAGGGGTTGAATGTACAAAGTTGTAAATCTTGTTAGATTACACAAACTAGTAAAGTTTAATCATGCTGCACTGAAGACTCTTCGTAAGAAAGCAAGTCATTGTGAGAACAGAACTAGCGTATTTCACACCGTACAGTGTTCTGCGATGAAGGTGTTTGCTTTCTAAACAAACTAGGTTAGAAACGCATTGAATCTACTAACTGGTTCATCTTGTTAGATTTCACAAACTAGGAAAGTTTAATCTTACTGGACTGAAGACTCTTCGTAAGAAAGCAACTCATTCTGAGAACAGAACAAGCTTATTTCATGCTGTACAGTGTTCGGCAATGAAGGTGTTTGTTTTTAAAGTAACTAGGTTAGAAAGGGGTTGAATCTACTAAATTGTACATCTTGTTAGATTACACAATCTAGGAAAGTTTGGTCTTGCTCCACTGAAGACTCTTTGTGAGAAAGCAACTCATTCTGAGAACAGAACTAGCTTATTTCCCACCGTACAGTGTTTGGCAATGAAGGTATTTGTTTTCTAAAGAAACTACGTTAGAATTGAGTTGAATCTACTATGTTGTACATCTCGTGAGATTACACAAACTAGGAAAGTTTGATCTTGCTGCACTGAAGACTCTTCGTGAGAAAGCAACTCATTCCGATAACAGAACTAGCTTATTTCACACAGAACAGTGTTGGGCAATGAAGGTGTTTGTTTTCTAAACAAATGTTGTAAGAAATGAGTTGAATCTACTAAGTTGTACATCTTGTGAGATTAAACAAACTAGGAAAGTTTGAACTTGTAGAACTCAACACTCTTCGTAGTAAAGCAACTCATTCTGAGAACTGAACTAGCTTATTTCACACAGTACAGTGTTCGGCAATGAAGTTGTTTGTTTTGTGAAGAAACTCTGTGAGAAATGAAGGTAAGTTTCTAAATTGTACATCTTCTTAGATTACACAAACTAGGAAAGTTTTAACTTGTAGAACTCAACACTCTTCGTAGGAAAGGAACTCATTCCCAAAACAGAACTAGCTTATTTCACACCGTAAAGTGTTTGGCAATGAAGGTTTTTGTTTTCTAAAGATACTAGGTTAGAAAGGGATTGAATCTACTAAGATGTACATCTTGTTAGATTACACAAACTAGGAAAGTTTGATCTTGCTGCACTGAAGAGTCTTCGTAAGAAAGCAACTCATTCTGAGAAGAAAACTAGCTTATTTCACACCGTACAGTTTTCGGCAATGAAGGTGTTTGTTCTCTAAAGAAACTAAGTTAGAAATGAGTTGAATCTACTAAGTTGTACATCTTGTTAGATTACACAAACTAGGAAAGTTTAATCTTGCTGCACTGAAGACTCTTCGTAAGAAAGCAACTCATTCTGAGAACAGATCTAGCTTATTTCACACCGTACAGTGTTTGGCAATGAAGGTGTTTGTTTTCTAAAGAAAGTAGGTTAGAAGGCGTTGAATCTACTAAGTTGTATATCTTGTTAGATTACACAAAATAGGTAAGTTTGATCTTGCTGCACTGAAGACTCTTTGTGAGAAAGCAACTCATTCCGATAACAGAACTAGCTTATTTCACAGAGTACAATGTTGGGCAATGAAGGTGTTTGTTTTCTAAAGAAACTACGTTAGAATTGAGTTGAATCTACTATGTTGTACATCTTCTGAGATTACACAAACTATGAAAGGTTGAACTTGTAGAACTCAACAATCTTCATAGAAAAGCAACTCATTCTGAGAAGAGAGCTAGCTTATTTCACACAGTACAGTGTTTGGCAATGAAATTGTTTGTTTTCTAAAGATACTACGTTAGAAATGAAGCTAAGTTTCTAAATTGTACATCTTCTTACATTACACAAACTAGGAAAGTTTGGAACTTGTAGAACTCAACACTCTTCGTAGGAAAGGAACTCATTCCAAAAACAGAACTAGCTTATTTCACACCGTAAAGTGATCGGCAAGGAAGGTTTTTGTTTTCTATAGAAACTACGTTAGAAATGAAGCTAATTTACTACATTGTACATCTTCTTAGATTCCACATATTAGGAAAGTTTGAACTTGAAGAACTCAACACTCTTCGTTAGAAAGCAACTCATTCCAGGAACAGAACTAGCTTATTTCACACCGTACAGTTTTTGGCAATGAAGATGTTTGTTTTATAATGAAACTAGGTTAGAAAGGGGTTGAATCTACTAAGTTGTACATCTTGTTAGATTACACAATGTAGGAAAGTTTGGTCTTGCTGCACTGAAGACTCTTCCTGAGCAACCAACTCATTCTGAGAATAGAACTGGCTTATTTCACACAGTAGAGTGTTGGGAAATAAGGAGTTTGTTTTCTAAAGAATATGTGATAAATGAGTTGAACATACCAAGTTGTACATCTTGTTGGATTACACAAAATGAGAACGTTTGATCTTGGTGCACTGAAGACTCTTCGTGAGAAAGCATCTCATTCTGAAAATACAACTACCTTATTTCTCACAGTACGGTGTTGGACAATGAAGGTGTTTGTTTTCTAAAGAAACTGCGTTAGAAATGAGTTGAGTCTATGAAGTTGCACAACTTGTGAGATTACCCAACCTAGAAAGTTTGAACTTGTAGAACTCAACATTCTTCATAGAAAAGCAACTCATTCTGAGAAGAGAACTAGCTTATTTCACACAGTACAGTGTTCGGCAATAAAGTTGTTTGTTTTCTAAAGAAACGACGTTAGAAATGAAGTTAATTTTCTAAATTGTACATCTTCTTAGATTACACAAACTTGGAAAGTTTTAACTTGTAGAACTCAACACTCTTCGTAGGAAATGAACTCATTCTGAAAACAGAACTAGCTTATTTCAGACCGTACAGTGTTCGGCAATGAACGTGTTTGTTTTCTAAACAAACTTCGTTAGAAATGAGTTGAATGAACTAAGTTGTATATCTTGTGAGATTACACAAACTAGGAAAGTTTAATCTTGCTGCACTGAAGATGCTTCGTAAGAAAGCAACTCATTCTGAAAACAGAACTAGCTTATTTAACACAGGACAGTGTTTAGCAATGAAGTTGTTTGTTTTCTAAAGAAACTAGGTTAGAAATGAAGCTAATTTACTAAATTGTACATCTTCTTAGATTACACAAACTAGGAAAGTTTGTATTTGTAGAACTCAACACTCTTCGTAGGAAAGGAACTCATTGAGAAAACAGAAGTAGCTTATTTCACACAGTACAGTTTCGGCAATGAAGGTGTTTGTTTTCCAAACAAACTAGGTTAGAAAGGCGTTGAATCTACTAAGTTGTACACCTTGTGAGATTACACAAACTAAGAAAGTTTAATATTGTTGCACTGAAGACTCTTCGTAAGAAAGCAACTCATTCTGAGAACACAACTAGCTTTTTCGACACAGTACAGTGTTCGGCAATGAAGCTGTTTGTTTTCTAAAGAAACTATGTTAGGAATGAAGCTAATTTACTAAATTGTACATCTTCTTAGGTTACACAAACTAGCAATGTTTGAACTTGTAGAAGTCAACACTCTTCTTAAGAAAGCTACTCATTGCGAGAACAGAACTAGCTTATTTCACACCGTACAGTGTTCGGCAATAAAGGTGTTTGTTTCTAAAAAAACTATATTAGAAATGAATCTAATTTACTAAATTGTACATCTTTTCAGATTACACAATCTAGGAAAGTTTAATCTAGCTACACTGAAGACTCTTCAGAAGAGAGTAACTCATTCCGATAACAGAAATAGATTATTTCACACCGTACGGTGATCGGCAATGAAGGTGTTTGTTTGCCAAACAAACTTCATTACAAATGAGTTGAATCTACTAAGTTGTATATCTTGTGAGATTACACAAACTAGGAAACTTTGAACTTGTAGAACTCAACACTCTTCGTAGGAAAGCACCTATTTCCGATAGCAGAACTAGCTTCTTTCACACCGTACAGTGTTCGGCAATGAAGGTAATTGTTTTCTAAACAAACTAGGTTAGAAAGGTGTTGAATCTACTAAATTGTACATATTGTTAGATTCCACAAACTACGAAAGTTTAATCTTGCTGCACTGAACACTCTTCATAATAAAGGAACTCATTCTGAGAACAGAACTTGCTTATTTCACACCGTACAGTGTTGGGCAATGAAGCTGTTTGTTTTCTAAAGAAACTAGGTTAGAAAGGCGATGAATCTACTAAGTTGTACATCTTGTTAGATTGCAAAAACTAGGAAAGTTTGGTCTTGCTGCACTGACTACTCTTAGTGAGAAAGCAACTCATTCTGAGAACAGAACTAGCTTATTTCACACAGTACAGTGTTGGGGAATGAAGCGGTTCGTTTTCTAAAGAAACTACGTTAGAAATGAGTTTAATGTACTAAGTTGTACATCTTGTGAGATTACAAAAAGTAGGAAAGTTTGAACTTGTAGAACTCAACACTTTTCGTAGGAAAGCAACTCATTCCGAAAACAGAACTAGCTTATTTCACACTGTACAGTGTTCGGCAATGAAGGTGATTGTTTACTAAACAAACTAGGTTAGAAAGGCGTTGAACCTACTACGTTGTACATCTTGTTAGATTACACAGCTAGGAAATTTTAATCTTTCTGCACTGAAGACTCTTCATAAGAAAGCAACTCATTCTGAGAACAGAACTAGCTTATTTCACACCCTACAGTGTTCAGAAATGAAGGGTTTTTTTTCTAAAGAAACTAGGTTAGAAAGGCGTTGAATCTACTAGGTTGTACAATTTGTAAGAATACACAAACTACTAAAGTTTCATCTTGCTGCACTGAAGACTCTTCCTGAGAAAGCAACTCATTCCTAGAACAAAACTAGCTTATGTCACACAGTGTTGGGCAATGAAGGTCATTGTTTTCTAAAGAAACTACATTAGAAATGAGTTGAATCTACTAAGTTATACATCTGGTTAGATTACACAAACTAGGAAAGTTTGATCTTGCTGCACTGAAGTATCTTCTTGAGAAAGCAACTCATTCCGAGAACAGAACTAGCTTAATTCATACAGTACAGTGTTGGACAAAGAAGGTGTTTATTTTCTAAACAAACTTCATTAGAAATGAGTTGAATCTACTAAGTTGTACATCTTGTGAGATTCCACAAACTAGGAACGTTTGAACTTATAGAACTCAACACTCTTCGTAGAAAAGCAACTCATTCCGAGAAGAGAACTAGCTTATTTCACACAGTACAATGTTTGAAAATGAAGTTGTTTGTTTTCTAAAGAAAGTACGTTAGAAATGAAGCTAATTTACTAAATTGTACATCTTCTTAGATTATACAAACTAGGAAAGTTTGAACTTGTAGAACGCAACACTCTTCATAGGAAAGCAACTCCTGCCGAGAACAAAAGTAGCTTATTTCACACCTTACAGTGTTTGTCAATGAAGGTGTTTGTTTTCCAAACATACTACGTTAGAAATGAGGCAAATCTACTAAGTTGTACATCTTGTTAGATTACACAAACTACGAAAGGTTGATCGTGTTGCACTGAAGACTCTTTGTAACAAAGCAACTCATTCCGAGAACAGAACTAGCTTATTTCACACCGTACAGTATTCGGTAATGAAGGTATTTGTTTTCTAAACAAATTAGGTTATAAAGGCGTTGAATCTACTAAGTTGCACACCTTGTTAGATTGCACAAACTAGGAAAGTTTAATCTTGCTGCACTGAAGGCTCTTCGTAAGAAAGCAACTCATTCTGAGAACAGAACTAGCTTATTTCACACCGTACAGTGTTCAGCAATGAAGGTGTTTATTTTCTAAAGAAACTAGGTTAGAAAGGCGATGAATCTACTAATTTGTACATCTTGTTAGATTACACAAATTAGGAAAGTTTGGTCTTGCTGCACTGAATATTCTTCATGAGAAAGCAACTCATTCTGAGAAGAGAAATAGCTTATATCACACAGTAGGTGTTGGGCCATGAAGGTGTTTGTTTTCTAAAGAAACTACGCTAGAAATGAGTTAAATCTAGTAAGTTGTACATCTTGTTAGACTACACAAAGTAGGAAAGTTTCATCTTGCTGCACTGAAGTCTCTTAATGAGAAATCAACTCATTCCGAGAACAGAACTAGCTTATTTCACACCGTACAGTGTTTGGCAATGAAGGTGTTTGTTTTCTAAACAAACTACGTTAGAAATGAACCTAATTTACTAAATTGTACATCTTGTTATATTACACAAACGAGAACGTTTAATCTTGCTGCACTGAAGACTCTTTGTAAGAAAGCAAGAATTCCAAGAATAGTACTAGCTTTTTTGACACAATAGAGTGTTGGGCCATGAAGGTGTTTGTTTTCTAAAGAAACATCGTTAGAAATGAGTTCAATCTACTAAGTTGTACATCTTGTGAGATTACACAAACTAGGAAAGTTTGAATTTGTAGAACTCAACACTCTTCATAGAAAAGGAACTCATTCTGAGAAGAGAACTAGCTTATTTCACACAGTACAGTGTTCGGCAATGAAGTTGTTTGTTTTCTAAAGAAACTACGTTTGAAATGAAGCTAATTTTCTAAATTGTACATCTTCTTAGATTACACAAACTAGGAAAGTTTTAACTTGTAGAACTCAATTCTCTTCGTAGGAAAGGAACTCATTCCGAAAACAGAACTAGCTTATTTCACACCGTAAAGTGTTCGGCAATGAAGGTGTTTGTTTTCTAAAAAACTATGTTAGAAATGAGTTGAATCTACTAAGTTGTAAATCATTTGAGATAACACAAACTAGGAAAGTTTGTATTTGTAGAACTCAACACTCTTCATAGAACAGAAACTCATTCTGAGAAGAGAACCAGCTTATTTCATACAGTACAGTGTTCGGCAATGAAGTTGTTTGTTTTCGAAAGAAACTACGTTATAAATGAAGCTAATTTTCTAAATTGTACATCTTCTTAGATTACACAAACTAGGAAAGTTTTAACTTGCAGTACTCAATACTCGTCGTAGCAAAGGAACTCATTCCGAAAAGAGAACTAGCTTATTTCACACCGTAAAGTGTTCGGCAATGAAGGTGTTTGTTTTCTAAACAAAGTTCGTTAGAAGAGAGTTGAATCTAGTAAGTTGTAAATCTTTTGAGATTACACAAACTAGGAAAGTTTGAACTTGTAGAACTCAACACTCTTCGTACAAAAGCAAGTCATTCCCAGAACAGAACTAGGTTATTTCACTATGTACAGTGCTCGGCAATGAAGGTGTTTGTTTTCTAAAGAAACCAGGTTATAAAGGTGTTGAATCTACTAAGTTGTACATCTTGTTAGATTACACAAACTAAGAAAGTTTAATCTTGCTGCACTGAAGACTCTTCATAAGAAAGCAACTCATTCTGAGAACAGAACTAGCTTATTTCACACGGTACAGTGTTCGGCAATGAAGGTGTTTGTTTTCTAAAGAAACCACGTTATAAAGGCCTTGAATCTACTAAGTTGTACATCTTTTTAGATTACACAAACTCAGAATGTTTAATCTTGCTGCACTGAAGACTCTTCGTAAGAAAGCAACTTATTCTGAGAACAGAACTAGCTTATTTCACACTGTACAGTGTTCAGCAATGAAGTCATTTGTTTTCTAAAGAAACTAAGTTAGAAATGAATCTAATTAACTAAACTGTACATCTTCTTAGATTACACAGACTAGGAAAGTTTGACCTTGTAGAACTCAACACTCTTCGTAAGTCAGCAGCTCATTCCGAGAACACAACTAGCTTATTCACACCGTACTGTGCTCGGCAATGAAGGTGTTTGTTTTCTAAAGAAACTAGGTTATGAAGAGGTTGAATCTACTGAGTTGTACATCTTGTTAGATTACACAAACTGGCAAAGTTATATCTTTCTGCACTGAAGACTCTTCGTGAGAAAGCAACTCATTCCGATAACAAGAATAGCTTATTTCACACTGTACTGTGTTCAGCAATGAAGTTATTTGTTTTCTAAAGAAACTAAGTTAGAAATGAATCTAATTAACAAAACTGTACATCTTCTTAGATTACACAAACTAGGAAAGTTTGACCTTGTAGAACTCAACACTCTTCGTAAGACAGCAGCTCATTCCGAGAACACAACTACCTTATTCACACCGTACTGTGTTCGGCAATGAAGGTGTTTGTTTTCTAAAGAAACTAGGTTAGAAAGGGGTTGAATCTACTGAGTTGTACATCCTGTTAGATTACACAAACTAGCAAAGTTATATCTTTCTGCACTGAAGACTCTTCGTGAGAAAGCAACTCATTCCGATAACAAGAATAGCTTATTTCACACAGTACAGTGTTGTGCAATGAAAGCGTTTGTTTTCTAAAGAAACTATGTTACAAATGAGTTGAATCTACTAAGTTGTACATCTTGTGAGATTACACAAACTAGGAAAGTTTGAATTTGTAGAACTCAACACTCTTCATCGAAAAAGAACTCATTCTGAGAAGAGAACTAGCTTATTTCACACAGTACAGTGTTCGGCAATGAAGTTGTTTGTTTTCTAAAGAAACTACGTTTGTAAATTGTACATCTTCTTAGATTACACAAACTAGCAAAGTTTTAACTTGTAGAACACAATTCTGTTCGTAGGAATGGAACTCATTCCGAAAACAGAACTAGCTTATTTCACACCGTAAAGTGTTCGGCAATGAAGGTGTTTGTTTTCTAAACAAACTTCGTTAGAAAAGAGTTGAATCTACTAAGTTGTACATCTTGAGAGATTACACAAACTAGGAAAGTTTGATCTTGCTGCACTGAAGACTCTTCGTGAGAAAGCAACTCATTCCGATGACAGAGGAAGCTTCTTTCACACAGTACAGTGTTGGGCGATGAAGGTGTTTGTTTTCTAAAAAACTACGTTAGAAATGAGGTGAATCTACTAAGTTGTAAATCTTTTGAGATAACACAAACTAGGAAAGTTTGAATTTGTAGAACTCAACACTCTTCATAGAACAGAAACTCATTCTGAGAAGAGAACTAGCTTAGTTCATACAGTTCAGTGTTCGGCAATGAAGTTGTTTGTTTTCGAAAGAAACTACGTTATAAATGAAGCTAATTTTCTAAATTGTACATCTTCTTAGATTACACAACCTAGGAAAGTTTTAACTTGTAGAACTCAATTCTCTTCATAGCAAAGGCACTCATTCCGAAAAGAGAACTAGCTTATTTCACACCGTAAAGTGTTCAGCAATGAAGGTGTTTGTTTTCTAAACAAACTTCGTTAGAAATAAGTTGAATCTACTAAGTTGTACATCTTGAGAGATTACACAAAGTAGGAAAGTTTGATCTTGCTGCACTGAAGACTCTTCGTGAGAAAGCAACTCATTCCGATGACAGAGGAAGCTTATTTCACACAGTACAGTGTTGGGCAATGAAAGTGTTTGTTTTCTAAAAAACTACGTTAGAAATGAGTTGAATCTACTAAGTTGTAAATCATTTGAGATAACACAAACTAGGAAAGTTTGTATTTGTAGAACTCAACACTCTTCATAGAACAGAAACTCATTCTGAGAAGAGAACCAGCTTATTTCATACAGTACAGTGTTCGGCAATGAAGTTGTTTGTTTTCAAAAGAAACTACGTTAGAAATGAAGCTAATTTTCTAAATTGTACATCTTCTTTGATTACACAAACTAGGATAGTTTTAACTTGTAGTACGCAATACTCTTCGTAGCAAAGGAACTCATGCCGAAAAGAGAACTAGCTTATTTCACACCGTAAAGTGTTCGGCAATGAAGGTCTTTGTTTTCTAAACAAAGTTCATTAGAAGTGAGTTGAATCTAGTAAGTTGTAAATCTTGTGAGATTACACAAACTAGGAAAGTTTGAACTTGTATAACTCAACACTCTTCATACAAAAGCAAGTCATTCCCAGAACAGAACTAGGTTATTTCACACCGTACAGTGTTCGGCAATGAAGGTGTTTGTTTTCTAAAGAAACCAGGCTATAAAGGCCTTGAATCTACTACATTGTATATCTTGTTAGTTTACACAAACTCAGAATGTTTAATCTTGCTGCACTGAAGACTCTTTGTAAGAAAGCAACTCATTCTGAGAACAGAACTAGCTTATTTCACATCGTACAGTGTTCAGCAATGAAGTTGTTTTTTTTTCTAAAGAAAGTAAGTTACAAATGAAGCTAATTAACTAAACTGTACATCTTCTTAGATTACACAAACTAGGAAAGTTTGACCTTGTAGAACTCAACATTCTTCGTAAGAAAGCAGCTCATTCCGAGAACACAACTAGCTTATTCACACCGTGCCGTGTTCGGTAATGAAGGTGTTTGTTTTCTAAAGAAACTAGGTTAGAAATGGGTTGAATCTACTAAGTTGTACATCTTGTTAGATTACACAAACTAGCAAAGTTATATCTTCCTGCACTGAAGACTCTTCGTGAGAAAGCAACTCATTCCGAAAACAGAACTAGCTTATTTCACACAATACAGTGTTGTGCAATGAAAACGTTTGTTTTCTAAAGAAACTATGTTAGAAATGAGTTGAATCTACTAAGTTGTACATCTTGTGAGATTACACAAAGTAGGAAAGTTTGAATTTGTAGAACTCAACACTCTTCATAGAAAAAGAACTCATTCTGAGAAGAGAACTAGCTTATTTCACACAGTACAGTGTTCGGCAATGAGGTTGTTTGTTTTCTTAAGAAACTACGTTAGAAATGAAGCTAATTTTCTAAATTGTACATCTTCTTAGATTACACAAACTAGGAAAGTTTTAACTTGTAGAACTCAATACTGTTCGTAGGAAAGGAACTCATTCTGAAAACAGAACTAGCTTATTTCACACCGTAAAGTGTTCGGCAATGAAGGTGTTTGTTTTTTACACAAACTTCGTTAGAAATGAGTTGAATCCACTAAGTTGTACATCTTGTGAGATTACACAAACTAGGAAAGTTTGAACTTGTAGAACTCAACACTCTTCATAGAAAAGCAACTCCTTCCGAGAACAGAACTAGCTTATTTAACACCGTCCAGTGTTTGGCAATGTAGTTGTTTGTTTTCTATAGAAACTAACTTAGAAATGAAGCTAATTTATTAAACTGTACATCTTCTTAGCTTACACAAACTAGGAAAGTTTGAACTTGTAGAAGTCAACACTCTTCGTAGAAAAGCAACTCATTCCGAGAACAGAACTACCTTATTTCACACCGTACAGTGTTCGGCAATGAAGGTGTTTGTTTTCTAAAGAAACTAGGTTATAAAGGGGTGGAATCTACTAAGTTGTACATCTTGTTAGATTACACAAATTAGGACAGTTTGATCTTGCTTCACTGAAGACTCTTCCTAAGAAAGCAACTCATTCTTGGAACAGAACTAGCTTATTTCACACCGTACAGTGTTCGGCAATGAAGGTGTTTGTTTTCTAAAGAAACTAAGTTAGAAATGAAGCTAATTTTCTAAACTGTACATCTTCTTAGATTACACAAACTATGAAACTTTGAACTTGTAGACCTCAACACTCTTCATAAGAAAGCAACTCATTCCGAGAACAAAATTAGCCTATTCACACCGTACAATGTTCGGCAATGAAGGTGTTTGTTTTCTAAAGAAACTAGATTAGAAATGGGTTGAATCTACTAAATTGTACATCTTGTTAGATTACACAAACTAGGAAAGTTTAATCTTGCTGCACTGAAGACTCTTCATAAGAAAGCAACTCATTCTGAGAACAGAACTAGCTTATTTCAAACCTTACAGTGTCCGGCAATGAAGGTGTTTGTTTTCTAAAGAAACTATGTTAGAAAGGGGTTGAATCTACTAAATTGTACATCTTGAGAGATTACACAGACTAGGAAAGTTTGGTCTTGCTGCCTTGATTACTCTTAGTGAGAAAGCAACTCATTCTGAGAACAGAACCAGCTTATTTCACACAGTAGAGTGTTGGAAATTGCTTATTTCACACCGTACAGTTTTCAGCAATGAAGGTGTTTGTTTTCTAAAGAAACTAGGTTAGAAAGGGGTTGAATCTACTAAGTTGTACATCTTGTTAGATTACACAAACTAAGAAAGTTTAATCTTGCTCCACTGAAGACTCTTCGTAAGAATGCAACTCATTTCGAGAACAGAAGTTTCTTATTTCACACCGTACAGTGTTCGGCAATGAAGGTTTTTGTTTCCTAAAGAAACTACGTTACAAATGAGTTGAATCTACTAAGTTGTACATCTTGTGAGATTACACAAACTACGAAAGTTTGAACTTGTAGAACTCAACACTCTTCGTAGAAAAGCAACTCATTCCGAGAACAGAACTAGCTTATTTCACATCGTACACTGTTCGGCAATGATGTTGTTTGTTTTCTAAAGAAACTGTGTTAGAAATGAAGCTAATTTACTAAATGTACATCTTCTTAGATTACACAAACTAGGAAAGTTTGAACTTGTAGAACTCAACACTCTTCGTAAGAAAGCAACTCATTCCGAGAACATAACTAGCTTATTTCACACCGTACGGTGTTCAGCAATGAAGGTGTTTGTTTTTTAAAGAAACTAGGTTAGAAAGGGGTTGAATCTACTAAGTTGTAAATCTTGTTAGATCACACAAACTAGGAAAGTTTAATCTTGCTGCACTGACGACTCTTTGTAAGAAAGCACTCATTCTGAGAACAGAACTAGCTTATTTCACACCATACAGTGTTCAGCAATGAAAGTGTTGTTTGCTAAACTAGATTAGAAAGGCGTTGAATCTACTAAACTGTACATTTTGTCAGATTACACAAACTAGGAAAGTTTAATCTTGCGACACTGAAGACTCTTCGTAAGAAAGCAACTCATTCCGAGAACAGAAGTAGCTTATTTCATGCCATATAGTCTTCAGCAATGAAGTTGTTTGTTTTCTAAAGAAACTAAGATAGAAATGAACCTAATTTACTAAACTGTACATGTTCTTAGATTACAGAAACTAGGAATGTTTGAACTTGTAGAACGCAACACTCTTCGTAAGAAAGCAGCACATTCCGAGAACACATCTAGCTTATTCACACCGTTCAGTGTTCGGCAGTGAAGGTGTTTCTTTTCTAAAGAAACTAGGTTAGAAAGGCGTGGAATCTACTAAATTGTACATCTTGTTTGATTACACAAATTAGGAAAGTTTGACCTTGCTGCACTGAAGACTCTTCATAAGAAAGCAACTCATTCCAAGAACATAACTAGCTTATTTCACACTGTACAGTGTTCGGCAATGAAGGTGTTTGTTTTTTAAAGAAACTATGTTAGAACGGGGTTGAATCTACTAAGTTGTAAATCTTGTTAGATCACACAAACTAGGAAAGTTTAATCTTGCTGCACTGACGACTCTTCATAAGAAAGCACTCATTCTCAGAACAGAACTAGCTTATTTCACACCATACAGTGTTCGGCAATGAAAGTGTTGTTTGCTAAACTAGGTTAGAAAGGCGTTGAATCTACTAAACTGTACATCTTGTTAGATTACAGAAACTAGGAAAGTTTAATCCTGCTGCACTGAAGACTCTTCGTAGGAAAGCAACTCATTCCGAGAACAGAACTACCTTATTTCACACCGTACAGTGTTCAGCAATGAAGGTGTTTGTTTTCTAAAGAAACTGGTTTATAAAGGGGTTGAATCTACTAAGGTGTACATCTTGTTAGATCACACAAACTAGGAAAGTTTGATCTTGCTGCACTGCAGACTCTTCGTGAGAAAGCAACTCATTCCGAGAACAGAACTAGCTTATTTCACACAGTAGAGTGTTGGGCAATGACGGTGTTTGTTTTCTAAAGAAACTTCGTTAGAAATGAGTTGAATCTACTAAGTTGTACATCTTGTGAAATTACACAAACTATTAAAGTTTGAAATTGTAGAACTCAACACTCTTCGTAGAAAAGCAACTCATTCCGAGATCAGAACTAACAGATTTCACAAAGTACAGTGTTCGGGAATGAAGTTCTTTGTTTTCTAAAGAAACTACGTTAGAAATGAAGCTAATTTACTAAATTGTACATCTTCTTAGATTACACAAAGTATGAAAGTTTGAAATTGTAGAACTCATGACTCTTCGTAGGAAAGCAACATCTTCCAAGAACAGAACTAGCTTATTTCACACAGTACAGTGTTCGGGAATGAAGGGGTTTGTTTTCTAAACAAACTTCGTTAGAAATGAGTTGAATCTACTTAGTTGTACATCTAGTGAGATTACACAAACTAGGAAAGTTTGAACTTGTAGAACTCAATACTCTTCGTAGAAAAGCAACTCATTCTGAGTAGAGAACTAGCTTATTTCACACAGTACAGTGTTGGGCAATGAAGTTGTTTCTTTCCTAAATAAACTATGTTAGAAATGAAGCTAATTTGCTAAATTGTACAACTTAGATTACACAAACTAGGAAAGGTTGTACTTGTGGAACTCAACAGTCTTCATAGGTAAAGAAACTCATTCCAAGAACCGAACCAGCTTATTTCACACCGTACAGTTTTCGGCAATGAAGGTGTATGTTTTCTAAAGAAACTAGGTTAGAAAGGCTTTGAATCTACTAAATTGTACATCTTGTTAGATTACACAAGCTAGGAAAGTTTGGTCTTGCTGCACTGAAGACTCTTCGTGAGAAAGCAATTCATTCAGAGAACAGAACTAGCTTTTTCACACAATAGAGTTTTGGGCAACGAAGGTGTTTGTTTTTTACTCAGTTTACATCTTGTTGATTACACAAACTTGGAAAGTTTGATCTTGCTGCAGTTGTGAGAAAGCAACATTCCGAGAGGTCAAAAGAAGGTGTTTGAACAAACTCAGTTGTACATCTTGTGAGATTACACAAACTTGGAAAGTTTGATCTTGTTGCATTGAATAATCTTTGAGAAAGCAACTCATTCTTGCTTATTGAATAACAGTACAGTGTTGGTCAGCAGGTGTTTGTTTTCTAGACAAACCTCGTTAAAAATGTTAATCAAACTTAGCTTATTTCACACACAAACCTCACAGTGTTGGTCAAAGAAGGTGTTTGTTTTCTAGACAAACCTCGTTAAAAATGAGTTGAATCTACTTAGTTGTACAACTTGTGAGATTACACAAACTAGGAAAGCTTGAACTTGTAGAACTCAACACTCTTCGTAGAAAAGCAACTCCTTCTGAGAACAGAACAAGCTTATTTCACACAGTACTATGTTGGGCAATGAAGTTGTTTGTTTCCTAAAGAAACTACGTTAGAATTGAAGCTAATTTGCTAAATTGTACATCTTCTTAGATTACTCAAACTGCGAAAGTTTGAACTTGTAGAATTCAACACTCTTCGTAGGAAAGCAACTCATTCTGCGAACAGAACTAGCTTATTTCACACTGTACAGTGTTCGGCAATGAAGGTGTATGTTTTCTAAAGAAACTAGGTTAGAAAGGCGTTGAATCTACTAAGTTGTAGATCTTGTTAGATTACACATGCTAGGAAAGTTTGGTCTTGTTGCACTGAAGACTCTTCCTGAGAAAGCAACTCTTTCTGAGAACAGAACTACCTTTTTTCACACACTACAGTGTATGGCAATGAAGGTGTTTGTTTTCTGAACAAACCTCGTTACCAATGAGTTGAATCTACTTAGTTGTACAACTGGTGAGATTACACAAACTAGGAAACTTTGCACTTGTAGAACTCAACACTCTTCATAGAACCGCAACTCATTCTGAGAACAGAACTAGCTTATTTCACACAGTACAGTGTTCGGCAATGACGTTATTTGATTTCTAAAGAAACTACATTAGAAATGAAGCTAATAAACTAAATTGTACATCTTCTTAGATTACTCAAACTATGAAACTTTGATCTTGTAGAACTCAACACTCTTTGTAGGAAAGCAACTCATTCCGAGAACAGAACTACCTTATTTCACACCGTACAGTGTTGGGCAATGAAGGTGTTTGTTTTCTAATCAAACTACGTTAGAAATGAACCTAATTTACTAAATTGTACATCTTGTTAGATTACACAAATTGGCAAGTTTAATCTTGCTGCAGTGAAGACTCTTCATAAGAAAGCAACACATTCCTAGAAGAGAACTAGCTTATTTCACAACTACAGTGTTTGGCAATGAAGGTGTTTGTTTTCTAAACAAACTAGGTTAGAAATGAGTTGATTCTATTAAGTTGTATATCTTCTTAGATTACACAAAGTTTGAAAGTTTGATCTTGCAGCACTGAACACTCTTCGTAAGAAAGCAAGTCATTCCAAGAATAGAACTAGCTTATTTCACACTGTGCAGTGTTCAGTAATGAAGGTGTTTTTTTTCTAAACAAACTAGGTTAGAAAGGCGTTGAATCTAGTAAGTTGTACATCTTGTTAGATTACACAAACTAGGAAAGTTTGCACTTGTAGAACTCAACACTCTTCGTAGAATAACATCTCATTACGAGAACAGAACTAGCTTATTTCACAAAGTACAGTGTTGTGCAATGAAGGTGTTTGTTTTCTAAAGAAACTATGTTAGAAATGAGTTGAATCTACTTCGTTGTGCATCTTTTGAGACTACACAAACTACGAAGGTTTGATCTTGCTGGACTAAAGACTTTTCGTAAGAAAGCAACTCATTCTGAGAACAGAACTAGCTTATTTCACACAGAACAGTGTTCGGCAATGAAGTTGTTTGTTTTCTAAAGAATCTACGTTAGAAATGAAGCTAATTTACTAAATTGTACATCATATTAGATTACACAAACTAGGAAAGTTTTAACTTGTAGAACTCAACACTCTTCCTAGGAAAGCAACTCATTCCGAGAACAGAACTAGCTTATTTCACACCGTACAGTGTTCGGCAATGAAGGTCTTTGTTTTCTAACTAAACTATGTTAGAAATGACGCTAATTTACTAAATTGTACATATTGTTAGATTACACAAACAAGGAAAGATTAATCTTGCTGCACTGAATACTCTTCTTAAGAAAGCAACTCATTCCGAGAACAGAACTAGCTTATTTCACACCATACAGTGTTTGGCAATGAAGGTGTTTGTTTTCTAAACAAACCAGGTTAGAAAGGCACTGAATCTACTAACTTGTACATCTTGTTAGATTACACAAACTACTAAGGTTTGATCTTTCTGCACTGAAGACTTTTTGTGAGAAAGCAACTCATTCCGAGGACAGAACTAGCTTATTTCACACAGTAGAGTGTTGGGCAATAAAGGTGTTTGTTTTCTACAGAAACTACATTAAAAATAAGTTGAATCTACTAAGTTGTACATCTTGTTAGATTACACAAACTAGGAATGTTTGAACTTGTAAAAATCAACACTCTTCATTGAAAAGCAACTCATTCTGAGAACAGAACTAGGTTTTTTCACACAGTACAGGGTTCAGCAATGAAGTTGTTTGTTTTCTAAAGAAACTACGTTAGAAATGAAGCTAATTTATTCAATTGTATATCTTCCTAGATTACACAAAATAGGAAAGTTTGAACTTGTAGAACTTAACACTCTTCATAGGAACGGAACTCTTTCCGAGAACAGAACTAGCTTATTTCACAAAGTACAGTGGATGGAAATTAAGGTCTTTGTTTTCTAAACAAACTACGTTAGAAATGAACCTAATTTACTAATTTGTACATCTTGTTAGATTACACAAACTAGGAAAGTTTAATCTTGCTGCACTGAAGACTCTTCCTAAGAAAGCAACTCATTCCGAGAACAGAACTAGCTTATTTCACACAGTACAATGTTCATCAATGAAGGTGTTTGTTTTCTAAACAAACTAGGTTAGAAATGGTTTGAATCTACTAAGTTGTACATCGTGTTAGATTACACAAACTAGGAAAGTTTGATGTTGCCGCACTGAAGACTCTTCGTAAGAAAGCAACTTATTCGGATACCAGAAGTATCTTATTTCACACCGAACAGTGTTCAGCAATGAAGGTGTTTGTTTTCTAAACAAACTACATTAGTAATTAGGCGAATCTACTAAGTTGTACATCTTGTGAGATTACACAAACTAGGAAAGTTTGAACTTGTAGAACTCAACACTCTTCGTACAAAAGCAGCTCATTCTGAGAACAGAAGTAGCTTATTTCACAAGTACAGTGTTAGGCAATGAAGCTGTTTGTTTTCTAAAATAACTACGTTAGAAATGAAGCTAATTTACTAAATTGTACATCTTCTTAGATTACACGATCTAGGAAAGTTGAACTTGTTGAACTCAACTCACTTCATAGGAAAGCAACTTATTTTGAAAACAGAACTAGCTTATTTCACACCATACAGTGTTCGGCAATGAAGGTGTTTGTTTTCTAAATAAACTTCGTTAGAAATGAGTTGAATCTGCTAAGTTGTACATCTTGTGAGATTACACAAACTAGTAAAGTTTGAACGTGTAGAACTCAACAGTCTTCATAGAAAAGCAACTCCTTCTGAGAACAGAACTAGCTTATTTCACCGAGTACTGTGTTTGGCAATGAAGTTGTTTGTTTTCTAAAGAAACTACGTTAGAAATGGAGCTAATTTACTAAATTGTACATCTTAGATTACACAAACTTGGAAAGTTTGAACTTGTAGAAATCAACACTCTTCGTAGGAAAACAACTCATTTTGAAATCAGAACTAGCTTTTATTTCACACTGTACAGTGTTCGGCAATGAAGGTGTTTGTTTTCTAAAAAAACTTCGTTAGGAATGAGTTGAATCTACTAAGTTGTACATCTTGTGAGATAACACAAACAAGGAGAGTTTGAACTTGTAGAAATCAAGACTCTTCAGAGAAAAGCAACTCATTCCTACAAGAGAACTAGCTTATTTCACACAGTACAGTGTTCGGCAATGAAGTTGTTTGTTTTCTAAACAAACTACGTTAGATATTATTCGAATCTACTATGTTGAACATCGTGTTAGATTACACAAAATACGTAAGTTTGATCTTACTGCACTGAAGGCTGTTCGTGAGAAAGCAACTCATTACGAGAACAGAACTAGCTTATTTCACACAGTAGAGTGTTGGGCAAGGAAGGTGTTTGTTTTCTAAAGAAACTATGTTAGAAATGATTTGAAACTACTAAGTTGTACATCTTGTGACATTTCACAAACTAGGAAAGTTTCATCTTGTTGCACTGAAGACTCTTCGTGAGAAAGCAACTCATTTAGAGAACAGAACTAGCTTATTTCGCACAGTACAATGCTGGGCAATGAAGGTGTTTGTTTTCTAAAGAAACTATGTTAGAAATGACTTGAATCTACAAAGTTGTACATCTTGTGAGATTACACAAACTTTGAAAGTTTGAACTTGTAGAGCTCAACACTCTTCGTAGAAAAGCAACTCACTCTGAGAACAGAACTAGCTTATTTCACACAGTACAGTGTTCGGGAATGAAGTTGTTTGTTTTCTAAAGAAACTACATTAGAACTGAAGCTGATTTCTAAATTGTACATCTTCTTACATTACACAAACTAGGAAAGTTTGAACTTGTAGAACTCAAAAGTCTTCTTAGGAAAGCAACTCATTCCAAAAACAGAACTAGCTTATTTCACTCAGTAAAGTTTTGGGCAATTATAGTGTTTGTTTTCTAAACAAACTACGTTAGAAATGAGGCGAATCTACTAAGTTGTACATCTTGTTAGATTACACAAACTAGGAAAGTTTGGTCTCGCTGCACTGAAGACTCTTTGTGAGAAAGCAACTCATTCCCAGAACAGAACTAGCTTATTTCACACAGTACAGTGTTGGGCAATGAAGGTGTTTGTTTTCTAAAGAAACTACGTTAGAAATGAGTTGAATCTTCTAAGTTGTATATCTTGTGGGATTACACAATCTAGGAACGTTTGAACTGGTAGGACTCAAAACTTTTCGTAGAAAAGCAACTCATTCTGAGAAGACAAATAGCTTATTTCACACAGTACAATGTTCGTCAATGAAGTTGTTTGTTTTCTACAGAAACTACGTTAGAAATGAAGCTAATTTACTACATTGTACAACTTCTTAGATTACACAAACTAGGAAAGTTTGAACTTGTAGCACTCCACACACTTCGTAGGAAAACAACTCATTCTGAGAACTGAACCAGCTTATTTCACATGGTACAGTGTTCGGAAATGAAGATCTTTGCTTTCTAAGCAAACTACTTTAGAAATGAAACGAATCTACTAAGCTGTACATCTTTTCGATTACACAATCCAGGAAAGTATCAACTTCCTGCACTCAACATTCTTCGTGGGAAAGCAACTCATTCGAAGAACAGAACTAGCTTATTTCACATAGTACAATGTTCAGCACTGAAGACTTTTGTTTTCTAAGCAAAATACTTTAGAAATGAAAACAATCTACTAGTTGTACATCTTGTTAGATTACACAAACCAGGAAAGTTTGACCTTGTTACACTCAACCGACTTCGTAGGAACGAATCTCATTCCACGAACAGAAGTAACTTATTTCACACAGTGCAGTGTTCGGCAACGAAGTTCTTTATTTTCTAAGCAAACTACTTTAGAAATGAAACGAATCTACTAAGTTGTACATCTTGTTAGATTACACAAACCGGGAAGTATCAACTTGCTGCACTCAACCGTCTTCATGGGAAAGCAACTCACTCCAAGAACAGAAGTAGCTTATCACACAGCATAGTGTTTGGCAATGAAGACCTTTGTTTTCTAAGGAAACTACTCAATAAATGCAATAAATGAAACGAATCTACTAAGTTGTATATCTTGTTAGATTTCAAAAACCAGGAAAGTATCAACTTGCTACACTCAACCGTCTTTGTATTAAAGCAACTCATTCCGAGAACAGAACAAGCTTATTTCTCACAGTTATTTTTTGGCAATGAAGATCTGGGTTTTCTAAGCAATTGACGTTAGTAATGAAACGAATCCCCTAAGTTGTACATTGTCAGATACACAAACCAGGAATGTTTGATCTTGCTGCACTCAACCGTCTTCGTAGGAAAGCATCTCATTCAGAGAACAGAAATACCTTATTTCACACTGTACAGTGTTCAGCAATGAAGATCTTTGTTTTCTAAGCAAACTACGTTAGTAATGAAATGAACAGACTAAGTTGTACATCTTCTTAGATTACACAAACCAGGAAAGTATCTACTTGCTGCACTCAACCATCTTCATAGGAAAGCAACTCACTCCAAGAACAGAACTAGCTTATTTCACAAAGTACAGTGTTAGGAAATGAAGATCTTTTTTTTCTCAGCAAACTACTTTAGAAACGAAACGAGTCTACTAAGTTGTACATATTTTTACATTACACAATCCAGGAATATATCAACTTCCTGCACTCAACCTTCTTCGTGGGAAAGCAACTCATTCCAAGAACGGAACTAGCTTATTTCACATAGAACATTTTTGGCAATGAAGATCTTTGTTTTCAAATTAAACTAATTTAGAAATGAAATGAATCTACTGAGTTGTACATCCAGTTAGATTACACAAACCAGGAAAGTATCAATTGGCTGCACTCAACTATCTTCATGGGAAAGCAACTCAGTCCGACAACAGAACTAGCTTATTACACAGCACAGTTTTTGGCAACAAAGACCTTTGTTTTCTAAGGAAACTACTTTAGAAATGAAACGAATCTACTAAGTGGTACATCTTGTTAGATTTCACAAACCAGGAAAGTATCAACTTGCTGCACTCAACCTTCTTCGTGGGAAAACAACTCATTCCAAGAACGGAACTAGCTTATTTCACACAGCACAGTGTTCGGCACTGAAGACCTTTATTTTCTAAGGAAAAAACTTTAGAAATGCAACGAATCTTCTAGTTGTACATCTTGTTAGATTACACAATCCAGGAAAGTTTGATCTTGCTGTACTCAACCAACTTCGTAGGAACACATCTCAGTCCGCAAACAGAACTAGCTTATTTCACACAGTACAGTGTTCAGCAATGAAGATATTTATTTTCTAAGCCAACTACCTTAGAAATGAAACGAATCTACTAAGTTGTACATCTTGTTCGATTACCCAATCCAAGAAAGTTTCAACTTGTTGCACTCAACCGTCTTAGTAGGAAAGAATCACATTCCGAGAACAGAACTAGCTTATTTCACACTCTACAGTGTTCGGCAATGAAGATCTTTGTTTTCTAAGCAAACTACTTTAGAAATGAAACGAATCTACTAAGTTGTACATCTTGTTAGATTACATAAACAAGGAAGTATCAACTTCCAGCACTCAAACATCTTTGTGGTAAAGCAACTCATTCCGAGATTAGAACTTGCTTATTTCACACAGTAGAGTTTTCGGCAATGAAGATCTTCCTTTTCTAATGAAACTACTTTAAAAATGAAATGAATCTACTAAGTTGTACATCTTGTTAGATTACGCAAACCAGGAAAGTGTCACCTTGCTGCACTCAACTGTCTTCATGGGAAAGAAACTCATTCTGATAATAGAACTAGCTTATTTCACAAAGTACAGTGTTCGGCAATTAAGATCTTTGTTTTCTAAGCAAACTATTCTAGAAATGAAACGAATCTACTCAGTTGTACAACTTGTTAGTTTACACAAACCAGGAGAGTGTTAACTTGCTGCACTGAACCATCTTCTTGGGAAACCAACTCATTCCGAGAACAGAACTAGCTTATTTCACAAAGTACAGTGTTTGGAAATGAGGATATTTGTTTTCTAAGCAAACTACTTTAGATATGAAATGAATCTACTCATTGTACATCTTGTTAGCTTACACAACACAGGAAAGTATCAACTACCTGCAGTCAACCTTCTTTGTGGGAAAGCAACTCATTCTAAGAAGAGAAGTACATTATTTCACACAGTACAGTGTTTGGCAATTAAGACCTTTGTTTTCTAAGCAAACTACTATAGAAACGAAACGAATCTATCAAGTTGTACATATTGTGATATTACACATACCTGGAAAGTACCAACTTGCTACACTCAACCGTCTTCGTTGTAAAGCAAATTATTCAGAGAACAGAACTAGTTTATTACACACAGTACAGCTTTCAGCAATGAAGATCTTTCTTTTTATTAAGCAAACTACTTTGGAAATGAAATGAATCTCCTAAGTTGTCCATCTTGTTAGATTACCCAACCAGGAAAGTTTCAACCTGCTGCACTCAACGGTTATAGTAGGCAAGGACCTCATTCCGAGAACTGAACCAGCTTATTTCACACAGTACAGTGTTCGGAAATGAGGATATTTGTTTTCTAAGCAAACTACTTTAGATATGAAATGAATCTACTAATTGTACATCTTGTTAGCTTACATAATCCAGGAAAGTATCAACTTCCTGCAGTCAACCTTCTTTGTGGGAAAGCAACTCATTCCAAGAAGGGAACTAGATTATTTCACACAGTACAGTGTTCGGCATTTAAGACCTTGGTTTTTTTAAGCAAACTACTATAGAAATGAAACGAATCTACCAAGTTGTACATCTTGTTGGATTACACATACCTGGAAAGTACCAACTTGCTACACTCTACCATCTTTGTAGTAAAACAAATTATTCTGAGAACAGAACTAGCTTATTAAACACTGTGCAGTTTTCGGCAATGAAGATCTTTCTTTTTTTGAAGCACACTAATTTGGAAATGAAACTAATCTACTAAGTTGTATATCTTGTTATATAATCCAATCCAGGAAAGTTTCAACTTGCTGCACTCAACCGTTTTCCTAGGAAAGGAACTCATTCCAAGAACAGAACTAGCTTATTTCACAATGTACAGTGTTCGGAAAAGAAGGTATTTGTTTTCTCAGCAAACTACTTTAGAAATGAAACGAATCTACTATGTTGTACATCTTGTTAGCTTATGCATTCCAGCAAAGTATCAACTTCCTGCAGTCAACCTCCTTTGTGGGAAAGCAACTCATTCCAAGAACAGAACTAGCTTATTTCACACATGACAGTGTTTGGCAATTAAGACGTTTGTTTTCTAAGCAAACTAATTCAGAAATTAAAAGAACCTAGTAAGTTGTACATCTTGTTAGATTACATATACCTGGAAAGTACCAACTTGCTATACTCAACCGTCTTTGTAGGAAAGCAACTCATTCCGAGAAAAGAACCAGCTTATTTCACACAGTACAGTGTTCGGAAATGAGGATCTTTCTTTTCTAAGCAAACTAATTTAGAAATGAAAAGAATCTACTAACTTGTACATCTTTTTAGATGTACACAAACCAGCAAAGTATGACCTTCCCACACTCAACCATCTTCCTGGGAAAGCAACTCATTCCAAGAACATAACTATCTTATATCACACAGTACAGTGTTTGGCAATGAAGACCTTTGTTTTCTAAGCAAACTACTTTAGAAATGAAACGCTGCAAGTATCAAGTTGCTGCACTCAACCGTCTTCGTAGTAAAGCAACTCATTCCGAGAACAGAACTAGATTATTTCACACAGTATAGTTTTTGGCAATGAAGATCTTTCTTTTTGTAAGCAAATTACTTTGGAAATGAAACGAATCTGGTAAGTTGTACATCTTGTCATATTACACAAAGCAGGAAAGTTTGATCTTGCTGCACTCAACCGTCTTCGTAGGAAAGCATCTCATTCCGAGAACAGAACTAGCTTATTTCATACGGTACAGTGTTAGGCAATGAAGATCTTTTTTTTTGTAAGCAAACTACTTTAGTAATGAAACGAATCGACTAAGTTGTACATCTTGTTATATTACACAAACCAGGAAAATATCAACTTGCTACACTCAACCATCTTCGTGGCAAAGCAACTCATTCCGAGAACAGAACTAGCTTAGTTCACACAGTGTTTGACAATAAAGAATTTTGTTTTATAAGCAAACTACTTTAGAAATGAAATGAATCTACTAAGTTGTACATCTTGTTAGATTACACAAAGCAGGGAAGTTTAATCTTGCTGCACTCAACAGTCTTCGTAGGAAAGCAACTCATTCTGAGAACAGAACCAGCTTATTTCACACTGTACTGTGTTCGGCAATGAATATCTTAATGTTATAAGCAAACTACTTTAGAAATGAAATGAATCTACTAAGTTGTACATATGGTTAGATTATACCAACCAGAAAAGTATCAACTTGCTGCACTGAACCGTCTTCGTGGGAAAGCAACTAACTCTGAGGACAGAACTAGCTTATTTCACAAAGTACAATGTTCGGCAATGAAGATCTTTGTTTTCTCATCAAACTACTTCAGAAACGAAAAGAATCTACTAAGTTATACATATTTTTACATTACACAATCCAGGAAAGTATCAACTTCCTGCACTCAACCTTCTCCATGAGAAAGCAACTCATTCTAAGCACAGAACTAGCTTATTTCACACAATACTGAGGTCGCCCCTGAAGATCTTTGTATTCTAAGCAAAATACTTTAGAAATGAAACGAATCTACTAGTTGTACATCTTTTTTGATTAAACAAACCAGGAAAGTTTTATCATGCTGCACTCAACCGTCTTCGTAGGAAAGCATCTCATTCCGAGAACAGTACTAGCTTATTTCACACTGTACAGTGTTCGGCAATTAAGATCTTTGTTTTCTAAGGAAACTACATTAGTAATGAAACGAATTGACTAAGTTGTACATCTTAGATTACACAAACCAGGAAAGTATCAACTTGCAGCACTTAACCATCTTCGTGGCAAAGCAACTCATTCCAAGACCAGAACTACCTTATTGCACAAACTGCAGTGTTCAGCTTAGTTTTCTCAGCAAAATACTTTAGAAATGAAAGGAATCTACTAGTTGTACAACTTCTGAGATTACACAAACCAGGAAAGTCTGATCTTGCTAGACGCAACCGACTTCGTAGGAATGCATCTCATTCCACGAACATAACTAGCTCATTTCACACAATACAGTGTTCGGCAATGAAGATCTTTGTTTTCTAAACAAACTACTTTAGAAATGAAACGAATCTACTAAGTTGTACATCTTGTAAGATTACCCAATCCAGGAAAGTTTCAACTTGCTGCACTCAACCGTCTTCGGAGGAAAGCAACTCATTCCGAGAACATAACTAGCTTATTTCACACTGTGCAATGTTCGGAAATGAAGATCTTTGTTTTCTAAAGAAACTACTTTAGAAATGAAATGAATCTACTAAGTTGTATATCTTTTAACATTACACATTCCAGGAAAGTATCAACTTCCTGCAATCAACCTTCTTCGTTTGAAAGCAACTCATTCCAAGAATGCAACTAGCTTATTTCACACAGTACAGTGTTTGGCAATGAAGACCTTTGTTTTCTAAGCAAAATACTTTAGAAATGAAACTAATCTACTAGTTGTACATCTTGTTAGATTACACAAAGCAGGAAAGTATCAACTTGCAGCAGTCAACCGTCTTCGGGGGAAAGCAACTCATTCCGAGAAGAGAACTAGCTTATTATACAGTACAGTGTTTGGCAATGAAGACCTTTCTTTTCTCAGCAAACTACTTTAGAAATGAAATGAATCTACTAAGTTGTACATCTTTTTAGATCACAGAAACCAGGAACCTATCAACTTCCCGTACTCAACCATCTTGATAGGAAAGCAACTCATTCCGAGAACAGAACTAGCTTATTACACACAGTAGTTTTCGGCAATGAAGATCTTTCTTTCTTTAACAAACCACTTTGGAACTGAAACGAATCTAGTAAGTTGTACATCTTGTTAGATTACACAAACCAGGAAAGTTTTATCTTGGTGCACTCAACCATCTTCATAGGAAAGCATGGCATTCTGAGACCAGAACTAGCTTATTTCACACAGTATAGTTTTCGGGAATGAAGATCTTTGTTTTCTAATCAAACCACTTTAGAAATGAAATGAATGTACTAAGTCGTATATCTTGTTAGATTACACAAACCAGGAAAGTGTGATCCTGCTGCACTCAACAGTCTTCGTAGGAAAGCAACTCATTCCGAGAACAGAACTAGGTTGTTTAACAATGTACAGTGTTCGCAAATGAAGATCTTTGTTTTCTAAGCAAACTACTTTAGAAATGAAATGAATCTCCTAAGTTGTTTATCTTGTAAGATTACACAAACCAGAAAAGTATCAACTTGCTGCAATGAACCGTCTTCGTGGGAAAGCAACTCACTCCGAGAACAGAACTAGCTTATTTTACAAAGAACAGTGTTTGACAATGAAGATCTTTGTTTTCTCAGCAAACTACTTTAGAAACGAAACGAATGTACAAAGTTGTACATATTTTTATATTACACAATCCAGGGAAGTATCAACTTCCTGCTCTCAACCTTCTCCGTGGGAAAGAAACTCATTCCAAGAAAGGAACTAGCTTATTTCACACAGTGCAGTGTTCGGCAATGAAGATCTTTGTTTTCTAAGCACTACTTTACAAATGAAACGAATCTGCTAAGTTGTACATCTTGCAAGATTACACAAACCAGGAAAGTATCCGCTTCCTGCACTCAACCATCTTCGTGGGAAATCAACTCATTCCGAGAACAGAAGTAGCTTATTTCACCCAGTACAGTTTTCGGCAATGAAGATCTGTGTTTTCTAATCAAACTACTTTAGAAATGAAACGAATCTACGATGTTGTACATCTTGTTAGATTACAGAAACCAGGAAAGTTTGATCGTGCTGCACTCAACAGTCTTCGTAAGAAAGCAACTCATTTCGAGAACAGAACTAGCTTATTTCACATTGTGCAATTTTGGCAATGAAAATCTTTGTTTTCTAAGCAAACTACTTTATAAATGAAACGAATCTACTAAGTTGTATATCTTGTTAGATTACACAAACCAGGAAATTATTGACTTGCTGCATTCAACCTTCTTTGTGTGAAAGCAACTCATTCCGAGTACAGAACTAGTTTATTTCATAAAGTACAGTGTTCGGAGAAGAAGATCTTTCTTTTCAAAGCAAACTACTTCAGAAATGACAAGAATCTACTAAGCTGTACATCTTGTTAGATGACACAAACCAGAAAAGTATCAAGTTCCCACACTGAACCATCTTCATGGGAAAGCAACTCTTTCCGAGAAAAGAACTAGCTTCTTTCACACAGTACGGTGTTCTGTCATGAAGACCTTTGTTTTCTAAGCAAACTACTTTAGAAATTAAAGGAATCTACTAAGTTGTACATCTTGTTAGATTACACAAACCATGAAAGTTTGATCTTCCTGCACTCAACAGTCTTCGTTGGAAAGCAACTCATTTCGAGAACAGAACTAGCTTATTTCACACTGTGGAATTTTCGGCAATGAAGATCTTTGTTTTCTAAGCAAAATACTTTAGAAATGAAATGAATATACTAAGTTGTACATCTTGTTAGATTACACAAATCAGAAAAATATCAACTTGCTGCACTGAATCATCTTCATGGGAAGCAAATCACTTTGAGAACAGAACTAGCTTATTTCACAAAGTACAGTGTTTGGCAATGAAAATCTTTGTTTTCTCAGTAAACTACTGTAGAAATGAAAGGAATCTACTGAGTTGTACATGTTTTCACATTACACAATCTAAGAATATATCAACTTCCTGCACTGATCCTTCTTCGTGGGAAAGCAACTCATTCCAAGAACGGAACTAGCTTATTTCACACAGTAAAGTGTTTGGCATTGAAGACCTTTGTTTTCTAAGCAAAATCCTTTAGAAATGAAACAAACGTCCTGGTTGTTAATCTTGTTACATTACACAAACCAGGAAACTTTGATCTTGCTGCACTCAACCGTCTTCATAGGAACACATCTCATTCTGGGAACAGAACTAGCTTATTTCACACAGTACAGTGTTCGGAAATAAAGATCTTTGATTTCTAAGCAAACTACTTTAGAAATGAAAAGAATCTACTAAGATGTATATCTTGATAGATTACACAAACCAGTAAAGTATCAACTTGCTGCACTGAACCATCTTCATAATAAAGCAACTCATTCAGAGAACAGAAGTAGCTTATTTCACACAGTATAGTTTTTGGCAATGAAGAACTTTGTTTTCTAAGCAAACTACTACAGAAATGAAACGAATCTACTAAGTTGTACATCTTGTCAGATTACACAAACTAGGAAAGTTTGATCTTGCTGGACTCAACCTTGTTGATAGGAAAGCATCTCATTCCGAGAATAAAACTAGTTTATTTCACACTGCACAGTGTTCCGGAATGAAGAACTTTGTTTTCTAAGAAACTACTTTAGTAATGAAACGAACCTACTACGTTGTACATCTTGTTAGATTACACAAACCAGGAAAGTATCAATTTGCTGCACTGAACCGTCTTCATGGCAAAGCAACTCATTCCAAGAACAGAAGTACCTTATTACACAAAGTACAGTGTTCAGCCATGAAGAACTTTATTTTCTAAACCAACTACTTTAGAAATGAAATGAATCTATTAAGTTGTACATCTTGTTAGATTACACAAACCAGGAAACTATCAACTTGCTGCACTCAACCGTCTTTGTGGGAAAGCAACTCATTCCGAGAACAGAACCAGCTTATTTCACAAGGTACAGTGTTCAGAAAAGAAGATCGTTGTTTTCTCAGCAAACTACATTAGAAATGAAATGCATCTAGCAAGTTGTACATCTTGGTAGAGTACACAAACCAGGAAAGTATCAACTTGCTGCACTCAACCGTCTTCGTGGGAAAGCAACTCATTCTGAGAACAGAACTAGTTTATTTCACACAGTACAGTTTTCAGAAATGAGGATCTTAGTTTTCTAAGCAAACTACTTTAGAAATGAAACGAACCTGCTAAGTTGTACATCTTGTTAGATTACACAATCAGGAAAGTATCAACTTCCTACACTCAACCTTCTTCGTGAGAAAGCAACTCATTCCAAGAATGGAACTCACTTATTTCACACTGTACAGTGTTCGGCACTGAAGACCTTTGTTTTCTAAGCAAAATACTTCAGAAATAAAAAGAATCTACCAAGTTGAAAATGTTGTTAGATTACACTACCCAGCAAAATATGAACTTACCACAGTCAACCATCTTCATCGGAAAGCTAGTCATTACGGGAACCGAACTAGCTTATTTCACACAGTACAGTGTTTGGAAATAAAGACCTTTGTTTTCTAAGCAAACTACATTAGAAATTTATTGAATCTACTAATATGTACATCTTGTTAGATTACACAAACCAGGAAAGTTTCAACTTGCTGCAATCAACCGTCTTCGTGCGAGCAACTGATTCCGAGAACAGAACCAGCTTATTTCACACAGTACAGTTTTCACAAATGAAGATCTTTGTTTTCTAAGCAAAATACTTTAGAAAAGAAACGAATCTACTAAATTGTACATCGTGTTAGATTACACAATCCAGGATAGTTTCAAATTGCTGCACTCAACCGTCTTCGTAGGAAAGCAACTCATTCTGAGAAAAGGAAGAGCTTACTTCACACTGTACAGTGTTCTGCAATGAAGATATTTGTTTTGTAAGCAAACTACTTTAGAAATGAAACGAATCTACTAAGTTGTACATCTTGTTAGATTACACAATCCAGGAAAGTATCAACTTCCTGCACTGAACCATCTTCGTGGGAAAGCAACACATTCCGAGAACAGAACTAGTTTATTTCACACAGTACAGTATTCAGAAATGAAAGGTTTGTTTTCTAAGCAAACTACTTTAGAAAGGAAAAGAATCTACTAATTTGTACGTCTTGTTAGATTACACAAACCATGAAAGTTTTATCTTGCTGCACTCAAACATCTTTGTAAGAAAGCATGTCATTCCGAGAACCAAGCTAGCTTATTTCACACTGTACAGTGTTCAGCAATGAAGATCTTTATTTTCTAAGCAAACTACTTTAGAAATGAAACGAATTGAGTAAGTTGTATATCTTGTTAGATTACACAAACCAGGAAAGTATCAACTTGCTGCACAGAACCTTCTTGGTGGGAAAGCAACTCACTCTGAGAACAGAACTAGCTTATTGCACAGTATAGTGTTTGGCAATGAAGACCGTTGTTTTCTAAGCAAACTACTCTATAGATGAAACGAATCTACTAAGTTGTACATCTTGTCAGATTACACTAACCAGGAAAGTATCAACTTGCTGCACTGAACCTTCTTCGTGGCAAAGCCAACTCATTGCAAGAACAGAAATACCTTATTACAGAAAGTACAGTGTTCGGACATGAAGATATTTCTTTTCTCAACAAACTACTTTAGAAATGAAATGAATCTAGCACGTTGTACATCTTGGTAGATTACACAAACCAGAAAAGTATCAACTTCCTGCACGCATTCTTCTTTGTGGGAAAGCAACTCATTCCGAGAACAGAACTAGCTTATTTCACACAGTATAGTGTTTGGCAACGAAGAACTATGTTTTCTAAGGAAACTACTTTAGAAATGAAACCAATCTACTAAGATGTACATCTTGATAGATTACACAAACCAGTAAAGTATCAACTTGTTGCACTCAACCATCATCGTAGTAAAGCAACTCATTCCAAGAAGAGAACTAGCTTATTTCACACAGCATAGTTTTCGGCATTGAAGATCTTTGGTTTCTAAGTAAACTACTTTAGATATGAAAGGAATCTACTAAGTTGTACATCTTGTCAGATTACACAAACCTGAAAGGATTGATCTTGCTGCACTGAAACGTCTTCGTAAAAGCAACTCATTCCGAGAACAGAACTAGCTTATTTGACACTGTATATGGATGGGCAATGAAGATCTTTATTTTTAAGCAAACTACTTTAGTAATGAAACGAATCTACTAATTTGTACATCTTGTTAGATTACAAAAACCGGGAAAGTATCAACTTGCTGCACTCAACCGTCTTCGTGGGAAAGCAACTCATTTCGAGAACACAACTAGATTATTTCAACGGTACAGTGTTCGGCATTGAAGATCTTTGCTTTCTAAGCAAACTACTTTAGAAATGAAACGGAAGTACTAAGTTGTACATCTTGGAAGATTACACAAACCATGAAAGTATCAACTTTCTGCACTCAACCTTCTTCGTGGGAAAGCAACTCATTACGAGAACAGAACTAGCTTATTACCCAGTACAGTTTTTAGCAATGAAGACCTTTGTTTTCAAAGCAAACTACATTATAAATGAAACAAATGTACTAAGTTGTACACCTTTTTAGATTACACAAACCAGGAAAGTATCAACTTGCTGCACTAAACCGTGTTCGTAGGAAAGCAACTCATTCCTTGAAGAGAACTAGCTTATTTCACACTGCACAGTTTTTGAAAATGAAGATCTTTATTTTCTAAGCAAACTTCTTCAGAAATGAAACGAATCTACTAATTTGTACAGCATGTTAGGTTACACAATCTAGGAAAATATCAACTTCCTGCACTCAACCATCTTCATGGAAAAGCAACTCATTCTAAGAACAGAACTAGCTTATTCCACACAGTACAGTGTTTGGCAATGAAGAACTTTGCTTTCTCAGCAAACTGCTTTAGAAATGAAACGAATATACTACGTTATACATCTTGTTAGATTACACAAACCGGGAAAGTATCAACTTGCTGCGCTCAACCGTCTTCGTCGGAAAGCAACTCATTCCCAGAACTGAACTAGCTTATTTCACACTGTACAATGTTCGGCAATGAAGACCTTTCTTTTATAAGCAAAGTATTTTAGAAAAGAAAAGAATCTAAGTTGTACATCTTTTTAGATTACACAAACCAGGAAAGTATCAACTTCCTGCACTCAACCTTCTTCATGGGAAAGCAACTCTTTCCGAGAACAGAACTAGCTTATTTCACACAGTACAGTGTTCAGCAATAAAGATCTTTGTTTTCTAAGCAAACTATTTGAGAAAGGAAACGAATCTACTAAGATATACATCTTGATAGATTACACAAACCAGTAAAGTATCAACCTGCTGCACTCAACAATCTTCGTAGTATAGCAATTCATTACGAGAACAAAACTAGCTTATTTCACACATTATAGTTTTTGGCAATGAAGATCTTTGTTTTCTAAGCAAACTACTTTAGAAATGACACGAATCTACTAAGTTGTACATCTTGTCAGATTACACAAAGCAGGAAAGTTTGATCTTACTGCACTCAACCGTCTTTGTAGGAAAGCATGTCATTCCGAGAACAGAACTACCTTATTTCACACTGTACAGTGTTCGGGAATGAAGATCTTTGTTTTCGAATGAAAACTACTTTAGCAATGAAACGAATCTACTAAGTAGTACATCTTGTTAGACTGCACAAACCAGGAAAGTATCAACTTGCTGCACTGAACCGTCTTCATGGGAAACCAACTCATTCTGAGAACAGAACTAGCTCATTTCACAAAGTACAGTGTTCGGGAAAGAAAATCTTTGTTTTCTCAGCAAACTGCTTTAGAAATTAAATGAATCCACTAATTTGTACATCTTGTTAGCTTACACAATCCAGGAAAGTATCAACTTCCTGCACTCAACCGAGTTCGTGGGAAAGCAACTCATTCCGAGAAAAGAACTAGGTTATTTCACAAAGTACAGTATTCGTAAATGAAGATCTTTTCTTTCTAAGCAAACTACTGTAGAAATGAAACGAATCTACTAAATTGTATATCTTGTTAGGTTACACAAACCAGGAAACTATCAACTTGCTGCACTGAACAGTCTTCGTAGTAAGGCAACTCATTCCGAGAACAGAACTAGCTTATTTCACACAGTATAGTTTTCAGCAATGAAGATCTTCGTTTTCTAAGCAAACTTTAGAAATGAAAGGAATCTACTAAGTTGTACATCTTGTCAGATTACACAAACCAGGAAAGTATCACCATGCTGCACTGAACCGTCTTCGTGGCAAAGCCAACTCATTGCAAAAACAGAAATACCTTATTACAGAAAGAACAGTATTCAGACATGAAGATATTTCTTTTCTCAACAAACTACTTTAGAAATTAAATGAATCTAGCACGTTGTACATCTTGGTAGATTACACAAACCAGAAAAGTATCAACTTCCTGCACGCATTCTTCCTTGTGGGAAAGCAACTCATTCCGAGAACAGAACTAGCTTATTTCACACAGTATAGTGTTTGGCAATGAAGAACTTTGTTTTCTAAGCAAACTACGTTAGAAATTAAACCAACCGACTAAGATGTACATCTTGATAGATTACACAAACCAGTAAAGTATCAACTTGTTGCACTCAACCGTCATCGTGGTAAAGCAACTCATTCCAAGAACAGAACTAGCTTATTTCACACAGCATAGTTTTCGGCATTGAAGATCTTTGGTTTCTAAGCAAACTACTTTAGAAATGAAATGAATCTACTAAGTTGTACATCTTGGAAGATTACACAAACCAGGAAAGTATCAACTTTCTGCTTTCAACCATCTTCGTGGGAAAACAACTCACACCAAGAACTGAACTAGCTTATGACCCAGTACAGCAGTACAGTTTTTGGCAATGAAGACCTTTGTTTTCAAAGCAAACGACTTTATAAATGAAACAAATCTACTAAGTTGTACACCTTTTTAGATTACACAAACCAGGAAAGTATCAACTTGCTGCACTCAACCGTGTTCATAGGAAAACAACTCATTCCGAGAAGAGAACTAGCTTATTACACACTGCACAGTTTTTGAAAATCGAGATCTTTGTTTTCTAAGCAAACTTCTTTAGAAATGAAACGAATCTACTAAGTTGTACAGCTTGTTAGGTTACACAATCCAAGAAAGTATCAACTTCCTGCACTCAACCATCATCGTGGAAAAGCAACTCATTCTGAGAACAGAACTAGCTTATTTCACACAGTACAGTGTTCAGCAATGAAGAACTTTGCTTTCTCAGCAAACTACTTTAGAAATGAAACGAATATAATATGTTATACATCTTGTTAGATTACACAAACCGGGAAAGTATCAACTTGCTGCACTCAACCGTCTTCATGGGAAGGCAACTCATTCGGAGAACAAAACTAGCTTATTTCACACAGTACAGTTTTCGTCAATGAAGATCTGTGTTTTCTAATCAAAATACGTTAGCAATGAAACGAATATACTAAGTTGTACATGTTCTTAGATTACACAAACCAGGAAAGTTTGATCTTGCTGCACTCAACCGACTTTGTGGGAACGCATGTCATTCCGCGAACAGAACTAGCTTATTTCACACAGTACAGTGTTCAGCAATGAAAATCTTTGTTTTCTAAGCAAACTACTTTAGAAATAAAACGGAACTACTAAATTGTTCATCTTGTCAGATTACACAATCCAGGAAAGTATCAACTTGCTTCACTCAATCGTCTTCATTGCAAAGCAACTCATTTCAAGAACAGAAGTAGCTTATTTCAAAAAGTACAGTGTTTGGCAATGAAGATCTTTGTTTTCTCAGCAAACTACTTTAGAAAGAAACGAATCTACTAAGCTGTAGATCTTGTTAGATTACATAGTCCAGGAAAGTATCATCTTCCTGCACTCAACAATCTTCGTGGGAAAGCAACTCATTCCGAGAACAGAACTAGCTTATTTCACACAGTACAGTGTTCGGCAATGAAGAACTTTGTTTTCTAAGCAAACTGCATTAGAAATGAAATGAATATACTAAGTTATACATCTTGTTAGGTTACACAAACCGAGAAAGTATCAACTTGCTGCACTCAACCGTCTTCGCGGGAAAGCAATTCATTCAGAGAACAAAACTAGCTTATTTCACACAGTACAGTTTTTGGCAATGAAGATCTATGTTTTCTAATCAAACTACGTTAGAAATGAAACGAATCTACTAACTTGTACATCTTCTTAGATTACACAAACCAGGAAAGTTTGATCTTGCTGCACTCAACCGACTTCATGGGAACGCATTGCTTTCCGCGAACAGAACTAGCTTATTTCACACAGTATAGTGCTCGGCAATGAAAATCTTTGTTTTTTAAGCAAAATACTTTAGAAATGAAATGGAACTACTAAGTTGTACATCTTGTTAGGTTACGCAAACCATGAAAGTATCAACTTGCTTCACTCAATCGTCTCCATGGCAAAGCAACTCATTCCAAGAACAGAAGTCGCTTATTTCAAAAAGTACAGTGTTTGGCAATGAAGATCTTTGTTTTCTCAGCAAACTACTTTAGAATGAAAGGAATCTACTAACCTGTACATCTTGTTAGATTACACAATCCAGGAAAGTATTACATTCCTACACTCAACCATCTTCTTGGGAAAGCAACTCATTCCGAGAACTGAAGTAGCTTATTTCACACTGTACTATGTTCGGCAATGAAGACCTTTGTTTAATAAGCAAAGTACTTTAGAAAAGAAAAGAATCTAAGTTGTACATCTTTTTAGATTACACAAACCAGGAAAGTAGCAACTTCCCGGACTCAACCATCTTCATGGGAAAGCAACTCTTTCCGAGAACAGAACTAGCTTATTTCAACAGTACAGTGTTCGGCAATGAAGATCTTTGTTTTCTAAGCAAACTATTTGTAGCAGACAGCTTCAGGTTCGCTGAGATGAACTTCCAGAGCAGGCACAGTTATGAAGGAAGGGATATTATTTATTGAAGCTTACAGATCCATGGGAAGTTCCATAATGGCAGAAGAAGTGGCCTGCTCTTCTTAGGGCCAAGCAGAGAGAGCAAAAGCCAACTAGCCAACACAGCACACAGAGCAAAAATCAGCCAAAAGGTCACACAGCACACTTCAGGAACTCCTGCTAGGCACATTTGCATATCTTTACAATGGAATCTCAAACCTACACCATTAACACCTTAAGACTGGCCCCCAGTGACCTTGTCTCTAGCAAGGTGATTGCAGATGCAAACTATAACTAGTAAAACACTGAATATATTGGGGGACATATATTCAAACTACCACATTCTGCCCCTGGCCCCAAATATATTTAGCTCCTGGCCCCCAATAGATTTACAACTATCACAGATTGTAAATTATATTCAGTCCAATTTCAAAGGTTCTCACAGTCTTGATCAACTTAAGATAGTGAGACCTGTAAAAACAAACAAGTTAAATACTTTCAACATGTAAAGGCACAGATTAAAACATTTTTTAACTGGTATAAGGCATAGCTAGGAGAAACTAAAACGATGCAAACTCAACCACCATCAACAGTCACCAAATTCTGCAGTTCAAGTTCAATATAACCAGAGACTAACAGTCTCCAGGTTTTCCAATTCCGCCCCTCCAGCTGGGCAGAGTCGCCAGGGAAAACTTTCATCCCATGCCAACACTGCACTCCTTGGTAGCCCTTTTGCATAGTCCTGGTATATCCAAAACATCTTCAGGTCTCCATGCAAACCACAGTCCATCTTCCAAAGGCTCTTCCAGCCTATTCCTGAGGGTCTTCATGCCCTGCCTCATGCCGCATCTCAGCAGCGGCTCCTGGAACCGTGTGCAACTCATGACCACGCATGCATTTTTCATGCTTCCAAAACTAATACCAGGTGTGCAGGACACAGCCATATTCTTAATCCAGGGACAAAATAAATTATAGCATTGAAAAGCAGGTTCCTTCTCCAGTCAGCTCTTTCCATGAAATTGCATTTTTAACAGTCTTTCCTCAGGCATCCTCTCCATTGTTTTAATGTAAATCAAGTCAGGCCACCTTCCTTAAGATTGCTAATTCGTTGACAATAGAAGCTCCAGTAACCTAAAACCAGTCTCAGTGCCTCTGCTTTTAACTTGCTTGAGGTTTTCCAACTTAAAATCTTAAAATCTCAGTCCGATATCTTTAGCAAAGCATATCAGTCCATTACAAATTTAAGTTTGATCGAACTTTCTGGGCCTTGATAGCAGAACGTAGCCATCCCTTATGCCAGTAGCCCAGTTCCAACAAAGTCCTCTGCAGTCTTTCCTTCCCCTTAGAAAGCTCATAAACCAAGCCTCGAAGTTCAATACAGTCTGCACTTAGCGTTCTCAAGCTCTCATCAGAATAGTCCATAAAACTTGGCTTACCACTCCAGAAGGCATCTTCAGTTGCAAGCACCAAGTCCATGACCATTCCTCCAAAACAAAAGTTCCAAAAGACGAATATCCACACGGTCAGTTTCATCTCACCCCACACTCCTCGGTACCACTTTACTGTAGCAGACAGCTTCAGGTTCGCTGAGATGAACTTCCAGACCAGGCACAGTTATGGAGGAAGGGATATTATTTATTGAAGCTTACAGATCCAGGAGAAGTTCCATAATGGCAGAAGAAGCGGCCTGCTCTTCACAGGGCCAAGCAGAGAGAGCAAAAGCCAACCAGCCAACACAGCACACAGAGCAAAAAAACAGCCAAAAGGTCACACAGCACACTTCAGGAACTCCTGCTAGGCACATTTGCATATCTTTACAATGGAATCTCAAACCTACACCATTAACACCTTAAGACTGGCTCCCAGTGACATTGCCTCTAGCAAGGTGATTGCAGATGCAAACTATAACTAGTAAAACACTGAATATATTGGGGGACATATATTGAAACTACCACACTATTTGAGAAAGGAAACGAATCTACTAAGATGTACATCTTGATAGATTACACAAACCAGTAAAGTATCAACCTGCTGCACTCAACAGTCTTCGTAGTAAAGCAATACATTACGAGAACAGAGCTAGCTTATTTCACACAGTATAGTTTTCAGCAATGAAGATCTTTGTTTTCTAAGCAAACTCCTTTAGCAATGAAAACAATCTACTAAGTTGTACATCTTTTTAGAATACACAAACCAGGAAAGTATCAACTTCCTGCATTCGACAATTTCATGGGAAAGCAACTCATTCTGAGAACAGAACTAACATATTTCACACAGTACAGTTTTCAGCAATGAAAAACTTTGTTTTCTAAGCAAACTACTTTAGAAATGAAACCAATCTACTAAGATGTACATTTTGATAGATTACACAAACCAATAAAGTATCAACTTGCTGCACTCAACCGTGTTCAGTAAAGCAACTCTGTCCGAGAACAGAACTAGCTTATTAAACACAGTATAGTTTACAGCATTGAAGATCTTTGGTTTCTAAGCAAACTACTTTAGAAATGAAAGGAATCTATTAAGTTGTACATCTTGTTAGATTACACAATCGAGGAAAGTATCAACTTGCTGCACTCAACCGACTTCATAGTAAAGCAACTCATTCCAAGAACAGAACTAGATTGTTTCACACAGTACAGTTTTTGGCAATGAAGATCTTTGTTTTCTAAGTAAACTACTTTAGTATTGAAATTAATCTAGCAAATTGTATATCTTGTTAGATTATATAATCCAGGAAAGTATCAACTTACTGCGCCCAACCGTCTTCCTGGGAAAGTAACTCATTCTGATAACAGAACTAGGTTATTTCAGACAGCACAATGTTTGGCAATGAAGATCTTTGTTTTCTAAGCAAACTACTTTAGAAATGAAACGAATCAACTAAGCTATACATCTTCATACATTCCATAATCCAGGAAAGTATCACCTTCCTGTACTCAACCATCTTTGTGGTCAGGCAACTCATTCTGAGAACAGAACCAACTTATTTCACACTGTACAATGTTCGGCAATGAAGATCTTTTCTTTCTAAGCAAAGTACTTTACAAATGAAACGAATCTATTAAGTTGTACATCTTGTTAGATTACACAAACCAGGAAAGTATCAACTTGCTGCACTCAACCATCTTCGTGAGAAAGCAACTCATTCCGAGAACAGAACTAGCTTATTTCACACAATACAGTGTTTGGCAATGAAGACCTTTGTTTTCTAAGCAAAGTACTTTAGAAATTAAACAAATCTACTAAGTTTTAAATCATCTTACATTTCACAAACCTGGAAAATACAAACTTTCTACACTCAACCGTCATTCTAGTAAAGCAACTCAATCCGAGACCAGAATGAGATTATTTCAGGCAGTAGTTTTTAGCAATGAAGATCTTTCCTATTTTAAGCAAACTACATTGGAAATGAAACGAATCTACTATGTTGTACATCTTCTTGGATTACACAAACCCAGGAAAGTATCAACTTGCTGCACTCAGCCGTCTTAATGGGAAAGCAACTAATTCAGAGAACAGAAATAGCTTATTACACAGTATAGTGTTTGGCAATGAAGACCTTTGTTTTCTAAACAAACTACTCTATAAATGAAACGAATCTAATAAGCTGTACATCTTGTTATATTACACAGTCCAGGAAAGTATCAACTTCCTGCAGTCAACCGTCTTCGTGGGAAAGCAACTCATTCCCAGATTAGAACTAACTTATTTCACATGGTACAGTGTTCGGAAATGAAGATCTTTGTTTTCTAAGCAAACTACTTTAGAAATGAAAAGAATCTACTAAGTTGTACATCTGTTTAGATTACAGAAACCAGGAAAGTATCAACTTCCCGCAGTCAACAATCTTCATGGGAAAGAAACTCATTCCTAGAACAGAACTAGTTTATATCACACAGTACAGTGTTCGGAAATGAAGAACTTTGTTTTCTAAGCAAACTCCTTTAGAAATGAAACCAATCTACTGAGATGTACATCTTTATAGATTACACATACCAATAAAGTATCAACATGCTGCACAAAACTGTCTTCGTAGTGAAGCGAATCATTCCGAGAACAGAACTACCTTATTTCACACAGTATAGTTTTCGGCATTGAAGATCTTTGTTTTCTAAGCAAACTACTTTAGAAAAGAAACGAATCTACTACGTTGTACAGCTTGTCAGATTACACAAACCAGGAAAATTTTGATCTTCCTACACTCAACCGTCTTCGCAGGAAAGCATGTCATTCGGAGAACAGAACTACCTTATTTCACAGTGTACAGTGTTTGGCACTGAAGATCTTTGTTTTCTAAACAAACTACTTTAGTAATGAAACGAATCTACTAAGTTGTACATCTTGTTAGATTACACAAACAAGGATAATATCAACTTACTGCACTGAACAATCTTCGTGACAAAGCAACTCATTCCAAGTACAGAACTACCTTATTACACAAAGTACAGTGTTTGGCAATGGAGATCTTTGCTTTCTAAGCAAGCTACTTTAGAAATGAAACGAATCTACTAAGTTGTACAGCTTGTTAGATTACACAATCCAAGAAAGTATCAACTTCCTCCACTCAACCATCTTCACGGAAAAGCTACTCATTCTGAGAACAGAACTAGCTTATTTCACACAGTACAGTGTTCGGCAATGAAGAACTTTGTTTTCTCAGCAAACTACTTTAGAAATGAAATGAATCTACTAAGTTGTACATCTTGTTGGATTAAACAAACAGGCAAAGTATCAACTTGTGGCACTCAACCATCTTCGTGGGAAAGCAACTCATTCTGAGAACAAAACTAGCTTATTTCACACAGTACAGTTTTCAGCAATGAAGATCTTTGTTTTCTAATCAAACTACGTTAGAAATGAAACTAATCTACTATGTTGTACATCTTGTTAGATTACACAAACCAGGAACATTTCATGTTGCTGCACTCAACTGACTGCGTAGGAACGAACCTCATTCTGCCAAGAGAACTAGCTTATTTCACACAGTACAGTGTTTGGAAATGAAGATCTTTGTTTTTTAAACAAACTACTTTAGAAATGAAACGGAACTACTAAGTTGTACATCTTCTTAGATTACACAAACCAGGAAAGTTTGATCTTGCTGCACTCAACCGACTTCGTGGGAACGCATTGCATTCCGCAAACAGAACTAGCTTATTTCACACAGTACAGGTTTTGGCAATGAAGATCTATGTTTTCTAAGCAAACTACTTAAGAAATGAAACGAATCTACTAAGTTGTATAGCTTGTTAGATTACACCATCTAGGAAAGTATCAACTTCCTGCACTCAACCATCTTTATGGAAAAGCAACTCATTCCGAGAACAGTAGTAGCTTATTTCACACAGTACAGTGTTCAGCAATGAAGAACTTTGTTTCTCAGCAAACTGCTTTTTAGAATACACAAACCGGGAAAGTATCTACTTGCTGCACTCAACCATTTTCATGGCAAAGCAACTCATTCCAAGAACAGAAGTAGCTTATTTCAAAAAGTACAGTGTTTGGCAATGAAGAATTTTGTTTTCTCAGCAAACTACATTAGAATGAAACGAATCTACTAAGCTGTACATCTTGTTAGATTACACAATCCAGGAAAGTATCACCTTCCTACACTCAACCATCTTCTTCGAAAAGCAACTCATTCCGAGAACTGAAGTAGCTTATTGCACACTGTACAATGTTTGGCAATGAAGACCTTTGTTTTATAAGCAAAGTACTTTAGAAAAGAAAAGAATCTAAGTTGTACATCTTTTTAGATTACACAAACCAGGAAAGTATCAACTTCCCACACTCAACCTTCTTCATGGAAAGCAACTGTTTCCGAGAACAGAACTAGCTTATTTCACACAGTACAGTGTTCAGCAATAAAGATCTTTGTTTTCTAAGCAAACTATTTGGGAAAGGAAACGAATCTGCTAATATGTACATCTTGATAGATAACACAAACCAGTAAAGTATCAACCTGCTGCACTCAACAGTCTTCGTAGTAAAGCAATTCATTACGAGAACAGAACTAGCTTATTTCACACAGTATAGTTTTCGGCAATGAAGATCTTTGTTTTCTAAGCAAACTACTTTAGAAATGACACGAATCTAGTAAGTTGTACATCTTGTTAGATTACACAATCAGAAAGTATCAACTTGCTGCACTCAACAAGTAGGAAAGTCATTCCAAGAACAGAACTAGATTGTTTCACACAGTACAACAATGAAGATCTTTGTTTTCTAAGAAAACTACTTTAGTAATGAAATTAATCTAGCAAATTGTATATCTTGTTAGATTATACAAATCCAGGAAAGTATCAACTTGCTGCACTCAACCGTCTTCCTGGAAAGTAACTCATTCTGATAACAGAACTAGCTTATTTCACAAAGTACAGTGTTTGGCAATGAAGATCTTTGTTTTCTAAGAAAAACTACTTTAGAAATGAAACGAATCTACTAAGTTGTACATCTTGTTAGATTACACAAACCAGGAAAGTATCAACTTCCTGCACTCAACCATCTTTGGGAAAGCAACTCATTCTGAGAACAGAACTAGCTTATTTCACACAGTACAGTGTTCGGCAATGAAGATCTTTGTTTTCTAAGCAAACTACTTTAGAAATGAAATGAATCTACTAAGTTGTACATCTTGTTAGATTACACAAACCAGGAAAGTATCAACTTTCTGCACTCAACCATCTTCGTGGAAAGCAACTCATTCCAAGAACAGAACGAGCTTATTTCACACAGTACAGTGTTCGGCAATGAAGACCTTTGTTTTCTAAGCAAACTACTTTAGAAATGAAACGAATCTACTATGTTGTACATCTTCTTAGATTACACAAACCAGGAAAGTTTCAACTTGCTGCACTCAACCGATCTTCTAGGAAAGCAACTCATTCTGAGAACAGAACTAGCTTATTTCACACAGTACAGTGTTCAGAAATGAAGATCTTTGTTTTTTAAACAAACTACTTTAGAAATGAAAAGAATCTACTAAGTTGTACATCTTCTTAGATTACACAAAACCAGGAAAGTATCAACTTGCTGCACTCAACAATCTTAATGGGGAAAGCAACTCATTCAGAGAACAGAACTAGCTTATTTCACACAGTACAGTGTTTGGCAATGAAGATCTTTGTTTTCTAAGCAAACTACTTAGAAATGAAACGAATCTACTAAGTTGTACATCTTGTTAGATTACACAATCCAGGAAAGTATCAACTTCCTGCACTCAACCATCTTTATGGGAAAGCAACTCATTCTGAGAACAGAACTTATTTCACATGGTACAGTGTTCAGAAATGAAGATCTTTGTTTTCTCAGCAAACTACTTTAGAAATGAAAAGAATCTACTAAGTTGTACATCTGTTAGATGCACTCAAAAGAAAGTATTTCATCAACAATCTTCATGGGAAAGCAACTCATTCCAAGAACAGAACTAGTTTATTTCACACAGTACAGTTTTGGCAATGAAGAACTTTGTTTTCTAAGCAAACTCCTTTAGAAATGAAACCAATCTACTAAGATGTACATCTTGTTAGATTACACAACCAGGAAAGTATCAACATGCTGCACTCAACCATCTTCTTAGGAAAGCAACTCATTCCGAGAACTGAACTAGCTTATTTCACACAGTACAGTGTTTGGCAATGAAGATCTTTGTTTTCTAAGCAAACTACTTTAGAAATGAAAAGAATCTACTAAGTTGTACATCTTGTTAGATTACACAAACCAGGAAAAGTTTCATCTTCCTACACTCAACCATCTTCATGGGAAAGCAACTCATTCGGAGAACAGAACTAGCTTATTTCACACAGTACAGTGTTTGGCAATGAAGATCTTTGTTTTCTAAACAAACTACTTTAGAAATGAAACGAATCTACTAAGATGTACATCTTGTTAGATTACACAAACAAGTAAAGTATCAACTTGCTGCACTCAACAATCTTCGTAGTAAAGCAACTCATTCCAAGAACAGAACTACCTTATTTCACACAGTACAGTTTTTGGCAATGAAGATCTTTGTTTTCTAATACAAACTACTTTAGAAATGAAACGAATCTACTAAGTTGTACATCTTGTTAGATTACACAAACCAAGAAAGTTTCATCTTCCTGCACTCAACCATCTTCACGGGAAAGCTACTCATTCGAGAACAGAACTAGCTTATTTCACACAGTACAGTGTTTCGCAATGAAGATCTTTGTTTTCTAAGCAAACTACTTTAGAAATGAAATGAATCTACTAAGTTGTACATCTTGTTAGATTACACAAACCAGGAAAGTATCAACTTGCTGCACTCAACCATCTTCATGGGAAAGCAACTCATTCTGAGAACAAAACTAGCTTATTTCACAAAGTACAGTTTTCAGCAATGAAGATCTTTGTTTTCTAATCAAACTACTTTAGAAATGAAATGAATCTACTATGTTGTACATCTTGTTAGATTACACAAACCAGAAAGTTTCAACTTGCTGCACTCAACTGACTTCCATGGAAAGCAACTCATTCTGAGAACAGAACTAGCTTATTTCACACAGTACAGTGTTTGCAATGAAGATCTTTGTTTTAAACAAACTACTTTAGAAATGAAACGAATCTACTAAGTTGTACATCTTTTTAGATTACACAAACCAGGAAAGTTTCATCTTGCTGCACTCAACTGTCTTTGTAGGAAAGCAACTCATTCTGAGAACAGAACCAGCTTATTTCACACAGTACAGGTTTTGGCAATGAAGATCTTTGTTTTCTAAGCAAACTACTTTAGAAATGAAATGAATCTACTAAGTTGTACATCTTGTTAGATTACACAAACCAGGAAAGTATCAACTTCCTGCACTCAACCATCTTTATGGAAAAGCAACTCATTCCGAGAACAGAACTAGCTTATTTCACACAGTACAGTGTTCAGCAATGAAGAACTTTGTTTTCTAAGCAAAATACTTTACAATGAAAACAAACTAAGTTGTACATCTTTTTAGATTACACAAACCAGGAAAGTATCTACTTGCTGCACTCAACCATTTTCATGGGAAAGCAACTCATTCCAAGAACAGAACTAGCTTATTTCACACAGTACAGTGTTTGGCAATGAAGAATTTTGTTTTTTAAGCAAACTACTTTAGAAATGAAACGAATCTACTAAGTTGTACATCTTGTTAGATTACACAAACCAGGAAAGTATCAACTTCCTGCACTCAACCATCTTCATAGGAAAGCAACTCATTCCGAGAACTGAACTAGCTTATTTCACACAGTACAGTGTTCTGGCAATGAAGATCTTTGTTTTCTAAGCAAACTACTTTAGAAATGAAAAAATCTACTAAGTTGTACATCTTTTTAGATTACACAAACCAGAAAGTATCAACTTCCCTGCACTCAACCTTCTTCATGGAAAGCAACTCATTCCGAGAACAGAACTAGCTTATTTCACACAGTACAGTTTCAGCAATGAAGATCTTTGTTTTCTAAGCAAACTATTTTAGAATTGAAATGAATCTACTAATATGTACATCTTGATAGATTACACAAACCAGTAAAGTATCAACTTGCTGCACTCAACAGTCTTCGTAGTAAAGCAACTCATTCGAGAACAGAACTAGCTTATTTCACACAGTATAGTTTTCGGCAATGAAGATCTTTGTTTTCTAAGCAAACTACTTTAGAAATGACACGAATCTAGTAAGTTGTACATCTTGTCAGATTACACAAAGTAGGAAAGTTTGATCTTTTGCACTCAACAATCTTCGTAGGAAAGCATGTCATTCCGAGAACAGAACTACCTTATTTCACACTGTACAGTGTTCGGGAATGAAGATCTTTGTTTTCTAATGAAAACTACTTTAGTAATGAAACGAATCTACTAAGTAGTACACCTTGTTAGATTACACAAACCAGGAAAGTATCAGCTTGCTGCACTGAAACGTCTTCATGGGAAACCAACTCATTCTGAGAACAGAACTAGCTTTTTTCACAAAGTACAGTGTTTGGGAAAGAAGATGTTTGTTTTCTCAGAAAACTGCTTTAGAAATTAAATGAATCCACTAATTTGTACATCTTGTTAGCTTACACAAACCAGGAAAGTATCAACTTCCTGCACTCAACCATCTTCGTGGGAAAGTAACTCATTCCGAGAACAGAACTACCTAATTTCACACAGTACAGTGTTCTGCAATGAAGACTTTGTTTTCTAAGCAAAGTACTTTAGAAATGAAACGAATCTACTAAATTGTACATCTTTTTAGATTATCCAACACAGGAAAGTTTCAACTTGCTGCACTCAACCATCTTCGTAGGAAAACAACTCATTCCGAGAACTGAACCAGCTTATATCACACGGTACAGTGTTCAGAAATGAAGATCTTTGTTTTTTAAGCAGACTACTGTACAAATAAAAAGAATATACTAAGTGTTACATCTTTTTAGATTACACAAACCAGGAAAGTATCAACTTCCCGCACTCAACAATCTTCATGGGAAAGCAACTCATTCCGAGAACTGAACCAGCTTATTTCACATGGTACAGTGTTCAGAAATGAAGATCTTTGTTTTCTAAGCAAACGACTTTAGAAATGAAAACAATCTACTAAGTTGTACATCTTTTTAGATTACACAAAACAGGAAAGTATCAACTTCCCGCACTCAACCCTCTTAATGGGAAAGCAACTCATTCTGAGAACAGAACTAGCTTATTACACACAGTACAGTTTTTGGCAATGAATATCTTTCTCACTTTAAGCAAACTACTTTGGAAATGAAACAAATCTACTACGTTGTACATCTTGTTAGATTACACCAACCAGGAAAGTATCAACTTGCTGCACTCAACCATCTTTGTAGGAATGCAACTCATTCCTAGAACTGAACCAGCTTATTTCACATGGTACAGAGTTCAGAAATGAAGATCTTTGTTTTCTAGGCAAACTACTTTAGAAATGAAAAGAGTCTACTAAGTTGTACATCTTGTTAGATTACACAATCCAGAAAAGTATCAACTTCCCGCACTCAACCATCTTCATGGGAAACCAACTCATTCCGAGACCACAACTAGCTTATTTCACAGAGTATTAGTTTTTGGCAATGAAGACCTTTGTTTTCTAAGCAAACTACTTTAGAAATGAAACCAATCTACTAAGATGTATATCTTGATAACTTACACAAACAAGTAAAGTATCAACTTGCTGCACTCAACCGTCTTCATAGTAAAGCAACTAATTCAAAGAACAGAACTAGTTTATTTCACACAGTATATTTTTCGGCAATGAAGGTCTTTGTTTTCTAAGCAAACTACTTTAGAAATGAAACGAATCTACCAAGTTGTACATCCTGTCAGATTACACAAACCCGGAAAGTTTGATCTTGCTGCACTCATCCATCTTCGTGGATAAGCAACTAATTCCAAGAACAGCACTACCTTATTACAGAAAGTACAGTGTTTGGCAATGAAGATGTTTGTTTTCTAAGGAAACTACTTTAGAAATGAAATGAATGTACTAAGGTGAACATCTTGTTAGATTACACACACCAGGAAAGTATCAACTTAATGCACTCAACCGTGTCCATGGGAAAGCAACTCATTCTGAGAACAGAACTAGCTTATTTCACACACTACAGTTTTTGGCCATGAAGATCTGTGTTTTCTTATAAAACTACTTCAGAAATGAAACAAATCTAGTAAGTTGTACATCTTGTTAGATTACACAAACCAGGAAAGTTTCATCTTGCTGCACTCAACAGTCTTTGTAGGAAAGCAACTCATTCTGAGAACAGAACTAGCATATTTCACACTGTACAGTGTTTGTCAATGAAGATCTTTGTTTTCTAAGCAAACTACTTTAGAAATGAAATGAATCTACTAAGTTGTACATCTTGTTAGATTACACAAACCAGGAAAAATTGATCTTTCTGCACTGAACCGTGTTCGTGGAAAAGCAACTCACTCCGAGAATAGAACTACCTTATTTCACACAGTACAGTGTTCGGCAATGAAGATCTTTGTTTTCTAAGCAAAATGCTTTACAGATGAAACAAATTTACTAGTTGTACATCTTGTTAGATTACATAAACCAGGAAAGTTTGATCTTGCTGCTCTTGACCGACTTCGTAGGAACACATCTCATTCCATGAACAGAACTAGCTTATTTCACACAGTACAGTGTTCAGGAATGAAGATATTTGTTTTATAAGCAATCTACTTCGGAAATGAAACGAATCTACTAAGTTGTACATCTTGTTACATTACCAAACCAGGAAAGTATCAACTTGCTGCACTCAACTGTCTTCATAGTAAACTACTCATTTCGAGAACAGAACTAGCTTATTTCACACAGTACAGTGTTCGGCAATGAAGATCTTTGTTTTCTAAGTAAACTACTTTAGGAATGAAATTAATCTACTAAATTGTATATCTTGTTAGATTACACAAACTAGGAAAGTGTCAACTTGCTGCACTCAACCGTCTTCGTGGGAAAGCAACTCATTCCGATAACAGAACTAGCTTATTTCACACAGTACAATGCTCAGCAATGAAAATCTTTGTTTTCTAAGTAAACTACTTTAGAATTGAAATGAGTCGACTAAGCTGTACATCTTCTTAGATTACACAATCCAGGAAAGTATAAACTTCCTGTACTCAACCATTTTGGTGGGAAAGCAACTCATTCCGAGAACAGAAGTAGCTCATTTCACACTGTACAGTGTTAGGCAATGAAGATCTTTTCCTTCTAAGCAAACTACTTTAGAAAAGAAACGAATCTACTAAGTTGTACACCTTGTTAGATTACACAATACAGGAAAGTAACAATTTGCGGCACTCAACTGTCTTCATGGGAAAACAACTCAGTCTGAGAACAGAACTAGCTATTTTCACAAAGTACAGTGTCTGGAAATGAAGATCTTTGTTTTCTTAGCAAACTACTTTAGAAATGAAATGAATCTACTAAGTTGCACATCTTGTTAGACTACACAAACCAGGAAAGTATCAACTTAATGCACTCAACCGTGTCCTTGGGAAAGCAACTCATTCCGAGAACAGAACTAGCTTATTTCACACACTACAGTTTTTGGCAAAGAAGATCTGTGTTTTCTTACAAAACTACTTCAGAAATGAAATGAATCTACTAAGTTGTACATCTTGGTACATTACACAAACCAGGACAGTATCAACATCCTGCAAGCATTCTTCCTTGTGGGACAGCAACTCATTCCAAGAACAGAACTAGCTAATTTCACACAATACAGTGTTTGGCAATGAAGACCTTTGTTTTCTAAACAAACTACTTTAGAAATGAAACGAATCTACTAAGTTGTGCATCTTGTTAGATTACACAATCCAAGAAAGTATCAACTTCGTGCACTCAACCATCTTCGTGGGAAAGCATCTCATTCTGAGAACAGAGCTAGCTTATTTCACACTGTGCAATGTTCAGAAATGAAGATCTTTGTTTTCTCAGCAAACTACTTTTGAAATGAAATGAATCTACTAAGTTGTACATCTTGTCAGCTTACACAATCCAGGAAAGTATCAACTTCCTGCAGTCAACCATCTTTGGGGGAAAGCAACTCATTCTGAGAACAGAACTAGCTTATTTCACACAGTACATTGTTCGATATTTAGGAACTTTGTTTTCTAAGGAAACTTCTTTAGAAATGCAACGAATCTACTAAGTTGTACATCTTGTTAGATTACACATACCTGGAAAGTACCAACGTGCTACACTCAACCGTCTTTGTAGTAAAGCAAATCATTCAGAGAACAGAACTAGCTTATTACACACAGTTCAGTTTTCAGCAATGAAGATCTTTCTTTTTTTAAGCAAACTACTTTGGAAAAAAAACGAATCTACTAAGTTGTACATCTTGTTAGATAACACAAACCAGGCAAGTATCAACTTGCTGCACTCAATCCTCTTCGTGGGAAAGTAACTCATTCCGAGAACAGAACAACCTTATTTCACACAGTACAGTGTTCCGCAATGAAGATCTTTGTTTTCTAAGCAAACTACTTTACAAATGAAACGAATCTACTAAGTTGTACATCTTGTTAGATTACACAGAACAAGAAAGTATCAAATTGCTGCACTCAACCGTCTTCGGGGAAAGCAACTCATTTCGAGAATGGAACTAGCTAATTACACACAGTACAGCTTTTGGCAATGAAGATCTTTCTTTTCTTAAGCAAACTGCTTTGGAAATGAAACGAATCTACTAAGTTGTACATCTTGTTAGATTACACAAACCAGGAAAGTAACAACTTGCTGCACTCATCCATCTTCGTGGGAAAGCAACTCATTCCAAGAAGAGGACTAGATTATTTCACAAAGTACAGTATTCGGCAATGAAGATCTTTGTTTTCTAAGCAAACTACTTTAGAAATGAAAGGAATATACGAAGCTGTACATCTTGTTTAATTACACAGTGCAGGAAAGAATCAACTTCCTGCACTCAACCATCTTCATGGGAAAGCAATTCATTCCCAGAACCGAACTAGGTTATTTCACACACTAATGTGTCCCGAAATGAAGATATTTTTTTCTCAGGAAACTACTTTAGAAATAAAATGAATCTACGGAGTTGTACATCTTGTTAGCTTACACAATCCAGGAAAGTAGCAACTGCCTGCAGTCAACCTTCTTTGTGGGAAAGCAACTCATTCCCAGTAGAGAACTAGCTTATTTCACACAGTCCATTGTTCGCCAATGAAGATCTTTCTTTTCTAAGCAAACTACTTTAGAATTCAACAAATCTACTAAGTTGTATATATTGTTAGATTACACGTACCTGGAAACTACCAACTTGCTACACTCAACCGTCTTCATAGTAAAGCAACTCATTCTGAGAACAGAACTAGCTTATTACACACAGTACAGTTTTTGGCAATGAAGATCTTTCTTATTTTAAGCAAACTGCTTTGGAAATGAAACGAATCTACTAAGTTGTACATCTTGTTAGATTACACAAACCAGGATAGTATCAACTTGCTGCACTCAACCATCTTAGTGGGAAAGCAACTCATTCCCAGGAGAGAACTAGATTATTTCACAAAGTACAGTATTCTTCAATGAAGATCTTTGTTTTCTAAGCAAACTACTTTAGAAATGAACCGAATCTACTAAGCTATACATCTTCTTAGATTACACAATCCAGGAAAGTATCAACTGCCTGCACTCAACCATCTTCGTAGGAAAGTAACTCATTCCAAGACTGGAACTAGATTATTTCACACGGTAAGTTGTTCGGGGATGAAGACCTTTGTTTCATAAGCAAACTACTTTAGAAATGAAACGGATCTACTAAGTTGTACATCTTTTTAGATTACACAAACCAGGAAAGTATCAACTTCACGCACTCAACCATCTTCATGGGAAAACAACTCATTCAGAGAACAGAACTAGCTTATTTTACACAGTACAGTATTCGGCAATGAAGACATTTGTTTTCTAAGCCAACTACTTTAGAAATGAAACCATTCTGCTAAGATGTACATCTTGATAGATTTCACAAACAAGTAAAGTATCAAGTTTCTGCACTCAACCGTCTTCGTAGTAAAGCAACTCTGTCCGAGAACAGAACTAGCTTATTTCACACAGTATAATTTTCAGCAATGAAGATCTTTGTTTTCTAAGCAAACTACTTTAGAAATGAAATGAATCTGCTAAGTTGTACATCTTATAAGATTACACCAATGCGGAAAGTTTTGATCTTGCTGCACTCAACCATCTCCATGGCAAAGCAACTCATTCCAAGAATAGAACTAACTTATTACAGAAAGTACAGTGTTCAGCAATGATGATCTTTGTTTTCTAAGCAAACTACTTCAGAAATGAAACGAATCTACTAAGTTGTACATCTTGTTAGATTACATAATCCAGAAAAAGTATCAACTTCCTGCACTCAACCATCGTCGTGGTAAAGCAACTAATACCGAGAACAGAACTAGCTTATTCCACACAGTACAGTGTTCGCCACGAAGAACTTTGTTTTCTAAGCAAACTACTTCAGGAATGAAACGAATTTAATAAGTTGTACATCTTGTTAGATTACACAAACCAGGAAAGTATCAACATTCTGCACTTGACCGTCTTCGTTGGAAAGCAACTCATCCCAAGAACAGAACTACCTTGTTTCACACAGTACAGTTTTGGGCAAAGAAGATCTGTGTTTTCTAATGAAACTGGTCTAGAAATGAAACGAATCTACGAAGTTGTACATGTTGTTAGATTACACAAACCAGGAAAGTTTGATATTGCTGCACTCAACAGTCTTAGTAGGAATGCAACTCATTCTGAGAAGAGAAATAGCATATTTAAAAATGTACAGTGTTTGGCAATGTAGATCTTTATTTTCTAAGCCACCTACTTTAGAAATGAAATGAATCTACTAAGTTGTACATCTTGTTAGATTACACAAACCAGAAAAGTATCAACTTGCTGCACTGAACCCTCTTCGTGGGATGCAACTCACTCCGAGAACAGAACTAGCATATTTCACACAGTAAAGTGTTCGTGAATGAAGATCTTTGTTTTCTAATCAAACTATTTTAGAAATGAAACGATTCTACTAAGTTGTTCATCTTGTTAGATTACACAAACCAAGAAAGTATCAACTTGCTGCACTCAACCATCTTCGTGGGAATGCAACTCATTCCGAGAAGAGAGCTAGGTTATTACACAGTACAGTGTTTGGTAATGAAGGCCTTTGTTTTCCAAGCAAAGTACTTTATAAATGAAAGGAATCTACTACGTTGTACATCTTGTTAGATTTCACAAACCAGGTAAGTATCAACTTGGTGCACTCAACCGTCTTCATAGTAAAGCAACTCATTCCGAGAACAGAACTTGCTTATTTCACACAGTACAGTTTTCGGCAATGAATATCTTTGTTTTCTAATTAAACTAGGTTAGAAATGAAATGAATCTACTAAGTTGTACATCTTGTTAGATGACACAAACCAGTAAAGTATCAACTTGCTGTACTGAACCGTCTTCGTGGGAAAGCAACTCATTCCAAGAACAGAACTAGCTTATTTCACAATGTACAGTGTTTGGAAAAGACGATCTGTGTTTTCTAAGCAAACTACTTTAGAAATGAAACGAATCTACAAAGCTGTACATCTTGTTAGGTTACACAATCTAGGAAAGTATCAGCTTCCTGCACTCAACCATCTTCATAGTAAAGCAACTCATGTCCAGAAATGAAGTAGCTTATTTCACACTGTACAGTGTTCGGGAATGAAGACCTTTGTTTTCTAAGGAAACTACTTTAGAAATGAAACGAATCTACTAAGTTGTACATATTGTTACATTACACAAAACAGGAAAGTATTAACTTGCTGCACTCAATCGCCTTCGTAGGAAAGCATCTCATTCCGAGAACCAAACCAGCTTATTTCACACGGTACAGTGTTTGGAAATGAAGATCTTTGTTTTCTAAGCAAACTACTTTAGAAATGAATAGAATCTAATAAGTTGTACATCTTTTTAGATTACACAAACCAGAAAAGTATCAACTTCTCGCACTCAACCATTTCATGGGAAAGCAACTTATTCCGAGAACAGAACTAGCTTATTTCACACAGTACACTGTTCGTCAATGAAGACCTTTGTTTCCTAAGCAAACTGCTTTATAAATGAAACCAATCTACTAAGACGCATATCTTGATAGATTACACAAACCAGTAAAGTGTCAACTTGCTTCACTCAAACGTCTTTGTAGTAAAGCAACTCATTCTGAGTACAGAACTAGCTTCTTTCACACAGTATAGTTTTCGACCTTGAAGATCTTCATTTTCTAAGCAAACTGCTTTAGAAATGAAACAAATCTACTATGTTCTACATCTTGTCAGATTACAAAAACCCGGAAAGTTTGATCTTGCTGCAGTCAGCCGTCTTGGTAGGAAAGGATCTCATTCCTAGAACAGAGCTAGCTTAATTCACACTGTACAGTGTTTGGCAATGAAGATCTTTGTTTTTAAACAAACTACTTTAGTAATGAATCGAATCTACTAAGTTGTACATCTTGTTAGATTACACAAACCAGGAAAGTATCATCTTGCTGCACTCAACAGGCTTCGTGGCAAAGCAACTCATTCCAAGAACAGAACTACCTTATTACACAAAGTACAGTGTTTTGCAATGAAGATCTTTGTTTTCTAAGCAAACTAGTTTAGAAAAGAAACGAATCTACTAAGTTGTACATCTTGTTAGATTACACAATCTAGGAAAGTATCAACTTCCTGCACTCAAACATCTTCGTTGGAAAGAAACTCATTCCGAGAACAGAACGACCTTATTTCACACAGTACAGTGTTTGGAAATGAAGAACTTTGATTTCTAAGCAAGCTACTTTAGAAATGAAAAGAATCTAGTAAGTTGTACATCTTGTTAGATTTCAAAACCAGGAAAGTATCAACTTCCAGCACTCAACCATCTTCATGGGAAAGCAACTCATTCCAAGAACAGAACTAGCTTATTTCATACTGGACAGTTTTTGACAATGAAGATCTTTGTGTTCTAAGTAAACTGCTTTAGAAATGAAATGAATTTACTAAGTAGTACATCTTGTTAGATTACACAAATTAGGAAAGGTTGAACTTGCTGCATTCAACCATCTTCGTGGGAAAGCAACTCATTCCGAGAACAGAACTAGCTTATTACACACAGTACAGTTTTTGTAAAAGAAGATGTTTGTTTTCTAAACAAACTACTTTAGAAAGAAGGCGAATCTACTAACTTGTACATCTTGTTAGATTACACAAACAAGGAAATTTTGAACTTCCTACCCAAAACCCTGTTCGTAAGAAAGCAACTGATTCTGGGAACAGAACTAGCTAATTTCACACAGTACAGTGTTCGGCAATGAAAATGTTTATTTTCTAAGCAAAATACTTTAGAAATCAGGCGAATCTACTAAGTTGTACATCTTGATGTTTGTTTTCTAAACAAACTACTTTAGAAATGAGGCGAATCTACTAAGTTTTACATCTTCTTAGATTACACTAACTAGGAAAATTTGAACTTGCTGCACTGAAGACTCTTCGTAAGAAAGCAACTGATTCAGAGAACAGAACTAGCATATATCACAGAGGACACTGTTCAGGAATGAAGATGTTTGTTTTCTAAATGAACTACTTTAGAAATCAGGCGAATTTACTAAGTTGTACATGTTGTTATACAACACAAAGAAGGAAAGTTTGAACTTGCTGCACTCAAACATCTTCGTAAGATAGCAACTCATTCCGAGAACAGAACTAGTTTATTTCACACAGTACAGTGTTTTGAAAGGAAGACATTTGTTTTCTAAACAAACTACGTTAGAAATGAGGTGAATCTACTAAATTGTGCATCCTCTTAGATTACACTAACTAGGAATATTTGAACTTGCTGCACTCAACCATCTTCGTAAGAAAGCAACTAATTCCAAGAACAGAACAAGCTTATTTCACAGAGTACAGTGTTCGGCAATGAAGATATTTGTTTTCTAAACAAACTACTTTAGAAATTAGTTGAATCTAATAAGTTGTACTTCTTGTCAGATTACACAAACAAGGAAAGTTTGAACTAGCTCCCCTAAACCCTCTTCGTAATAAAGCAACTGATTCCAAGAACAGAACTAGCTCATTTCACACAGTACAGTTTTTGGAAATGAAGATGTTTGTTTTCTAAACAAACTACTTTAGAAATCAGGCGAATCTACTAAGTTGTATATCTTGTTAGATTACACAAACTAGGAAAGTTTAAACTTGCTGCACTCAAGTGTCTTCGTAAGAAAGCAACTACATCCGAAAACAGAACTAGCTCATTTCATACAGTACAGGTTTTGGAAATGAAGATGTTTGTTTTCTAAAGAAACTACTTTAGAAATGATGCATGCGAATCTACTAAATTGTACATGTTGTTACATTACACAAATAGGGAAAGTTTGAACTTGCTGCACTCAACTGTCTTCGTAAGAAAGCACCTCATTCCGAGAACAGAACTGGCTTATTTCACCCATTACAGTGTTTTGAAATGAAGATGTTTGTTTTCTAAACCAAATACTTTAGAAATGAGGCGAATCTACTAAATTGTACATCTTAGATTACACTAACTATGAATGTTTGAACTTGCTGCACTCAACCCTTTTTGTAAGAAAGCAACTGATTCCGAGAACAGAACTAGCTTATTTCACAGGGTACAGTGTTTGGCAATGAAGATGTTTGTTTTCTAAACAAACTACTTTAGAAATGAGGCGAATCTACTAAATTGTACATCTTCTTAGATTACACTAACTAGGAAAGTTTGAACTTGCTGCACTGAAGACTCTTCGTAAGAAAGAAACTGATTCCGAGAACAGAACTAGCTCATTTCACACAGTACAGTGTCCGGCAGTGAAGATGTTTTTTTTTTTCTAAATAAACTACTTTAGAAATCAGGAGAATCTACTAAGTGGTACATCTTGTTAGATTACACAAATTAGGAAAGTTTGATCTTGCTGCAGTGAAGAATATTCGTAAGAAAGCAACTGATTCCGAGAACAGAACTAGCTTATTTCACAGAATACAGTGTTTGGCAATGAAGATGTTTGTTTTCTAAACAAACTGCTTTAGAAATGAGGTGAATCTACTAAGTTGTACATCTTGTTACATTACACAAACAAGGAAAGTTTGAACTTGCTGCACTCAAAATTCTTCGTAAGAAAGCAACTGATTCTGAGAACAGAACTAGCTCATGTCACACAGTACAGTTTTCGGAAATGAAGATGTTTGTTTTCTAAACGAACTACTTTAGAAAGGAGGTGAATCTACTAAATTGTACATCTTGTTAGATTACACAAACGAGGAAAGTTTGAACTTGCTGCACTCAAACCTCTTCGTAAGAAAGCAACTGATTCCGAGAACAGAACTAGCTCATTTCACACAGTACAGTGTTCGGCAATGAAGATGTTTGTTTTCTAAACAAACTACTTTAGAAATGAGTTGTATCTCTAAGTTGTACATCTTGTTAGATTACACAAACAAGGAAAGTTTGATCTTCCTGCACTCAATCGTCTTCCTAAGAAAGCAACTCATTTTGAGAACAGAACTGGCTTATTTCATATATTACAGTACTTTGAAATGAAGATGTTTGTTTTCTAAACAAACTTCTTTAGAAATGAGGCGAATGTACTAAATTGTAATTCTTGTTAGATTACACTAACTAGCAATGTTTGAACTTGCTGCACTCAACCGTCTTCGAAAGACAGCTATTGGTTCCGAGAACAGGACTAGCTCATTTTACAGAGAACAGTGTTCAGCAATGAAGATGTTTGTTTTCTAAATAAACTACTTTAGAAATCAGGCGAATCTACTAAGTGATACATCTTGTTAGATTACACAAATTACGAAAGTTTCATCTTGCTGCACTGAAGAGTCTTTGTAAGAAAGCAACTGATTCGGAGAACAGAACTGGCTTATTTAACACAGTACAGTGTTCAGCAATGAAGACGTTTGTCTTCTAAACAAACTACTTTAGAAATGAGAAGAATCTACTAAAGTGTACATCTTCTTAGATTACACTAACTAGGAATATCTGAACTTGCTGCACTCAAGTGTCTGAGTAAGTAAGCAACTGATTCCGAGAACAGAACTAGCTTATTTCACAGTGTACAGTGTTCAGCAATGAAGATGTTTGTTTTCTAAACAAACTACATTAGAAATGAGGTGAATCTACTAAGTTGTACATCCTGTTATATTACACAAACAAGGAAAGTTTGAACTTTGGACCTTAAACCCTATTCATAAGAAACCAACTGATTCCGAGAACAGAACTAGCTCATTTCACACAGTACAGTGTTCAGCAATGAAGGCGTTTGTTTTCTAAACAAACTACTTTAGAAATGAGGCGAATCTACTAAGTTGTACATCATGTTAGATTACACAAACAAGGAAAGTTTGATCTTGCTGCACTCAACCGTCTTCGTAAGAAAGCAACTCATTTTGAGAACAGAACTGGCTTATTTCACACAGTACAGTGTTTTGAAATGAAGACGTTTGTTTTCTAAACAAACTACTTTAGAAATGAGCCGAATCTACTAAATTGTACATCTTCTTAGATTACACTAACTAGGAATGTTTGAACTTGCTACGCTCAACTGTCTTTGTAAGAAAGCAACTGATTCCGAGAACAGAACTAGCTTATTTCACAGAGTACAGTGTTCGGATATGATGATGTTTGTTTTCAAAACAAACTACTTTAGAAATGAGGTGAATCTGCTATGTTGTACATGTTGTTATATTACACAAACAAGGAATGTTTGAACTAACTGCCCTAAACCCTCTTTGTAAGAAAGCAACTGATTCCGAGAACAGAACTAGCTCATTTCACACAGTAAAGTGTTCGGCAATGAAGATGTTTGTTACTAAAAAAACTACTTTAGAAATCAGGTGAAAATACTAAGTTTTAGGTGTTGTTAGATTACAAAAACAAGGAAAGTTTGAACTTGCTGCACTCAGGAGTCTTTGTTAGAAACCAACTGAATCCGAGAACAGAACGAGCTTATTTCACAGAGTACAGTTTTCGGCAAGGAAGATGGTTGTTTTCTAAACAAACTACTTTAGAAATCAGGCGAATCCACTAAGTTGTACTTGTTGTTAGATAATACAAACAAGGAAAGTTTGAACTTGCTGTACTCAAGAGTCTTTGTAAGAAAGCAACTGATTCCGAGAACAGAACTAGCTTATTTCAAGGAGTACAGTGTTCAGCAATGAAGATGTTTGTTTTCTAGACAAACTACTTTAAAAATGAGGTGAATCTACTTAGTTTTGCATCTTGTTAGATTACAAAAACAAGGAAAGTTTGAACTTGCTGCACTCAAACCTCTTAGTAAGAAAGCAACTGATTCCGAGAATAGAGCTAGGTCATTTCACACAGTACAGTTTTCGGAAATGAAGATGTTTGTTTTCTAAACAAACTACTTTAGAAATGAGGCAAATCTAATAAGTTGTACATCTTGTTAGATTACACAAACAAGGAAATTTGATCTTGCTGCACTCAAGCATCTTACTAAGAAAGCAACTCATTTCGAGAACAGAACTGGCTTATTTCACCCATTACAGTGTTTTGAAATGAAGACGTTTGTATTCTAAACAAATTACTTTAGAAATGAGGCGTATGTACTAAATTGTACATCTTCTTAGATTACACAAACTAGGAAAGTTTGAACTTGTAGAACTCAACACTCTTCATAGGAAAGCAACTCATTACGAGAACAGAACCAGCTTATTTCACAGAGTACAGTGTTCGGCAATGAAGGTGTTTGTTTTCTAAAGAAACTACTTTAGAAATGAACCTAATTTACTAAATTGTACATCTTCTTAGATTACACAACCTAGGAAAGTTTGATTTTGCTGCACTGAAGAATCTTCGTCAGAAAGCAACTCATTCTGAGAACAGAACTTCCTTATTTCACAGAGTACAGTGTTCGGCAATGAAGGTGTTTGTTTTCTAAACAATCTACTAAATTGTACATCTTCTTAGATTACACAAACTAGGAAAGTTTGATCTTGCTGAACTGAAGAATCTTCGTAAGAAAGCAACTCATTCCGAGAACAGAACTCGCTTATTTCACAGAGTACAGTGTTCAGCAATGAAGGTATTTGTTTTCTAAACAAACGATGTTAGAAATGAGTCGAATATACTAAGTTGTACACCTTGTTAGATTACACAAACTAGGAAAGTTTGATCTTTCTGCACTGAAGAATCTTCGTAATAAAGCATCTCATTCCGAGAACAGAACTAGCTCATTTCACACCGTACAGTGTTCAGCAATGAAGGCATTTGTTTTCTAAACAAACTATGTTAGAAATGAGTTGAATCTACTAGGTTGTACCCTTTTTTAGATTACACAAACTAGGAAAGTTTGATCTTGCTGCACTGAAGACTCTTCATGAGAAAGCAACTCATTCTGAGAAAAAAACTAGCTTATTTCACACAATACAGTCTTGGGCAATGAAGGTGTTTGTTTTCTAAACAAACTATGTCAGAAATGAGGCGAATCTACTAAGTTGTATATCTTGTCAGATTACACAAAATAGGAACGTTTCAACTTGTAGAACCCAACACTCTTTGTAGGAAAGCAACTCATTCCGAGAACAGAACTACATTATTTCACACAGTACAGTGTTTGGCAATGAAGATGTTTGTTCTCTAAACAAACTACGTTAAATGAAGCTAATTTACTAAATTGTTAATCTTCTCAGATTACAAAAACTAGGAAAGTTTTATATTGCTGCACTGAAGACTCTTACTGAGAAAGCAACTCAACCGAGAACAGAACTAGCTTATTTCACACAGTACAGTGTTGGGCAATGAAGGTGTTTGTTTTCTAAACAAACTATGTCAGAAATGAGTTGAATCTACTAAGTTGTACATCTTGTGAGATTGCACAAACTAGGAACGTTTCAACTTGTAGAACTCAACTCTCTTTGTAGGAAAGCAACTCATTCTGAGAACAGAACTAGATTATTTCACGCACTACAGTGTTCGGTAATGAAGGTGTTTGTTTTCTAAACAAACTACGTTAGAAATGAAGCTAATTTACTAAATTGTCCATCTTCTCAGATTACACAAACTAGGAAAGTTTGATCTTGTTGCACTGAAGGTTCTTAGTAATCAAACTACTCAATCCAGGAACAGAACTAGCTCATATCACAGAGTACAGTGTTCGGCAATGAAGGTGTTTGTTTTACAAACAAACTGCGTTGGAAATGAGGCTAATCTGCTATGTTGTACGTCTTGTTAGATTACACAAACTAGGAAAGTTTGATCTTGCTGCACTGAAGACTCTTCCTAAAAAAGGAACTCATTCCGGGAACAGAACTAGCTTATTTCACGGAGAACAGTGATCAGCAATGAAGGTTTTTGTTTTCTAAACAAACTACGTTAGAAGTGAAGCGAATCTACTAAGTTGTACATATTGTTAGATTACACAAACTGGGAAAGTTTGATCTTTCTGCACTGAAGACTCTTCTTCAGAAAGCAACTCATTCTGAGAACAGAACTAGCTTATTTCACACAGTACAGTGTTGGGAAATGAAGGTGTTTGTTTTCTAAACAAACTATGTTGGAAATGAATTGAATCTACTAATTTGTACATCTTGTTAGATTACACAAACTAGAAAAGTTTGAACTTGTAGAACTCAACAATTTTTTTAGGAAAGCAACTCATTCCGAGAACAGAACTAGCTTATTTCACACAGTACAGTGTTTGGGAATGAAGGTGTTTGTTTTCTAAACAAACTACGTTAGAAATGAAGCTAATTCACTAAGTTGTACATCTTGTGAGATTACACAAACTAGGAACATTTGAACTTGTAGAACTCAACACTCTTCATAGGAAAGCAACTCAGTCCGAGACAGAACTAGCTTATTTCACACAGTACAGTGTTCGTCAATGAAGGTTTTTTTTTTCTAAACAAACTAATTTACAAATGAAGCTAATTAACTAAATTGTACATCTTGGTAGATTAAACAAACTAGAAAAGTTTAATCTTGCTTCACTGAAGTATGTTCGTAAGAAAGCAGCTCATTCCGAGAACAGAACTAGCTCATTTCTCACAGTGCAGTGTTCGGCAATGAAGGTGTTTGTTTCTAAACAAACTACATTAGAAATGAGTTGAATCTACTAAATTGTACATTTTGTTAGATTACATAAACTAGCAAAGATTGTTCTTGCTGCACTGAAGAGTCATCGTGAGAAAGCAACTCATTCCGAGAACAGAACTAGCTTATTTCCCACTGTACAGTGTTAGGAAATGAAGGTGTTTGTTTTCTAAACAAAGTATGTCAGAAATGAGTCGAATCTACTAAGTTGTACATCTTGTCAGATTACACAAACTAGGAACGTTCCAACTGGTAGAACTCAACACTCTTTGTCGGAAAGCAACTCATTCTGAGAACAGAACTAGCTTATTTCACAGAGTTCAGTGTTCGGCAATGTAGGTGTTTGTTTTCTAAACAAACTACGTTAGAAATGAGTTGAATCTACTACGTTGTACATCTTGTGAGATTACCCAAACTAGAAAAGTTTGAACTTGTAGAACTCAACACAACTTGTAGGAAAGCAACTCATTCTGAGAACAGAACTAGCTTATGTCATACAGTACAGTGTTCTGCAATGAAGGTGTTTGTTTTCTAAACAAACTACGTTAGAAATGAAGCTAATTTACTAAATTGTACATCTTCTTAGATTACACAAACTAGAAAACTTTAATCTTGCTGCACTGAAGAATCTTCGTAAGAAAGCATCTCTTTCTGAGAACAAAACTATCTTATTTCACACTGTACCGTGTTCGGCAATGAAGGTGTTTGTTTTCTAAACAGACTATGTTAGAAATGAGTTGAATCTACTAAGTTTTAAAAATTTTTAGATTACACCAACTAATAAAGTTTGATATTGCTGCACTGAAGAGTCTTCGTAAGAAAGCAACTCATTCTGAGAACAGAACGAGCTTATTTCACAGAGTACAGTGTTCGGCAATGAAGGTGTTTGTTTTCTAAGCAACCTATGTTAGAAATGAGGCGAATCTACTAAGTTGTACATCTTGTTATATTACACAAACTAGAAAAGATTGTTCTTGATGCACTGAAGACTCTTCATGAGAAAGCAACACATTCCGAGAACAGAACTAGCTTATTTCACACAATATAGTGTGCGGCAATGAAGTTGTTTGTTTTCTAAACAATCTACGTTAGAAATGAACCCAATTTAATAAATTGTACATCTTGTTAGATTACACAAACTAGGAAATTTTGAATTTGTTTAAGTGAGCACTCTGCGTAGGAAAGCAACTCATTCCGAGAACAGAACTAGCTTATTTCACAGAGTACAGTGTTCAGCAATAAAGGTGTTTGTTTTCTAAACAAACTTCGCTAGAAATGAGGTGAATATACTAAGTTGTACATCTTTTAGATTACACAAACTAGGAAAGTTTGAACTTGTAGAACTTAACACTCATCGTAGGAAAGCAACTCATTCTGAGAACAGAACTAGCTTATATCACACAGTAGTATGTTCAGGAATGAAGGTGTTTGTTTTCTAAACAAACTACGTTTAGAAATGAAGCTAATTTACCAAATTGTACACCATGTTAGATTACACTAATGAGGAAAGTTTGAACTTGAAGAACTAAACAGTCTTCATACGAAAGCAACTCATTCCGAGAACAGAACTAGATTATTTCACAGAGTACACTGTTCGGCAATGAAGGTTTTTGTTTTCTAAAGAAACTGGGTTAGAAATGAACCTAATTTACTAAACTGTACATCTTGATAGATTACACAAACCAGGAAAATTTCATCTTGGTGCACTGTAGACTCTTCGTAAGAAAGCAACTCATTCCGAGAACAGAACTAGCTTATTTCAAACCTACAGTGTTTGGCAATGAAGGTGTTTGTTTTCTAAACAAACTACGTTACAATGAACCTAATTTACTAAATTGTGCATATTGTTAGATTACACAAACTAGGAAAGTTTAATCTTGCTGCACTGAAGACTCTTCGTAAGAAAGCAACACATTCCAAGAACAGAAATAGTTTATTTCACAACATACATTGTTTGGCATTTGTGGTAGTTTGAATATATGTCCCCCAATATATTCAGTGTTTTATTAGTTTTAGTTTGCATTCTTCATTCACCTTGCTAGAGGCAACGTCACTGGGGGCCAGTCTTAAGGTGTGGGTTTGAGATTCCATTGTAAAGATATGCAAATGTGCCTAGGGGGAATTCCTGAAGTGTGCTGTGTGACCTTTTGGCTGTAGTTTTGCTCTGTGTGCTGTGGTGGCTGGTTGGTTCCTCTCTCTCTCTGCTTGGCCCTGTAGAGAGCAGGCCTCTTCTCTTGACATTATGGAACTTCCCCTGGATCTGTAAGCTTCAATAAATACTATCCTTTCCTCCATAACTGTGCCCGGTCTGGAAGTTCATCTCAGTGAACCTGAAGCTATCTGCTACAGCAATGAAGGTGTTTGTTTTCTAAACAAACTAGGTTAGAAAGGAGTTGAATGTACTAAGTTGTACATCTTGTTAGATTACACAAACCACGAAGGTTGGATCTTGCTGGACTGAAGACTTTTCGTGAGAAAGCAAGTCATTCCAAGAACAGAACTAGCTTATTTCACACAGTACAGTGTTCGGCAATGAAGGTGTTTGTTTTCTAAAAAACTGTGTTAGAAATGAGCTGAATCTACTAAGTTGTACATCTTGTTAGATTACACAAACTAGGAAAGTTTGATGTTGCTGCACTGAAGACTCTTCGTGAGAAAGCAACTCATTCCCAGAACAGAACTAGGTTATTTCACATAGTATAGTGTTGGGCAATGAAGGTGTTTGTTTTCTAAACAAACTATGTTAGAAATGAGTTGAATCTACTAAGTTGTATATCTTCTTAGATTACAAAAACTAGGAAAGTTTGAACTTGTAGAACTCAACACTCTTCATAGGAAAGCAACTCATTCCGAGAACAGAACTAGCTTATTTCACACGGTACAGTGTTCGGCAATGAGGGTGTTTGTTTTCTAAACAAAGTACCTTAGAAATGAACCTAATTTACTAAATTATACTTCTTGTTAGATTACAGAAATAGGAAAGTTCAATCTTGCTGCACTAAAGACTCTTCGTAAGAATGCAACTCATTCCGAGAACAGAACTAGCTTATTTCACACCGTACAGTGTTCGGCAATGAAGGTGTTTGTTTTCTAAACAAACTTGGTTAGAAATCAGTTGAGTCTACGACGTTGTACATCGTGTGATATTACACAAACTAGGAAAGTTTGAACTTGTAGAACTCAACACTTCGTACAAAAGAAACTCATTTCGAGGACAGAACCAGCTTATTTCACACAGTACAGTGTTGGATAATGAAGGTGTTTGTTTTCTAAAGAAACGTCTTTAGACATGAGTTGAATCTCCTAAGTTGTACATCTTGTGTGAATACACAAACTTGGAAAGTATGAACTTGTAGAACTCCACACTCTTTGTAGAAAAGCAACTCTTTCTGAGAACAGAACTATCTTATTTCACACAGTACAGTGTTCGGCAATGAAGTTGTTTGTTTTGTAAAGAAACTATGTTAGAAGTGAAGCTAATTTACAAAATTGTACATCTTCTTAGATTACACAAACAAGGAAAGTTTGAACTTGTAGAACTCAGCAGTCTTCATAGGAAAGCAACTGATTCTGAAAACAGAACTAGCTTATTTCACACAGTACAGTGTTCGGCAATGAAGTTGTTTGTTTTCTAAAGAAACTACGTCAGAAATGAAGCTAATTTACTAAATTGTACATCTTCTTAGATTACACAAACTACAAAAGTTTGAACTTGTAGAACTCAACACTCTTCGTAGGAAAGCAATTCATTCCGAGAACCGAACCAGCTTATTTTACATGGTACAGTGTTCGGAAATGAAGATCTTTGCATTCTAAGAAAACTACTTGGGAAGTGAAACGAATCTGCTAAGCTGTACATCTATTAGATTACACAATCCAGGAAAGTATCAACTTCCTGCACTCAACAATCTTCGTGGGAAAGCAACTCATTCCAAGAACGGAACTAGCTTATTTCACATAGTACAATGTTCAGCACTGAAGACTTTTGTTTTCTAAGCAAAATACTTTAGAAATGAAAAGAATCTACTACTTGTACATCTTGTTAGATTACACAAACCAGGAAAGTTTGATCTTGTTGCACTCAACCAACTTTGTAGGAATGCATCACATTCCGCGAAAAGAAGTAGCTTATATCACACAGTGCAGTGTTTGGCAATGAAGTTCTTTCTTTTCTAAGCAAACTACTTTAGAAATGAAACGAATCTACTAAGTTGTACATCTTCTTAGATTACACAAACCGGGAAAGTATCAACTTGCAGCACTCAACCATCTTCATGGGAAAGCAACTCACTCCAAGAACAGAAGTAGCTTATCACACAGCATAGTGTTTGGCAATGAAGACCTTTGTTTTCTAAGCAAACTACTCTATAAATGAAACAAATCTACTAAGTTGTACATCTTGTTAGATTACAGAAACCGGGAAAGTATCAACTTTCTACACTCAACCGTCTTCATAGTAAAGCAACTCATTCCGAGAACAGAACTAGCTTATTTCTCACAGTTATTTTTTGGCAACGAAGATCTTGGTTTTCTAAGCAAACTACGTTAGTAATGAAACGAATCCCCTAAGTTGTACAATGTCAGATTATACAAACCAGGAAAGTTTGATCTTGGTGCACTCAACCGTCTTCGTAGGAAAGCATCTCATTCAGAGAACAGAAATAGCTTATTTCACACTGTACAGTTTTCAGCAATGAAGACCTTTGTTTTCTAAGCAAACTAGGTTAATAATGAAACGAATCTACTAAGATCTACATCATGATAGATTACACAAACCAGTAAAGTATCAACTTGCTGCACTCAACCGTCTTCTTAGTAAAGCAACTCATTCCAAGGACAGAACTAGCTTATTACACAGTACAGTTTTTGGCAACGAAGACCACTGTTTTCTAAGCAAACTACTTTAGAAATGAAACGAATCTACTAAGTGGTACATCTTGTTAGATTTCACAAACCAGGAAAGTACAAATAAGCTTGTTCTGTTCACGGAATGAGATGCGTTCCTACGAAGTTGGTTGAGTGCAGCAAGATCAAACTTTCCTGGATTGTGTAATATATCAAGATGTACAACTAGAAGATTCGTTTCATTTCTAAAGTATTTTCCTTAGAAATAAAGGTCTTCAGTGCCAAACACTGTGCTGTGTGAGATAAGCTAGTTCCGTTCTTGGAATGAGTTTTCCTACGAAGAAGGTTGAGTGAAGCAAGTTGATACTTTTCACACAGTACAGTGTTAAGCAATGAAGATATTTGTTTTCTAAGCCAACTACCTTAGAATTGAAACGAATCTACTAAGTTGTACATCTTGTTAGATTACCCAGTCCAGCAAAGTTTCAACTTGCTGCACTCAACCGTCTTAGTAGGAAAGAATCACATTCCGAGAACAGAACTTGCTTATTGCACACTCTACAGTGTTCGGCAATGAAGATCTTTGTTTTCTAAGCAAACTACTTTAGAAATGAAACGATTCTACTAAGTTGTACATCTTGTTAGATTACACAAACAAGGAAAGTATCAACTTCCAGCACTCAACAATCTTTGTAGTAAAGCAACTCATTCCGAGACCAGAACTAGCTTATTTCACACAGTACAGTTTTCAGCAATGAAGATCTTTCTTTTCTAATGAAACTACTTTAGAAATGAAATGAATCTACTAAGTTGTACATCTTGTTAGATTCCACAAACCAGGAGAATGTCAACTTGCTATCAACTTGCTGCACTCAACCGTCTTCATAGTAAAGCAACTCATTCCGAGAACACAACTAGCTTATTTTACACAGTATGCTTTTCGGCAATAAAGATCTTTGTTTTGTAAGCAAACTACTTTAGAAATGAAACAAATTTGCTAAGTTGTACATGTTGGCAGATTACACAAACCAGGAAAGTTTGATCTTGCTGCACTCAACCGTCTTCGTAGGAAAGCATCTCATTCCGAGAACCGAACTAGCTTATTTCACACTGTACAGTGTTCGGCAATGAAGATCTTTGTTTTCTAAGGAAACTAGGTTAGTAATGGAAAGAATCGACTAAGTTCTACATCTTAGATCACACAAACCAAGAAAGTATCATCTTGCAGCACTTAACCATCTTTGTGGCAGAGCAACTCATTCCAAGACCAGAACATTCTTATTACACAAACTATAGTGTTCGGCAATGAAGATCTTTGTTTTCTAAGCAAACTACGTTAGAAATGAAACTAATCTACTAAGTTGTACATCTTGTTAGATTACAAAATCCAGGAAAGTATCAACTCCCTGCACTCAACCATCTTCTTGGGAAAGTAACTCATTCTGAGAACAGAACGACCTTATTTCACACAGTACAGTGTTCAGCAACGAAGGCCTTTGTTTTCTCAGCAAACTACTTTAGAAATTAAACGAATCTACTAAGTTGTACATCTTGACAGATTACACATACCTGGAAAGTACCAACTTGCTACACTCAACCGTCTTCGTAGGAAAGGAACTCATTCCGAGAACACAACCAGCTTATTTCACATGGTAATGTGTTTGGAAATGAGGATCTTTGTTTTCTAAGCAAACTATTTTAGAAATGAAAATATCCTAATAAGTTGTATATCTTTTTAGATTACACAATCTAGGAAAGTATCAACTTCCCTCACTCAACCATCTTCCTTGGAAAGCAACTCATTACGACAACATAACTACCTTATTTCACACAGTACAGTGTTCAGCAATGAAGACCTTTGCTTTCTAAGCAAACTACTTTAGAAATGAAATGAATCTACTAAGATGTATATCTTGATAGATTACACAATCCAATAAAGTATCAAGTTGCTGCACTCAACCGTCTTCATAGTAAAGCAACTCATTCCGAGAACAGAAATACATTATTTCACAAGCAAATTACTTTGAAAATGAAACGCATCTACTAAGTTGTACATCTTGTTATATTACACAAAGCAGGAAAGGTTGATCTTGCTACACTCAACCATCTTCGTAAGAAATAATCTCATTCCGAGAACAGAACTATTTTATTTCATACTGTATAGTGTTCAGCAATGAAGATCTTTCTTTTTGTAAGCAAAGTACTTAAGAAATGAAACGAGTCTATTAAGTTGTACAGCTTGTCAGATTACACAAACCACGAAAGGTTGATCTTGCTGCACTCAACCGTCTTCATAGGAAAGCAACTCATTCCGACAACAGAACTAGCTTATTTCACACCGTACTGTGTTCGGCAATGAAGATCTTACTGTTCTAAGCAAACTACTTTAGAAATGAAATGAATCTACTAAGTTGTATATCTTGTTAGATTATACCAACCAGAAAAGTATCAACTTGCTGCACTGAACCGTCTTCGTGGGAAAGCAACTCACTCCGAGGACAGAACTAGCTTATTTCACAAAGTACAGTGTTCGGCAATGAAGATCTTTGTTTTCTCAGCAAACTACTTTAGAAACGAAATGAATCTACTAAGCTGTACATATTTTTACATTACACAATCCAGGAAAGTATCAACTTCCTGTACTCAACCTTATCCACGAGAAAGCAACTCATTCCAAGAATGAAACTAGCTTATTTCACAGAGTACAGTGGTTGTCCCTGAAGACCTTTGTATTCTAGGCAAAATACTTTAGAAATGAAACGAATCTAGTAGTTGTCCATCTTGATTGATTACATAAAATAGGAAAGTTTGATCTTGCTGCACTCAACCGACTTCGTAGGAACGTATCTTATTCCTCGAACAGAACTAGCTCATTTCACACAATACAGTGTTTGGCAATTAAGATCTTTGTTTTCTAAACAAACTACTTTAGAAATGAAACGAGTATACTAAGTTGTACATCTTCTTAGATTACACAAATCAGCAAAGTATCAACTTGCTGCACTAAATTGTCTTCGTGGAAAAGCAACTCATTCCGAGAACAGAACTAGGTTATATCACAAAGTACAGTGTTCAGCAATGAAGACCTTTGTTTTCTAAGCAAACTACTTTAGAAATGAAACGAATCTACTAAGTTGTACATCTTGTTAGATTACACAAACCAACAAAGTATCAAGTTGCTGGACTCAACCGTCTTCGTAGTAAAGCAACTCATTCTGAGAACAGAACTAGATTATTTCACACAGTATAGTTTTCGGCAATGAAGATCTTTCTTTTTCTAAGCAAATCACTTTGGAAATGAAACGCATCTACTAAGTAGTACATCTTGTTATATTACACAAAGCAGGAAAGTTTGATCTTGCTGCACTCAACCGTCTTTGCAGGAAAGCATCTCATTCCGAGAACAGAACTAGTTTATTTCATACTGTACAGTGTTCGGCAATGAAGATCTTTTTTTGTAAGCAAACTACTTTAGTAATGAAACGAATCTACTAAGTTGTACATCTTGTTAGATTACACAAACCAGGAAAGTATCAACTTGCTACACTCCACCGTGTTCGTGGCAAAGCAACTCATTTCGAGAGCAGTACTAGCTTATTTCACACAGTACAGTGTTCGACAATAAAGAATTTTGTTTTGTAAGCAAACTACTTTAGAAATGAAACGAATCTACTAACTTGTACATCTTTTTACATTACACAAACCAGGAAAGTTTGATCTTGCTGCACTCAACCGTCTTCATAGGAAAGCAACTCATTCTGACAACAGAACTAGCTTATTTCACACTGTACTGTCTTCGGCAATGAAGATCTTACTGTTCTAAGCAAACTACCTTAGAAATGAAATGAATCTACTAAGTTGTATATCTTGTTAGATTATACCAACCAGAAAAGTATCAACTTGCTGCACTGAACCGTCTTCGTGGGAAAGCAACTCACTCTGAGGACAGAACTAGCTTATTTCACAAAGTACAGTGTTCGGCAATGAAGATCTTTGTTTGCTAATTAAACAACGTTAGAAATGAAATGAATCTACTAAGTTGTATATCTTGGTAGATTTCAAAAACCAGGAAAGTATCAACTTGCTGCACTCCACCATCTTCGTGGCAAAGCAACTCATTCCGAGAAGAGAACCAGGTTATTTCATAAAGTACAGTGTTCGGCAATGAAGATTTTTGTTTTCTAATCAAACTGCTTTAGAAATGAAACGATTCTACTAAGCTGTACATCTTGTTAGATTGCACAATCCAGGAATGTATCAAGTTCCTGCACTAAACCATCTTCGTAGGAAAGCAACTCATTCCGAGAAAAGAACTAGCTAATTTCACACAGTACAGTGTTCGGCAATGAAGAACTTTGTAATCTAAGGAAACTACTTTAGAAATGAAACGAATCTACTAAGTTGTACATCTTCTTAGATTACAGAAAACAGGGAAGTATCAACTTGCTGCACTCAACCAGCTTCGTGGGAAAGCAAATCATTCCGAGAAGAGAACTAGCTTATTTCACACAGTACAGTTTTCGGCAATGAAGATTGTTGTTTTCTAATCAAACTACTTTAGAAATGAAAGTAATCTACTCAGTTGTATATCTTGTTAGATTACACAAACCAGGAAAATTTCATCTTTCTGTACTCAACTGTCTTCGTAGGAAAGCAACTCATTCCGAGAAAAGAACTAGCTTATTTCACACTGTACAGTGTTCGGCAATGAAGATCTTTTTTTCTAAGCAAACTACTTTAGAAATGAAATGAATCTACTAAGTTGTACATGTTGTTAGCTGACACAATCCAGGAAAGTATCAACTTCCTGCAGTCAACCTTCTTTGTAGGGAAAGCAACTCATTCCAAGAACAGAACTAGATTATTTCTCACACTCCAGTGTTTGGTAATGAAGAACTTTGTTTTCTAAGCAAACTACTTTATAAATGAAAAGAATCTACTAAGTTGTATATCTTGTTAGATTACACATACCTGTAAAGTACCAACTTGCTACACTCAACCATCTTCATAGTAAAGCAAATCATTCCGAGAACAGAACTAGCTTATTACACACTGTACAGTTATTGGCAATGAAGATCAGTCTTTTTTTAAGCAAACAACTTTGGACATGAAACCAATCTACTAAGTTGTACATCTTGTCAGATTACACAAACCAGGTAAGTTTGATCTTGCTGCATATAACCGACTTCGTAGGAACGCATCTCATTTGCGAACAAAACCAGCTTCTTTCACACAGTACAGTGTTCAGCAATGAAGATCTTTGTTTTCTAAGCAAACTATTTTAGAAATGAAATGAATCTACTAAGTTGTACATCTTCTTAGATTACACAAACCAGGAAAGTATAAAGTTCCTGCACTCAACCATCTTTGTGGGAAAGTAACTCAGTCCGAGAACAGAACAACCTTATTTCACACCGTACAGCGTTAGGCAATGAAGTCCTTTGTTTTCTAAGCGAACTACTTTATAAATGAAACGAATCAACTAAATTGTACATCTTGTTAGATTACCAAATACAGGAAAGCTTCAACTTGGTGTACTAAACCGTCTTAGTAGGAAAGCAACTCATTCTGAGAACAGAACCGGCTTATTTCACACGGTACAGTATTCGGAAATGAAGATCTTTGTTTTCTAAGCAAACTACTTTAGAAATTAAAAGAATCTACTAAGTTGTACACCTGTTTATATTACACAAACCAGGAAAGTATCAACTTCCCGCACTCAACCATCTTCCTGGGAAAGCAACTCATTCTGAGAACAGAACTAGCTTATTTCACACAATACAGTGCTCGGAAATGAAGACCTTTGTTTTCTAAGCAAACTAGTTTAGAAATGAAACAGATCTACTAAGTTGTACATCTTGAATGATTACACAAATCAGTAAAGTATCAACTTGCTGCACTCAACCGTCTTCGTAATAAGAAGCTCACTCTGAGAACAGAACTAGCTTATTTCACACAGTATAGTTTTTGGCAATGAAGATCTTTGTTTTCTAAGCAAAGTACTTAAGAAATGAAACAAATATATTAAGTTGTACAGCTTGTCAGATTACACAAACCACGAAAGGTTGATCTTGCTTCACTCAACCATCTTCGTAGGAAAGCATCTCATTTTGAGAACAGAACTTGTTTATTTCATACTGTACAGTGTTCGGCAATGAAGATCTTTTTTTGTAAGCAAACTACTTTAGTAATGAAACGAATCTACTAAGTTGTACATCTTGTTAGATTACACAAACCAGGAAAGTATCAACTTGCTACACTCAACCGTGTTCGTGGCAAAGCAACTCATTTTGAGAACAGTACTAGCTTATTTCACACAGTACAGTGTTCGACAATAAAGAATTTTGTTTTCCAAGCAAACTACTTTAGAAATGAAACGAATCTCCTAAGTTTTTCATCTTGTTAGATTAAAAAAACCAGGAAAATATCAACTTTCTCACTCAACCATCTTCATAGGAAAGCAACTCATTCCGAGAACAGAACTATCTTAGTACACAGTACAGTGTTTGGCAATTAAGACCTTTGTTTTCTAAGCAAACTACTTTATAAATGAAACGAATCTACTAAGTTGTATATCTTGTTAGATTACACAAACAAGGAAAGTATCAACTTCCAGCACTCAACCGTCTTTGTAGTAAAGCAACTCATTCCGAGAGCAGAACTAGCTTATTTCATACAGTACAGCTTTTGGGAATGAAGATCTTTCTTTTCAAATGAAACTACTTTAGAAATGAAATGAATCTACTACGTTGTATATCTTGTTAGATTACACAAACCAGGAAAGCATCAATTTGCTGCACTCAACTGTATTCGTGGGAAAGGAACTTTTTCAGAGAACAGAATTAGCTTTTTTCACAAAGTACAGTGTTTGGCATTGAAGAGCTTTGTTTGCTAAGCAAACTATTGTAGAAATGAAACGAATCTACTAAGTTGTACAACTTGTTATATTACACAAACCAGTTAAATGTCTACTTGCTGCACTTAACCCTCTTCGTGGGAAAGCAACTCATTCTGAGAACAGAACTAGCTTATTTCACAAAGTACTGTGTTTGAAAAAGATCTTTGTTTTCTCAGCAAACTACTTTAGAAATGAAATGAATCCACTAATTGTACATCTTGTTAGCTTACATAATCCAGGAAAGTATCAACTTCCTGCAGTCAACCTTCTTTGTGGGAAAGCAACTCATTCCAAGAAGAGTACTAGATTATTTCACACAGTACAGTGTTCGGCAATGAAGACCTTTGTTTATTAAGCAAACTAGTATAGAAATGTAACGAATCTACCAAGTTGTGCATCTTGTTAGATTACACATACCTGGAAAGTACCAACTTGGTACACTCAACTGTCTTCATTGTAAAGCAAATTATTCCGAGATCAGAACTAGCTTATTACACACAGTACAGTTTTTGGCAATGAAGATCTTTCTTTTTTTTAAGCAAACTACTTTGGAAATGAAACGAATCCACTAAGTTGTACATCTTGTTAGATTACCCAATCCAGGAAAATTTCAATTTGCTTCACTCAACGGTCTTTGTAGGAAAGGAACTCATTCCGAGAACTGAACCACCTTATTTCACACGGTACAGTGTTTGGAAATGAAGATCTTTGTTTTCTAAGTAAACTACTTTAGAAATGAAATGAATCTACTAACTGTACATCTTGTTAGCTTACACAATCCAGGAAAGGATCAACTTCCTGCAGTCAACTTTCTTTGTGGGAATGCAGCTCATTCCAAGAATAGAACTAGATTATTTCACACAGTACAGTGTTCGGCAATTAAGACCTTTGTTTTTTAAGCAAACTACTATAGAAATGAAACAAATCTACCAACGTTTATATTTTGTTAGATATCACATGCCTGGAAAGTACCAATTTGCTACACTCAATAGTCTTCATAGTAAAGCAAATTATTCTGAGAACAGAACTAGCTTATTACACACAGTACAGTTTTTGGCAATGAAGATCTTTCTTTTTTTGAAGCAAACTAATTTGGAAATGAAACGAATCTACTAAGTTGTACATCTTGTTAGATTATCTAGTCCAGGAAAGTTTCAACTTACTGCACTCAACCCTCTTCGTAGGAAAGGAACTCATTCTGAGAACCGAACCAGCTTATTTCACATGGTACAGTGTTCAGAAAGGAAGATTTTTGTTTTCTAAGCAAACTACTTTAGAAATGAAAATAATCTACTAAGTTGTACATCTTTTTAGATTATATAAGCCAGGAACGTTTGATCTTGCTGCACTCAACCGTCTTCGTAGGAAGGCATGGCATTCTGCGAACAGAACTAGCTTATTTCACACAGTACAGTGTTCAGCAATGAAGACCTTTGTTTTCTAAGCAAACTACTTTAGATATGAAACGAATCTACTAACGTGTACATCATGTTAGATTACACAAACCAGCAAAGAATCAACTTGCTGCACTCAACCGTCTTCGTGGGAATGCAACTCATTCCGACAACAGAACTAGCTTATTTCGCACAGTACAGTGTTCGGCAATGAAGACCTTTGTTGTCTAAGCAAACCACTTTAGAAATGAATTGAATCTACTAACTTGTCCATCTTGTTAGATTACACAAACCAGGAAAGTTTGATCTTGCTGCACTGAACCATCTTCGTAGGAAAGCAAGTCATTCCTGGAAGAGAACTAGCTTATTTCACACTGTACAGTTTTCGGCAATGAATATCTCAGTTTTTTAAACATACTACTTTAGAGATGAAACGAATCTATGAAGTTTCACATCTTGTTAGATTACAAAAACGAGGAAAGTTGGATTTTGCTGCACTCCACCGTCTTCATAGGAAAGCAACTGATTCTGAGAACAGAACTAGCTGATTTCACACTGTACAGTGTTCAGAAATGAAGATCATTGTTTTCTACGCAAACTACTTTAGAAATGAAACGAATCTACTAAGTTGCACGTCTTGTTAGATTACAAAAACCAGGAAAGTTTGACTTTGCTGCACTCAACCATCTTCATGGGAAAGCAAGTCATTCCGAGAAGAGAACTAGCTTATTTCACACAGTACAGTGTTTAGTAATGAAGACCTTTGTTGTTTAAGCAAACTACTTTAGAAATTAAACGAACCTACTAAGATGTAAATCTTGTTAGATTACACAAACCAGGAAAGTATCAACGTGTTGCACGCAACTGTCATTGTAGTAAAGCAACTCATTCCGAGAAGAAAACTAGCTTAATTCACAAAGTACAGTTTTCAACAATGAAGATTTTGTTTTCTAAGCAAACTACTTTAGAAACGAAGAGAATCTACTAAGTTATACATCTTGTTAGATTACACAAACCAGGAAGGTATCAACTTGCTGCACTCAACCATCTTTGTGCGAACAACTGATTCTGAGAACAGAACTAGCTTATTTCACACAGTACAGTTTTCGGAAAAGGAGATCTTTGTTTTCTAAGCAAACTACTTTAGAAATGAAACGAATCTACCAAGTTGTACACATAGTTAGGTTACATAAACCAGGAACGTTTGATCTTGCTGTACTCAACCATCTTCGTAGGAAAGCATCTCATTCTGCGAACAGAACTAGCTTATTTCACACAGTACAGTGCTCAGCAATGAAGACCTTTGTTTTCTAAGCAAGCTACTTTAGATATGAAACGAATCTACTAAGTTGTACATCATGTTAGATTACACAAACGAGCAAAGAATCAACTTGCTGCACTCAACCGTCTTCGTGGGAAAGCAACTCATTCCGACAACAGAACTAGCTTATTTAACACAGTACAGTGTTTGGCAATGAAGGCCTTTGTTGTCTAAGTAAACTACTTTAGAAATGAATCGAATCTACTAAGTTGTACATCTTGTCAGATTACAGAAACCAGGAAAGTATGACCTTCCCACACTCAACCATCTTCATGGGAAAGCAAATCATTCCCAGAACAGAACTAGCTTATTTCACAGAGTACAGTGTTTGGCAATGAAGACCTTTGTTTTCTTATCAAACTGCTTTAGAAATTAAACAAATCTACTAAGATGTAAATCTTGTTAGATTACACAAACCAGGAAAGTATTCACGTGCTGCAATGCAACCGTCATCGTAGTAAGACAACTTATTCTGAGAAGAGAACTAGCTTAATTCACACAGTACAGTTTTCAACAATGAAGATTTTGTTTTCTAAGCAAACTACTTTAGAAATGAATCGAATCTACTAAGTTTTACATCTTGTTAGATTACACAAACCAGGAAAGTTTGATCTTGCTGCACTAAACCGTCTTCATGGGAAAGCATTTCATTCCGAGAACAGAACTAGCTTGTTTCACACTGTACAATTTTCGGCAATGAATATCTCAGTTTTTTAAGCAAACTACTTTAGAGATGAAACGAATAAACTAAGTTGCACATCTTGTTAGATTACAAAACCGAGGAAAGTTGGATTTTGCTGCACTCCACCGTCTTCATAGGAAAGCAACTGATTCCAAGAACAGAACTAGCTGATTTCACACTGTACAATGTTCGTAAATGAAGATCATTGTTTTCTAAGCAAACTACTTTAGAAATGAAACGAATCACCTAAGTTGTACATCTTATTAGATTACACAAACCAGGAAAGTATGACCTTCCTGCACTCAACCATCTTCATGGGAAATCAAGTCATTCCGAGAACAGAACTAGCTTATTTCACACAGTACAGTATTTGGCAATGAAGACCTTTGTTTTCTTATCAAACTGCTTTAGAAATTAAACGAATCTACTAAGATGTACATCTTGTTAAATTACACAAACCAGGAAAGTATCAACTTGCTGCACTCAACCGTCTTCGTAGTAAAGCAACTCATTCCGAGAACAGAACTAGCTTATTTCACACCGTACAGTTTTTGGCAATGAAGATCTTTGTTTTTTAAGCAAACTACTTTAGAAATGAAATGAATCTACCTAGTTGTACACATTGTTAGATTACAGAAACCAGGAACGTTTGATCTTGCTGCACTCAACCATCTTCATAGGGAAGCAACTCATTCCGAGAAGAGAACTAGCTTATTTCACACTGTACACTGTTCGGCAATGAAGACATTTGTTTTCTAAGCAAACTACTTTAGAAATGAACCCAATCTACTAAGTTGTACACCATGTTAGATTACACAATCCAGGAAAGTTTCAACTTGCTGCACTCTACCGTCTTTGTAGGATAGCAACTCATTCTGAGAACAGAACTACCTTATTTCACACAGTACAGTTTTGGGGAATGAAGATCTTTGTTTTTTAAGCAATCTATTTTAGAAATGAAAGTAATCTACCAAGTTGTACACATTGTCAGATTACATAAACCAGGAACGTTTGATCTTGCTGCCCTCAGCCGTCTTCGTAGGAACGCAACACTTTCTGAGAAGAGAACTAGCTTATTTCACACTGTACAGTGTGCGGCAATGAAGATCATTGTTTTCTAAGCCAACTGCTTTAGAAATTAAACGAATCTACTAAGTTGTACATCTTTTTAGTTTACACAAACCAGGAAAGTATCAACTTCCTCCACTCAACCATCTTCATGCGAAAGCAATTCATTCCGAGAACAGAACTAGTTTATTTCACACAATACAGTGTTCGGCAATGAAGACCTTTGTTTTCTAAGCAAACTACAATAGAAATTAAAATAATCTACTAAGATGTACATCTTGTCAGATTACTCAAACCAGGAAAGTATCAGCTTGCTGCAATGAACCATCTTCATGGGAAAGCAACTCATTCTGAGAACAGAAGAAACTTATTTCACAAAGTACAGTGTTTGGCAATGAAGAACTTTGGTTTGCCAACAAACAAATTTAGAAATGAATCGAATCTACTAAGTTGTACATCTTGTTAGATTACACAAAGTAGGAAAATTTGATCTTGCTGCCCTCAATCGCCTTCGTAGGACAGCATCTCATTTCGCGTACAGAACTAGCTTATTTCACACAGTACAGTGTTCAGCAATGAAGAACTTTGTTTTCTAAGCAAACTACTTTAGACATGAAACGAATCTTCCAAGATGTACATCATGTTAGATTACACAAACCAGGAAAGAATCAACTTGTTGCACTCTACCATCTTCGTGATAAAGCAAATCATTCCGACAACAGAACTAGCTTATTTCACATGGTACAGTGATCAGCAATGAAGACCTTTGTTTTCTAAGCAAAGTATTTTAGAAATGAAATGAATCTATTAAATTGTACATATTGTTAGATTACACAATCCAGGAAAGTTTGATCTTGCTGCACTCAATCTTCTTCTTAGGAGAGCATGCCATTCCCAGAAGAGAACTAGCTTATTTCACACTGTACAGTTTTTGCCAATGAATGTCTTTGTTTTGTAAGCAAACTACTTTAGAAATGAAACTAATATTCTAAGTTGTACATCTTGTTAGATTACACAAACCAGGAAAGTTTGATCTTGCTGCACTCAAGTGTCTTCGTAGGAAACCAACTCATTCCGAGAACAGAACTACCTGATTTCACACTGTACAGTGTTCAGAAATGAAGATCATAGTTTTCTAATCAAATTACTTTACAAATGAAACCAATCTACTAAGTTGTACATCTTGTTAGATATCACAAACCAGGAAAGTATCAACTTGCTGCACTCAACCGTCTTCATGGGAAAGCTAGTCATTCCGAGAAAAACACTAGCTTATTTCACACAGTACAGTCTTTAGCAATGAAGACCTTTGTTTTCTAAGCAAACTACTTTGAAAATGAAACGAATCTACTAAGTTGTACATCTTCTTAGATTACACAAACCAGAAAAGTATGAACTTCCTGCTCTCAACCATCTTCATGGGAAAACAAGTCATTCCAAACACAGAACTAGATTATTTAACACAATACAGGGTTTGGCAATGAAGACCTTTGTTTTCTAAGCAAACTACTTTAGAAATGAAACGAATCTACTAAGATGTACATCGTGATAGATTACACAAACCAGGAAAGTATCAACTTGCTGCACTCAACCGTCCTCTTGGGAAAGCAAGTAATTCCCAGAACAGAACTTGCTTATTTCACAAAGTACAGTGTTTGGGAAAGATGATCTCTGTTTTCTCAGCAAACTACTTTAGAAAGCAAATGAATCTACTAAGTTGTACATCTTGTTAGCTTACACAAACAAGGAAAGTATCAACTTGCTGCCCTCACCGTCTTCATGGGAAAGCAACTCATTCCGAGAACACAAGTAGCTTATTTCACACATTACAGTGTTCTGCAATGAAGATCTTTGTTTTCTAAGCAAACTACTTTATAATGAAATGAATCTACTAAGTTGTACATCTTGTTAAAATACACACACCAGGACGGTATCAACTTGCTGCACTCAAACGTCTTCGTAGTAAAGCAACTCATTCCGAAAATGGAACTAGCTTATTTTACACAGTATAGTTATTGGCAATGAAGATCTTTGTTTTTTAAGCAAAGTACTTTAGAAATGAAACGAATCTACTAAGTTGTACATCTTGTTAGATTACAAAAAGCAGGAACGTTTGATCTTTCTACATTCAACCATCTTCGTAGGAAGGCAACTCATTCCAAGAACACAACTAGCTTATTTCACACTGTACAGTGTTCTGCAATGTAGATCTTTGTTTTCTAAGTAAACTACTTTAGAAATGAAATGAATCTACTCAGTTGTATATCTTGTTAGATTACACAAACCAGGAAAGTATCAACTTGCTGCACGCAACCGTCTTTGTGGGAAAGCAACTCATTCCCAGAACAGAACTAGCTTATTTCCCAAAGTACAGTGTTCGGCAATGAAGATCGTTGTTTTCTATGAAAACTACTTTAGAAATGAAACAAATCTACTAAGTTGTACATCTTGTTAGATTATACTAACCAGGAAAGTTTGATCTTGATGCACTCAACAATCATCGTAGGAATTAATGTCATTCCGAGAACAGAACTATCTTATTTCACACTGTACAATGTTTGGCAATAAAGATCTTTGTTTTCTAATCTAACTACTTTACAAATGAAACGAATCTACTAAGTTGTACATCTTGTTAGAGTACACAAAACATGAAAGTATCACCTTGCTGCGCTCAACTGTCTTCGTGGGAAAGCAACTCATTCCAAGAACAGAACTAGCTTATTTCACAAAGTATAGGTTTCGGAAAAGAAGATCTTTGTTTTCTAAGCAAACTACTTTAGAAACGAAATGAATCTACTAACTTGTACATCTTGTTAGATTACAGAAACCAGGAAAGTTTGATCTTGCTGCAGTCAACCATCTTCTTGGTAAAGCAACTCATTCCGAGAACAGAAGTAGCTTATTTCTCACAGCACAGTTTTTGGCAATGAAGATTTTTCTTATTTTCAGCAAACTACTTTGGAAATGAAAGGAATCTACTGAGTTGTACATCTTCTTAGATAACACAAACCAGGAAAGTATCAACTTGCTGCACTCAACCGTCTTCGTGGGAAAGCAACTCATTCCCAGAAGAGAACTAGATAATTTCACAAAGTACAATATTCAGCAATGAAGATCTTTGTTTCCTAAACAAACTACTTTAGAAATGAAACGAATCTACAAAGTTGTACATCTTGTTAGATTACACAATCCAGTAAAGTATCAACTTGCTGCACTCAACCGTCTACATGGGAAAGCAACTATTCTGAGAACCAAACCAGGTTATTTCACACTGTACAGTGTTGGGAAATGAAGATCTTTGTTTTCTAAGCAAACTACTTTAGAAATGAAAAGAATCTACTAAGTTGTATACCTTTTCACATTACAAAAAACAGGAAAGTGTCACCTTCCCGCACTCAACCTTCTTCATGGGAAAGCAACTCATTCCGAGAACAGAACTAGCTTATTTCACACAATACAGTGTTCAGCAATGAAGACCCTTTTTGTTTTCTAATCAAACTACTTTAGAAATGAAACCAATCTACTAAGATGTACATCTTGTTAGATTACACAAACCAGAAAGTATCAACTTGCTGCACTCAATCGTCTTCGTAGTAGAGCAACTCATTCCAAGAACAGCACTAGCTTATTTCACACAGTACAGTTTTCAGCAATGAAAATTTTGTTTTCTAAGCAAACTACGTTAGAAATGAAACGAATCTACTAAGTTGTAAATCTTGTTAGATTACACAAACCAGGAAAGTATCAACTTGATTTACTCAACCGTCTTCATGGGAAAGCAAATCATTCCGAGAACAGAACTAGCTTATTTCACACTGTACAGTGTTCAGCAATGAAGATCTTTGTTTTCTAAGCAAACTAATTTAGAAATTAAATGAATCTACTAAGTTGTACATCTTGTTAGATTACACAAACCAAAAGTATCATTTTGCTGCACTCAACCGTCTTCGTAGGAAAGCAACTCATTCCGAGAACAGAACTAGCTTATTTCACAAAGTACAGTGTTCGTAAATGAAGATCTTTGTTTTCTAAGCAAACTACTTTAGAAATGAAACGAATCTACTAAGTTGTACATCTTTTAGATTAAACAAACCAAGAAAGTATCACCTTCCTGCACTCAACCATCTTCATGGGAAAGCAATTCATTCCAAGAACAGAATGATCTTATTTCACACAGTACAGTGTTTGGCAATGAAGACCTTTGTTTTCTAATCAAACTACTTTAGAAATGAAACGAATCTACTAAGATGACATCTTGTTAGATTACACAAACCAGGAAAGTTCAACTTGCTGCACTCAATTATTTTCGTGGGGAAATCAACTCATCCCAAGAACAGAACTAGCTTATTTCACAAAGTACAGTTTTGGCAATGAAGATCTTTGTTTTTTTTAAGCAAACTACTTTAGAAATGAAACGAATCTACTAAGTTGTACATCTTGTTAGATTACACAAACCAGGAAAGTATCTACTTGCTGCAGGCAACCATCTTTGTGGGAAAGCAACTCATTCCAGAAGAGAACTAGCTTATTTCACACAAGACAGTGTTAGGCAATGAAGACCTTTGTTTTCTAAGCAAACTACTTTAGAAATTAAACGAATCACTAAGTTGTACATTTTTAGATTACACAAACCAGGAAAGTACCAACTTGCTACACTCAACCATCTACCTAGGAAAGCAACTCATTCTGAGAACAGAACTAGCTTATTTCACACAGTACAGTTTTTGGCAATGAAGATCTTTGTTTTTCAGCAAACTATTTTAGAAATGAAACGAATCTACTAAGTTGTACACCTTGTTAGATTACATAAACCAGGAAAGTTTCATCTTGCTGCACTCAACCGTCTTCAAGGGAAAGCAACTCATTCTGAGAAGAGAACTAGCTTATTTCACAAAGTACAGTGTTCGGCAATGAAGATCTTTTGTTTTCTAAGCAAACTACTTTAGAAATTAAACGAATCTACTAAGTTGTACATCTTGTTAGATTACACAAACCAGGAAAGTATCAACTTCCTCCACTCAACCATCTTCATGGGAAAGCAACTCATTCTGAGAACAGAACTAGTTTATTTCACACAGTACAGTGTTCAGCAATGAAGACCTTTGTTTTCTAAGCAAACTACTTTAGAAATTAAAATAATCTACTAAGATGTACATCTTGTTAGATTACTCAAACCAGGAAAGTATCAGCTTGCTGCACTGAACCATCTTCATGGGAAAGCAACTCATTCTGAGAACAGAAGAAACTTATTTCACAAAGTACAGTGTTTGGCAATGAAGAACTTTGTTTTCTAACAAACACTTTAGAAATGAATCGAATCTACTAAGTTGTACATCTTGTTAGATTACACAATCCAGGAAAATTTCATCTTGCTGCCCTCAACCATCTTCATGGGACAGCATCTCATTCTGAGGACAGAACTAGCTTATTTCACACAGTACAGTGTTCAGCAATGAAGAACTTTGTTTTCTAAGCAAACTACTTTAGAAATGAAATGAATCTTCCAAGTTGTACATCTTGTTAGATTACACAAACCAGGAAAGTATCAACTTGTTGCACTCAACCATCTTCGTGGAAAGCAAATCATTCCGAGAACAGAACTAGCTTATTTCACATGGTACAGTGATCAGCAATGAAGACCTTTGTTTTCTAAGCAAAGTATTTTAGAAATGAAATGAATCTATTAAATTGTACATATTGTTAGATTACACAAACCAGGAAAGTTTGATCTTGCTGCACTCAATCTTCTTCTTAGGAAAGCATGCCATTCCCAGAAGAGAACTAGCTTATTTCACACTGTACAGTTTTTTGCCAATGAAGTGTCTTTGTTTTTAAGCAAACTACTTTAGAAATGAAACTAATATTCTAAGTTGTACATCTTGTTAGATTACACAAACCAGGAAAGTTTGATCTTGCTGCACTCAAGTGTCTTTGTAGGAAACCAACTCATTCCGAGAACAGAACTAGCTTATTTCACACTGTACAGTGTTCAGAAATGAAGATCTTTGTTTTCTAATCAAATTACTTTAGAAATGAAATGAATCTACTAAGTTGTACATCTTGTTAGATATCACAAACCAGGAAAGTATCAACTTGCTGCACTCAACCATCTTCATGGGAAAGCAACTCATTCCGAGAAAAACACTAGCTTATTTCACACAGTACAGTCTTTAGCAATGAAGACCTTTGTTTTCTAAGCAAACTACTTTGAAAATGAAACGAATCTACTAAGTTGTACATCTTCTTAGATTACACAAACCAGAAAAGTATGAACTTCCTGCACTCAACCATCTTCATGGGAAAACAACTCATTCCAAAACAGAACTAGATTATTTAACACAGTACAGGGTTTGGCAATGAAGACCTTTGTTTTCTAAGCAAACTACTTTAGAAATGAAACGAATCTACTAAGATGTACATCGTCTTAGATTACACAAACCAGGAAAGTATCAACTTGCTGCACTCAACCGTCCTCTTGGGAAAGCAACTCATTCCCAGAACAGAACTTGCTTATTTCACAAAGTACAGTGTTTGGGAAAGATGATCTTTGTTTTCTCAGCAAACTACTTTAGAAATGAAATGAATCTACTAAGTTGTACATCTTGTTACATTACACAAACAAGGAAAGTATCAACTTGCTGCCCTCACCGTCTTCATGGGAAAGCAACTCATTCCGAGAACACAAGTAGCTTATTTCACACATTACAGTGTTCTGCAATGAAGATCTTTGTTTTCTAAGCAAACTACTTTATAATGAAATGAATCTACTAAGTTGTACATCTTGTTAAAATACACACACCAGGAAAGTATCAACTTGCTGCACTCAAACGTCTTTCGTAGTAAAGCAACTCATTCCGAAAATGGAACTAGCTTATTTTACACAGTATAGTTTTGGCAATGAAGATCTTTGTTTTTTAAGCAAAGTACTTTAGAAATGAAACGAATCTACTAAGTTGTACATCTTGTTAGATTACACAAAGCAGGAACGTTTGATCTTTCTGCATTCAACCATCTTCGTAGGAAGGCAACTCATTCCAAGAACACAACTAGCTTATTTCACACTGTACAGTGTTCTGCAATGAAGATCTTTGTTTTCTAGTCAAACTACTTTAGAAATGAAATGAATCTACTCAGTTGTATATCTTGTTAGATTACACAAACCAGGAAAGTATCAACTTGCTGCACTCAACGTCTTTTGTGGGAAAGCAACTCATTCCCAGAACAGAACTAGCTTATTTCCCAAAGTACAGTGTTCGGCAATGAAGATCTTTGTTTTCTATGAAAACTACTTTAGAAATGAAACAAATCTACTAAGTTGTACATCTTGTTAGATTATACTAACCAGGAAAGTTTGATCTTGATGCACTCAACAATCATAGTAGGAATTAATGTCATTCCGAGAACAGAACTATCTTATTTCACACTGTACAATGTTTGGCAATAAAGATCTTTGTTTTCTAATCAAACTACTTTACAAATGAAACGAATCTACTAAGTTGTACATCTTGTTAGATTACACAAAACATGAAAGTATCAACCTTGCTGCACTCAACTGTCTTCGTGGGAAAGCAACTCATTCCAAGAACAGAACTAGCTTATTTCACAAAGTATAGGTTTCGGAAAAGAAGATCTTTGTTTTCTAAGCAAACTACTTTAGAAACGAAATGAATCTACTAACTTGTACATCTTGTTAGATTACAGAAACCAGGAAAGTTTGATCTTGCTGCAGTCAACCATCTTCTTGGTAAAGCAACTCATTCCGAGAACAGAAGTAGCTTATTTCTCACAGCACAGTTTTTGGCAATGAAGATTTTTCTTATTTTCAGCAAACTACTTTGGAAATGAAAGGAATCTACTGAGTTGTACATCTTCTTAGATAACACAAACCAGGAAAGTATCAACTTGCTGCACTCAACCGTCTTCGTGGGAAAGCAACTCATTCCCAGAAGAGAACTAGATAATTTCACAAAGTACAATATTCAGCAATGAAGATCTTTGTTTCCTAAACAAACTACTTTAGAAATGAAACGAATCTACAAAGTTGTACATCTTGTTAGATTACACAATCCAGTAAAGTATCAACTTGCTGCACTCAACCGTCTACATGGGAAAGCAACTATTCTGAGAACCAAACCAGGTTATTTCACACTGTACAGTGTTGGGAAATGAAGATCTTTGTTTTCTAAGCAAACTACTTTAGAAATGAAAAGAATCTACTAAGTTGTATACCTTTTCACATTACAAAAAACAGGAAAGTGTCACCTTCCCGCACTCAACCTTCTTCATGGGAAAGCAACTCATTCCGAGAACAGAACTAGCTTATTTCACACAATACAGTGTTCAGCAATGAAGACCTTTGTTTTCTAAGGAAACTACGTTAAAAATGAAACCAATCTACTAAGATGTACATCTTGATAGATTACACAAACCAGTAAGTATCAACTTGCTGAACTCAATCGTCTTCGTAGTAGAGCAACTCATTCCAAGAACAGCACTAGCTTATTTCACACAGTACAGTGATCAGCAATGAAAAACTTTGTTCTCTAAGCAAACCACGTTAGATATGAAACGAATCTACTAAGTTGTAAATCTTGTTAGATTACACAAACCAGGAAAGTATCAACTTGATTTACTCAACCGTCTTCGTGGGAAAGCAAATCATTCCGAGAACAGAACTAGCTTATTACACACTGTACAGTGTTCAGCAATGAAGATCTTTGTTTTCTAAGCAAACTAATTTAGAAATTAAATGAATCTACTAAGTTGTACATCTTGTTCCATTACACAAACCAAAAAGTATCAACTCAACCGTCTTCGTGGGAAAGCAACTCACTCCGAGAACAGGACTAGCTTATTTCACAAAGTACAGTGTTACGCAATGAATATCTTTGTTTTCTGAGCAAACTACTTTAGAAATGAAACGAATCTACTAAGTTGTACATCTTTTTACATTAAACAATCCAAGAAAGTATCACCTTCCTGCGCTAACCTTCTTCATGGGAAAGCAATTCATTCCAAGAAGGGAATGATCTTATTTCACACAGTACAGTGTTTGGCAATGAAGACCTTTGTTTTCTAAGATAAGTACGTTAGAAATGAAACGAATCTACTAGATGACAATCTTTTGAGATTACACAAACCAGGAAAGTTTGATCTAGCTACACTCAATTATTTTCTTGGGAAATCAAGTCATCCCAAGAACAGAACTAGCTTATTTCACAAAGTACAGTGTTCGGAAAAGAAGTTCTTTGTTTTCTCAGCAAACAACTTAAGAAATGAAATAAATCTACTAAGTTGTATATCTTGGTAGATTGCACAAACCAGGAAAGTATCTACTTCCTGCAGGCAATCTTCTTTGTGGGAAAGCAAGTCATTCCAAAAGAAAACTAGCTTATTTCACACAAGACAGTGTTAGGCAATGAAGACCTTTGTTTTCTAAGCAAACTACTTTAGAAGTTAAACGAATCCACTAACTTGTACATCCTATTAGATTACACATACGTGGAAGTACCAACTTGCTACACTCAACCATCTACCTATTAAAGCAACTCATTCTGAGAACAGAACTAGCTTATGTCACACAGTACACTTTTTGGCAATGAAGACCTGTCTTATTTTCAGCAAACTGCTTTGGAATTGAAACGAATCTACTAAGTTGTACACCTTCTTAGATTACACAAACCAGGAAAGTATCAACTTGCTGCACTCAACCGTCTTCAAGGAAAAGCAACTCATTCCCAGAAGAGAACTAGCTTATTTCAGAAAGTACAGTATTCGGCAATGAAGATCTTTGTCTTCTCAGCAAACTACTTTAGAAATGAAACGAATCTACTAAGCAGTATACCCTGTTAAATTACACAATCCAGGAAAGTATCAACTTCCTGCAGTCAACCATCTTTGTGGGAAAGTAACTCATTCTGAGAACAGAACGACCTTATTTAACACAGTACAGTGTTCAGCAATGAAGACCTTTGCTTTGTAAGCAAAGCACTTTAGAAATGAAACCAATCTACTAAGTTGTACATCTTGTTAGATTACCCAATCCCGGAAAGTTTTAAATTGCTGAACTCAACCGTCTTCGTAAGAAAGCAACTCATTCCGAGAACCTAACCAGCTTATTTCACATGATACAGTGCTCAGAAATGAAGATCTTTGTTTTCTAAGCAAACTACTTTGGAAATGAAAAGCATCTACTAAGTTGTAAATCATTTTAGATTACACAAAGCAGGAAAGTATCAACTTCCCACATTCAACCATCTTCATGGGAAAGCAACTCATTCTGAGGACAGAACTAGCTTATTTCACACAGTACAGTATTCAGCAATGAAGACCTTTGTTATCGAAGCAAACTACTTTATAAATGAAATGAATCTTCTAAGTTGTACATCTTGTTAGATTACACAATCCAGTGAAGTATCAACTTGCTGCACTCAACCGTCTTCGTGGGAAAGCAACTCATTCCGAGAACAGAACTAGTTTATTTCGCACAGTACAGTTTTCAGAAATGAAGATCTTTGTTTTCTAAGCAAAGTACTTTAGAAATGAAATGAATCTACTAAGTTGTACATCTTGTTAGATTTCACAAACCAGGAAAGTATCAACTTCCTGCACTCAATCGTCTTTGTGGGAAAGCAAGTCATTTCGATAACAGAACTAGCTTTTTTCAAACAATACAGTGTTCGGCAATGAAGACCTTTGTTTTTTAAGCAAACTACTTTAGACATGAAACGAATCTACTAAGTTCTACATCTTGTTTGATTAAACAAACCAGTAAAGTTTGATCTTGCTGTACTCAACCGTCTTCGTAGGAAAGCATGTCATTCCTAGGACAGAAGTAGCTTATTTCACACTGTACAGTTTTTGGCAATGAATATCTTTGTTTTTTAAGCAAACTACTTTAGAGATGAAATGAATCTACTAAGTTGCACATCTTGTTAGATTACAAAAACTAGGAAAGTTTTATTGTGCTGGACTGAAACATCTTCCTAGGAAAGCAACTGTTTCCAAGAAGAGAACTAGCTTATTTCACACTGTACAGTGTTCAAAAATGATGATCATTGTTTTCCAAGCAAACTACTTTAGATATGAAACGAGTGTACTAAGTTGTACATATATTTACATTACACAATCCAGGGAAGTATCAACTTCCTGCACTCAACCTTCTTTGTGTCATAGCAACTCATTCCGAGAACAGAACTAGCATATTTCACACAGTACAGTTTTAGGCGATGAAGATCTTTTTTTCTAAGCAAACTACTTTAGAAATGAAACGAATCTACTAAGTTGTACATCTTCTTAGATTACACAAGCCAGGGAAGTTTGATCTTGCTGCACTCAATAGTCTTCATAGGAAAGCAACTCATTCCGAGAACAGAACTAGCTTATTTCACACAGTACAGTATTCGGCAATAAGAATATTCTTTTCTCAGCAAACTACTTTAGAAATGAAATGAGTGTACTAAGTTGTACATATATTTACATTACACAATCCAGGAAATATCAACTTCCTGCACTCAACCTTCTTTGTGTGATAGCAACTCATTCAAAGAAAGGAACTAGCTTATTTCACACAGTACAGTGTTTGGCAATGAAGACCTTTGTTTTCTAAGAATACTACTTTAGAAATTAAACGAATCTACTAAGTTGTACATCTTGTTAGGTTACACAAACAAGGAAAGTATCAACTTGGTGCACTGAACCGTCTTCGTGAGAAAGCACCTCAGTCCAAAAACAGAACTGTCTCATTTCACACAGTACAGTTTTCGGTAATGAAGATATTTGCTTTTCTAAGCAAACTACTTTAGAAATTAAACGAATCTACTAAGTTGTACATCTTGTTAGATTACACAATCCAGGAAAGTTTCAACTTGCTGCACTCAATAGTCTTCATGGGAAAGCAACTCATTCCCAGAAGAGAACTAGCTTATTTCACACTGTACAGTTTTCGGCAATGAAGGTCTTTGTTTTCTAGTCAAACAACTTTAGAAATGAAACGAATCTACTAAGTTGTACATCTTGTTAGATTACACAAACTAGGAAAGTTTGATCTTGCTGCACTCAACATTCTGCATAGGAAAGCAATTCATTCCGAGAACAGAACCAGTTTATTACACACTGTAAAGTGTTCGGCAATGAAGATCTTTCTTTTCTAAGCAAAATACTTTAGAAATGACACGAATCTACTAGTTGTACATCTTGTTAGATTACACAAACAAGGAAAGTTTGATCTTGCTGCACTCAACTGACTTCGTAGGAACGCATCAATTCTGCAAACAGAACTAGCTTATTGCCCACAGTACAGTGTTCGGCAATGAAGATCTTTGTTTTCTTAGCAAAGTACTTTAGAAATGAAAGGAATCTACTACGTTGTACATCTTGTTAGATTACACAAATCAGGAAAGTATCAACTTGTTGCACTGAACCGTCTTCATGGGAAAACAACTGATTCCAAGAACAGAACTAGCTTATTACACAGTATAGTGTTTGGCAATGAAGACCTTTGTTTTCTAAGCAAACTACTTTATAAATGAAACGAATCTACTAAGTTGCATATCTCGTTAGATTACACACACCAGAGAAGTATCAACTTGCTGCACTCAACCGTCTTCGTACGAAAGTAACTCATTCTGAGAGCAGAACTAGCTTATTTCACAAAGTACAGTGTACTGCAAAGAAGATCTTTGTTTTCTAAGCAAACTACTTTAGAAATGAAACGAATCTACTAAGCTGTACATCTTGTTAGACTTCACAATCCAGGAAAGTATCAACTTCCTGCACTCAACCACTTTTGTGGGAAAGCAACTCATTCCGAGAACAGAACATGCTTACTTCAAACTGTAAGATGTTCTTCAATGAAGATCTTTTCTTTCTAAGCAAACTACTTTAGAAATGAAACGAATCTACTAAGTTGTACATCTTGTCAGATTACACAAACCAGGATACTTTGATCTTGCTTCACTCCACCGTCTTTGTAGTAAAGCAACTCATTCCGAGAACAGAAGTAGCTTATTTCACACTGTACAGTGTTAGGAAATTAAGATCATTGTTTTCTAAGCAAACTACTTCAGAAATGAAACGAGTCTAGTAAGTTGAACATCATATTAGATTACACAGACCAGGAAAGTATCAACTTCCCGCACTCAACCATCTTCGTGGGAAAGCAACTCATTCTGAGAACGGAACTAGCTTATTTCTTACAGTACAGTTTTCAGAAATGAAGATCTTTGTTTTCTAAGGAAACTACTTTAGATATGAAACAAAACTACTATTTGTACATCTTGTTAGATTACACAATCCTGGAAAGTATCAACTTTCTGCACTCAATCTTCTTCATCAGAAAGCAACTATTTCCAAGGACACAACTAGCTTATTTCACACAGTAAAGTGTTCGGCAATGAAGACCTTTGTTTTCTAAGCAAACTACTTTAGAAATGAAACGAATCTACTAAGTTGTACATCTTGTAAGTTTACAGAAACCAGGAAAGTATGAACTTGCTGCATTCAACCATCTTTGTAGTAAAGCAACTCATTCTGAGAACAGAACTAACTTATTTTACTTAGTACAGTTTTCAGAAATGAAGATCTTTGTTTTTTAAGCAAACTACTTTAGAAATGAAACGAATCTACTCAGTTGTACATCTTGTTAGATTACACAGTCCTGGAAAGAATCAACGTTCTACACTCAACCATCTTCGTGGGAAAGCAACTCATTCCAAGAACAGAATGAGCTTATTTCACACAGTACAGTTTTCAGAAATGAAGACTTTTGTTTTCTAAGCAAACTACTTTAGAAATGAAATGAATCTACTAAGTTGTACATCTTGTTAGATTACACAAACCAGGGAAGTATCACCTTGCTGCACTGATCCGTCTTAGTTGGAAAGCAACTCATTCCGAGAACAGAAGTTTATTTCAAAAAGTACAGTGTTCAGCGATGAAAATCTTTGTTTTCCCAACAAACAAATTTAGAAAAGAAACGATTCCTCTACGATGTACATCTTTTTAGATTACACAATCCAGGAAAGTATCAACTTCCTGCACAAACCTTCTTCGTTGGAAAACAACTCATTCCAAGAACAGAACTACCTGATTTCACACAGTACAGTGTTCAGCAATGAAGACCTTTGTTTTGTAAGGAACCTACTTTAGAAATGAAACAAATCTACTAATTTGTACATCTTGACAGATTACACAAAGCAATAAAGTTTGAACTTGCGGGACTCAACTGTCTTTGTAGGAAAGCATCTCATTCTGCAAACAGAACTAACTTATTCCACACAGTACCGTGTTCAGCAATGAAAACCTTTGTTTTCTAAGCAAACTACTATAGAAATGAAACGAATCTACTAAGTTGTACATCATGTTAGATTACACAAACCAGGAAAGTATCAACTTGCTGCACTCAACCGTCTTTGTGGGAAATCAACTCCTTCCGAGGATAGAAGTAGCATATTTCACATTGTACAGTGTTCAGCAATGAAGACCTTTGTTTTCTAAGCAAACTTCTTTAGAAATGAAACGAATCTCCTAAGTTGTATATCTTCTTAGATTGCACAAACCAGGAAAGTTTGATCTTGCTGCACTTAACCGTCTTCATAGGAAAGCATGTCATTCCTAGAACTGAACTAGCTTATTTCACACTGTACAGTTTTTGGCAATGAATATCTTTGTTTTTTAAGCAAACTACTTTAGAGATAAATGAATCTACTAAGTGGCACATCTTGTTAGATTACAAAAACCCGGAAAGTTTGATTTTGCTGGACTCAATCGTCTTCCTAGGAAAGCAACTGATTCCGAAAAGAGAACTAGCTTATTTCACACTGTACAGTGTTCGGAAATGATGATCATTGTTTTCTAAGCAAACTGCTTTAGAAATGAAACGAGTGTACTTAGTTGTGCATATATTTACATTACACAACCCAGGAAAGTATCAACTTCCTGCACTCAACCTTCTTTGTGGGATAGCAACTCATTCTGAGAACAGAACTAGCTTATTTCACACAGTACAGTTTTAGGCAATGAAGATCTTTCTTTTCTAATCAAACTATTTAAGAAATGAAAGGAATTGACAAAGTTGCACATCTTTTGAGATTACACAATCCAGGAAAGTATCAACGTCCTGCACTCAACCTTCCTCATGGGAAAGCTACTCATTCCAAGAAGATAACTAGCTTTTTTCACACAGTACTGTTTACGGCAATGAAGACCATTTTTTTCTAAGCACAGTACCTTAGAAATGAAACGAATCTACTAAGATGTACATCTTGATAGATTACACAATCCAGGAAAGTATCAACTTCCTGCACTCAACCGTCTTCGTGTGAAAGCAACTCATTCCGAGAACAGAATTAGCTTATTTCACACAGTACAGTGTTTGGCTCTTAAGAAGGTTGTTTTCTCAGCAAACTACTTTAGAAATGAAATGAATCTACTAAGTTGTACATCTTCTTATATTACTCAAACCAGGGAAGTTTGATCTTGCTGCACTCAATAGTCTTTGTAGGAAAGTAACTCATTCCGAGAACAGAACTAGCTTATTTCACACAGTACAGTATTCGGCACTAAGATGTTTCTTTTCTCAGCAAACTACTTTAGAAATGAAACGAATCTACTAAGCTGTACATCTTGTTAGATTACACAATGCAGGAAATTATCAACTTCCTGCACTCAACCATCTTCATGGTAAAGCAACTCATATCGAGAACAGAACTAGCTTATTTCACACAGTACAGTGTTCGGAAATGAAGACCATCATTTTCTAAGCAAACTACTTTAGAATTGAAACGAATATAATAAGTTGTACATCTTGTTAGATTACACAAAGCAGGCAGGTATCAACTTCCCGCACTCAACATCTTCATGTGAAAGCAACTAATTCCGAGAACAGAAGTAGCTTATTTCACACAGTACAGTGTTCAGCAATGAAGACCTTTGTTTTCTAAGCCAACTACTTTAGAAATTAAACGAATCTACTAAGGTATATATCTGGTTAGATTACACAAACCAGGAAAGTATCAACTTGCTGCACTCAAGGGTCTTCTTTGGAAAGCAACTCATTCTGAGAACAGAAATAGCTTATTTCACACAGTACAGTTTTCAGCAATGAAGATCTTTGTGTTCTAAGCAAACTACTTTAGAAATAAAACGAATCTACTAAGTTGCAAATCTTGTTAGATTACACAAACTACTTTAGAAACAAAACGAATTTACTAAGTTGTACATCTTGTTTGATTACACAAACCAGGAACGTTTGATCTTGCTGCACTCAACAGTCTTCGTAGGAAAGCATGTCATTCTGAGCACAGAACTAGCTTATTACACAGTACAGTGTTTGGCAATGAAGACCTTTGTTTTCTAAGCAAACTACTTTAGAAATGAAACGAATCTACAAAGTTGCACATCTTGTTAGATTGCACACACCAGAAAAGTTTCAACTTGCTGCACTCAACCGTCTTCGTGGGAAAGCAACTCATTCCAATAGCAGAACTAGATTATTTCACAAAGTACAGTGTATGGCAATTACGATCTTTGTTTTCTTACCAAACTACTTTTGAAATGAAACGAATCTACTAAATTGTACATGTTGTTAGATTACACAATCCAGGAAAGTATCAACTTCCGGCACAAAACCTTCTTCATGGGAAAACAACTCATTCCAAGAACAGAACTAGTTTATTTCTCACAGTAGAGTGTTCGGCAATGAAGACCTTTGTTTTCTAAGCAAACTACTTTAGAAATTAAATGAATCTACTAAGATATATATCTTGTTAGATTACACAAACCAGGAAAGTATCAACTTGCTGCACTCAACCGTCTTCGTGGGAAAGCAACATTTTCCGAGAACAGAAATAGCTTATGTCACAAAGTACAGTTTTCGGTAATGAAGATCTTTGTGTTCTAAGCACAAACTAGAAAAGTTTCAACTTGCTACTCTCAACTGTCTTCGTGGGAAAGCAACTCATTCTGAGAACAGAACTATATTATTTCACAAAGTACAGTGTACGGCAATGATGATCTTTGTTTTCTTAGCAAACTACTTTAGAAATGAAAGGAATCTACTACGTTGTACATCTTGTTAGATTACACAAACCAGGAAAGTATCAACTTGCTGCACTGATCCGTCTTCGTGGGAAAGCAACTGATTCCGAGAACAGAACTAGCATATTACACAGTAGAGTGTTTGGCAATGAAGACATTTGTTTTCTAAGCAAACTACTTTATAAATGAAATGAATCCACTAAGTTGCACATCTTGTTAGATTACAAGCACCAGAAAAGAATCAACTTGCTGCACTCAACTGTCTTCGTGGGAAAGCAATTTATTCTGAGAGCAGAACTAGATTATTTCACAAAGACCAGTGTATGGCAATGAAGATCTTTGTTTTCTAAGCAAACTACTTTATAAATGAAACGAATGAATAAATAAATAAATGAATCTACTAAGTTGTACATCTTGTCAGATTTTACAAACCAGGAAAGTTTGATCTTGCTGCACTCAACTGTCTTTGTAATAAAGCAACTCATTCTTTGTTTTTTAATAAAACGACATTAGAAGTGAGACAGTTTGATCTTGCTGCACTCAACCGTCTTCGTACTAAACAGAACAAGCTTATTTCACCCAGTACAGTGTTCGGCAATGAAGACCTTTGTTTTCTAAGCAAACTACTTCAGAAATGAAACGAATCTACTAAGTTGTACATCTTGTTAGATTACACAAACCAGGAAAGTATCAAATTGCTGCATTCAACAGTCTACTTAATAAAGCAACTCATTCCGAGAACGGAATTAGTTTATTTCACCCAGTGCAGTGTTCGGCAATAAAGATCTTAGTTTTCTCAGCCAACTTATTTAGAAATGAAACGAATATACTACGTTGTACATCTTTTTAGATTACACAATCCAGGAAAATATCAACTTCCTGCATTCAACCTTCTTCGTAGGAAAGCAACTCATTCCAAGAACAGTAGTAGTACAGTGTTCATTAATGAAGACCTTTGTTTTCTAAGCAAACTATATTGTATATATTGTTAGATTACACAAACCAGAAAAGTATCAACTTGTTGCACTGAACCATCTTCGTGGGAAAACAACTCATTCCAAGAACAGAAGTAGCTTATTTCACACAGTACAGTGTTCAGAAATGAAGACCTTTGTTTTCTAATCAAAGCACTTTAGAAATGAAACGAATCTACTAAGTTGTACATCTTGTTGAATTACACAATCCAGGAAAATATCAACTTCCTGCACTCAACCATCTTCGTGGGAAAGCAACTCATTCCAAGACCAGAACTAGCTTTTTTCACACAGGACAGTGTTTGCCAATGAAGATCTTTGTTTTGTAAGCAAATTAGTTTATAAATGAAACGAATCTACTAAGTTGTACATCTTGTCAGATTACACAAACAATGAAAGTTTGATCTTACTGCACTCATCTTCGAGGGAAAACAACTCCTTCCAAGAACAGAACTAGCTTATTTCACGCAGTACAGTGTTCGGCAATGAAGATCTTTGTTTTCTAAGCAAACTACTTTAGAAATGAAGTGAAGCTACTAAGTTATACATCTTAATTGATTACACAAAACAGGAAATTTTGATCTTGCTGAACTCATCTGTTTCGTAGGAAAGCATGTCATTCCAAGAACAGAACTAGCTAATTTCACACAGTACAGTGTTCGGAAATGAAGATTTTTTTTTCTAAGCAAAGTACTTTAGAAATGAAACGAATCCACTTAGTTGTACATCTTGTTAGATTACACAAACCAGGAAAGTTTCAACTTGCTACCCTCAACCGTCTTTGTAGTAAAGTAACTCATTCGGAGAACGGAACTGGCTTATTTCACACAGTTCAGAGATCGGCAATGATGATCTTTGTTTTCTAACAAACTACTTTAGAAATGAAGCGAATCTACTAAGTTGTACATCTTGTTTGGCTGTATAAACCAGGAAAGTATCAACTTGCTGCACTCAACAATTTTCGTAGTACAGCACCATATACCGAGAGCAGAACTAGCTTATTTCACAGTACATTGTTCGGCAATGAAGATCTTTGTTTTCTAAGCAAACTACTTTAGAAATGAAGGTAATCTACTAAGTTGTACATCTTGTTAGATTACACAAAACAGGAAATTTTGATCTTGCTGCACTGAAACGTCTTCATAGGAAAGCATCTCATTCCGAGAACAGAACTAGCTTATTTCACACTGTACAGTGTTCAGCAATGAAGATCTTTGTTTTCTAAGCAAACAACTTTAGAAATGAAATGAATCTACTAAGTTGTACATCTTTTTAGATTTCACAAACCAGGAAAGTATCAACTTGCTTCACTCAACAGTCTTTTAGTGAAAGCAACTCATTTCGAGAACAGAATTAGCTTATGTCACAAAGTACAGTGTTTGGCAATGAAGAACTTTGTTTTCTAAACAAACTACTTTAGAAATGAAACGTATCTACTCAGTTGTACATCTTGTTAGGTTACACAAACCAGGAAAGTTTGATCTTGCTGCGCTCAATGATTTTTGTAGATAAGCACCTAATTCCATGAACAGAACTAGCTTATTTCACACAGTACACTGTTCGTCAATGAAGATCTTTGTGTTCTAAGCAAACTACTTTAGAAACGAAACGAATCTACTAAGTTGTACATCTTGTTTGATTAAACAAACCAGGAAAGTATCAACTTGCTGGACTCAACAGTCTTCATGGGAAAGTAACTCATTCCGAGAACAGAACTAGCTTATTTCATAAAGTACAATGATCAGCAATGAAGACCTTTGTTTACTAAGGAAACTACATTAGAAATGAAATGAATCTACTAAGTTGTACATCTTCGTAAATTACACAAACCAGTAAAGTATCAACTAGGTGCACTCAACTGTCTTCATAGTAAAGCAACTCATTCTGAGAACAGATGTAGCTCATTTCACAGGGTACAGTGTTCGACAATGAAGATCTTTGTTTTCTAAGCAAACTACTTTAGAAATTAAATTATTCTACTGAGTTGTACATCTTGTGAGATTAAACAAACCAGGAACGTATCAACTTGTGGCACTTAACCGTCTTCGTGGAAAAGCAACTCATTCCATAACAGAACTAGCTTATATCACACAGTACAGTGTTCAGTAATGAAGACCTTTGTTTTCTAATTAAACTACTTTAGAAATGAAACGAATCTACTAAGTTGTCCATCTTTTTAGAATACACAATACAGGAAAGTATCAACTTGCTGCACTCAACCATCTTCATGGGAAAGCAAATCATTCCAAGAACAAAATTAGCTTATTTCACACGGTACAGTGTTTGGCAATGAAGACCTTTATTTTCTAAGCAAACTACTTTCCATATGAAAGGAATCTACTAAGTTGTACATCTTGTTGGATTACACAAACCAGGAAAGTTTGATCTTGCTGCACTCAACTGTCTTCGTAGGAAAGCACTCATTCCCCGAACAGAAATAGCTTATTTCACACAGTACAGTGCTCGACAATGAAGACCTTTGTTTTCTAAGTAAACTACTTTAGAAATGAAACTAATCAACTAAGTTGTACATCCTGTTAGATTACACTACCAGGAAAGTATCACTTTGCTGCAGTCATCCGTCTTCGTAGTAAAGAAACGCCTTCCGAGAAAAGAACTAACTTATTTCACACACTACATTTTTCGGCAATGAAGATCTTGTTTTCTACGCAAACTAATTTAGAAAAGAATCGAATCTACTAAGTTGTACATATTGTTAGATTACACAAACCCGGAAAGTTTCAACTTGCTGCACTCAACCATCTTCATAGGAAAGCAACTCATTCCGAGAACAGATGTAGCTTATTTCACATGGTACAGTGTTCGTAAATGAAGGTCTTTGTTTTCTAAGTAAACTACTTTAGAAATGAAACGAATCTACTAAGTTGTACATCTTCTTAGATTACACAAACCAGGAAAGTTTCAACTTGCTGCACTCAACCGTCTTTGTGGGAACGCAACTCATTCAGAGAACAGAACTAGCTTATTTCACATAGTACAGTGTTCAGCAATGAAGATCTTTGTTTTCTAAGCAAATTACTTTAGAAATGAAACGAATCTATGAATCTGTACATCTTGTTAGATTACACAAACCAGGAAAGTATCAACTTGCTGCACTCAACCGTCAAGATGTACATCTTGTTAGATTACACAAAACAGAAAAGTTTGATCTTGCTACACTCAACCATCTTCTTACGAAACCAACTCGTTCCGAGAACAGAACAGGCTTATTTCACACTGTAGTTTTTGGCAATGAAGATCTTTCTTTTCTAAGAAAACTAGTTTAGAAATGAAAAGAATCTAATAAGTTGTACATCTTGTTAGATTACACAAACCAGGAAAGTTTGATATGCTGCATTCAACCGTCTTCGTAGGAAAGCATCTCATTCCAAGTATAGAACTAGCTTATTTCACACAGTACAGTGTTCGGCAAGGAAGATCTTTCTTTTCTAAGAAAACTACTTTAGAAATGAAACGAATGTACTAAGTTGTACATCTTGTTAGATTACACAAACCAGGAAAGTTTCAAGTTACTGCACTTAACCATATTCTTGGGAAAGCAACTCATTCCGAGAACAGAACTACCTTATTTCACCTAGTACACTGTTCGGCAATGAAGATCTTTCTTTTCTAAGCAAAGTCCTTTATAAATGAAACAAATCTACTAAGTTGTATATTTTGTTACATTACACAAACCAGGAAGGTATCAACTTGCTGCACTCAACCATCTTCGTAGTAAAGCAGCTCATTCCAAGACCAGAACTAGCTTATTTCACACAGTACAGTTTTTGGCAATGAAGATCTTTGTTTTCTAAGCAAACGACTTTAGAAATGAAACGAGTCTAATAAGTTGTACATCTTGTTATATTACACAAACTAGGAAAGTATCAACTTGCTGCAATCAGCCATCTTCGTGGGAAAGCAACTAATTCCGAGAACAGAACTAGCTTATTTCACACAGTACAGTGTTCAGCAATGAAGACCTTTGCTTTCTTAGCAAACTACTTTAGAAATGAAGGGAATCTACTAAGTTGTACATCTTGTTTGCTTACACAAACCAGGAAAGTATCAACTTGCTGCACTAAACAGTCTTTGTAGGAAAGCATCTCATTCCGAGAACAGAACTAGCTTATTTCACACAGTACAGTGTTCAGCAATGAACCTCTTCTTTTCTAAGAAAACTACTTTAGAAATGAAACGAATGTACTAATTTGTACACCTTGTTAGATTACACAAACTAGGAAAGTATCAACTTGCTGCACTCAACCGTCTTTGTGAAAAAGCAACTCATTTAGAGAACACAACTAGCTTATTTCACACAGTACAGTGTTTGGCAATGAAGATCTTTGTTTTCTAAGCAAACTAGTTTAAAAATGATGGGAATCTACTAAGTTGTACATCTTGCTGGATTACATAAACCAGGAAAGTTTGATATGCTGCACTCAACCGTCTTCATAGGAAAGCACCTCATTCCGAGAACATTACTAGATTATTTCATACAGTACAGTGTTCGGCAATGAAGATCTTTCTTTTCTTAGAAAACTAATTTAGAAATGAAATGAATGTACTACATTGTACACCTTGTTAGATTACACAAGCCAGGAAAGTATCAACTTGCTGCACTCAACGGCCTTTGTGGGAAAGCAACACATTCCAAGAACAGAACTAGCTTATTTCACAAAGTACAGTGTTTGGCAATGACGATCTTTGTTTTCTAAGGAAAGTACTTTCCAAATGATACTAATCTACTAAGTTGTACATCTTGTTAGATTACACAAACCAGGAAAGTACCAACTTGCTGCACTCAAACGTCTTCGTAGTAAAGCAACTCTTTTAGAGAACAGAACTAGCTTATTTCACACAGTACAGATTCGGCAATGCAGATCTTTGTTTTCTAAGCAAAGTACTTTAGAAATGAATTGAATCTACTAAGGTGTATATCTCGTAAGATTACACAAACCAGGAAAGTTTGATCTTTCTTCACTCAACCATCTTCGCAGTAAAGCAGCCCATTCCGAGATCAGAACTAGCTTATTTCATGCAATACAGTGTTTGGCAATGAAGATCTTTGTATTCTAAGCAAAAGACTTTAGAAAGGAAACGAATCTACTAAGTTGTATATCTTCCTGGATTACACAAACCAGGAAAGTTTGATATTACTGCACTCAACCATCTTCATAGGAAAGCATCTCATTGCGACAACAGAACTAGCTTATTTCACACTGTACAGTGTTTTAGGCAATGAAGAACTTTGTTCTCTATGGAAACTACTTTCAAAATGAAACAAATCTACTAAGATGTAAATCTCCTTAGATTACACAAACCAGGAAAGTATCAACTTGCTGCACTCAACCGTCTTCATAGTAAAGCAACTCATTCCGAGAACAGAACTAGCTTATTTCACACTGTACAGTGTTCAGCAATGAAGATCTTTGTTTCTAAGCAAAGTACGTTAGAAATGAAGCAAATCTACTAAGTAGTGGATCTTGTTAGATTACACAAACCAGGAAAATTTGATCTTGCTGCTCTCAGCCGTCTTTAAAGGAAAGCATCTCATTCCGAGAACAGAAGTAGCTTATTTCACAGTGTACAGTGTTTGGTAATGAAGACCTTTTTTTTCCAAGCAAACTACTTTCAAAATGAAACGAATGTACTAAGATGTACATCTCCTTAGATTACACAAACTAGGAAAGTATCAACTTGCTGCACTCAAACGTCTTCGTAGTAAAGCAACTCATTCTGAGAAAAGAACTAGCTTATTTCACACTGTACAGTGTTTGGCAATGAAGATATTTCTTTTCTAAGCAAACTACTTTAGAAATGAAACGAATGTACTATGATGTACATCTTTATAGATTACATAAACCAGGAAAGTATCAACTTTCTGCAACCAACCGTCTTCGTAGGAAAGCAACTCATTCCGAGACCAGAACTAGGTTATTTCACACAGTACAGTTTTTGGCAATGAAGATCTTTGTTTTCTAAGCAAACGACTTTAGAACTGACACGAATATACTAAGTTATGCATCTTGTTAGATTACACTAACCAGGAAAGTATCAACTTGCTGCACTCAACCTTCACGTAGTAAAGCAACTCATTCTGAGAACAGAACTAGCTTATATCACACAGTACACTTTTCGGCAATGAAGATCTTTGTTTTCTAAGCAAACGACTTTATAAATGAAACGAATCTAGTATGTTGTACATCTTGTTAGACTACACAAACGAGGAAAGTATCAACTTGCTACTTCAACCATCTTCGTGGGAAAGCAACTCATTCCAAAAATAGAACTAGCTTATGTCACAAAGTAGAGTGTTTGGCAATGAAGATCTTTGTTTTCTAAGGAAGGATCTTTACAAATGAAACGAACGAATCTACTACGTTGTACATCTTCTTAGATTACAAAATGCCGGAAAGTTTCAACTTGCTGCGCTCAATCTTCTTCATAGGAAAGCAACTCATTCTGAGAACACAACTAGCTTATTTCACACAGTACAGTTTTCGGCAATGAAGATTTTTCTAAGCAAAAGACTTTAGAAATGAAACGAATCTACTAAGTTGTACATATTGTTATATTACACAAACCAGGAAAGTATCAACTTGCTGCACTGAACCGTCTTCATAGTAAAGCAAATCATTCTGAGAACAGAACTAGCTTATTTCACATTGTACAGTGTGTGGCAATGAAGATCTTTGTTTTCTAAGGAAACTACTTTACAATTGAAGTGAATCTACTAAGGTGTACATCTGGTTAGATTACACAAACCAGGAAAGTTTGGTCTTGCTGCACTCAACCATCTTAGTAGTAAAGCAGCTCATTCCAAGACCAGAACTAGCTTATTTCACACGGTACAGTTTTCGCCAATGAAGATCTTTGTTTTCTAAGCAAACGACTTTAGAAATGAAATTAATCTAATAAGATGTACATCTTGTTATATTATACAAACCTGGAAAGTATCAACTTGCTCCACTGAACCGTATTCATGGGAAAACAATTAATTCTGAGAAAAGAACCAGCTTATTTCACACAGTACAGTGTTCCACAACGAATATCTTTTTTTTCTGGGGAAAAGACTTTAGAAATGAAAGAAATCTACTAAGTTTGCTGGATTACAAAAACCAGGAAAGTTTGATCTTACTGCACTCAACCATCTTCGTAGGTAAGCATCTCATTCTGAGAACAGAACTAGCTTATTTCACACTGTACAGTGTTACGCAATGAAGATCATTGGTTTCTAAGCAAACTACATTAGAAATGAAGTGAATCTACTAAGTTGTACATCTTGTTAGATTACACAAACCAGGAAAGTTTGATCTTGCTGCACTCAGCCTTCTTTGTAGGAAAGCATCTCATTTTGAGAACAGAAGTACCTTATTTCACAGTGTACAGTGTTCGGCAATGAAGACCTTTCTTTTCTAAGAAAACTACTTTAGAAACAAAAAGAATGTATTAAGTTGTTCATCTTTTCAGATTACACAAACCAGGAAAGTATCAACTTGCTGCGCTCAACCGTTTCCGCAGGAAAGTAGTTCATTCCGAGACCAGAACTAGCTTATTTCACAAAGTACAGTTTTTGGCAATGAAAATCTTTCTTTTCTAAGCAAACGACTTTAGAAATGAAACAAATCTACGAAGTTGTACATCTTGTTAGATTACACAAACCAGGAAAGTATCCACTTGCTGCACTCAACCGTCTTCGTGGCTAAGCAACTCATTCCAGGAACAGAACTAGCTTATTTCACACAGTACAGTGTTCAGCAATAAAGAACTTGTTTTCTAGCAAAACTACTTTAGAAATGCAACGAATCTACTAAGTTGTACACCTTCTTAGATTACACAAACCAGGAAAGTATCCACTTGCTACACTCAACCGTGTTCGTGGGAACACAACTCATTCTGAGAACAGAACTAGCTTATTTCACACAGTACAGTTTTAGGCAATGAAGATCTTTGTTTTCTAATCAAACTACTTTATAAATGAAAAGAATCTACTAAGTTGTATATCTGGTTAGATTACACAAACCAGGATAGTTTGATCTTGCTGCACTCAACACTCTTCGTAGGAATGCAACTAATTCTGAGAACATAACTAGCTTATTTCACATGGTGTAGTGTTCGGCAATGAAGATTCTTTTTTTAAGCAAACTAATTTAGAAATGAAATGAATCTACTAAGTTGTACATGTTGTTAGATTACACAAACCAAAAAAGTATCAACTTGCTGCACTGAACCATCTTCGTGGGAAAGCAACTCACTCTGAGAACAGAACTAGCTTATTTCACAATGTACAGTGTTCGGCAATGATGATCTTTGTTTTCTGAGCAATCTACTTTAGAAATGAAACGAATCTACTAGTTGTACATCTTGTTAGATTACACAAAGCAGGAAAGTATCAACTTACTGCAGTCAACCATCTTCGTGGGAAAGCAACTCATTCTGAGAACATTACTAGCTTATTATACAGTACAGTGTTTGGCAATGAAGACCTTTGTTTTCTCAGCAAACTACTTTAGAAATGAAACGAATTTACTAAGTTGTACATTTTTAGATTACAGAAACCAGGAAAGTATCAACTTCCCATAATCAACATCTTGATAGGAAAGCAACTCATTCCGAGAACAGAAGTAGCTTATTACACACAGTATAGTTTTCGGCAATGGAGATCTTTCTTTCTTTAAGCAAACTACTTTGGAAATGAAATGAATCTAGTAAGTTGTACATCTTGTTAGATTACGCAAACCAGGAAACTATCAACTTGCTGCACTCAACCGTCTTTGTGGGAAAGCAACTCATTCTGAGAACAGAACCAGCTTGTTTCACAAGGTATAGTGTTCGGAAAAGAAGATCATTGTTTTCTCAGCAAACTACTTTAGAAGTGAAATGCATCTAGCAAGTTGTACATCTTGGTAGATTACACAAACCAGGAAAGTATCAATTTCCTGCAGGCATTCTAACTTGTGGGAAAGCAACTCATTCCAAGAAGAGAACTAGCTTATTTCACACAATACAGTGTTTGGCAAGGAAGACCTTTGTTTTCTAAGCAAACTACTTTAGAAATGAAACGAATCTACTATGTTGTACATCTTGTTAGATTACACATACCTGGAAAGTACCCACTTGCTACACTCAACTGTCATCCTAGTAAAGCAACTCATTCCAAAACCAGAACTAGCTTATTTGACACAGTACACTTTTTGGCAATGAAGATCTTTCTTATTTTAAGCAAACTATTTTGGATATGAAACTAATCTACTAAGTTGTACATCTTCTTAGATTACACAAACCAGGAAAGTATCAACTTGTTGCACTCAACCATCTTCGTAGTAAAGCAACTCATTCCAAGAACAGAACTAGCTTATTTCACACAGCATAGTTTTCGGCACTTAAGATCTTTGGTTTCTCAGCAAACTACTTTAGAAATGAAACGAATCTACTAAGTTGTACATCTTCTCAGACTACACAAACCTGGAGGGATTGATCTTGCAGCAGTCAACCGTCTTCATGAAAGCAACTCATTCCGAGAACAGAACTAGCTTATTTGTCACTGTACAGCGTTCGTCAATGAAGATCTTTATTTTTAAGCAAACTACTTTAGAAATGAAACGAATCTACTAATTTGTACATCTTGTCAGATTACAAAAACCGGGAAAGTATCAAGCTTGCTGCACTCAACCGTCTTCGTCGGAAAGCAACTCATTCCGAGAACACAAGTAGTTTATTTCACATAGTACAGTTTTTGGCAATGAAGATCTATGTTTTTTAATCAAACTACGTTAGAAATGAAACGAATCTACTAAGTTGTACATCTTCTTACATTACACAAACCAGGAAAGTTTGATCTTGCTGCACTCAATCAACTTCATAGGAACGCATCTCATTCCGCGAACAGAACTGCCTTATTTCACACAGTACAGTGTTCGGAAATGAAGATCTTTGTTTTCTAAGCAAACTACTTTAGAAATGAAACGGAACTAATAAGTTGTACATCTTGGAAGATTACACTAACCAGGAAAGTATCAACTTTCTGCACTCAACCGTCTTCGTGGGAAAGCAAATCATTACGAGAACAGAACTAGCTTATTACCCAGTACAGTGTTTGGCAATGAAGACCTTTGTTTTCAAAGCAAACTTCTTTATAAATGAACCAAATCTACTAAGTTGTACACCTTTTTAGATTACACAAACCAGGAAAGTATCAACTTGCTGCACTCAACCGTGTTCGTAGGAAAGCAACTCATTCCGTGAAGAGAACTAGCTTATTTCACACTGCACAGTTTTCGACAATGAAGATCTTTGTTTTCTCAGCAAACTGCTTTAGAAATGAAATGAATCCACTAATTTGTACATCTTGTTAGCTTACACAATCCAGGAAAGTATCAACTTCCTGCACTCAACCATCTTCGTGGGAAAGTAACTCATTCCGAGAACAGAATGACCTAATTTCACACAGTACAGTGTTCGGCAATGAAGACTTTATTTTCTAAGCAAAGTACTTTAGAAATGAAACGAATCTACTAAATTGTACATCTTTTCAGATTATCCAACAAAGGAAAGTTTCAACTTGCTGTACTCGACCATCTTCGTAGGAAAGCAACTCATTCCAAGAACTGAACCAGCTTATTTCACACGGTACAGTGTTCAGAAATGAAGATCTTTGTTTTCTTAGCAGACTACTTTACAAATAAAAAGAATATACTAAGTTGTACATCTTTTTAGATTACACAAACCAGGAAAGTATCAACTTCCCACACTCAACCATCTTCATGGGAAAGCAACTCATTCCGAGAATAGAACTAGCTTATTTCACACAGTACAGTGTTCGGCAATGACAACCTTTGTTTTCTAAGCAAACTATTTAAGAAATGAAACGAATCTACTAAGTTGTACATCTTGCCAGATTACACAAACCTGGAAACTATCAACTTGTGGCTCTCAGCCGTCTTCATGGGAAAGCAACTCATTCCGAGAACAAAACTAGTTTATTTCACATAGTACAGTTTTCGGCAATGAAGATCTGTGTTTTCTAATCAAACTACGTTAGACATGAAACGAATCCACTAAGTTGTACATCTTCTTAGATTACACAAACCAGGAAAGTTTGATCTTGCTGAACTCAACCGACTTCGTAGGAACACATCTCATTCTGTGAACAAAACTACCTTATTTCACACAGTACAGTGTTCAGAAATGAAGATCTTTGTTTTCTAAGCAAACTACTTTAGAAATGAAACGGAACTACTAAGTTGTACATCTTCTAAGATTACACAAACCAGGAAAGTATCAACTTTCTGCACTCAACCGTCTTCGTGGGAAAGCAACGCATGCCGAGAACAGAACTAGCTTAATACCCAGTACAGTGTTTGGTAATGAAGACCTTTGTTTTCTAAGAAAACTACTTTAGAAAGAAACGAATCTACTAAGCTGTACATCTTTTCAGAGTACACAATCCAGGAAAGTATCAACCTCCTGCACTCAACCATCTTCATGGAAAAGCAACTTGTTCCGAGAACAGAACTAGCTTATTTCACACAGTACAGTGTTCAGCAATGAAGAACTTTGTTTTCTCAGCAAACTGCTTTAGAAAGGAAACGAATATACTAAGTTATACATCATGTTAGATTACACAATCTAGGAAATTATCAACTTCCTGTGCTCAACCATCTTCGTGGGAAAGTCACTCATTCCGAGAACAGAACGACCTTATTTCACACAGTACAGTGTTCGGCAATGAAGACCTTTATTTTATAAGTAAAGTACTTTAGAAAATAAAAGAATCTACTAAGTTGTACATCTTTTTAGATTACACAAACCAGGAAAGTTTGATCTTGCTGCACTCAACTGACTTCGTAGGAACGCACTCATTCCACAAAGAACTAGCTTATTTCACACAGTACAGTGTTCAGCAATGAAGATCTTTGTTTTCTAAGCAAACCACTTTAGAAATGAAACGAATGTACTCAGTTGTACACCTTGTCAAATTACACTAACAAGGAACGTTTGGTCTTGCTGCATTGAACTGTCTTTGTAGGAAAGCATCTCATTCCGAGAACAGAACTAGCTTATTTCACACTGTACAGTGTTCAGCAATGAAGATCTTTGTTTTCTAAGCAAACTACTTTAGTAATGAAAGGATTCCACTAAGTTGTACATCTTGTTAGATTACACAAACCAGGAAAGTACCAACTTGCTGCACTCAACCATCTTCATGGGAAAGTAACTCATTCCCTCTAAGAGAACTTGCTTATTTCACAAAGTACAGTGTTCGGCAATGAAGATCTTTGTTTTCTAAGCAAACTACTTTAGAAATGAAACGAATCTACTAAGCTGTATATCTTGTTAGATTACACAATCCAGGAAAGTATCGACTTCCTGGACTCAACCATCTTCGTGGGAAAGTAACTCATTCTGAGAAGAGAACGACCTAATTTCACACAGTACAGTGTTCGGCAATGAAGACCTCTGTTTTCTAAGCAAACTACTTTAGAAATAAAAAGAATCTACTAAGTTGTATATCTTGTTAGATTTCACAATCCAGTAAAGTATCAACTTGCTGCACTCAACCGTCTTCGTGGGAAAGCAACTAATTCCGAGAAGCGAACCAGCTTATTTCACACGGTACAGTGTTCGGAAATGAAGATCTTTGTTTTCTAAGTAAACGACTTTAGAAATGAAAACAATCTACTAAGTTGTACATCTTTTTAGAATACACAAACCAGGAAAGTATCAAATTCCTGCACTCGACAATTTCATCGGAAAGAAACTCATTCCGAGAACAGAACTAGCATATTTCACACAGTACAGTGTTCAGCAATGAAGAACTTTGTTTTCTAAGCAAACTACTTTAGAAATGAAACCAATCTACTAAGATGTACATCTTGATAGATTACACGAACCAGTAAAATATCAACTTGCTGCACTCAACCGTCTTCAGTAAAGCAACTCAGTCAGAGAACAGAACTAGCTTATTTCACACAGTATAGTTTACAGAATTGAAGATCTTTGGTTTCTAAGCAAACTCCTTTGAAATGAAACGAATCTACTAAGTTGTACATCTTCTCATATTACACAAACCTGGAAGGACTTATCTTGCTGCACTCAACCATCTTTGTAGGAAAGCATCTCATTCCAAGAACAGAACTAGCTTATTTCACACTGTACAATGTGCGGCAATGAAGATCTTTATTTTTAGCAATCTACTTTAGCAATGAAACGAATCGACTAAGTTGTACATCTTGTTAGATTATACAAACCAGGAAATTATCAAATTGCTGCACTCAACTGTGTATGTGGCAAAGCAATTATTTTCAAGAACAGAACTAGCTTTTTACACAAAGTACAGTGTTTGGCAATGAAGATATTGGGTTTCTAAGCAAATTACTTTAGAAATGAAACGAATCTACTAAGTTGTACATCTTGTTAGATTACACAATCCAGGAAAGTATCAACTTCCTGCACTCAACCATCTTCGTGGGAAAGCAACTCATTCCGAGAACAGAACTAGCTTATTTCACACAGCACAATGTTGGGAAGTGAAGGTGTTTCTTTTCTAAACAAACTATGTTAGAAATGAGTTGAATCTACTAAGTTGTACATCTTGATAGATTACACAAACTAGAAAAGTTTCAACCCGTAGAAATCAAAACTCGTCGTAGGAAAGCAAATCATTCTGAGAAAAAAACTAGCTTATTTCACACAGTGCAGTGTTTGGCAATGAAGGGGTTTGTTTTCTAAACCAAGTACGTTAGAAATGAAGCCAATTTACTAAAGTATACATCTTGTTAGATTACACAAACTAGGAAAGTTTGAACTTGTAGATATAAAAACTTTTCGTAGCAAAACGACTCAGTCTGAGAACAGAACTAGCTTATTTCACACAGTACAGTGATGGGCAATGAAGGTGTTTGTTTTCTAAAAAAACTATGTTAGAAATGAGTAGAATCTACTAAGTTGTACATCTTGTGAGGTTATACAAAGTAGGAACATTTCAACTTGTAGAACTCTACACTCTTTGTAGGAAAGCAACTCATTCCGAGAACAGAACTAGATTATTTCACACAGGACAGTGTTCGGTAATGAAGGTGGTTCTTTTCTAAACAAACTACGTTAGAAATGAGGCGAATCTACTAAGTTGTACGTCTTGTTAGATTACACAAACTAGGAAAGTTTGATCTTGCTGCACTGAAGACTCTTCGTAAGAAAGCAACCCATTCTGGGAACAGAAGTAGCATATTTCACACTGTACAGTGTTGAGCAATGAAGGTTTTTGTTTTCTAAACAAACTACATTCAAATGAGGCGAATCTACTAAATTGTACATCTTGTTAGGTTACAGAAACTAGGAAAGTTTGATATTTCTGCACTGAAGACTCTTCGTAAGAAAGCAACACATTCCAAGAACAGAACTAGCTTATTTCACACAGTACAGTGTTGGGAAATGAGGGTGTTTCTTTTCTGAACACACTATGTTAGAAATGAGTTGAATCTACTTAGTTGTACATCTTGATAGATTACACAAACTAGAAAAGTTTGAACTTGCAGAACTCAACACTCTCCGTAGGAAAGCCACTCATTAGGAGAACAGAACTAGCTTATTTCACACAGGACAGTGTTCGCCAATGAAGGTGTTTGTTTTCTAAACCAACTACGTTAGAAATGAAGCTAATTTACTAAATTGTACATCTCGTTGGATTACACAAACTAGGAAAGTTTTAACTTGTAGATATCAACATTCTTCGTAGGAAAGCAATTCATTCCGAGAACAGAACTACGTTATTTGACACAGGACAGTGTTCGGCAATCAAGGTGTTTGTTGTCTAAACAAACTACGTTAGAAATGAAGCTAATTTACTAAATGGTACATCTTTTTAGATTACACCAACAAGGGAAGTTTAATCTTGCTGCACTGAAGAAAGTTCGTAAGAAAGCAACTCATTCCGAGAACAGAATAGCTTATTTCACACCGTACAGTGTTAGGCAATGAAGGTGTTTGTTTTGTAAACAAACTTTGTTAGAAATGAATTGAATCTACTAAGTTGTACACATTTTTAGATTACACAAACTAGGAAAGTTTGATCTTTCTGAGCTGAAGACTTTTAGTGACAAAGCAACTCATTCCGAGAACAGAACTAGCTTATTTCACACAGTACAGTGTTAGGCCATAAAGGTGTTTGTTTCCTAACAAAGGATGCCAGAAATGAGTCGAAGATACTAAGTTGTACATCTTGTGAGATTACACAAATTAGGAACGATTCAACTTGTAGAACTCAACACTCGTTGTAGGAAAGCAACTCATTCCGAGAACAAAAGTAGCATATTTCACAGTGTACAGTCTTTGGCAATGAAAGTGTTTGTTTTCTAAAGAAACTACGTTAGAAATGAGTTGAATCTACTAAGTTGTACACCTTTTGAGATTACACAAAGTAGAAAAGTTTGAACTTGTAGAACTCAACACTACTCGTACGAAAGCAACTCATTCTGAGAACTGAACTAGCTTATTTCACACAGTACAGTGTTTGGAAATGAAGGTGTTTGTTTTCTAAACAAACTATGTTAGAAATGAAGCTAATTTACTAAATTGTACATCTTCTTAGATTACACAAACTAGAAAAGATTGCTTTGCTGCACTGAAGAATCTTCGTAAGAAAGCATCTCGTTCCGAGAACAAAACTAGCTTATTTCACACCCTACAGTTTTTGGCAATGAAGGTGTTTGTTTTTTTCTAAACAAACTATGTTAGAAAGGAGTTGAATCTACTAAGTTTTGCACATTTTTAAATTACACAAACTAATAAATTTTGATCTTGCTGCATTGAAGAGTCTTCATAAGAAATCAACTCATTCCGAGAACAGAACAAGTTTATTTCACTGAATACAGTGTTTGGCAATGAAGGTGTTTGTTTTATAAACAAACTATGTTAGAAATGAGTTGAATCTACTAAGTTGTACATCTTGTCAGATTACAAACTAGCAAAGTTTGAACTTGTAGAACTCAACATTCTTCGTATGAAAGCAAATCATTCTGAGAACATAACTAGCTTATTTCACACAGTACAGTGTTCGGCAATGAAATTGTTTGTATTCTAAACAAACTACGTTAGAAATGAAGCCAATTAACTAAATTGTACATCTTGTTAGATTACACAAACTACGAAAGTGTGAACTTGTAGAACTCAACACTCTTCGTTGTAACACAACTCATTCCGAGAACAGAACTAGCTTATTTCACACAGTACAGTGTTCGGCAATGAAGGTGTTTGTTTTCTAAACAAACCATGTTAGAAGTGAGTTGAATCTACTAAGTTGTACATCTTGTGAGATTACACAAATTAGGAAAGTTTGATCTTGCTGCATTCGTATCCTCGTAAGAGAGGAACTCATTCCGAGAACAGAACTAGCTTATTTCACACAGTACAGTGTATGGCAATGAAGTTGTTTGTTTTCTAATCAAACTACGTTAGAAATGAGGCGAATCTACTGAGTTGTACATCTTGTTAGATTACACAAACTAGGAAAGTTTGAACTTGTAGAACTCAACACTCTTCGGAGGAAAGCAACTCATTCTGAGAACAGAACTTGCTTATTTCACACAGTACAGTGTTCGGCAATGAAGGTGTCTGTTTTCTAAACAAACTACGTTAGAAATGAGTTGAATTGGCTAAGTTGTACATCTTCTGAGATTACACAAACTAGGAAAGTATGAACTTGTAGAACTGTACACTCTTTGTAAGAAGTAACTCATTCTGAGAACATAACTAGCTTATTTCACACAGTACAGTGTTCGGCAATGAAGGTGTTTGTTTTCTAAACAAACTACTTTAGAAATGAGTTGAATCTACTAAGTTGTACATCTTTTGAGATTACACAAACTAGGAATATTTGATATTGTAGAACTCAACACTCTTCATAGGAAAGCAACTCATTACGAGAACAGAACTAGCTTATTTCATACAATACAGTGTTTGGGAATGAAGGTGTTTGTTTTCTCAACAAACTGCGTTATAAATGAACGTAATTCACTGAATTTTTCATCTTGTTAAATTACACAAACTAGGCAAGTTTGAACTTATAGAACTCAACACTCTTCGTAGGAAAGCAACTCATTCTGAGAACAGAACCAGCTTATTTCACACACTACAGTGTTCGGTAATGAAGGTGTTTGTTTTCTAAACAAACTACGTTAGAAATGAAGCTAATCTACTAAATTGTACATCTAGGTAGATTACACAAAATAGAAAAGTTTAATCTTGCTTCACTGAAGTATGTTCGTAAGAAAGCAACTCATTCCGAGAATAGAACTAGCTTATTTCACACCGTACAGTGTTTGTCAATGAAGGTGTTTTCTAAACAAATCATGTTAGAAATGAGTTGAATCTACTAAGTAGTACACCTTGTTAGATTACATAAACTAGGAAAGTTTGATCTTGCAGCACTCAAGACTCTTCGTGAGAAAGCAACTCATTCCGAGAACAGAACAAGCTAATTTCATACATTCCCGTGTTGGGCAATGAAGGTATTTGTTTTCTAAACAAACTACATTTGAAATGAGGCAAATCTACTAAGATGTACATCTTGTTAGATTACACAAACTAGGAAAGATTGTTCTTGCTACACCGAAGACTCATCGTGAGAAAGCAACTCATGCCGAGAACAGAACTAGCTTATTTCCCACTGTACAGTGTTAGGACATTAAGGTGTTTGTTTTCTAAACAAAGTATGTCAGAAATGAGTCTAATCTACTAAGTTGTACATCTTCTCAGATTACACAAACTAGCAGGTTTCCAACTTGTAGAACTCAACACTCTTTGTAGGAAAGCAACTCATTCTGAGAACAGAACTAGCTTATTTCACAGAGTACAGTATTTGGCAATGAATGTGTTTGTTTTCTAAACAAACTACATTAGAAATGAGTTGAATCTACTAAGTTGTACATCTTGTGAGATTACACAAACTAGAAAAGTTTGAACCTGTCGAACTCAACACTACTTGTAGGAAATCAACTCATTTTGAGAACAGAACTAGCTTATCACACAGTGCAGTGTTCGGCAATGAAGGTGTTTGTTTTCTAAACAAACTATGTTAGAAATGAGTTGAATCTACTAAGTTTTAAACATCTTTAGATTACACAAACTAATAAAGTTTGATCTTGTTGCACTGAAGAGTATTCGTAAGAAAGCAACTCATTCCAAGAACAGAACTAGCTTATTTCACAGAGTACAGTGTTCAGCAATGAACTTGTTTGTTTTCTAAAAAGCCTACTTTAGAAAAGAGGCAAATCTACTAAATTGTACATCTTTTTATATTACACAAACTGGAAAAGATTGTTCTTGCTGCACTGAAGACTCTTTCTGAAAAAGCAACTCATTCCAAGAACAGAACTTATTTCACACAGTATAAGGTGCGGCAATGAAGTTGTTTGTTTTCTAAACAAACTAGGTTAGAAATGAACCCAATTTACTAAACTGTACATCTTGTTAGATTACACAAACTAGGAAAGTTTGAACTTGTAGAACTCAACACTCTCCGTAGGAAAGCAACTCATTCCGAGAACAGAACTAGCGTATTTCACAGAGTACAGTCTTCGGCAATGAAGGTGTGTGTTTTGTAAACAAACTACGTTAGAAATGAGTTGAATCTACTAAGTTGTACATCGTTTTGGATTACACAAACTAGGAAAGTTTGAACTTGTAGAACTCAACACTCTTCGTAGGAAAGCAACTCATTCTGAGAACAGAACTAGCTTATTTCACACAGTACAGTGTTCGGCCATGAAGTTGTTTGTATTCTAAATGAACTATGTTAGAAATGAAGCCAATTTACTAAATTGTACATCTTGTTAGATTACACAAACTAGGAAAGTTGAAATTGTAGAAATAAACACTCTTCGTAGGAACGCAACTCATTCCGAGAACAGAACTAGCTTATTTCACACAGTACAGTGTACGGCGATGAAGTTGTTTGTTTTCTAAAAAAAAAACTACGTTAGAAATGAGTTGAATCTACTAAGTTGTACATCTTCTGAGATTACACAAACTAGGAAAGTATGAAGTTGTAGAACTCTACACATTTCGTAGGAAAGCAACTCATTCTGAGAACAGAACTAGCTTATTTCACACAGTACAGTGTTCGGCAATGAAGGTGTTTGTTTGCTTAACAAACTACGTTAGAAATGAGTCGAATCTACTAAGTTGTACATGTTTTGAGATTACACAAACTAGGAAAGTTTGAACTTGTAGAACTCAACACTACTCGTAGGAAAGCAACTCATTCCGAGAACACAACTAGCTTATTTCACACAGTAGAGTGTTCTGGAAAAAAAGGTGTTTGTTTTCTCAACAAACTACGTTAGAAATGAAGCGAATTTTATAAATTGTACATCTTGTTGGATTTCACAAACTAGGAAATTTTGAACTCGTAGAACTCAATACTCTTCATAGGAAAGCAACTCATTCCGAGAACAGAAATAGCTTATTTCACAGAGTGCAATTTTAGGCCATGAAGGTGTTTGTTTTCTAAACAAAGTATGTAAGAAATTAGTTGAATCTACTAAGTTGTGCATCTTGACAGATTACACAAACTAGGAACATTTCAACTTGTAGAACTCAACACTCTTTCTAGGAAAGCAACTCATTCCGAGAACAGAACTAGGTTATTTCACAGAGTACAGTGTTTGGCAATGAAGGTGTTTGTTTTCTAAACAATCTACCTTAGAAATGAGTTGAATCTACTAAGTTGTACATCTTGTGTGATTACACAAACTAGAAAAGTTTGAACTTGCAAAACTCAACACTACTCTTAGGAAAGCAATTAATTCTGAGAACATAACTAGCTTATTTTACACAATACAGTGTTCGGCAATGAAGGTGTTTGTTTTCTAAACAAACTACGTTAGAAATGAGTTGAATCTACTAAGTTTTACACATTTTTAGATTACACAAACTAATAAAGTTTGTTCTTGCTGCATTGAAGATTCTTCGTAAGAAAGCAACTCATTCCGAGAACAGAACTAGCTTATTTCACAGAGTACAGTGTTCTTCTATGAAGGTGTTTGTTTTCTAAACAAACTACATTAGAAATGAGGCGAATCTACTAAGTTGTTCATCTTGTTACATTACACAAACTAGGAAAGTTTGATCTTGCTGCACTGAAGAATCTTCATAAGAAAGCAACTCATTCGGAGAACAGAACTAGATAATTTCACACAGTACAGTGTTTGGCAAGGAACGTGTTTGTTTTAAAAAAAAACTATGTTAGAAATGAAGCTAATTTACTAAATTGTTCACCTTCTTAGATTACACAAACTAGGAAGGTTTGATCTTGCTGCACTGAAGAATCTTCGTAAGAAAGCAACTTATTCCGAGAAAAAAACTAGCTTATTTCACACCGTACAGTGTTCGACAATGAAGGTGTTTGTTTTCTAAACAAACTACGTTAGAAATGAGTTGAATCTACTGAGTTGTACATCTTGTTAGATTACACAAACTCAGAAAGTTTGAACTTGTGAAACTCACCACTCTTCGTATGAAAGCAACTCATTCTGAGAACAGAACTAGCGTATTTCACACAGTACAGTGTTCGGCAATAAGTTGGTTGTATTCTAAATAAACTACGTTAGAAATGAAGCCAATTTACTAAATTGTACATCTTGTTAGATTACACAAATTAGGAAAGTTTGAACTTGTAGAACTCAACACTCTTCCTAGGAACGCCACTCATTCCGAGAACAGAACTAGCTTATTTCACACAGTACAGTGTTAGGCAATGAAGGTGTTTGTTTTCTAAAAAAAACTACGTTAGAAATGAGTAGAATCTACTAAGTTGTACATCTTGTGAGATTACACAAACTAGGAAAGTTTGAACTTGTAGAACTCAACACTCTTTGTGGGAAAACAACTAATTCTGAGAACAGAACTAGCTTATTTCACACAGTACAGTGTTCAGAAATGAAGTTGTTTGTTTTCTAAACAAACTACGTTAGAAATGGGGTGAATCTACTAAGTTGTACATCTTGTTAGATTACACAAACTAGGAAAGTTTGAACTTGTAAAACTCAACACTCTTTGTAGGAATGCAACTGATTCCGAGATCAGAACTAGCTCATTTCACACAGTACAGTGTTCGGCAATGAAGGTGTTTGTTTTCTAAACAAACTACGTTAGAAGTGAGTTGAATTGGCTAAGTTGTACATCTTGTGAGATTACACAAACTAGGAAAGTTTGAACTTGTAGAACTCTACACTCTTCGTAGGAAAGCAACTCATTCCGAGAACAGAACTAGCTTATTTCACACAGCAGTGTTAGGTAATAAAGTTGTTTGTTTTCTAAACAAAGTATGTTAGAAATTAGTTGAGTCTGTTAAGTTGCACATCTTTTGAGATTACACAAACTAGGAAAGTTTGAACTTGTAGAACTCAACACTCTTCGGAGGAAAGCAACTCATTCCGAGAACAGAACTAGCTTATTTCACACAGTACAGTGTTCGGAAATGAAGGTGTTTGTTTTCTAAACAAACTATGTTAGAAATGAGTTGAATCTAGTAAGTTGTACACCTTGTAAGATTATATAAACTAGGAAAGTTTGATCTTGCGGCACTGATGAGACTTTGTGAGAAGGCAACTCATTCCGAGAACAGAAAAAGCTTATTTCACACAGTCCAGTGTTCGGCAATGAAGGTGTTTGTTTGCTAAACAAACTGCGTTAGAAATGAAGTGAATTTACTAAGTTGTACATCTTGTTAGATTTCACAAGCTAGGAAAGTTTGAACTTGTAGAACTCAACACTCTTCGTCGGAAAGCAACTCATTCGGAGAACAGAAGTAGATTATTTCAAACAGTACATTGTTCGGCAATGAAGGTGTTTGTTTTCCAAAGAAATTACTTTAGAAATGAAGCTAATGTATTAAATTGTACATCTTCTTAGATTGCTCCAACTAGAAAAGTGTGATCTTGCTGCACTAAAGAATCTTTGTAAGAAAGCATCTCATTCGAGAACAGAATTAGCTTATTGCACACCGTACAGTGTTCGGCAATGAAGGTGTTTGTTTTCTAAACAAACTATGTTAGAAATGAGTTCGATCTACTAAGTTGTACAAATTTTTAGGTTACACAAAGTAGGAAAGTTTGATCTTGCTGCACTGAAGACTATTCGTTAGAAAGCATCTCATTCCGAGAAAAGAACTAGCTTAATTCACACAGTACAGTGTTAGGCCATGAAGGTGTTTGTTTTCTAAATATAGTATGTCAGAAATGAGTCTAATCTACTAAGTTGTACATGTTTTTATATTACACAAACTAGGAATGTTTCAACTTGTAGAACTCAACACTCTTCTTAGGAAAGCAAATCATTCAGAGGGTAGAACTAGATTATTTCACACAGTACAGTGTTCGGAAATGAAGGTGTTTGTTTTCTAAACACACTACGTTAGAAATGAAGCTAATTTACTAAATTGTACAGCTTGGTAGATTACAGAAAATAGAAAAGTTTGAACTTGTAGAACTCAACACTCTTGGTAGGAAAGCAACTCATTCCCAGAATAGAACTAGGTTATTTCACACAGTACAGTGTTCGGCAATGAAGTTGTTTGTTTTCTAAACAAACTACATTAGAAATGAGCTGATTCTACTAAGTTGTACATCTTGTTAGATTCCACAAACTAGGAATGTTTGAACTTGTAGAACTCAACACTCATCGTAGGAAAGCAACTCATTCGGAGAGCAGAACTAGATTGTTTTACACCGTACAGTGCTCGGCAATGAAGGTGTTTGTTTTCTAAACAAAGTATGTTCAAAATGAAGCTAATTTACTAAATTGTCCATCGTCTCAGATTACACAAACAAGGAAACATTGATCTTGTTGCACTGAAGAGTCTTGTAAGAGAGCAACTCATTCCGAGAACAGAATTACCTTATTTCACACCGTACAGTGTTTGGCAATGAAGGTGTTTGTTTTCTAAAGAAACTATGTCAGAAATGAGTCGAATCTACTAAGTTGTACACCTTCTCAGATTACACAAACTGCATAAGTTTGAACTTGTAGAACTCAACAGTATTCGTAGGACAGCAACTCATTCTGAGAACAGAACTAGCTTATTTCACACAGTACAGTGTTCGGCAATGAAGGTGTTTGTTTCCTAAACAAACCACGTTAGAAATGACTTGAATCTACTATGTTGTACATCGTGTTAGATTACACAAACTAGGAAAGTTTGAACTTGTAGAACTCAACACTCTTCTTCATCGAGAACAGAAAGCTTATTTCAACTCAGGTCTTTGTTTTTAACTAAACTATGTTAGAAATGAGAACAGTTAATTACAAACAAGGAAAGATTAATCTTTGCACTGAATACTCTTCTTAAGAAAGCAACTCATTCCGAGAACAGAACTAGCTTATTTCACACCATACAGTGTTTGGCAATGAAGGTGTTTGTTTTCTAAAGAAACTATGTCAGAAATGAGTCGAATCTACTAAGTTGTACACCTTCTCAGATTACACAAACTGCATAAGTTTGAACTTGTAGAACTCAACAGTATTCGTAGGACAGCAACTCATTCTGAGAACAGAACTAGCTTATTTCACACAGTACAGTGTTCGGCAATGAAGGTGTTTGTTTCCTAAACAAACCACGTTAGAAATGACTTGAATCTACTATGTTGTACATCGTGTTAGATTACACAAACTAGGAAAGTTTGAACTTGTAGAACCCAACACTCTTCATAGGAAAGCAACTCATTCGGAGAACAGAACTAGATTATTTCACACAGTACAGTGTTCGGCAATGAAGGTGTTTGTTTTCTAAAGAATCTACGTTAGAAATGAAGCTAATTTACTAAATTGTACATCTTCTTAGATTACACAAACTAGGAGAGTTTGATCTTGCTGTACTGAAGAATCTTCGCAAGAAAGCAACTCATTCTGAGAACAGAACTAGCTCCTTTCACACAGTACGTTAGAAATGAAGCTAATTTACTAAAGTGTACATCTTGTTAGATTACACAAACTAGGAAACTGTGATCTTGCTTGTTGCAGACAGCTTCAGGTTCGCTGAGATGAACTTCCAGACCAGGCACAGTTGTGGAGGAAGGGATATTATTTATTGAAGTTTACAGATCCAGGGAAAGTTCCATAATGGCAGAAGAAGCGGCCTGCTCTCCACAGGGCCAAGCAGAGAGAGAGAGAAAAACCAACCAGCCACCACAGCACACAGAGCAAAACTACAGCCAAAAGGTCACACAACACACTTCAGGAACTCCTGCTAGGCACATTTGCATATCTTTACAATGGAATCTCAAACCATCACCACACCTTAAGATCAGCCCCCAGTGACATTGCCTCTAGCAAGGTGATTGCAGATGCAAACTATTACTAATAAAACACTGAATATATTGGGGGACATATATTCAAACTACCACATTCCGCCCCTGGCCCCCAATATATTTAGCTCCTGGCCCCCAATAGATTTATAACTATCACACATTGTAAATTGTACTCAGTCCAATTTCAAAGGTTCTTACAGTCTTGATCAACTTAATATAGTGAGTCCTGTAAAATCAAACAAGTTAAATACTTTCAATATGTAAAGGCACAGAGTAAACATTTTTAACTGGTAAAAGGCATAGCAAGGAGAAACTAAAACAATGCAAACTCAACCACCATCAGCCATCATCAAACTTCTGCAATTCAAGTTCAATATAACCAGAGACTAACAGTCTCTAGGTTTTCCAATTCCGCCCCTCCAGCTGGGCAGAATAGCAGGGAAAACTTTCATCCCATGCCAACACTGCACTCCATGGTAGTCCTTTTGCACAGTCCTGGTATATCCAAAACATCTTCAGGTCTCCATGCAAACCACAGTCCATCATCCAAAAGGCTCTTCCAGCCTATTCCTGAGGGTCTTCATGCCCTGCCTCATGCCGCATCTCAGCAGCGGCTCCTGGAACTGTGTGCAACTCATGACCACTCCATGCATTTTTCATGCTTCCAAAACTAATACCAGGTGTGCAGGACACAGCCATATTCTTAATCCAGGGACAAAATAAACCATAGCCTTGAAAAGCAGGTTCCTTCTCCAGTCAGCTCTTTCCAAGAATGTCCATTTTTAACAGTCTTTCCTCAGGCATCCTCTCCATTGTTTTAATGTAAATCAGTCAGGCAACCTTCCTTCCACCTTCCTTAAGATTGCTAATGTGTCGACAATAGCAGCTTAACCAGTCTCAGTGCCTCTGCTTTTAACTTGCTTGAGGTTTTCCAACTTAAAATCTTAAAATCTCAGTCCGATATCTTCAGCCAAGCATATCAGTCCATTACAAATTTAACCTTGATCAAACTTTCTGGGCCTGGATAGCAGAATGTAGCCATCCCTTATGCCAGTAGCCCAGTTCCAACAAAGTCCTCTGCAGTCTTTCCTTCCCCTTAGAAACCTCATAAGCCAAGCCTCGAAGTTCAGTACTATCTGCACTTAACATTCTCAAACTCTCATCAGAATAGTCCATAAAACTTGGCTTACCACTCCAGAAGGCATCTTCAGTTGCAAGCACCAAGTCCATGCCCATTCCTCCAAAACAAAGGTTCCAAAAGACGAATATCCATACGGTCAGGTTCATCTCACCCCACTCCTGGTACCACTTTACTGTTGCAGACAGCTTCAGGTTCGCTGAGATGAACTTCCAGACCAGGCACAGTTATGGAGGAAGGGATATTATTTATTGAATTTTACAGATCCAGGAGAAATTCCATAATGGCAGAAGAAGCGGCCTGCTCTCCACAGGGCCAAGCAGAGAGAGAGAGAGAAACCAACCAGCCACCACAGCACACAGAGCAAAACTACAGCCAAAAGGTCACACAGCACACTTCAGGAACTCCTGCTAGGCACATTTGCATATCTTTACAATGGAATCTCAAACCATCACCACACCTTAAGACCAGCCCCCAGTGACATTGCCTCTAGCAAGATGATTGCAGATGCAAACTATTACTAATAAAACACTGAATATATTGGGGGACATATATTCAAACTACCACATTGCTACACTGAAGAATCTTCATAAGAAAGCAATTCAACCGAGAACAGAACAAGCTTATTTCACACAGTACAGTTTTGGGCAATGAAGGTGTTTGTTTTCTAAATAAACTACGTTAGAAATGAGGCAAATCTACTAAGTTGTACATCTTGTTAGATTACACCAGCTAGGAAAGTTTGTTCTTGCTGCACTGAAGACTCTTCGTGAAAAAGCAACTCATTCAGAGAACAGAACAAGCTTATTTCACACAGTACAGCTTTGGTCAATGAAGGTGTTTGTTTTCCAAATAAACTACGTTAGAAATGAGGCAAATCTACTAAGTTATACATCCTTTTAGATTACACCAACTAGGAAAGTTTGTTCTTGCTGCACTGAAAAATTTTCGTAAGAAAGCAACACATTCTGAGAACAGAACTAGCTTATTTCACACCGTACAGTATTCGGCAATGAAGGTGTTTGTTTTCTGAACATACTGTTAGAAATGAGTTGAAACTACTAAGTTGTACACCTTCTTAAATTACATAAACTAGGAAAGTTTGACCTTGCTGCACTGAAGACTCTAAGAGAGAAAACAACTCAACCGAGAACAGAACTAGGTTACATCCCACAGTGCAGTGTTTGGCAATGAAGGTGTTTGTTTTCTAAATAAACTACGTTAGAAATGAGTTGAATCTACTAAGTTGTACATCTTGTCAGATTACACAAACTAGGACAGTTTGAACTTGTAGAACTCAACACTGTCTGTATGAAAGCAACTCATTTCGAGAACAGATCTAGATTATTTCACACAGTACAGTGTTCGGCAATGTAGATTTTTTTTTCTAAACAAACTATGTTAGAAATGAGATGAGTCTATTAAGCGGTACAACTTGTTAGATTACATAAACTAGGAAAGTTTGATCTTGCTGCACTGAAGACTGTTTGTGAGAAAGCAACTCAACCGAGAACAGAACCAGCTTATTTCACACATTACAGTGTTGGGCAATGAAGGTGTTTGTTTTCTAAATAAACTACGTGAGAAATGAGGCAAATCTACTAAATTGTACATCTTGTTAGATTACACAAACTAGGAAAGTTTGTTCTTTCTGCACTGAAGACTCTTCGTGAGAAAGGAACTCATTGCAAGGACAGAACTAGCTTATTTCACACAGTACAGCTTTGGTCAATGAAGGTGTTTGTTTTCTAAACAAACTACATTAGAAATGAATTGAATCTACTAAGTTGTACATCTTGTGAGATTACACAAACTAGGAACATTTGAACTTGTAGAACTCAACAATCTTCGTAGGAAAGCAACTCATTCTGATAACAGAACTATCACACAGTACAGTGTTCAGCAATGAAGGTGTTTGTTTTCTAAACAAACTACGTTAGATATGAGTTGAATGTACTAAGTTGTACATCTTGTTAGATTACACAAACTAGGAAAGTTTGAACTTGTGGAACTCAACACTCTTAATAGGAAAGCAACTCATTCCGAGAACAGAAGTAGCTTATTTCACACAGTACAGTGTTCGGCAATGAAGTTGTTTGTTTTCTAAACAAATTATGTTAGAAATGAAGCTAATTTACAAAATTGTACATCTTCTTAGATTACACACACTAGGAAAGTTTGAAGTTGTAGAACTCAAGACTCTTGGTAGGAACCTAACTCATTCCGAGAACAGAACCAGCTTATTTCACAGAGTACAGTGTTTGGCAATGAAGGTGTTTGTTTTCTAAAGCAAATGCGTTAGAAATGAACCTAATTTACTACACTGTACATCTTGTTCGATTACACAAACTAGGAAAATTTAATCTTGCTGCACAGAAGACTGTTCGTAAGAAAGCAACTCTTTCGGAGAGCAGAACCAGATTATTTCACACAGTACAGTGTTCGGCAGTGAAGGTGTTTGTTTTCTAAAAAACTACGTTAGAAATGAAGCTAATTTACTAAGTTGTACATCTTGTTAGATTACAAAGTAGGAGAGTTTGATCTTATTGCACTGAAGAATCTTCGTAATAGGGTGGGGCGTGGTGCTGCAAGCCTTTAATCCCAGCACTCGGGAGGCAGAGGTAGGAGGAACGCCGAGAGTTCAAGGCCACCATGAGACTACATAGTTAATTCCAGGTCAGCCTGGACCAGAGTGAGACCCTACCTTGAAAAGCCAAAAAAAAAAAAAAAGAATCTTAGTAAGAAAGCAACTCATACCGAGAAAAGAACTAGCTTATTTCACATAGTACAGTGTTGGGCAATGAAGGTGTTTGTTTTCTAAAGGAACTACGTTAGAAATGAAGCTAATTTACTAAATTGTACATCTTGTGAGATTACACAAATTAGGAAAGTTTCAACTTGTAGAACTCAAAACTGTTCGTAGGAAAGCAACTCCTTCTGAGAACAGAACTAGCTTATTTCACACAGTACAGTGTTCGGCAATGAAGTTGTTGGTTTTCTAAACAAACAATGTTAGAAATGAAATTAATTTACTAAATTGTACATCTTGTTAGGTTACACAAACTAGGAAAGTTTGAAGTTTGGAACTCAACACTCTTCGCAGGAAAGAAACTCATTCCGAGAACAGAACCAGCTTATTTCACACAGTTCAGTGTTCGCTAATGAAGTTATTTGTTTTCTAAACAAACTCCGTTAGAAATGAAGCTAATTTACTAAATTGTACATCTTGTGAGATTACACAAACTAGGAAAGTTTGAACTTGTAAAACTCAACACTCTTCATAGGAAAACAACTCATTCCAAAAACAGAACTAGCTTATTTCACACAGTACAGTATTGGGCAATGAAGGTGTTTATTTTCTAAAGAGCTACCTTAGAAATGACTTGAACCTACTAAGCTGTACATATTGTGAGATAACACAAACTAGGAAAGTTTGAACTTGTAGAACTCAACACTCTTTGTAGGACAGCAACGCATTCTGAGAACAGAACAAGATTATTTCACACAGTACAGTGTTCGCCAATGAAGGTGTTTTGTTTTATAAACAAACTACGTTAGAAATGAAGCTAATTTAGTAAATTGTACATCTTGTTACATTACACAAATTAGAAAAGTTTGAACTTGTAGCACTCAACACTCTTCGTAGGAAAGCAACTCTTTCTGAGAACTGAACTAGCTTATTTCACATAGTACAGTGTTCGTCAATGAAGGTGTTTTTTTCTAAACAAACTACGTTAGAAGTGACTTGAATCTACTAAGTTGTACATTTGTTAGAATACACAAACTAGGAAAGTTTGAACTTGTAGAACTCAAAACTCTTCGTGGGAAAGCAACACATTCTGAGAACAGAACTAGCGTATTTCACACTGTACAGTGTTCGGAAATGAAGTTGTTTGTTTTCTGAACAAACTTTGTGAGAAATGATGCTAATTTACTAAATTGTCTATCTTCTCAGATTACACAAACTAGGAGAGTTTGATCTTGCTGCACTGAAGAATGTTCGTAAAAAAGCAACTCATTCCGATTACAGAAATAGCTTATTACACACTGTACAGTGTTCGGCAATGAAGGTGTTTGTTTTCTAAACAAACTATATTAGAAATCGGTTGAATCTACTCAGTTGTACACCTTGTACAATTACATAAACTAGGAAAGTTTGACCTTGCTGCACTGAAGACTTCGTGAGAAAGCAACTCAACTGAGAAGAGAACTAGCTTATTTCACACAATACAATGTTGAGCAATGAAAGTGTTTGTTTTCTAAACAAACTACCTTAGAAATGAGTCGAATCTACTAAGTGGTATATCTTGTAAGATTACACAACATAGGAAAGTTTGTTCTTGCGGCACTGAAGACTCTTTGTGAGAAAGCAACTCATTCCGAGAACAGAATAGCTTATTTCACACAGTACAGTGTTTGGCAATGAAGGTGTTTGTTTTCTAAACAAACTACATTAGAAATGAGTTGAATCTACTAAGTTGTACACCTTGTTAGATTACAGAAACTAGGAAAGTTTGAACTTGTAAAACTCAACACTCTTCGTAGGAAAGCGACTCATTCAGAGAACAGAACTAGATTATTTCACACAGTACAGTGTTCAGGAATGAAGGTGTTTGTTTTCTAAACAAGCTTCGTTAGAAATTAAGCTAATTTACTAAATTGTACATCTTCTTAGATTACACAAACTAGTAAAGTTTGATCTTACTGCACTGAAGTATCTTCGTAAGAAATCATCTCATTCTGAGAACAGAACTAGCTTATTTCACACCATATAGTGTTCAGCAATGAACATGTTTGTTTTCTAAACAAACTACGTTAAAAATGAGTTGAATATACTAAGTTGTACACATTTTTAGATTACACAAACTAGGAAAGTTTGATCTTGCTGCACTGAAGACTCTTCGTGAGAAAGCAACTCATTCCGAGTACAGAACTAGCTTATTTCACACAGTACAGTGTTAGGCAATTAAGGTGTTTCTTTTCTAAACAAACTACGTTAGAAATGAGTTGAATCTACTAAGTTGTATATCTTATCAGATTACACAAACTATAAAGTTTTAACTTGTAGAACTCAACACTCTTCGAAGGAAAGCAACTCATTCTGAGAACAGAACTAGCTTATTTCACACAGTACAGTGTTGGGCAATGAAGGTGTTTGTTTTCTAAACAAACTACGTTAGAAATGAAGCTAATTTACTAAATTGTACATCTTGTTAGATTACACCAACTAGAAAAGTTTGAACTTGTAGAACTCAACACTCTTTATAGGAAAGCAACTCATTCCGAGAACAGAACTAGCTTATTTCACACAGTACAGTGTTCGGCAATGAAGGTGTTTGTTTTCTAAACAATCTATGTTAGAAATCAGTTGGATCTAGTAAGTTGTACACCTTGTTAGATTACAAAAACTAGGAAAGTTTGACCTTGCTGCACTGAAGACTCTTCGTGAGAAAGCAACTCAACCGAGAAGAGAACTAGCTTATTTCACACAGTACACTGTTGGGCAATGAAGGTGTTTGTTTTCTAAACAAACTACGTTAGAAATGAGTCGAATCTTATAAGTGGTACATCTTGTAAGATTTCACAACATAGGAAAGTTTGTTCTTGCTGCACTGAAGACTCTTCGTGAGAAAGCAACTCATTCCGAGAACAGGACTAGCTTATTTCACATAGTACAGTCTTCGGCAATGAAGGTGTTTGTTTTCTAAACAAACTAAGTTAGAAATGAAGCTAATTTACTAAATTATACATCTTGTGAGATTATACACACTAGGAAAGTTTGAACTTGTAGAACTCAACACTCTTCATAAGAAAGCAACTCATTCAGAGAATAGAACAAGATTATTTCACACAGTACAGTGTTTGGCAATGAAGGTGTTTGTTTCTAAACAAACTGCATTAGAAATGAAGCTAATTTACTAAGTTGTACATCTTAGATTACAGAAACTAAGAGTTTGATCTTGCTGCAGTGAACAATCTTCGTAAGATAGCAACTCATTCCAAGAACAGAACTCACTTATTTTACACTGTACAGTGTTTGGCAATGAAGGTGTTTGTTTTCTAAACAAACTATGTTAGAAATGAGTTGAATCTACTAAGTCATACACATTTTTAGATTACACAAAGCAGGAAAGTTTAATCTTGCTGCACTGAAGACTCTTCCTGAGAAAGCAACTAATTCCGAGAACAGAACTGGCATATTTCAAACAGTACAGTGTTGGGCAATGAGGGTGTTTGTTTTCTAAAGAAATTATGTCAGAAATGTGGCGAATCTACTAAGTTGTACATCTTGTCATATTACACAAACTAGGACCGTTTCAACTTGTAGAACTCAACACTCGTCGTAGGAAAGCAACTCAATCCGAGATCAGAACTAGATTATTTCACACAGTACAGTGTTTGGCAAATAAGGTGATTATTTTCTGAACAAACTACGTTAGAAATGACGCTAATTTACAAAATTGTCCATCTTCTCAGATTACACAAACTAGAAAAGTTTGATCTTGCTGCACTGAAGACTCTTTGTAAGAAAGCAACTCATTCTGAGAACAGAACTAGCTTATTTCACAGAGTACAATGTTCGGCAATGAAGGTGTTTGTTTTCTAAACAAACTACGTTAGAAAAGAGGCGAATCTACTAAGTTGTACATCTTGTTAGGTTACACTAACTAGGAAAATTTGAACTTGTAGAACTCAACACTCTTCGTAGGAAAGCAACTCATTCTGAGAACAGAACTAGCTTATTTCACACAGTACAGGGTTCGGCAATGAAGTTGTTTGTTTTCTAAACAAACTACGTTAGAAAAGAAGCTAATTTACTAAATTGTACATCTTCTTAGATTACACAAACTAGGAAAGTGTGATCTTGCTGCACTGAAGAATCTTCGTAAGAAAGCATCTCATCCCGAGAAGAGAACTAGCTCATTTCACACCATACAGTGTTCGGCAATGGAGGTGTTTGTTTTCTAAACAAACTATGTTAGAAATGAGTTGAATCTACTAAGTTGTACACGTTGTTAGATTCCATAAACTAGGAAAGTTTGATCTTGCGGCACTGAAGTCTCTTTGTGAGAAAGCAACTCATTCTGAGAACAGAACTAGATTATTTCACACAGCCCAGTGTTGGGCAAAGAAGCTGTTTCTTTTGTAAACAAACTACATAAGAAATGAGGCGAATCTACTAAGGTGTACATCTTCTTAGATTACACAAACTAGGAAACTTTGTTCTTTCTGCACTGAAGACTCTTCGTGAGAAAGCAACTCATTCCGAGAACAGAACTAGCTTATTTCACACAGTACAGTGTTCAGAAATGACGTTGTTTGTTTTCTAAACAAACTATGAGAGAAATGAGGCGAATCTACTAAGTTGTACATCTTGTGAGATTACACAAACTAGGAATATTTGAACTTGTAGAACTCCACACTCTTCGTAGGAAAGCAACTCATTCCGAGAACAGAACTAGCTTATTTCACACAGTACAGTGTACTGCAGTGAAGGTGTTTGTTTTCTAAACAAACTACGTTACAAATGACGCTAATTAACTAAATTGTACATCTTGTTAGATCACACAAACTAGGAACGTTTGAACTTGTAGAACTCAACACTTTTCGTAGGAAAGCACCTTATTCCGAGAACAGAACTAGCTTATTTCACACAGTAAAGTGTTCCGCAATCAAGGAGTTTGTTTTCTAAAAAAACTACGTTATAAATAAAGCTAATTTACTGAATTGTACATCTTGTTAGACTACACAAACTAGGAAAGTTTAATCTTGCTGCACTGAAGAATGTTCGTGAGAAAGCAACTCATTCCAAGAACAGAACTAGCTTATTTCACACAGTACAGTGTTCGGCAATGAAGGTGTTTGTTTTCTAAACAAACTACTTTACAAATAAGTTGAACCTACTACGCTGTACATCTTGTTAGATTACACAAAGTAGGAAATTTTGAACTTGTACAACTCAACAGTCTACTTAGGAAAGAAACTCATTCTGAGAACAGAACTAACTTATTTCACACAGTATAGTGTTCGGAAATGAAGTTGTTTGTTTTCTAAACAAACTTCGTTAGAAATGAGTTGATTCTACTAAGTGGTACATCTTGTGAGATTAAACAAATTAGGAAAGTTTGAACTAGTAGAACTCAACACTCTTCATAGGAAAGCAACTCATTCGGAGAACAGAACTAGCTTATTTCACACCATACAGTGTTTAGCAATGAAAGTGTTTGTTTTCTAAATAAACTTTGTTAGAAATGAGATGAATCTACTACGTTGTACACATTTTTAGATTACACAAACTGGGAATGTTTGATCTTTCTGCACTGATGACTCTTCGTGAGAAAGCAACTCATTCCGAGAACAGAAGTAGCTTATTTCACACAGTACAGTGTTCAGCAAAGGAGGTGTTTGTTTTCTAAACAAACTACGTTAGAAATGAGTTGAATCTACTAAGTTTTACACCTTGTTAGATTACACAAACTAGGAAAGTTTGATCTTGCGGCACTGATGACTCTTCGTGAGAAAGCAACTCATTCCGAGAACATAACTAGATTATTTTACACAGTACAGTGTTCGGCAATGAAGGTGTTTGTTTTCTAAACAAACTAAGTTAGAAATGAGGCAAATCTACTAGGTTGTACATATCGTTATATTACAGAAACTAGGAAAGTTTGAACTTGTAGAACTCAACACTCATCATAGGAAATCATCTCATTATGAGAACATAACTAGCTTATATCACACAGTACTATGTTCGGGAATGAAGGTGTTTGTTTTCTAAAGAAACTACGTTAAAAATGAGGCTAATTTACTAAATTGTACATCGGTTAGATTACACAAACTAGGAAAGTTCGAACTTGTAGAACTCAACACTCTTCGTAGGAAATCAACTCATTCTGAGAACAGAACTAGCTTATTTCACACCGTACCGTGTTCTGCAATGAAGGTGTTTGGTTTCTATACAAACTATGTTAGAAATGAGTTGAATCAACTAAATTGTAATCCTTGTTAGATTACATAAACTAGGAAAGTTTGATCTTGCTGCACTGAAGACTGTTCGTGAGAAAGCAACTCAACCAAGAACAGAAGTAGCTTATTTCACACAGTACAGCGTTGGGCAATGAAGGTGTTTGTTTAAGAAACAAACTACGTTAGAAATGAGGCGAATCTACTAAGTTGTACATCTTGTTAGATTACACAATCTAGGAACATTTGTTCTTGCTGCACTGAAGACTCTTTGTGAGAAACCAACTCATTCTGTGAACAGAACTAGGTTATTTCACACAGTACAGTGTTGAGCAATGAAGGTGTTTGTTTTCTAAAGAAACTACGTTTGAAATGAGTTGAATCTACGAAGTTGTATATCTTGTTAGGTTACACAAACTAGGAAAGTTTGATCTTGCTGCATTGAAAACTCCTCGTGAGAAAGCAAGTCATTCCGAGAACAGAACTGGCTTATTTCACACAGTGCAGTGTTCAGCAATGAAGTTGTTTATTTTCTATACAAACTAGGTTAGAAATGAAGCTAATTTACTAAATTGTACATCTTCTTAGATTACACGAACTAGGAAAGTTTGAATTTGTAGAACTCAGCACTCTTCTTTGTAAAGCAACTCATTCCGAGAACAGAACTAGCTTATTTCACACAGTCTAGTGTTTGGCAATGAAGGTGTTTGTTTTCTAAGCAAACTACGTTAGAAATGAACCTAATTTACTAAACTGTACATCTTGTTAGATTACACAAACCAGGAAAGTTTAATCTTGCTGCACTGAAGGCTCTTCTTGAGAAAGCAACTCATTCTGAGAACAGAACTAGCTTATTTCACACAGTACAGTGTTGGGCAATGAAAGTGTTTGTTTTCGAAACAAACAGCATTAGAAATGAGGTGAATCTACTAAGTTATACATCTTGTTACACTACACAAACTAGGAAAGTTTGATCTTGGTGTACTGAAGTCTCTTGTGAGAAAGCAACTCATTCCAAAAACAGAACTAGCTTATTTCAGAGAGTACAGTGTTTAGCAATGAAGGTGTTTGTTTTCTAAAGAAACTAGGTTAGAAAGGGGTTAAATCTACTAAGTTGTACATCTTGTTACATTACACAAACTAGGAAAGTTTGATCTTGCTGCACTGAATACTCTTTGTGAAAAAGCAACTCATTCTGAGAACAGAACCAGCTTATTTCACACAGTACAGTGTTTGGCAATGAAGTTGTTTGTTTTCTCAACAAACTACGTTAGAATTGAAGCTAATTTACTAAATTTTACATCTTGCTAGATTCTACAAACTAGAAAACTTTGAACTTGTAGAACTCAACACTCGTCGTAGGAAAGCAACTCATTCTGAGAACAGAACCAGCTTATTTCACACAGTACAGTGTTCGGCAATGAAGTTGTTTGATTTCTAAACAAACTGTGTTAGAAATGAGTTTAATGTACTAAGTTGTAAACCTTGTTAGATTACATAAATTGGAAAGATTGATCTTGCTGCACTGAAGACTCTTCTTGAGAAAGCAACTCATTCCGAGAACAGAACTACCTTATTTCGCACAGTACAGTGTTGGGCAATGAAGGTGTTTGTTTTCTAAACAAACTATGTTAGAAATGATGCGAACCTACTAAGTTGTACATCTTTGTAGTTTGCTCAAACTAGGAAACTTTGTTCTTTCTGCACTGAAGACTCTTCGTGAGAAAGCAACTCATTCCGAGAACAGAACTAGCTTATTTCACACAGTACCGTGTTCAGAAATGACGTTGTTTGTTTTCTAAACAAACTACGTGAGAAATGAGGCGAATCTACTAAGTTGCACATCTTGTGAGATTACACAAACTAGGAAAGTTTGAACTTGTAGAACTCAACACTCTTCGTAGGAAAGCAACTCATTCCGAGAACAGAACTAGCTTATTTCACACAGTACAGTGTTCTGCAATGAAGGTGTTTCTTTTCTAAACAAACTACGTTAGAAATGAGTTGAATCTACTAAGTTGTAAATCTTGTGAGATTACACAAACTAGGAAAGTTTTAACTTGTAGAACTCAACACTCTTCTTAGGAAAGCAACTCATTCAGAGAATAGATCTAGATTATTTCACACAGTACAGTGTTCAGCAATGAAGGTGTTTTGTTTTCTAAACAAACTACGTTAGAAATGAAGCTCATTAACTAAATTGTACATCTTGTAAGATTACACAAACTAGGAAATTTTCAACTTGTAGAACTCAACACTATTCGTAGGAAAGCAACTATTTCCGAGAAGAGAACTAGCTTATTGCACAGTACAGTGTTGAGAAATGAAGGTGTTTGTTTTCTAAACGAACTACGTTAGAAATGACTGGAATCTACTAAGTTGTATATCTTGTTAGATTACACAAACTAGGAAAGTTTGAACTTGGAAAACTCAACACTCTTCGTAGAAAAGCAACTCTTTCTAAGAACAGAACTAGATTATTTCACATATTAAGGTGTTCAGCAATGAAGTGGTTTGTTTTCTACACAAGCTTCGTTAGAAATGAAGCTAATTTACTAAATTGTACATCTTGTTAGATTACACAAACTACGAATGTTTAAACTTGTAGAACTCAACACTGTTAGTAGGAAAGCAACTCATTCCGAGAACAGAACTACCTTATTTCACAGAGTACAGTGTTCAGCAATGAAGGTGTTTGTTTTCTAAAGAAACTACGTTAGACATGAAGCTAATTTACTAGATTGTACATCTTGTTAGATTACAGAAACTAGGAAAGTTTAATCTTGCTGCACTGAGGAATGTTCGTAAGAAAGCAACTCATCCCAAGAACAGAACTAGATTATTTCACATAGTACAGTGTTCGGCAATGAAGTTATTTGTTTTCTAAACAAACTACTTTTGAAATGAGGTGAATCTACTAAGTTGTACATTTTGTTAGATTACACAATCTATTACAGTTTGTTCTTGCTGCACTGAAGACTTTTCGTGACAAAGCAACTCATTCTGAGAACAGATCTAGCTTATTTCACACAGTACAGAGTTCGGCAATGGAGGTGTTTGTTTTCTAAGAAAAATACGTTAGAAATGAGATGAATATAAAAAGTTGTATATCTTGTGAGATTACATAAACTAGGAAAGTTTGAACTTGTAGAACTCAACACTCTTCATAGGAAAGCAACTCTTTCTGAGAACAGAACTCGCTTATATCACACAGTACTATGTTCAGGAATGAAGGAGTTTGTTTTCTAAACAAACTACGTTAGAAATGATTTGAATCTACTAAGTTGTACATCTTGTTAGATTACACAAAGTATGAAAGTTTGGTCTTTCTGCACTGAAGACTCTTCGTGAGAAAGCAACTCATTCTGAAAACAGAACTAGCTTATTTCACACAGTACAGTGTTCGGCAATGAAGTTGTTTGTTTTCTAAAGAAATTAGGTTAGAAATGAAGGTAATTTTCTAAATTGTACATCTTCTTAGATTACACATACTAGAAAAGTTTGAACTTGTAGAACTCAACACTCTTCGTAGGAAAGCAACTCATTCCGAGAACAGAAGTAGCTTATTTCACACAGTACAGTGTTCAGCAATGAAGGTGTTTGTTTTCTAAACAAACTACGTTAGAAATGAAGTTAATTTAGTAAATTGTACATGTTAGATTACACAAACCTGGAAAGTTTGAACTTCTAGAACTCAACACTCTCCGTGGGAAAGCAACTTATTCCGAGAACAGAAATAGCTTATTTCACACCGTACATTGTTCGTTAATGAAGGTGTCTGTTTTCTAAACAAACTACGTTAGAAATGAAACTAATTTACTAAATTGTACATCTTATTAGATTACACAAACTAGGAAAGTTTAATCTTGCTGCACTGAAGAAAGTTCGTAAGAAAGAAACTAATTCTGAGAATGGAACTAGCTTATTTCACACAGTACAGTGTTCGACAATGAAGGTGTTTGTTTTTAAACAAACCATGTTTGAAATGAATTGAATCTACTAAGTTGTACACCTTGTTAGATTACATAAACTAGGAAAGTTTGATCTTGCTGCACTGAAGGCTCTTCGTGAGAAAGCAACTCACCCGAGAACAGAACTAGCTTATTTCACACAGTACAGTGTTGGGTCATGAAGGTATTTGTTTTCTAAACCAACTACATTAGAAATGAGTTAAATCTACTAACTTGTACATCTTGTTAGATTTCACAAACTACGAAAGTTTGATCTTGCTGCACTGAAGAAAGTTCGTAAGAAAGAAACTAATTCTGAGAATGGAACTAGCTTATTTCACACAGTACAGTGTTCGACAATGAAGGTGTTTGTTTTTAAACAAACCATGTTTGAAATGAATTGAATCTACTAAGTTGTACAACATAAACTAGGAAAGTTTGATCTTGTTGCACTATATGTTTGAAATGAATTGAATCTACTAAGTTGTCTTAGATTACATAAACTAGGAAAGTTTGATCTTGCTGCACTGAAGGCTCTTCGTGAGAAAGCAACTCACCCGAGAACAGAACTAGCTTATTTCACACAGTACAGTGTTGGGTAATGAAGGTATTTGTTTTCTAAACCAACTACATTAGAAATGAGTTAAATCTACTAACTTGTACATCTTGTTAGATTTCACAAACTACGAAAGTTTGATCTTGCTGCACTGAAGACTCTTCGGGAGAAAGAAACTCATTCCAAGAACAGAACTAGATTATCTCACATAGTACAGTGTTGGGCAATGAAGGTGTTTGTTTTCTAAACAAACTACGTTTGAAATGACTTGAATCTACTAAGTTTTACATCTTGTTCGATTCACAAAGTAGGAAAGTTTGAACTTGTAGAACTCAACACTCTTCTTAGGAAAGCAACTCATTCGGAGAATAGAACTCGATTATTTCACACATTACAGTGTTCAGCAGTGAAGGTGTTGGTTTTCTAAACAAACTACGTTAGAAATGAGGAGAATATACTAAGTTGTACATCTTGTTAGATTACACAAATGAGGAAAGTTTGAACTTGTAGAAGTAAACACTCTTCGTAAGAAAGCAACTCATTCCTAGAACAGAACTGGCTTATTTCACACCGTACAGTGTTCGGAAATGAAGGTGTTTGTTTTCTAAACAAACTACGTTATAAATGAAGCTAATTCATTAAATTGGACATCTTGTTTGATCACAGAAACCTGGAAAGTATCATCTTGCTGCACTCAACCGTCTTCGTGGGAAAGCAAATCATTCCGAGAACAGAACTAGCTTATTTCACACAGTACAGTTTTCGGCAATGAAGATCTTTGTTTTCTAATCAAACTGCTTTAGAAATGAAACAAATCTACTAAGTTGTGCATCTTGTTAGATTACACACACCAGGAAAGTTTGATGTTGCTGCACTCAACAGTCTTCGTAGGAAAGAAACTCATTCCGAGAACAGAACTAGCTTATTACACAGTGTGCAGTGTTCGGCAATGAAGATCTTTGTTTTCTAATTAATCTACTTTAGAAATGAAACAAATCTACTAAGTTGTACATCTTGTTAGGTTACTCACACCAGGAAAGTTTGATGTTGCTGCACTCAACAGTTTGTAGGAAAGAAACTCATTCCGAGAACAGAACTAGCTTATTACACACTGTACAGTGTTCGGCAATGAAGATCTTTGTTTTCTAAGCAAAGTAATTTAGAAATTAAATGAATCTACTAAGTTGTACATCTTGTTACATTACACAAACCAAAAAGTATCAACTCAACTGTCTTCGTGGGAAAGCAACTCACTCCGAGAACAGGACTAGCTTATTTCACAAAGTACAGTGTTCGGCAATGAATATCTTTGTTTTCTGAGCAAACTAATTTAGAAATGAAACGAATCTACTATGTTGTACATCTTTTTACATTAAACAATCCAAGAAAGTATCACCTTCCTGCGCTCAACCTTCTTCATGGGAAAGCAACTCATTCCAAGAACGGAACTATCTTATTTCACACAGTACAGTGTTTGGCAACGAAGACCTTTGTTTTCTAAGATAAATACTTTAGAAATGAAACGAATCTACTAGTTGACCATCTTTTGAGATTACACAAACCAGGAAAGTTTGATCTTGCTACACTCAATCATCTTCGTGAGAAAGCAAGTCATTCCGAGAACAGAACTAGCTTATTTCACAAAGTACAGTGTTCGGAAAAGAAGTTCTTTGTTTTCTTAGCAAACTACTTAAGAAATGAAATAAATCTACTAAGTTGTATATCTTGGTAGATTATACAAACCAGGAAAGTATCTACTTCCTGCAGGCATTCTTCCTTGAGGGAAAGCAAGTCATTCCAAAACAAAACTATCTTATTTCACACAAGACAGTGTTCGACAATGAAGACCTTTGTTTTCTAAGCAAACTACTTTAGAATTTAAACGAATCCACTAAGTTGTACATCCTGTTAGATTACACATACATGGAAAGTACCAACTTGCTACACTCAACCGTCTACCTATTAAAGCAACTCATTCTGAGAACAGAACTAGCTTTTGTCACACATAACAGTTTTTGGCAATGAAGACCTTTCTTATTTTCAGCAAACTGCTTTGGAATTGAAACGAATCTACTAAGTTGTACACCTTCTTAGATTACACAAAGCAGGAAAGTATCAACTTGCTGCACTCAACCGTCTTCGTGGAAAAGCAACTCATTCCCAGAATAGAACTAGTTTATTTCAGTAAGTACAGTATTTGGCAATGAAGATCTTTGTCTTCTAAGCAAACGACTTTCGAACTGAGACGAATCTACTAAGCAGTATATCCTGTTAAATTACACAATGCAGGAAAGTATCAACTTCCTGCAGTCAACCATCTTTGTGGGAAAGTAACTCATTCTGAGAACAGAACGACCTTATTTAACACAGTACAGTGTTCAGCAATGAAGACCTTTGTTTTGTAAGCAAAGTAGTTTGGAAATGAAACCAATCTACTAAGTTGTACATCTTGTTAGATTACCCAATCCAGGAAAGTTTCAAATTGAAGACGGTTGCGTCTTCCTAAGAAAGCAACTCATTCTGAGAACCGAACCAGCTTATTTCACACAATACAGTACTCGGAAATGAAGATCTTTGTTTTCTAAGCAAACTACATTAGAAATTAAAAGAATCTACTGAGTTGTATAGCATTTTAGATTACACAAACCAGGAAAGTATCAACTTCCCGCACTCAACCATCTTCATGGGAAAGCAACTCATTCCGAGGACAGAACTAGCTTATTTCACACAGTACAGTGTTTAGCAATGAAGACCTTTGTTATCGAAGCAAACTACTTTAGAAATGAAATGAATCTTCTAAGTTGTACATCCTGTTAGATTACACAATCCAGTAAAGTATCAACTTGCTGCACTCAACCGTCTTCGTGGGAAAGCAACTCATTCTGAGAACCGAACCAGCTTATTTCACATGGTACCGTGTTTGGAAATGAATATCTTTGTGTTATAAGGTAACTACGTTACAAATGAAAAGAATCCACTAAGGTGGACATCTTGTTAGTTTACAAAAACCAAGAAATTATCACCTTCCCGCACTCAACCATCTTCATGGGAAAGCAACTCATTCCGAGAACAGAACTAGCTTATTTCACACAGTACAGTGCTCGGCAATGAAGACCTTTGTTTTCCAAGGAAACTCCTTGAGAAAAGAAACCAACCAACTAAGATGTACATCTTGATAGATTACACAAACCAGTAAAGTATCAACTTGCAGCACTCAACCGTCTTCGTAGAAACGCAACTTATTCCGAGAAGGGAATTAGCTTATTTCACACAGTATAGTTTTCGGCAATGAAGATCTTTGTTTTCTAAGCAAACTACTTTAGAAATGAAACGAATCTACTAAGTTGTACATCTTGTCATATTACACAAACCCAGAAAGTTTGATCTTGCTGCACTCAACCGTCTTCGTAGGAAAGCATCTCATTACGAAAACAGAATTAGCTTATTTCACACTCTACAGTGTTTGGCAAAGAAGATATTTGTTTTTAAGCAAACTACTTTAGTAATGAAACGAATCTACTAAGTTGTACATCTTGTTAGATTACACAAACCAGGAAAGTATCAACTTGCTGCACTCAACCGTCTTCGTGGCAAAGCAACTCATTCCAAGAACAGAACTACCTTATTACACAAAGTACAGAGTTCGGCAATGAAGGTCTTTGTTTTCTAAGCAAACTGCTTTAGAAATGAAAAGAATCTACTAAGTTGTATACCTTTTCACATTACAAAAACCAGGAAAGTATCACCTTCCCGCACTCAACCATCTTCATGGGAAAGCAACTCATTCCGAGAACAGAACTAGCTTATTTCACACAGTACAGTGTTCACAATGAAGACCTTTGTTTTCTAAGCAAACTACTTTAGAAATGAAACCAATCTACTAAGATGTACATCTTGATAGATTAAACAAACCAGTAAGTATCAACTTGCTGCAATCAATTGTCTTCGTAGTAGAGCAACTCATTCCGAGAACAGAACTAGTTTATTTCACACAGTACACTGTTCAGCAATGAAGACGTTTGTTTTCTCAGCAAACTACTTTAGAAATTAAACGAATCTACTAAGATGTTCATCTTGTCAGATTACACAAACCAGTGAAGTATCAACTTGCTGCACTGATCCGTCTTAGTGGGAAAGCAACTCATTCCAAGAACAGAAGAAGTTTATTTCACAAAGTACAGTGTTCGGCAATGAAGATCTTTGTTTTCCCAACAAACAAATTTAGAAAAGAAACGAATCCTCTACAATGTACATCTTTTTAGATTACACAATCCAGGAAAGTATCAACTTACTGCACAAAACCTTCTTCGTTGGAAAACAACTCATTCCAAGAACAGAACTAGCTGATTTCACACAGTACAGTGTTTGACAATGAAGACCTTTGCTTTCTAAGGAAACTACATTAGAAATGAAACGAACCTACTAATTTGTACATCTTGACAGATTACACAAAGCAATAAAGTTTGAACTTGTGGGAGTCAACTGTCTTCGTAGGAAAGCATCTCATTCCGCAAACAGAACTAGCTTATTTAACACAGTACCGTGTTCGGCAATGAAGACCTTTGTTTTCTAAGCAAACTAATATAGAAATGAAAAGAATCTACTAAGTTGTATATCTTCTTAGATTGCACAAACCAGGGAAGTTTGATCTTGCTGCACTTAACCGTCTTCATAGGAAAGCATGTCATTCCTAAAACAGAACTAGCTTATTTCACACTGTACAGTTTTTGGCAATGAATATCTTTGTTTTTTAAGCAAACTACTTTAGAGATGAAACGAATCTACTAAGTGGCACATCTTGTTAGATTAAAAAAACCTGGGAAGTTTGATTTTGCTGGACTCAACCATCTTCCTAGGAAAGCAACTGATTCCGAAAAGAGAACTAGCTTATTCCACACTGTACAGTGTTAGGAAATGATGATCATTGTTTTCCAAGCAAACTACTTTAGAAATGAAACGAGTGTACTAAGTTGTGCATATGTTTACATTACACAACCCAGGAAAGTATCAACTTCCTGCACTCAACCTTCTTTGTGGTATAGCAACTCATTCCGAGAACAGAACTAGCTTATTTCACACAGTACAGTTTTAGGCAATGAAGATCTTTGTTTTCTAAGTAAACTACTTAAGAAGTGAAAGGAATCTACTAAGTTGTACATGTTGTTAGATTACACAATCCAGGAAAGTATCAACATCCTGCACTCAACCTTCTTCATGGGAAAGCTACTCATTCCAAGATTATAACTAGCTTTTTTCACACAGTACCGTGTACGGCAATGAAGACCATTGTTTTCTAAGCAAACTACTTTAGAAATGAAACGAATCTACTAAGATGTACATCTTGATAGATTACACAATCCAGGAAAGTATCAACTTCCTGCACTCAACCGTCTTCGTGTGAAAGCAACTCATTCTGAGAACAGAACTAGCTTATTTCACACAGTACAGTGTTTGGCTATTAAGAAGTTTGTTTTCTCAGAAAACGACTTTAGAAATGAAATGAATCTACTAAGTTGTAAATCTTCTTATATTACTCAAACCAGGGAAGTTTGATCTTGCTGCACTCAATAGTCTTTGTAGCAAATCAACTCATTCCGAGAACAGAACTAGCTTATTTCACACAGTACAGTATTCGGCAATAAGATGTTTCTTTTCTCAGCAAACTACTTTAGAAATGAAACGAGTGTACTAAGTTGTACATATATTTACATTAGACAATCCAGGAAAGTATCAACTTCCTGTACTCAACCTTCTTTGTTGAATAGCAACTCATTCAAATAACAGAAGTAGCTTATTTCACACAGTAGTGTTCGGCAATGAAGAACTTTGTTTTCTAAGCAAACTACTTTAGGAATGAAACGAATCTACGAAGTTGTATATCTTGATAGATTACACAATCCAGGAAAGTATCAACTTCCTGGACTCAACCATCTTCGTGGTAAAGCAACTCATATCGAGAACAGAACTAGCTTATTTCACACAGTACAGTGTTCGGAAATGAAGATCATCATTTTCTAAGCAAACTACTTTAGAATTGAAATGAATCTAATAAGTTGTACATCTTGTTAGATTACACAAAGCAGGCAGGTATCAACTTCCTGCACTCAACCATCTTCATGGGAAAGCAACTAATTCCGAGAACAGAAGTAGCTTATTTCACACAGTACAGTGTTGAGCAATGAAGACCTTTGTTTTCAAAGCAAACTAGTTTAGAAATTGAACGAATCTACTAAGGTATATATCTTGTTAGATTACACAAACCAGGAGAGGATCAACTTGCTGCACTCAACCGTCTTCGGGGGAAAGCAACTCATTCCGAGAACAGAAATAGCTTAATTCACACAGTACAGTTTTCGGCAATGACGATCTTTGTTTTCTTAGCAAACTACTTTAGAAATGAAACGAATCTACTAAGTTGTATATGTTGTTAGATTACACAATCCAGGAAAGTATCACCTTCTGGCACAAAACCTTCTTCGTGGGAAAACAACTCATTCCAAGAACAGAACTAGCTTATTTCTCACAGTACAGTGTTCGGCAATGAAGACCTTTGTTTTCTAAGCAAACTACTTTAGAAATTAAATGAATCTACTAAGATATATATCTTGTTATATTACACAAACCAGGAAAGTATCAACTTGCTGCACTCAACCGTCTTCAGGGGAAAGCAACTCATTCCGAGAACAGAAATAGCTTATGTCACAAAGTACAGTTTTCGGTAATGAAGATCTTTGTGTTCTAAGCACAAACCAGAAAAGTTTCAACTTGCTGCTCTCAACCATCTTCGTGCTAAAATAACTCATTCCAAGAACAGAACTAGCTTATTTCTCACAGTACAGTGTTCGGCAATGAAGACCTTCGTTTTCTAAGCAAACTACTTTAGAAATTAAATGAATCTACTAAGATATATATCTTGTTAGATTACACAAACCAGGAAAGTATCAACTTGCTGCACTCAACTGTCTTCGTGGGAAAGCAACTCATTCCGAGAACAGAAACAGCTTATGTCACAAAGTACAGTTTTCGGCAATGAAGATCTTTGTGTTCTAAGCAAACTACCTTAGAAATAAAACGAATCTACTAAGCTGTACATCTTGTTTGATTACACAAACCAGGAACGTTTGATCTTGCTGCACTCAACAGTCTTCGTAGGAAAGCATGTCATTCTGAGAACAGAACTAGCTTATTACACAGTACAGTGTTTGGCAATGAAGACCTTTGTTTTCTAAGCAAACTACTTTATAAATGAAACGAATCTACAAAGTTGCACATCTTGTTAGATTACACACACCAGAAAAGTTTCAACTTGCTGCACTCAACTTGCAGAACTAGATTATTTCACAAAGTACAGTGTACGGCAATGACGATCTTTGTTTTCTTAGCAAACTACTTTAGAAATGAAACGAATCTACTAAGTTGTATATGTTGTTAGATTACAAAATCCAGGAAAGTATCAACTTCTGGCACAAAACCTTCTTCGTGGGAAAACAACTCATTCCAAGAACAGAACTAGCTTATTTCTCACAGTACAGTGTTCGGCAATGAAGACCTTTGTTTTCTAAGCAAACTACTTTAGAAATTAAATGAATCTACTAAGATATACATCTTGTTAGAATACACAAACCAGGAAAGTATCAACTTGCTGCACTCAACCGTCTTCGGGGGAAAGCAACTCATTCCGAGAACAGAAATAGCTTATGTCACAAAGTACAGTTTTCGGCAATGAATACCTTTGTTTTTTTATGCAAACGACATTAGAAGTGAGACGAGTCTGCTAAGTTCTACATCTTGTTACATTACACAAACAAGGACAGTTTGATCTTGCTGCACTCAACCGTCTTCGTACTAAAGCATCTCATTCCGAGAACAGAAGTAGCTTATTTCCACTATACAGTGTTCAGAAATGAAGATCATTGTTTTCTAAGGAAACTACTTTAGAAATGAAACGAATCTACAAAGTTGTACATCTTGTTAGATTACACACACCAGAAAAGTTTCAACTTGCTGCACTCAACTTGCAGAACTAGATTATTTCACAAAGTACAGTGTACGGCAATGACGATCTTTGTTTTCTTAGCAAACTACTTTAGAAATGAAACGAATCTACTAAGTTGTATATGTTGTTAGATTACACAATCCAGGAAAGTATCAACTTCTGGCACAAAACCTTCTTCGTGGGAAAACAACTCATTCCAAGAACAGAACTAGCTTATTTCTCACAGTACAGTGTTCGTCAATGAAGTCCTTTATTTTCTAAGCAAACTACTTTAGAAATTAAATGAATCTACTAAGGTATACATCTTGTTAGATTACACAAACCAGGAAAGTATCAACTTGCTGCACTCAACCGTCTTCAGGGGAAAGCAACTCATTCTGAGAACAGAAATAGCTTATGTCACAAAGTACAGTTTTCGGCAATGACGATCTTTGTTTTCTTAGCAAACTACTTTAGAAATGAAAGGAATCTACCATGTTGTACTTTTTGTTAGATTACACAAACCACGAAAGTATCAACTTGCTGCACTGAACCGTCTTCATGGGAAAGCAACTGATTCCGAGAACAGAACTAGCTTATTACACAGTAGAGTGTTTGTCAATGAAGACATCTGTTTTCTAAGTAAATTACTTTATAAATGAAAAGAATCTACTAAGTTGCACATCTTGTTAGATTACAAGCACCAGAAAAGAATCAACTTGCTGCACTCAACGGTCTTCGTGGGAAAGCAACTCATTCCGAGAGGAGAACTAGCTTATTTCACAAAGTACAGTGTACGGCAATGAAGATCTTTGTTTTCTAAGCAAACTACTTTATAAATGAAACGAATCTACTAAGTTGTACATCTTCTCAGATTATACAAACCAGGAAAGTTTGATATTGCTGCACTCAACCGTCTTAGTAATAAAGCAACTCATTCCCAGAACAGAACTAGCTTATTTCACACAGTACAGTTTTCGGCAATGAATATCTTTGTTTTTTATGCAAACGACATTAGAAGTGAGACGAATCTGCTAAGTTCTACATCTTGTTACATTACACAAACAAGGACAGTTTGATCTTGCTGCACTCAACCGTCTTCTTACTAAAGCATCTCATTCCGAGAACAGAAGTAGCTTATTTCCACTATACAGTGTTCAGAAATGAAGATCATTGTTTTCTAAGCAAACTACTTTAGAAATGAAATCCATCTACTAAGTTGTACATCATGTTAGATTCCACAAACCAGGAAAGTATCAACTTCCCCCACTCAACCATCTTCGTGGGAAAGCAACCCATTCCAAGAACAGAACTACCTTATTTCGCACAGTACAGTTTTCAGAAATGAAGATCTTTGTTTTCTAAGGAAACTACGTTAGAAATGAAACGAATCTACTAAGTTGTACATCTTGTAAGATTACACAATCCCGGAAAGTATCAACTTTCTGCACTCAACTTTCTTCGTTGGAAAGCAACTATTTCCAAGAACAGAACAAGCTTATTTCACCCAGTACAGTGTTTGGCAATGAAGACCTTTGTTTTCTAAGCAAACTACTTCAGAAATGAAATGAATCTACTAAGTTGTACATCTTGTTAGATTACACAAACCAGGAAAGTATCAACTTGCTGCACTCAACAGTCTACGTAATAAAGCAACTCATTCCGAGAACGGAATTAGTTTATTTCACACTGTACAGTGTTCGGCAATGAAGATCTTAGTTTTCTCAACCAACTTATTTAGAAATGAAACGAATCTACTACGTTGTACATCTTTTTAGATTACACAATCCAGGAAAATATCAACTTCCTGCATTCAAACTTCTTTGTAGGAAAGCAACTCATTCCAAGAACAGAAGTAGCTTATATCACACAGTACAGTGTTCATTAATGAAGACCTTTATTTTCTAAGCAAACGCCTTTAGAAATTAAATCAATCTACTAAATTGTATATATTGTTAGATTACACAAACCAGGAAAGTTTGATATTACTGAACTCAACCGTCTTTGTAGGAAGGCATCTCATTCTGCAAACAGAAGTAGCTTATTTCACACAGTACTTTGTTGGCAATGAAGATCTTTGTTTTATAAGCAAACTACTTTAGAAATGAAACGAATCTCCTAAGTTGTACATCTTGTTAGATTTCACAAACCAGAAAAGTATCAACTTGTTGCACTGAACCATCTTTGTGGGAAAGCAACTCATTCCAGAAACAGAAGTACCTTATTTCACAGAGTACAATGTTCGGCAATTAAGATCTTTGTTTTCTCAGCAAACTATTTCATAAATGAAACTAATCTACTACGTTGTACATCTTTTTAGATTACACAATCTAGGAAAGTATCAACTTCCAGCACTCAAACATCTTAGTGGGAGGGCAACTCATTCTGAGAACAGAAATAGGTTATTTCACACACTACAGTGTTCAGAAATGAAGACCTTTGTTTTCTAATCAAAGCACTTTAGAAACCAAACGAATCTACTAAGTTGTACATCTTGTTAGATTACACAAACCTGGAAAGTTTGATCTTGCTGCACTCAACCGTCTTCGTAGAAAAGCATGTCATTCAGAGAACAGAACTAGCTTATTTCACACTGTATAGTGTTCGGCAATGAAGATTTTGTTTTTGAAGCAAACTATTTTAAAAATGAAATGAATCTACAAAGTTGTACATCTTGTCAGATTACACAATCCAGGAAAATATCAAATTCCTGCACTCAACCATCTTCGTGGGAAAGCAACTCATTCCAAGACCAGAACTAGCTTATTTCACACAGTACAGTGTTCGCCAATGAAGACCTTTGTTTTGTAGGCAAATTAGTTTATAAATGAAACGAATCTACTAAGTTGTACATCTTGTCAAATTACACAAACCATGAAAGTTTGATCTTACTGCACTCAACTTCTGTGAGGGAAAACAACTCCTTCCAAGAACAGAACTAGCTTATTTCACACAGTACAGTGTTCGGTGATGAAGACCTTTGTTTTCTTAGAAAACTACTTTAGAAATGAAACGAATCTGTTAAGTTGTACATGTTGTTAGATTACACAAAGCAGGATGGTATCAACTTGCTGCACTCAACTGTCTTCGTAGTAAAGGAATTCATTCCGAGAACAGAACTAGCTTATTTCACACTGTACAGTGTTCGGCAATGAAGATCATTGTTTTCTAAGCAAACTACATTAGAAATGAAAAGAATCTACTAAGTTGTGCATCTTGTTAGATTACACAAACCAGGAAACTATCAACTTCCCACAGTGAACCATCTTCATGGGAAAGCAACTCATTCCAAGAACAGAAATAACTTATTTTACACAGTACAGTTTTCGGCTATGAAGATCTTTGTTTTCTAAGCAAACATCTTTAGATATGAAACGAATCTACTAAGTTGTATATCTTGTTAGATTACACAAACCAGGAAAGTATCAACTTTCTGCACTCAAAAATCTTTGTAGTAAAGCAACTCATTACAAGAACAGAAGTAGCTTATTTCACACAGTACAGTATTCGGCAATGAAGATCTTTGTTTTCTAAGCAAACTACTTTAGAAATGAAGTGAACCTACTAAGTTATACATCTTAATTGATTACACAAAACAGGAAATTTTGATCTTGCTGCACTCAAACGTCTTCGTAGGAAAGCATCTCATTCCGAGAACAGAACTAGCTTATTTCACATTGTACAGTGTTCAGCAATGAAGATCTTTGTTTTCTAAGCAAACAACTTTGGAAATGAAACGAATCTACTAAGTTGTACATCTTTTTAGATTTCACAAACCAGGAAAGAATCAACTTGCTGCACTCAACAGTCTTCTAGTGAAAGCAACTCATTTCGAGAACAGAATTAGCTTATTTTACAAAGTACAGTGTTTGGCAATGAAGAACTTTGTTTTCTAAGCAAACTACTTTACAAATGAAATGAATATCCTCAGTGGTACATCTTGTTAGGTTACACAAACCAGGAAAGTTTGATCTTGTTGCACTCAACGGTCTTCGTAGGTAAGCATCTCATTCCGCAAACAGAATTAGCTTATTTCACAGAGTACACTGTTCGTCAATGAAGATCTTTGTTTTCTAAGCAAACTACTTTAGAAATGAAACGAATCTACTAAGTTGTACATCTTGTTTGATTAAACAAACCAGGAAAGTATCAACTTGCTGGACTCAACTGTCTTCATGGGAAAGCAACTCATTCCGAGAACAGAACTAGCTTATTTCAAAGTACAGTGATCAGCAATGAAGACCTTTGTTTACTATGGAAACTACATTAGAAATGAAATGAATCTACTAAGTTGTACATCTTTGTAGATTACACAAACCAGTAAAGTATCAACTAGGTGGACTCAACCGTCTTCACAGTAAAGCAACTCATTCCAAGAACAGATGTAGCTTACTTCACAGGGTACAGTGTTCGGCAATGAAGATCTTTGTTTTCTATGCAAACTACTTTAGAAATGAAATGATTCTATTGAGTTGTACATCTTGTGAGATTAAACAAACCAGGAACGTATCAACTTGTGGCACTTAACCGTCTTCGTGGAAAAGCAACTCATTCCCAGAACAGAACTAGCTTATATCACACAGTATAATGTTTGGTAATAAAGACCTTTGTTTTCTAATTAAACTACTTTAGAAATGAAACGAATCTACTAAGTTGTCCATCTTTTTAGAAAACACAAAACAGGAAAGTATCAACTTGCTGCACTCAACCGTCTTCATGGGAAAGCAACTCATTCCGAGAACAAAACTAGCTTATTTCACACAGTACAGTGTTCGGCAATGAAGACCTTTGTTTTCTAAGCAAACTACTTTCCATATGAAAGGAATCTACTAAGTTGTACATCTTGTTGGATTACACAAACCAGGAAAGTTTGATCTTGCTGCACTCAACCATCTTCATAGGAAAGCACCCATTCCCCGAACAGAAATAGCTTATTTCACACAGTAGTGTTCGACAATGAAGACCTTTGTTTTCTAAGCCAACTACTTTAGGAATGAAACTAATCAACTAAGATGTATATCCTGTTAGATTACACAACCAGGAAAGTATCAGCTTGCTGCACTCAACCATCTTCGTAGTAAAGCAGCTCATTCCAAGATCAGAACTAGCTTATTTCACGCAGTACAGTTTTTGGCAATGAAGATCTTTGTTTTCTAAGCAAACAACTTTAGAAATGAAACGAATCTAATGAGTTGTACATTTTGTTATATTACACAAACTAGGAAAGTATCAACTTGCTGCAATCAACCGTCTTCGTGGGAAAGCAACTAATTCCGAGAACAGAACTAGCTTATTTCACACAGTACAGTGTTCAGCAATGAAGATCTTTGCTTTCTTATCAAACTACTTTAGAAATGAAGTGAATCTACTAAGTTGTACCTCTTGTTTGCTTACACAAACTGGGAAAGTATCAACTTGCTGCACTCAACCATGTTCGTGAAAAAGCAACTCATTCAGAGAACACAACTAGCTTTTTTCACACAGTACAGTGTTCAGCAATGAAGATCTTTGTTTTCTAAGAAAGTAGTTTAAAAATAATGGGAATCTACTAAGTTGTACATCTTGCTGGATTACACAAACCAGGAAAGTTTGATATGCTGCACTCAACCGTCTTCGTAGGAAAGCATCTCATTCCGAGAACAGAACTAGCTTTTTTCACACAGTACAGTGTTCAGCAATGAAGATATTTCTTTTCTTAGAAAACTAATTTAGAAATGAAACGAATGTACTACGTTGTACATCCTGTTAGATTACACAAACCAGGAAAGTATCAACTTGCTGCACTCAACCACCTTTGTGGGAAAGCAACACATTCCGAGAACAGAACTAGCTTATTTCACACAGTACAGTGTTCGGCAATGAAGAACTTTGTTTTCTAACAAAACTACTTTAGAAATGCAACGAATCAACTAAGTTGTACACCTTCTTAGAGTACACAAACCACGAAAGTGTCCACTTGCTACACTCAACTGTCTTTGTGGGAACACAAATCATTCCGAGAACAGAACTAGCTTATTTCACACAGTACAGTTTTAGGCAATGAAGATCTTTGTTTTCTAATCAAACTACTTTAGAAATGAAAAGAATCTACTAAGTTATATATTTGGTTAGATTACACAAACCAGGAAAGTTTGATCTCGCTGCACTCAACACTGTTCGTAGGAATGCAACGAATTCTGAGAACAGAACTAGCTTATTTCACATGGTGCAGTGTTCGGTAATGAAGATTTTTTTAAAGCAAACTAATTTAGAAATGAAATGAATCTACTAAGTTGTACATCTTGTTAGATTACACAAACCAGAAAAGTATCAACTTGCTGCACTGAACCATCTTCGTGGGAAAGCAACTCACTCTGAGAACAGAACTAGCTTATTTCACAATGTACAGTGTTCGGCAATGATGATCTTTGTTTTCTCAGCAACCTACTTTAGAAATGAAACGAAGCCAATAAGTTGTACATCTTTTTACATTGCACAATCCAGGAAAGTATCACCTTCCTGCACTCCACCTTCTTCTTGGGAAAGCAACTCATTCCAAGAACAGAACTAGCTTATTTCACACAGTACAGTGTTCGGCAGAGACGAGCTTTGTTTTCTCAGCCAAATACTTTAGATATGAAAGGAATCTACTAGTTGTACAACTTGTTAGATTACACAAACCAGGAAAGTTTGATCTTGCTAGACTCAACCGACTTCGTAGGAACTCATCTCATTCCGCGAAGAGAACTAGCTTATTTCACACAGTATAGTGTTCGGCAATGAAGACCTTTGTTTTCTAAGCAAAATACTCTACACATGAAACGAATCTCGTAAGTTGTACATCTTGATAGATTACACAAACCAGGAAAGTATCAGCTTCCTGTACTCAACCGTCTTCATGGGAAAGCAACTCATTCCGAGAAGAGAACTAGCTTATGTCATACAGTACAGTTTTCGGCAATGAAGATCTGTGTTTTCTAAGCAAACTAGTTTAGAAATGAAACGAATCTACTAAGTTGTACATCGTGTCAGATTACACAAACCAGGAAAGATTGATCTTGCTGCACTCAACAGTCTTCATAGGAAAGCAACTCATTCCGAGAACAGAACTAGCTTATTTCACACTGTGCAATGTCTGGGAATGAAGATCTCTGGTTTCTAAGCCAACTGCATTAGAAATGAAATGAATCTACTAAGTTGTACACCTTGTTATATTACACAAACCAGAAAAGTATCAACTTGCTGCACTGAAACGTCTTCGTGGGAAGCAACTCAATCCGAGAACAAAAGTAGCATATTTCACAAAGTACAGTGTTTGGCAATGAAGATCTTTGTTTTCTCAGCAAACTACTGTAGAAATGAAAGGAATCTACTAAGTTGTACATCTTTTAACATTACACAGTCCAGGAAAGTATCAACTTCCTGCACTCAACCTTATTCGTGGGAAAGCAACTCATTCCAAGAATGGAACTAGCTTTTTTCACACAGTACAGTGTTCGGGATTGAAGACCTTTGTTTTCTAAGCAAAATACTTTAGAAATGAAATGAATCTACTAAAATGTACATCTTGATAGGTTACACAAATCAGTAAAGTATCAACTTGCTGCACTCAACAATCTTCATGGAAAAGCAACTCATTCCGAGAATAGAACCAGCTTATTTCACTTAGTATAGTTTTTGGCAATGAAAATCTTTGTTTTCTAAGCAAACTACTTTAGAAATGAAACGAACCTACTAAGTTGTACATCTTCTCAGATTACACAAACCAGGAAAGTTTGATCTTGCTGCACTCAACCGTCTTCGTATGAAAGCATGTTATTCTGAGATCAGAACTACCTTATTTCACACTGTACAGTGTTCGGCAATGAAGATCTTTGTTTTCTAAGCAAATTACTTTAGTAAGGAAACGAATCTACTAAGTCATACATCTTGTTAATTTACACAATCCAGGAAAGTATCAACTTCCTGCACTCAACCTTCTTAATGGGAAAGAAACTATTTCCAAGAACAGAACTAGCTTATTTCACACAGTACAGTTTTGGGCAATGAAGACCTTTGTTTTCTAAGCAAACCACTTTAGAAATGAAAGGAATCTGCTAAGTTGTACATCTTGTTAGATTACACAAACCAGTAAAGTATCAACTTGCTGCACTCAACCGTCTTCGTGGGAAACCAACTCATTCCGAGAACAGAACTAGCTTATTTCACACAGTATAATTTTCGGCAATGAAGATCTTTGTTTTCTAAGCAAACTACTTAAGAAATGAAACGAATCTACTGAGTTGTATATCTTGTCAGATTACACAAACTAGGAAAGTTTGATCTTGCTGCACTCAACCGTCTTCTTAGGAAAGGAACTCATTCCTGGAATGGAACTAGCTTATTTCACACAGTATAGTTTTTGGCAATGATGTTTCCTAAGCACACAACTTTAGAAATTAAACGAATCTACTAAGTTGTACATCTTCTTAGATTACACAAACAAGGAAAGCATCAACTTCCCACACTCAATGTGGTAGTTTGAATATATGTCCCCCAATATATTCAGTGGTTTATTACTTATAGTTTGCATCTGCAATCACCTTGCTAGAGGCAAGGTCACTGGGGGCCCTGGTCTTAAGGTGTGGTAATGGTTTGAGAGTCCATTGTAAAGATATGCAAATGTGCCTAGCAGGAGTTCCTGAAGTGTGCTGTGTGACCTTTTGGCAGTAGTTTTGCTCTGTGTTCTGTGGTGGCTGGTTGGTTTTCTCTGCTCTCTTGCCTGGTCCTGTGGAGAGCAGGCCACTTCTGCCATTATGGAACTTCCCCTGGATCTGTAAGCTTCAATAAATAATATCCCTTCCTCCATAACTGTGCCTGGTCTGGAAGTTCATCTCAGCGAACCTGAAGCTGTCTGCTACAGTAAAGTGGTACCGAGGGGTGTGGGGTGAGATGAACTTGACCATGTGGATATTCGTCTTTTGGAACCTTTGTTTTGGAGGAATGGGCATGGACTTGGTGCTTGCAACTGAAGATGTCTTCTGGAGTGGTAAGCCAAGTTTTATGGACTATTCTGATGAGAGTTTGAGAATGCTAAGTGCAGACTGTATTGAACTTCGAGGCTTGGCTTATGAGCTTTCTAAGGGGAAGGAAAGACTGCAGAGGACTTTGTTGGAACTGGGCTACTGGCATAAGGGATGGCTACATTCTGCTATCCAGGCCCAGAAAGTTTGATCAAGGTTAAATTTGTAATGGACTGATGTGCTTGGCTGAAGATATCGGACTGAGATTTTAAGATTTTAAGTTGGAAAACCTCAAGCAAGTTAAAAGCAGAGGCACTGAGACTGGTTTTAGGTTACTGGAGCTGCTATTGTCAACGCATTAGCAATCTTAAGGAAGGTGGAAGGAAGGTGGCCTGACTTGATTTACATTAAAACAATGGAGAGGATGCCTGAGGAAAGACTGTTAGAAATGCAAACTCTTTGGAAAGAGCTGACTGGAGAAGGAACCTGCTTTTCAAGGCTATGGTTTATTTTGTCCCTGGATTAAGAATATGGCTGTGTCCTGCACACCTGGTATTAGTTTTGGAAATATGAAAAATGCATGGAGTGGTCATGAGTTTCACACGGTTCCAGGAGCCGCTGCTGAGATGCGGCATGAGGCAGGGCATGAAGACCCTCAGGAATAGGCTGGAAGAGCCTTTGGAAGATGGACCGTGGTTTGCATGGAGACCTGAAGATGTTTTGGATATACCAGGACTGTGCAAAAGGGCTACCATGGAGTGCAGTGTTGGCATGTTATGAAAGTTTTCCCTGGTGACTCTGCCCAGCTGGAGGGGCAGAATTGGAAAACCTGAAGACTGTTAGTCTCTGGTTATATTGAACTTGAACTGCAGAAGTCTGATGATTACTGATGATGGCTGAGTTTGCATTGTTTTAGTCTCTCCTTGTTATTCCTTATACAGTTAAAATGTTTACTCTGTGCCTTTACATGTTGAAAGTATTTAACTTGTTTGATTTTACAGGACTCACTATCTTAAGTTGATCAAGACTGTGAGAACCTTCGAAATTGGACTGAGTACAATTTACAATGTGTGATAGTTATAAATCTATTGGGGGCCAGGAGCTAAATATATTGGGGGCCAGGGGCGGAATGTGGTAGTTTGAATATATGTCCCCCAATATATTCAGTGGTTTATTACTTATAGTTTGCATCTGCAATCACCTTGCTAGAGGCAAGGTCACTGGGGGCCCTGGTCTTAAGGTGTGGTAATGGTTTGAGAGTCCATTGTAAAGATATGCAAATGTGCCTAGCAGGAGTTCCTGAAGTGTGCTGTGTGACCTTTTGGCTGTAGTTTTGCTCTGTGTTCTGTGGTGGCTGGTTGGTTTTCTCTGCTCTCTTGCCTGGTCCTGTGGAGAGCAGGCCACTTCTGCCATTATGGAACTTCCCCTGGATCTGTAAGCTTCAATAAATAATATCCCTTCCTCCATAACTGTGCCTGGTCTGGAAGTTCATCTCAAACGAACCTGAAGCTGTCTGCTACACTCAACCATCTTCATCGGAAAGCAAGTCATTGCAAAACAAAACTAGCTTATTTCACACAGTACAGTGTTTGGCAATGGTTTATTTTGTCCCTGGAAGCAAACTACTTTAGAAATTAAACGAATCTACTAAGATGTACATCTTGTTAGATTACAATGCAGAAAGTGTCAACTTGCTGCACTCAACTGTCTTCGAGGGAAAGCAACTCATTCCGAGAACAGAAGTAGATTATTTCACACAGTACAGTTTTCAGAAATGAAGATCTTAGTTTTCTAAGCAAACTACTTAGAAATGAAACAAATCTACTAAGTTGTACATCTTGTTAGATTACACAAACCAGTAAAGTATCAACTTGCTGCACTCAAGGGGTCTTCATGGGAAACCAACTCATTCCGAGAACAGAACTAGCTTATTTCACACAGTATAATTTTCGGCAATGAAGATCTTTGTTTTCTAAGCAAACTACTTAAGAAATGAAACGAATCTACTGAGTTGTATATCTTGTCAGATTACACAAACTAGGAAAGTTTGATCTTGCTGCACTCAACCGCCTTCTTAGGAAAGGAACTCATTCCTGGAATGGAACTAGCTTATTTCACACAGTATAGTTTTTCAAGCAATGATGAACCTAAGCACACAACTTTAGAAATTAAACGAATCTACTAAGTTGTACATCTTCTTAGATTACACAAACAAGGAAAGCATCAACTTCCCACACTCAATGTGGTAGTTTGAATATATGTCCCCCAATATATTCAGTGGTTTATTACTTATAGTTTGCATCTGCAATCACCTTGCTAGAGGCAAGGTCACTGGGGGCCCTGGTCTTAAGGTGTGGTAATGGTTTGAGAGTCCATTGTAAAGATATGCAAATGTGCCTAGCAGGAGTTCCTGAAGTGTGCTGTGTGACCTTTTGGCAGTAGTTTTGCTCTGTGTTCTGTGGTGGCTGGTTGGTTTTCTCTGCTCTCTTGCCTGGTCCTGTGGAGAGCAGGCCACTTCTGCCATTATGGAACTTCCCCTGGATCTGTAAGCTTCAATAAATAATATCCCTTCCTCCATAACTGTGCCTGGTCTGGAAGTTCATCTCAGCGAACCTGAAGCTGTCTGCTACACTCAACCATCTTCATCGGAAAGCAAGTCATTCCGAAAACAAAACTAGCTTATTTCACACAGTACAGTGTTTGGCAATGAAGACCTTTGTCTTCGAAGCAAACTACTTTAGAAATTAAACGAATCTACTAAGATGTACATCTTGTTAGATTACACCGAGAAAGTGTCAACTTGCTGCACTCAACTGTCTTCGTGGGAAAGCAACTCATTCCGAGAACAGAAGTAGATTATTTCACACAGTACAGTTTTCAGAAATGAAGATCTTAGTTTTCTAAGCAAACTACTTAGAAATGAAACAAATCTACTAAGTTGTACATCTTGTTAGATTACACAATCCAGGAAAGTATCAACTTGCTGTACTCATCCGTCTTCGTGGGAAACCAACTCATTCCAAGAACAGAAGTAGATTATTTCACACAGTACAGTTTTCAGAAATGAAGATCTTAGTTTTCTAAGCAAACTACTTAGAAATGAAACAAATCTACTAAGTTGTACATCTTGTTAGATTACACAATCCAGGAAAGTATCAACTTGCTGTACTCAACCGTCTTCGTGGGAAAACAACTCATTCCGAGAACAGAAGTAGATTATTTCACAGAGTACAGTGTTTGGCAATGAAGACCTTTGTTTTGTAAGCAAACTACTTTATAAATGAAACGAATCCCCTAAGATGTACATCTTGTTAGATTACACAGGGAAAGTATCCACTTGCTGCACTCAACCATCTTCGTGAGAAAGCAACTCATTCCGAGAACAGAACTAGCTTATTTCACACTGTACAATGTTCGCAATGAAGATCTTTTCTTTCTAAGCAAACTACTTTAGAAATGAAACGAATCTACAAAGTTGTACATCTTGTCAGATTACACAAACCAGGAAAGTATCAACTTGCTGCACTCAACCGTCTTTGTGGGAAAGCAACTCATTCCAAGAATAGAACTAGCTTATTTCACAAAGTACAGTGTTCGGAAAAGAAGATCTTTTTTTTCTCAGTAAACTACTTTATAAATGAAATGATTCTACTAAGTTGTACATCTTGTTAGATTACACAAACCAGGAAAGTATCAACTTCCTGGACTCAACCATCTTCATGTGAAAGCAACTCATTCCGAGAACAGAACTAGCTTATTTCACACAGTACAGCGTTCGGCAATGAAGACCTTTGTTTTCTAAGCAAACTCGTTTAGAAATGAAACAAATGTACTAAGATGTACAGGTTGATAGATTACACAAATCAGTAAGTTTCAACTTGTTGCACTCAACTGTCATTGTAGTAAAGCAACTCATTCTGAGAATACAACTATCTTATTTCACACAATATAGTTTTCGACATTGAAGATCTTTGTTTTCTAAGCAAACTACTTTGGAAATAAAACGAATCTACTAAGTTGTAAACTTGTTAGATTACACAAACCAGGAAAGTATGAAGTTGCTGCACTCAACCGTCTTCGTGGGAAAGCAACTCATTTCCAGAAGAGAACTAGCTTATTTCACAAAGTACAGCATTCGGCAGCGAAGATCCTTGTTTTCTAAGCAAACTACTTTACAAATGAAATGAATCTGCTAAGTTGTACACCTTTTCAGATTACACAAAGCAGGAAAGTTCGATCTTGCTGCACTTAACTGTCTTCATAGGAAAGCATCTCATTCTCAGAACAGAACTAGCTTATTTCACACAGTACAGTGTTCGTCAATGAGGACCTTCATTTTCTAACAAACTACTTTAGAAATGAAACGAATCTAATAAGTTGTACATCTTGTTAGATTACACAATACAGTAAAGTATCAACTTGATGCACTCAACTGTCTTTATGGGAAAGCAACTCAATCTGAGAACTGAACCAGCTTATTTCACATAGTACAGTTTTCCGAAATGAGGATCTTAGTTTTCTAAGCAAACTAGTTAGAAATGAAACAAATCTACTAAGTTGTACATCTTGTTAGATTACACAATGCAGGAAAGTTTCAACTTGCTGCACTCAACCGTCATTGTAGGAAAGCAACTCATTCTGAGGACAAAAGTAGTTTATTTCACACAGTACATTTTTCGGCAATGTAGATCTTTGTTTTCTAAGCAAACTACTTTATAAATGAAAGTAATCTACTAAATTGCACATCTTGTTAGATTACACAAACGACGAATGTATCAACTTGCTGCACTCAACCGTCTTCGTGGGAAAGCAACTCATTTCGAGAACAGAACTAGGTTATTGCACAAAGTACAGTTTTCGGCAATGAAGATCCTTTCTTTCAAAGAAACTACTTTAGAAATGAAACAAATCTACTAAGTTGTACATCTTGTTAGAATACACAAACCAGGAAACTATCAACTTGCTGCACTCAACCGTGTTCGTGGGAAAGCAACTCATTCCAAGAACAGAACTACCTTATTTCACAAAGTACAGTGTTTGGCAATGAAGACCTTTGTTTTCTCAGCAAACTACTCTATAAATGAAATGAATGTACTAAGTTGTACATCTTGTTAGATTACACAAACCAGGAAAGTATCAACTTCCCGCCCTCAACCGTCTTCGTGGGAAAGCAACTCATTCCGAGAACAGAACTAGCTTATTTCACACTGTACAATGTTGGGCAATGAAGATCTTTTCTTTCTAAGCAAACTACTTTAGAAATGAAACAAATCTACTAAGTTGTACATCTAATTAGATTACACAAACCAGGAAACTATCGACTTGCTGCACTCAACCATCTTCGTGGGAAAGCAACTCATTCTGAGAACATATCTAGCTTATTTCGCAAAGTACAGTGTTTGGAAAAGAAGATCTTTGTTTTCTCAGCACACTACTTTAGAAATGAGTCCAATCTCCCAAGTTGTACATCTTGGAGGATTACACAAACCAGGAAAGTGTCCACTGCCTGAAGGCATTTTTCCTTGTGGGAAAGCAACTCATTCCAAGAACAGAACTAGCTTATTTTACACAATACAGTGTTCGGCAATGAAGACCTCTGTTTTCTAAGCAAACTACTTTAGAAATTAGACGAATCTACTAAGTTGTATATCTTCTTAGATTACACATACCTGGAAAGTACCAACTTGCTACACTCAACAGTCTTCATAGTAAAGCTACTAATTCCGAGAATAGAACTAGGTTTTTCACACAGTACAGTATTCAGCAATGAACATCTTTGTTTTCTAAGCAAACTACTTTAGAAATGACACGAATCTACTAAGCTGTACATCTTGTAAGATTACACAATGCAGGAAAGTATCAACTTTCTGCACTCAACCATCTTCGGGGGAAAGTAACTCATTCCGAGAACAGAACTAGCTTTTTTCACACAGTACAGTGTTTGGCAATAAAGACATTTGTTTTCTAACAAACCACTTTAGAAATGAAACGAATCTACTAAGTTGTACATCTTGTTAGATTACCCAATCCAGTAAAGTATCAACTTGCTGAACTCAACAGTCTTCGTGGGAAAACAACTCATTCAGAGAACCAAACCAGCTTATTTCACACGGTAAACTGTTCTTATATGAATATCTTTGTTTTCTAAGCAAACTACTTTAGAAATGAAAAGAATCTCATAAGTTGTACATCTTTTCACATTACACAAACCAGGAAAGTGTCAACTTCCCGCACTCAACCATCTTCAGGCGAAAGCAATTCTTTCCAAGAACAGAACTAGCTTAATTCACATGGTACAGTGTTCGGCTTTGAAGATGTTTGTTTTGTAAACAAACTATTTTAGAAATGAGGTGTATCTACTAAGTAGCACATCTTGTTAGTTTACACTAACAAGGAAAGATACAAATTGCTGCACTCAACCTTGTTTGTAGGAAAGCAACTCATTCCAAGAACAGTACTAGCTTATTTCACACAGTACAGTGTTCGACAATTAAGATATTTGCTTTCTAAACAAACAACTTTAGAAATGAAAAGAATATAGTTTGTACATCTTGTTAGATTACAATAACAAGGAAAGTTTGAACTTGCTGCACTCAACTTGTTCGTAGAAAAGCAACTAATTCTGAAAACAGAAATAGCTTATTTCAACAGTACAGTGTTCAGAAATGAAGATATTTGTTTTCTAAAGAAACTAATTTACAAATAAAATGAATCAACTTATTTATACATCTTGTTAGATTACACTAACAAGGAAAGTTTGAACTTGCTGCACTCAACCTTGTTTGTGGGAAAGCAACTCATTCCAAGAAAAGAACAACCTTATTTCACACAGTACAGTGTTAGGCAATGATGGTGTTTGCATTCTAAACAAACTGCTTCAGAAATGATGCGAGTCTACTAAGTTGTATATCTTGTTAGATCACACAAGCAGGAAAAGTTTGAACATGGTGTATTCAACCTTCTTCATAGGAAAGCAACTCATTCCAAGAACAGAACTACATTATTTCACACAGTACAGTGTTAGGCAATGAAGGTGTTTGTTTTCTAAAAACTACTTTAGAGATGAGGCGAATCCACTAACTTCTGCATCTTGTTACATTCCACAAACTAGGAAAGTTTGAACTAGCAGCACTCAACATTCTTTGTAGGAAAGCAACTCATTCCAAGAACAGAACTAGCTTAATTCACACAGTACTGTGTTCAGTAATGAAGATGTTTGTTTTCTAAAAAAAAAATAATAATTTAGCAAAGAGGCGAATCTACTAAGTTCTACATCTTGTTAGATTACACAAACAAGGAAAGTTTGAACTTTCTGCATTCAACCTTGTTCGTAGGAAAGCAACTTATTCTGAGAACAGAACTAGCTTACTTCACACAGTACAGTGTTCGGCAATGAAGATGTTTGTTTTCTAAACCAACTAGTTAAAAATGAGGTGAATCTACTAAGTTCCACATCTTGTTAGATTACACAAACAAGGAAAGTTTGAACTTTCTGCATTCAACCTTGTTTGTAGGAAAGCAACTCATTCCGAGAATAGAACTAGCTTATTTCACACAGTACAGTGTTTGGTAATGAAGAAGTGCATTTTCTAAAAAAACTACGAGAGAAATGAAGCGAATCTACTAAGTTGTACATCTTTTTAGATTACACAAAGTAGGAAAGTTTGAACTTGATGCACTCAACATTCTTTGTAGGAAAGCAACTCATTCCAAGAACAGAACTAGCTTAAGTCACACAGTACAGTGTTCAGCAATGAAGATGTTTGCTTTCTAAATAAACTACTTTAGAAATGAAACAAATCTACTAAGTCGTACATCTTGTAAGATTACACTAACAAGGAAAGTGTGAACTTGCTGCACTCATCCTTGTTCGTAGGAAAGAAACTCATTCCAAGAACAGAAATAGCTTGTTTACAACAGTACAGTATTTGGCAATGAAGATGTTTGTTTTCTAAACAAACTACTTTAGAAATGAAAGGAATCTACTAAGTTGTACATCTTGTTAGATTACACTAACACGGAAAGTTTGAAGTTGCTGCACTCAACCTTGTTCATTGGAAAGAAACTCATTCCGAGAACAGAACTAGCTTATTTCACACACTACAGTGTTCGGTAATGAAGATGTTTGTTTTCTGAACAAATTCTTGTTCGATTACACAAACATGGAAAGTTTGAAATTGCTTCACTCAACTTTGTTCGTGGGAAACCAACTTATTCCCAGAATAGAACTAGCTTATTTCACACAGTACAGTGTTTGGCAATGAAGATGTTTGTTTTCTTAAACTACTTTAGAAATGAAACGAATCCAGTAAGTTGTACATCTTTTTAGATTACACAGGAAAGGAAAGCTTGAACTGGCTGCACTCAACTTTGTTCGTGGGAAAGCAACTCATTCAGAGAACAGAAGTAGCTTATTTCACACAGTACACTGTTCTTCAATGAAGATGATTGTTTGCTAATAAAACTACCTTAGAAATGAGGGTAATCTACTAAGTTCTACATATTGTTAGATTTCATAAACATAGTAAGTTTGAACTTTATGCATTCAACCTTGTTCGTAGGAAAGCAACTCATTTTGAGAATAGAAGTAGCTTATTTTACACAATACAGTGGCAATGAAGATATTTGTTTTCTAAACAAACTACTTTAGAAACGAAATGAATCTACTAAGTTGTACATCTTGTTAGATTCCACAAATTAGGAAAGTTTGAACTTGCTGCACTCAACTTTCTTTGTAGGAAGGCAACTCATTCCAAGAACAGAACTAGCTTAATTCACACAGTACAGTGTTCGGTAATGAAGATGTTTCTTTTCTAAACAAACTGCATTTGAAATGAGGGTAATCTACTAATTTCTACATATTGTTAGATTTCATAAACATAGGAAGTTTGAACTTTATGCATTCAACCTTGTTCATAGGAAAGGAACTCATTTTGAGAACAAAACTAGCTTATTTTACACAATACAGTGTTCAGCAATGAAGATGTTTGTTTTCTAAACAAACTACTTTAGAAATTAAACTAATCGACTAAGTTGTACATCTTTTTAGATTCCACATACTCGGAAAATTTGAACTTGCTGCACTCAACTTTCTTTGTAGGAAGGCAACTCATTCCAAGAACCAAACTAGCTTAATTCACACAGTACAGTATTTGGGAATGAAGATGTTTGTTTTCTAAACAAACTACTTTAGAAATGAGTCAAATCTACTAAGTTTTACATCTTCTTATATTACACAAACACGGAAAGATTGAACTTTGGGCATTGAATCTTGTTCGTACGAAAGCATCTCATTTTGAGAAGAGAACTACCTTAATTCACACAGTACAGTGTTCGGCAATGAAGATGTTTGTTTTCTAAACAAACTACTAGAGAAATGAGGCGAATCTACTAAGTTGTACATCTTGTTAGATTATACAAACTAGGAAATTTTGAACTTGCTGCACTCAACCTTGTTCATGGGAAAGCAACTCATTCCGATAACAGAACTAGCTTATTTCACACAGTACAATGTTCAGCAATGAAGATGCTTGTTTTCTAAACAAACTACTTTAGAAATGAGGTGAATATACTAAGTTCTACATCTTGTTAGAGTACACAAACATGGAAAGTTTGAAGTTTCTGCATTCAACCTTATTCGTAGGAAAGCAACTCATTCTGAGAACAGAACTAGCTTATTTCACACAGTACAGTGTTCAGCAATGATAATGTTTGTTTTCTAAACAAACTACTTTAGAAATGAGGAGAATCTACTAAGTTCTACTACTTTTTAGATTACACAAACTAGGAATGTTTGAGCTTGCTGAACTCAACATTGTTTGTGGGAAAGCAACTCATTCAGAGAACAGAAATACCTTATTTCACGCAGGACACTGTATGGCAATGAAGATGTTTGTATTCTAAACAAAGTACTTCAGAAATGAAATGAATCTACTAAGTTGTACATCTTGTTAGATTTCACTAACGAGTAAAGTTTCACCTTGTTGCACTCAACCTTGTTCGTAAGAAAGCAACTCATTCCAAGAACAGAACTAGCTTAATTCACACAGTACAGAGTTCGGCAATGAAGATGTTTGTTTTCTAAACAAACTACTTTAGAAATGAGGTGAAACTACTAAGTTGTACATATTGTTAGATTACACATACATGGAAAGTTTGAACTTTCTGCATTCAACCTTGTTAGTGGGAAAGCAACTCATTCCAAGAACAGAACTAGCTTATTTCACACAATACAGGTTTGGCAATGAGGTTGGTTTTTTTCTAAACCAAGTACTTTAGAAATGAGGTGAATCTCCTAAGTTGTACACCTTGTTAGATTACAAATACAAGGAAAGTTTGAAATTGCTGCATTCACTTTTTTCGTAGGAAAGCAACTCATTCCAAGAAGAGAACTAGCTTATTTCAAACAGTACAGTGTTCGGCAATGAAGATGTTTGTTTTCTAAACACACTACTTTTGAAATGAGACGAATCTACTAATTTCTACATCTTGTTAGATTACACAAACTAGGAAAGTTTGAACTTGCTGCACTCAACGTTCTTTGTAGGAAAGCAACTCATTCCAAGAACTGAACTAGCTTAATTCACATAGTACAGTTTTTGGTAATGAAGGTCTTTGTTTTCTAAACAAACTACTTTAGAAATGAGGCAAATCTACTAAGTGGCACATCTTCTTAGATTACACTAAGAAGGAAAGTTTGAACTTGCTGCACTCAACCTTGTTTGTAGGAAAGCAACTCATTCTTAGAACAGTACTAGCTCATTTCACAGAGTACCGTGTTCAGCAATGAAGATTGTAGTTTTCTAAACAAAGTACTTTAGTAATGAAACGAATCTACTAAGTTGTAATTCTTGTTAGATTACACAAACAAGGAAAGTTTCAACTTGTTGCATTCAACCTTCTTCGTAGGAAAGCAACTCATTCTGAGAACAGAACAAGCTCATTTCACACAGTACCATGTTTGGGAATGAAGATATTTGTTTTCTAAACAAACTACTTTAGAAATCAAGGGAATCTACTAAGTTGTATATCTTGTTATATTACACAAACATGGAAAGTTTGAACTTTCTGCATTCAACCTTGTTCGTAGGAAAGCATTCCCTTCAGAGAACAGAACTAGCTTATTTCACACAGTATAGTTTTCGGCAATGAAGATGTTGGTTCTCTAAACAAACTTCTTTAGAAATGAAAGGAATCTACTAAGTTGTACATCTTGTTAGATTACACTAACAAGGAAAATTTGAACGTGATGCACTCAACCTTGCTTGTAGGAAAGCAACTCATTCCGAGAACAGAAATAGCATATATAACACAGTATAGTGTTCGGCAATGAAGATGTTTGTTTTCTAAACAAACTACTTTTGAAATGAAATGAATCTACTAAGTTGTACATATTGTTAAATTACACTAACAAGGCAAGTTTGAACTAGCTGCAGTCAACCTTGTTAATAGGAAAGCAACTCATTCTGAGAACAGAACTAGCTTATTCCACACAGTACCGTGTTCAGCAATGAAGATGTTTGTTTTCTAAACAAACTACTTTAGAAATGAGGAGAATCGTCTAAGTTGTACAACTTGTTAGATTAGACAAACTAGGAAAGTTTCAACTTGCTGCCCTCAACATTCTTTGTAGGAAAGCAACTCATTCTGAGAACGTAACTAGCTTAATTCACACAGTGCAGTACTTGGCAATGAAGATGCTTGTTTCCTAAACAAACTACTTTAGAAATGAAAGGAATCTACTAAGCTGTATATCTTTTTAGATTACACTGACAAGGAAAGTTTGAACTTGCTGCACTCAACCTTGTTCCTGGGAAAGCAACTCATTCTGAAAACAGAATTAGCTTATTTCACACAGTACTGTGTTCGGGAAAGAAGATGTTTGTTTTCTAATCAAACTACGTTAGAAATGAAACGAATCTACTAAGTTGTACATCTTGTTAGTTTATACTACCAAGGAAAGTTTTAACTAGATGCACTCAACCTTGTTCATAGGAAATCAACTCATTCTGAGAACAGAACTAGCTTATTTCACACAGTACCATGTTCGGCAATGAAGATGTTTGTTTTTTTTTTTAAAAAAAAAACTACTTTAGAAATGAGTCGAGTCTACTAAGTTGTACATCTTGTTAGATTAGACAAACTAGGAAAGTTTCAACTTGTTGCTCTCAACATTCTTTGTAGGAAAGCTACTCATTCCAAGAACAGAACTAGATTAATTCACACAGTACAGTGCTCGGCAATGAAGATGCTTGTTTTCTAAACAAAGTACTTTAGAAATGAAACGAATCTACTAAGTTGTATATCTTGTTAGATTGCACTGACAAGGAAAGTTTGAAGTTGCTGCACTCAACCTTGTTCCTGGGAAAGCAACTCTTCCTGAGAGCAGAAATAGCTTATTTCACACAATGCAGTGTTCGGGAAGGAAGATGTTTGTTTTCTAAACAAACTATTTTAGAAATGAAACCCATCTATTAAGTTCTACATCTTGTTAGATTACACAAACTAGGAAAGCTTGAACTTGCAGCACTCAACATTCTTTGTAGGAAAGCAACTCATTCCAAGAACAGGACTAGCTTAATTCACACAGTACAGTGGTCAGCAATGAAGATGTTTGTTTTCTAAACAAACTACTTTAGACATGAAAAGAATCTACTAAGTTGTATGTCTTGGTAGATTACACTAAAAAGGAAAGTTTGAACTTGCTGCACTCAACCTTGTTCGTAGGAAAGCAACTCATTCCGAGACCAGAACTAGCTAATTTCACACAGTACAGTGTTCGGCCATGAAGATGTTTGTTTAATAAACAAACTACTTTAGAAATGAGAGGAATCTACCAAGTTGTACATCTTGTTAGATTACACAAACAATGAAAGTTTGAACGTGGTGTATTCAACCTTCTTCATAGGAAAGCAACTCATTCTGAGAACAGAACTAGCTTATTTCACACAGTGCAGTGTTCTGCCATGAAGATGTTTGTTTTCTACACAAAAACTTATAAATGACGGGAATCTACTAAGTTGTACATCTTGTTAGATTACACAAACAAGGAAATTTTGAACATGGTGCATTCAACCTTCTTTGTAGGAATGCAAATCATTCTGAGAAGAGTACTAGCTTAATTTACACAGTACAGTGTTTGGCAATCAAGATGTTTGTTTTCTAAACAAACTACTTTAGAAATGAGGCAAATCTACTAATTTCTACATCTTGTTACATTACACAAACTAGGAAAGTTTGAACTTCCTGCACTCAACATTCTTTGTAGGAAAGCAACTCTTTCCGAGAACAGAAGTAGCTTATTTCATACAGCACAGTGTTCAACAATGAAGATGTTTGTTTTCTAAAGAAACTACTTTAGAAATTAGGTGAATCTACTAAGTTCTACTGCGATGGTTAAGTTTGTGTTAACTTGACTTGTTTAGGAATCCACAGACTTTCCTCTTAAGTGTGTCTCTGAGGTTGCCTCTAGGAAGCATTAACAAAAGGAATAATCCTTTCCCCAGGGGTAAGCCCTTCCCCCAAAATGGGAGGCCCAGAGTGGGCATCCCCTCTTGGAGGAGGGGGCTGGTTGATAAAAAGAAGCTCTTGGAAGAAAGGCTCTCTCTCTCTCCCACCTGGCTGCTGGTGCTGCTCACTCCTTGCCACTGGGTGCTTGGTGTTTTCCACTTCGTACTTGCTGCTTGGTGTTGCTGCTTTCCAGTGTGGACTGAAGACCAAGGTGGACTGAATAACAGCGTCTCTCCAGGAATCCTCCAGGTCTTCAGTGCCGGATTGGGACTGCCGAGGCCTCCAGCCTCATGGCCTGAGCAGCTACCGGGTTGCTTGATTCTCGGAGCTACAACCTGCTATTGCTGGACTGTGTAAACTAATCCAATAAATTCCCTTTTATTACAATTCATTCTATCCGTTTTGTTTCTCTACAGAACCCTGACTAATACAGATTGTGGTACCAGGGGTGGTTCTAGAGAAACAGAATTGTAAGGATGGATTTCCCTAGTAGGCTTGGTGCTCTGTGGAGTTGGTTCTCCAACTTCAGTGCCACTAAAGGCTCTGCTGGTAATAAGGAGTGCACGTTAATTGGTAATAAGGGCACTAATAATCCATGGTGTGCACTATTTAATGAACTCTGTGAGATAGATGTATTTAGTGATTATGAGTCATATCTTGTGAGGAGCAAGGAATTTAGTGACTCTGTATCTAGAACTTTTGAATATTTGTGGAAAAGTAAGACGAATGATGATGCTGGATGGTTTCTTCTGACATCTCTAGATAAACTGTTGCCAGAAAAGCAGAAGCTCCAAAAGGAAATTTCCAAGCTTAAGACCACATACATGATCTGAAGGTTTCTAACGGTGCCCTGGAGGAAAATCTCCTGTCTAGTCAGAACAGGGCTCGAATTGCAGAAAACCAAACTCAAGCTCTCATTGTAAGATTAGGTTACTTGCAGTGTAAGCTCAATTCCCAGCCTCACAAGCTATCAGAACTTAAAGTGAGGGCATTGGTTGGAAAAGAGTGGGATCCCATGACTTGAGATGGGGATGTATGGGAAGATCCTGAAGAATCTGGGGACATTGAACTCTCAGATTCTGAAGAAGTTGTTTTGCATGAGAATGTGGCTTCCCCTCCTTTAGCTGCAGTTGCATCCCCACCCACACCCCCCGAAGTATTGCCCTCTTCGCACTTGCCTGAGGGAATCATTCCTTTGTCTGAGGAAGCAGTAATGACCCTCCCTGCAGGATGTACTGATGCTTCTCAGAGCCCACCCATCTTCGCCTCGAGGCCTATAACAAGGCATAAGGCTAGGCATGCCCCTCAAGGGGAGTTAGAGAGGGTGACTCAAGAGGCAGTGAGATACACCCCTAAGGAACCTCAGAGCTTTCTAACTTGTACAGGCAGAAGCATGGGGAATATATGTGGGAATGGATTTTAAGAGTGTGCGATGAGGGAGGAAGGAATATAAGGTTAGATCAAGCTGAATTTATTGAAATGGGCCCACTGACCAGAGATTTTAGATTTAACACTGCAGCTCATGCAGTTGGAAGAGGTGCCAAGAGTTTATTTGACTGGTTGGCTGAAGTATGGATCCAAAGATGGCCTACTGTGAATGAGCTTGAGCTGCCTGATATCCCTTGGCTTAATGTTGATGAAGGGATTAAAAGGCTCAGAGAACTTGGAATGCTGGAGTGTATTTACCATGTAAACTCATCTTTAAGCCCACAATGGGAGCATGCAGAAGATGTTCCCTTCACTAAGACTATAAGAAACAGATTTGTGAGGGGAGCACCAGCACACTTAAAGTCCCCAATCATTGGTCGTTTATGTAAAGAAGACATCACAGTGGGAGCTGCAGTTGCTGCATTAGGTGACTTAGATGCAATGGGTCTAACTGGATCTCGGGGTAACAAGGGCCAAGTATCAGCACTGAATCGCCAAAGGCTACATGAACGTGTTTACCGTAATGGACAGCACAGGAAAAACAATGCTCGTAACAGTATGACTCATGTAGACCTTTGGTACTGTCTGCTTAATCATGGTGTTCCCAGAAGTGAAATAGATAAAAAACCTACTGAATTCCTGCTTGATCTGTTTAAGCAGAAAAGTTCCAGAGCAAAGAACCAAAAGGCCACTTTGAATTATAGCAACAGAGAATCAAGGCCTCTTAACCAGTTTCCAGACTTGAGCCAGTTTACAGATCCTGAACCCCTTGATTGAAGGGGTGGCCGGGTCCCTTTGAGGAAGGACCCTCCCATAATCCCCAAAAGTTTCAATATTAAGCTTAGTCCTATCCTTCCTCAGAGGGACCTACGGCCTTTTGCTAGGATAACTGTACACTGGGGAAAAGGGAATAATCAGACTTTTTGGGGCTTACTGGACACTGGCTCTGAATTGACATTGATTCCAGGAGACCCCAACTGGCATTGTGGCCCTCCAGTTAAAGTAGGTGCTTATGGAGGTCAGGTGATCAATGGAGTTTTGGCGAATGTTTGACTGACAGTAGGTCCAGTGGGTCCCCGAACTCATCCTGTAGTTATTTCCCCAGTCCCAGAATGTATAATTGGGATAGATATACTCAGGAGCTGGCAAAACCCGCACATTGGTTCTTTGACTTGTGGGGTGAGGGCCATTATGGTTGGAAAGGCCACATGGAAGCCATTGGAGCTCCCTCTACCAAGGAAAATAGTGAACCAGAAACAGTATCGCATCCCTGGAGGAATTGCAGAGATTAATGCCACTATAAAGGACTTGAAGGATGCAGGGGTGGTGGTTCCCACCACATCTCCCTTTAACTCCCCTATTTGGCCTGTTCAGAAGACAGATGGATCCTGGAGAATGACAGTGGATTATCGAAAACTTAATCAGGTGGTGACTCCAATTGCAGCTGCTGTACCAGATGTGGTTTCTTTACTTGAGCAGATTAACACATCTCCTGGTACCTGGTATGCAGCTATTGATCTTGCAAATGCCTTCTTCTCCATACCTGTCCATAAGGACCACCAGAAGCAATTTGCCTTCAGCTGGCAAGGTCAGAGTACATATTTACCTCAAGGTTATATTAACTCTCCCGCCCTGTGTCATAGCTTAGTTCGCAGGGATCTTGATCGCCTGTGCCTTCCACAAGGTGTCACATTGGTCCATTATATCGATGACATTATGCTGATTGGATTGAATGAGCAGGAGGTGGAAGCCACTCTGGAGTTGCTGGTACAGCATATGTGCATGAGGGGATGGGAAATAAATCCATCCAAAATTCAAGGACCTTCCACCTCCATGAAATTTTTAGGAGTTCAGTGGTGTGGGGCATGCAGGGATATTCCTTCTAAGGTGAAGGATAAGTTGTTGCACCTGGCCCCTCCTACCACTAAGAAGGAAGCACAACATCTAGTGGGCCTATTTGCATTTTGGAGACAGCACATTCCTCACTTGGGTGTGTTACTCCGTCCCATGTACCAAGTGACTCAGAAAGCTACTAGTTTTCAGTGGGGCCCAGAACAAGAGAAGGCTCTTCAACAGGTCCAGGCTGCTGTGCAGGAGGCTCTGCCACTTGGGCCATATGATCCAGCAGATCCAATGATACTTGAGGTGTCAGTGGCAGATGGGGATGCCGTTTGGAGCCTTTGGCAGGCCCCCATAGGTGAATCACACCGGAGGCCCTTGGGATTCTGGAGCAAGGCCCTGCCATCATCTGCGGACAATTATTCTCCCTCTTGGCTTGCTATTGGGCCTTAATAGAAACTGAACGCTTGACAATGGGCCATCAAGTTATTATGCGACCTGAGCTGCCCATTATGAGCTGGGTGTTATCTGATCCACCAGGCCATAAAGTTCGAGGCGCACAGCAACAGTCCATCATCAAGTGGAAGTGGTATATCCGTGATCAGGCTTGAGCAGGCCCTAAAGGCACGAGTAAGTTACATGAGGAGGTTGCCCAAATGCCTATGGTTCCTACTCCTGTTGCAATGCCTTCTGTCCCCAAGCATGCACCTATGGCATCATGGGGTGTGCCCTATGATCAGTTGACTGAAGAGGAGAAGGCCAGGGCATGGTTTACAGATGGTTCAGCATGCTATGCGGGCACATCCCAGAAGTGGACAGCTGCAGCATTACAGCCCCTTTCTGGGACAACTCTGAAGGACTGTGGTGAAGGGAAGTCTTCACAATGGGCAGAACTACGGGCAGTACACATGGTTGTGCATTTTGCTTGGAAAGAAAAATGGCCAGATGTGCGGTTATACACTGATTCATGGGCTGTGGCCAATGGTTTGGCAGGATGGTCCGGGACATGGAAGGAGCATGATTGGAAAATTAGTGAAAAGGACATTTGGAGAATATGTATGTGGATAGAGCTCTCTGAATGGGCAAAGGATATAAATATACTTGTGTCCCATGTTAATGCTCATCAGAAGGTGACCTCATTAGAGGAGGACTTTAATAATCAAGTAGATAAACTGACCCGTTCTGTGGACAGTGGTCAACCTTTTTCCTCAGCCACCCCTGTCATTGCCCAATGGGCCCATGAACAAAGTGGCCATGGTGGCAGGGATGCAGGTTATGCATGGGCCCAACAACACGGACTTCCACTAACTAAGGCTGACCTGGCTACAGCTGCTGCTGAGTGCCAAATCTGCCAGCAGCAGAGAGCAACTCTGAGCCCCCGATATGGTAGTATTCCACGGGGTGACCAGCCAGCAACTTGGTGGCAAGTTGACTATATTGGACCTCTTCCATCATGGAAAGGGCAGCATTTTGTCCTTACTGGAATAGACACTTATTCTGGGTATGCATTTGCTTTTCCTGCACGTAATGCTTCTGCCAAAACTACTATCTGTGGGCTTACAGAATGCCTTATCCACCGTCATGAAATTCCACACAGCATTGCTTCCGACCAAGGAACTCACTTCACAGCCAAAGAACTAAAGCAGTGGGCTCATGATCATGGAATTCACTGGTCATACCATGTGCCCAACCACCCTGAAGCAGATGGCTTGATAGAGTGTTGGAATGGCCTTTTAAAGAAACAGCTGCAGTGCCAACTAGGTGGCAATAGCTTGGAGGGCTGGGGGCGTGTCCTCCAGCAGGCTGTATATGCTCTGAATCAGCGTCCTATATATGGCGCTGTTTCTCCTATAGCCCAGATTCACGGGTCCAGGAATCAAGGGGTGAAAATGGGAATGGTACCACTTACCATCACCCCAAGTGACCCATTAGCCAAATTTTTGCTTCCTGTACCCACAACCTTACGCTCTGCTGGCCTAGAGGTCTTGGTTCCAGAGGGTGGAGTGCTTTCGCCAGGATGCACAAAGAACATTCCATTGAACTGGAAGCTAAGATTTCCCCCTGGCCACTTTGCGCTCCTGATGCCCTTGAGTGCACAGGCTGAGAAAGGAGTTACAGTGTTAGCAGGGGTGATTGATCCAGACTACCAGGGGGAAATTGGACTGCTCCTCCACAATGGAGGTAAGGAAGAGTATGTCTGGAGTGCTGGAGATTCTCTAGGGTGTCTCTTGGTGTTACCATGCCCTGTTATCAAAGTCAATGGACAACTGCAACGACCTCATCAAGGCAATGTGATAAATGGCCCAGATCCTTCAGGAATGAAGGTATGGGTCACCCATCCAGGTAAAGAACCAAGACCTGCTGAGGTGCTTGCTGAAGGTGGAGGAAATGCTGAATGGGTAGTAGAAGAAGGCAGTAACAAATACCGGCTAAGGCCACAGGACCAGTTACAAAAACGTGGACTGTAATTGCCATGAGTGTTCCTGTCTTACCTTGTTAAGAGTGTTTGTACATATGTACACCAATATTAAGATGTTTTGTTCTTCCTCTATTTCTCTATTAGGTAATTAATACTGAGTAAGATCATATTGCTAGTTAACCACTGTTGAATTTATATTTGACTTATTATATGAGACTAAGCCTTCCTCAAGGAATTTGCTTTGTGTGTGTGTGGGGGGGGATGAGTGTGTGTTTCCGGTTGTACGAGGGATAGTTATATCATTTGGAAATTAAGTAGAACGTAAGGATATATGGTTTGGTGTCAAGTTGTGATGGTTAAGTTTGTGTCAACTTGACTTGTTTAGGAATCCACAGACATTCCTCATAAGTGTGTCTCTGAGGTTGCCTCTAGGAAGGATTAACAAACGGAATGATCCTTCCCCAGGGGTAAGCCGTTCCCTAGAGTGGGTGGCCCAGAGTGGGCGGCCCCCTTGGAGGAGTGGGCTGGTTGATAAAAAGAAGCTCTTGGAAGAAAGGCTCTCTCTCTCCCACCTGGCTGCTGGTGCAGCTCGCTCCTTGCCACTGGGTGCTTGGTGTTTTCCACTTGGTACTTGCTGCTTGGTATTGCTGCTTTCCAGTGTGGACTGAAGACCAAGGTGGACTGAAGAACAGCGTCTCTTCAGGAAACTTCCAATTCTTCAGTGCCGGATTGGGACTGCCGAGGCCTCCAGCCTCATGGCCTGAGAAGCTACCGAGTTGCTTGATTCTCGGACCTACAACTTGGTATTGCTGGACAGTGTAAGCTGATCCAATAAATTCCCTTTAAATACAATTCATTTTATCCGTTCTGTTTCTCTAGAGAACTCTGACTAATACATCTACATCTTGTTAGATTAAACAAACCAGGAAAGTTTGAACTTGCTACACTCAACATTCTTTTATGAAAGCAACTCATTCCCAGAACAGAACTAGCTTAATTCACACAGTACAGTGTTTGGCAATGAAGATGTTTGTTTTCTACACAAAGTACTTTAGAAATGAAAGGAATCTACTAAGTTGTACATCTTGTTAGATTACACTAACAAAGAAAGTTTGAACTTGCTGCACTCAACCTTGTTCGTAGGAAAGCAACTCATTCCTAGAACAGAACTAATTTATTTCACACAGTACAGTGTTCGGCAATGAAGATGTTTGTTTTCTAAACAAAGTACTTTAGAAATGAAACGAATCTACTAAGTTGTAATTCTTGTCCGATTACACAAAGACAGTTTGAATTTGCTGCATTCAACCTTCTTCATAGGAAAACAACTCATTCCGAGAAGAGAACTAGCTTATTTCACACAGTACAGTGTTCGGAATGAATGCTTTTTTTCTAAACAAACTACTTTAGAAATGAAATGAATGTACTAAATTGTACATCTTGTTAGATTACACTAACAAAGAAAGTTTCAACTTGTTGCACTCAATCTTCTTCGCAGGAAAGCAACTCATTCTAAGAACAGAACTAGCTCATGTCACACAGTACCATGCTCAGCAATGAAGATGTGTGCTTTTAAAATAAACCTCTTTAGAAATCAAGCAAATCTACTACGTTGTATATCTTGTTATATTACACAAACATGGAAAGTTTGAACTTTCTTCATTCAACTTTGTTCATAGGAAAGCATCTCATTCGGAGAAAAGAACTAGCTTATTTCACACAGTATAGTTTTCAGCAATGAAGATGTTTGTTCTCTAAACAAACTTCTTTAGAAATGAAACGAATCTACTAAGTTGTACATCTTGTTAGATTACACTAACAAAGAAAGTTTGAACTTGCTTCACTCAACCTTGTTCGTAGGAAAGCAACTCATTCCTAGAACAGAACTAACGTATTTCACACAGTACAGTGTTCAGCAATGAAGATGTTTGTTTTCTAAACAAAGTACTTTAGAAATGAAACGAATCTACTAAGTTGTAATTCTTGTTCAATTACACAAACAAAGAAAGGTTGAATTTGCTGCATTCAACCTTCTTCGTAGGAAAACAACTCATTCTGAGAAGAGAACTTGCTTATTTCACACAGTACAGTGTTCGGCAATGAAGATGCTTTTTTTTCTAAACAAACTACTTTAGAAATGAAATGAATGTACTAAATTGTATATCTTGTTAGATTACACTAACAAAGAAAGTTTCAACTTGTTGCACTCAATCTTCTTCCTAGGAAAGCAACTCATTCTGAGAACAGAACTAGCTCATGTCACACAGTACCATGTTCAGCAATGAAGATATTTGCTTTCAAAACAAACTCCTTTAGAAATCAAGTGAATCTACTAGGTTGTATATCTTTTTATATTACACAAACATGGAAAGTTTGAACTTTCTTCATTCAACCTTGTTCGTAGGAAAGCATCTCATTCGGAGAACAGACTAGCTTATTTAACACAGTATAGTTTTGGCAATGAAGATGTTTGTTCTTTAAACAAACTTCTTTAGAAATGAAACGAATCTACTAAGTTGTACATCTTGTTAGATTACACTAACAAGGAAAATTTGAACGTGATGCACTCAACGTTGTTTGTAGGAAAGCAACTCATTCCGAGAACAGAAATAGCATACTTAACACAGTATAGTGTTAGGCAATGGAGATGTTTGTTTTCTAAACAAACTACTTTATAAATGAAATGAATCTACTAAGTTGTATGTATTGTTAGATTACACTAACAAGGCAAGTTTGAACTAGCTGAACTCAACCTTGTTAATAGGAAAGCAACTCATTCTGAGAACAGAACTAGCTTATTTCATACAGTGCCATGTTCGACAATGAAGATGTTTGTTTTCTAAACAAACTACGTTAGAAATGAGGAGAATCTACTCAGTTGTACATCTTGTTAGATTGCACAAACTAGGAAAGTTTCAACTTGCTGCTCTCAACATTCTTTGTAGGAAAGCAACTCATTCCAAGAACAGAACTGGCTTAATTCACACAGTGCAGTGCTCAGCAATGAAGATGTTTGTTTTCTAAACAATCTACTTTAAAAATGAAACCAATCTACTAAGTTGTAGATCTTGTTAGATTACACTGACAAGGAAAGTTTGAACTTGCTGCACTCTACCTTGTTCCTGGGAAAGCAACTCATTCTGAGAACAGAATAGCTTATTTATCACAGTACAGTGTTGGCCTATGAAGATGTTTGTTTTCTAAACAAGCTACTTTAGAAATGAAACGAATCTACTAAGTTGTACATCTTGTTAGTTTACACTACCAAGGAAAGTTTGAACTGGCTGCACTCAACTTTGTTCATAGGAAATCAACTCATTCCGAGAACAGAACTAGTTTATTTCACACTGTACCATGTTCGGCAATGAAGATGTTTTTTTAAAAAAAAAACTACGTTAGAAATGAGTTGAATCTACTAAGTTGTACATCTTGTTAGATTACACAAACTTGGAAATTTTCAACTTGTTGCTCTCAACATTCTTTGTAGGAAAGCAACTCATTCCAAGAACAGAATTAGATTAATTCACACAGTACAGTGATCAGCAATGAAGATGTTTGTTTTCTTAACAAACTACTTTAGAAATGGAACGAATCTACTAAGTTGTACATCTTGTTAGAAGACACAACCAAGGAAAGTTTGAACTTGCTGCACTCAACCCTCTTCGTAGGAAAGCAACTCATTCTGAGAACAGAACTAGTTTAACGCAGTACAGTGTTCGGCAATGAAGATGTTTATTTTCTAAACAAACTACTTGAGAAATAAAGCGAATCTACCAAGTTGTACATGTTGTTAGATGACACGAACTAGGATAGTTTGAACTTGCTGAACTCAACCTTCTTCGTGGGAAAGCAACTCATTCCAAGAGCAGAAATAACTTACTTTACATAGTACAGTGTTTGGTAATGAACATGTTTGTTTTCTAAACAAACTACTTTAGAAATGAGGTGAATATACCAACGTGTACATCTTTTTAGATTACACAAACACAGAAAGTTTGAACTTGCTGCACTCAACCTTCTTCCTGGGAAAGCAACTCATTCCAAGAGCAGAACTAACTTACTTCACACACTAAGTACAGTGTTTGAAAATGAACATGTTTGTTTTCTAAACAAACTACGTTAGAAATGAGGGTAATCTACTAAGCTGTACATCTTATTAGATTACACAAATAAGGAAAGTTTGAACTTGCTGCACTCAACCCTCTTTGTAAGAAAGCAATTCATTCTGAGAACAGAACTAAGCTTATTTCACACAGTACAGTGTTCAGTAATGAAGATGTTTGTTTTTTAACCAACTACTTTAGAAATGAAGCAAATCTACTAAGTTGTAAAACTTGTTACATGACACAAACTAGGAATGTTTGAACTTGCTGCACACAACATTCTTCGTGGGAAAGCAACTTATTCCAAGAGCAGAACTAGCATACTTCACACAGTACAGTGTTCGGCAATGAACATGTTTGTGTTCTAAACAAACTACGTTAGAAATAGGTGAATCTACCAGGTTGTACAACTTGTTAGATGACACAAACTAGGAAAGTTTGATCTTGCTGTACTGAAACCTCTTCATAAGAAAGCAGCTCATTCCGTGAACAGAACTAGCTTATTTCACACATTACAGTGTTTGGCAATGACCATGTTTGTTTTCTAAACAAACTACTTTAGAAATGAGGCAAATCTACTAAGTTTTACATCTTGTTAGATCACACAAACTAGGAAAGTTTGAACTTGCTGCACTCAACCTTCATCGTGGGAAAGCAACTCATTTTAAGAGCGCAACTAGCTTACTTCATACAGTAAGTACAGTGTTTGGAAATGAACATGTTTGTTTTCTAAAGAAACTCCCTTAGAAATGATGCGATTCTACTAAGTTGTACATCTTGTTAGATTACACAAACTAGGAAAGTTTGAACTTGCTGCACTCAACCCTCTTTGTCGGAAAGCAACTCATTCCGAGAACAGAACTAGCATATTTAACACAGTACACTGTTTGGCAATGAAGATGTTTGTTTTCCAAACGAACTACTTTAGAAATGAAGCCAATCTACTAAGTTTTACATCTTGTTAGGTGACACAAACTAGGAAAGTTTGAACTTGCTGCACTCAACCTTGTTCGTGGGAAAGCAACTCATTCCAAGAGCAGAAAAAACTTACCTCACACAGTACAGTGTTCGGCAATGAACATGTTTGTTTTCTAAACAAACTACTTTAGAATTGAGGCGAATCTACTACGTTTTACATCTTGTTAGATTACACAAACGAGGACAGTTTGAACTTGCTGCACTCAAGCGATTTTATAAGAAAGCAACTGATTCCAAGAACAGAACTAGCTTAGTTCACAGAGTACAGTGTTCGGCAATGAAGATGTTTCTTTTCTAAACAAACTAAGTTAGAAATGAGGTGAATCTACTAAGTTGTACATCTTGATAGATTACACAAACAAGGAACGTTTGAACTTGCTGCACTCAACCCTCTTCGTAGGAAAGCAAGTCATTCCGAGAACAGAACTAGCATATTTAACACAGTACAGTGTTCGGCAATGAAGATGTTTGTTTAATGAACAAACTGCTTTAGAAATGAAGCCAATCTACTAAGTTGTACAACTTTTTACATGACGCAAACTAGGAAAGGTTGAACTTCCTGCACTCAACCTTCTTCGTGGGAAAGCAAATCATTCCAAGAGCAGAACTAACTTACTTCACACAGTGCAGTATTCAGCAATGAACTTGTTTGTTTTCTAAACAAACTAAGTTAAAAGTGAGGAGAATCTACTAAGTTTTACATCTTGTTAGATTTCACAAACTAGGAAAGTTTGAACTTTCTGCAGTCAACCCTCTTCTAGGAAAGCAGCTCATTCTGAGAGCAGAACTAGCTTACTTCACACAGTACACTGTTATGCAATGAACCTGTTTGTTTTCTAAACAAATTACCTTAGAAGTGAGGAGAATCTACTAAGTTGTACATCTTGTTAGATTACAGAAACTAGCAAAGTTTGAACTTGCTGCATTCAACCTTCTCTGTGTGAAAGCAGCTCATTCCAAGAGAAGAACTAGCTTCCTTCACACAGTAAGTACAGTGTTTGGAAATGAACATGTTTGTTTTCTAAACAAACTATTTTAGAAATGAGGCAAATTGACTCAGCTATACATGTTGTTAGATTACACAAACCAGAAAAGTTTGAACTTGCTGCTCTCAACCTGCTTTGTTGGAAAGCAACTCATTCCAAGAAAAGTACTATCTTATTTCACACAGTACACTGTTCAGAAATGAAGATGTTTGTTTTCTAAACAAACTACTTTAGAAATCAAGCGAATCTACTACGTTGTACATCTTGTTAGATGACACTAACCAGGAAAGTTTGAACCTGCTACACTCAACTGCTTCGTAGTAAAGCAACTCATTCCGAGAAAAGTACTAGCTTATTTCACACAGTACAGTGTTCGGGAGTGAAGATATTTGTTTTCTAAACAAACTACGTTAGAAGTAAGGTGAATCTACTAAGTTGTACATCTTGTTAGATTACACAAACTAGGAAAATTTCAACTTGCTGCACTCAACCTGCTTCGTGGGAAAGCAACTCATTCCATGAACAGAACAAGCTTACTTCACACAGTACAGTGTTCAACAATGAACCTATTTGATTTCTAAACAAACTACGTTACAAGTGAGGTGAATCTACTAAGTTGTACATCTTGTTATATTACACAAAAAAGGAAAGATTGATCTTGCTGCACTCAACTCACTTCGTAGTAAAGCAACTCATTCCAAGAGCAGAACTAGCTTATCTAACACAGTACAGTGTTCGACAATGAAGATATTTGTTTTCTAAAAAAACTCCTTTAGAAATGAAGCAAAACTTGTAAGTTGTACATCTTGTTAGATGACAGAAACTAGTTAAGTTTGAACTTGCTGCACTGAACCTTCTTCGTGGGTAAGCAACTCATTCCAAGAGCAGAACTAGCTTACTTCACACAGTACAGTATTCGGCAATGAACATATTTTTTTCTAAAAAAATACGTTAGAAGTGAGGCAAATCTACTAAATTGTACATCTTGTTAGATTACACAAACAAGGAAATGTTGAACTTGCTGCCCTCAACCCAGTTCGAAGGAATGAAACTCATTCAGAGAACAGAACTAGCTCATTTCACAAAGTACAGTGTTTGGCAATGAAGATGTTTGTTTTCTAAACAAACTACTTTAGAAATGAGGAGGATCTACTGAATTGCACATCTAGTTAGATTACATTATCTAGGAAAGTTTGAACTTGCTGCACCTAACCTTCTTCTTAGGAAAGCAACTCATTACAAGAGCAGAACTAGCTTTCTTCACACAGTACAGTGTTTGGGAATGAAGATGTTTCTTTTCTATAGAAACGACATTAGAAATGAAATGAATCTAGTAAGTTGTTCATCTTGTAATATTACACGAACAAGGAAAGTTTGATCTTGCTGCACTCAACCTTCTTTCTGTGAGAGCAACTCATTCCAAGAGCAGAACTAGCTTCCTTCACACAGTAAGTAAAATGTTTGGAAATGAACATGTTTGTTTTCTAAAGAAACTACGTTAGAAATGAGGCAAATCTACTAAGTTGTACATCTTGTTAGATTACACAAACCAGGATGTTTGAACTTGTTGCACTCAACCCGCTTCGTCGGAAAGCAACTCATTCCGAGAAAAGAACTAGCTTATTTCACACAGTACAGTGTTCAGCAATGAAGATATTTGTTTTCTAAACAAACTACTTTAGAAATGAAGTGAATCTACTACGTTGTACATCTTGTTAGATGACACTAACTAGGAAAGTTTGAACTTGCTGAACTCAACCTTCTTTGTAGGAAAGCAACTCATTCAAAGAGCAGAACTTGTTTACTTCACACAGTACAATGTTCAGCAATGAACATGTTTATTTTCTAAAGAAACTAAGTTAGAAGTGAGGAGAATCTATTAATTTGTACATCTTGTTGGATTACACAAACTAGGAAAGTTTGAACTTGCTGCACTCAACCCTCTTCAAGGAAGCACCTCATTCCGAGAGCAGAACTAGCTTACTTCACACAGTACAGTGTCAGCAATTAACATGTTTGTTTTCTAAACAAACTACTTTAGAATTGAGCCGAATCTACTAAGTTGTACATCTTGTTAGATGATGTTGCAGACAGCTTCAGGTTCGCTGAGATGATCTTCCAGACCAGGCACAGTTGTGGAGGAAGGGATATTATTTATTGAATCTTACAGATCCAGGGGAAGTTCCATAATGGCAGAAGAAGCGACCTGCTCTCACAAGGCCAAGCAGAGAGAGCAAAGCCAAGCCAGCCACCACAGCACAGAGAGCAAAACTACTGCCAAAAGGTCACACAGCACACTTCAGGAACTCCTGCTAGGCACATTTGCATATCTTTACAATGGAATCTCAAACCCACACCGTTAACACCTTAAGACCGGCCCCCAGTGACATTGCCTGTAGCAAGGTGATTGAAGATGCAAAGTATAACTAGTAAAACACTGAATATATTGGGGGACATATATTCAAACTACCACATTCCACCCCTGGCCCCCAATATATTTAGCTTGTTGCCCCCAATAGATTTATAACTATCACACATTGTAAGTTGTACTCAGTCCAATTTCAAAGGTTCTCACAGTCTTGATCAACTTAAGATAGTGAGTCCTGTAAAATCAAACAAGTTAAATACTTTCAACATGTAAAGGCATAGAGTAAACATTTTAACTGTATAAGGAATAGCAAGGAGAGACTAGAACAATGCAAAATCAACCACCATCAGCTGTCATCAAACTTCTGCAGTTCATGTTCAATATAACCAGAGACTGACAATCTCCAGGTTTTCCAATTCCACCCCTCTAGCTAGGCAAAGTTGCCAGGGAAAACTTTGATCCCAGGCCAACACTGCACTACATGGGAGTCCTTGCATAGTCCTGGTATATTCAAAACATCTTCAGGTCTCCATGCAAACCACAGTCCATCTTCCAAAGGCTCTTCCAGCCTATTCTTGAGGGTTTTCATGCCCTGCCTCATGCCGCATCTCAGCAGTGGCTCCTGGAACCGTGTGCAACTCATGACCACTCCATGCATTTTTCATGCTTCCAAAAGTAATTCCACGTGTGCAGGACACAGCCATATTCTTAATCCAGGGACAAAATAAACCATAGCCTCGAAAAGCAGGTTCTTTCTCCAGTCAGCTCTTTCCAAGAATTTGCATTTTTAACAGTCTTTCCTCGGGCATCCTCTCCATTGTGTTACTGTAAATCAGTCAGGCCACCTTCCTTCCACCTTCCTTAAGATTGCTAATGTGTCGGCAATAGCAGCTAAACCAGTCTCAATGCCTCTACTTTTAACTTGCTTCAGGTTTTCCAACTTAAAATCTTAAAATCTCAGTCCAATATCATTAGCCAAGCACATCAGTTCATTACAAATTTAACCTTGATCAAACTTTCTGGGCCTGGATAGCGGAATGTAGCCATCCCTTATGCCAGTAGCCCAGTTCCAACAAAGTCCTCTGCACTCTTTCCTTGCCCTTAGAAAGCTCATAAGCCAAGCCTCGAAGTTCAATACTGTCTTCACTTAGCATTCTCAAACTCTCATCAGAATAGTCCATAAAACTTGGCTTACCACTCCAGAAGGCATCTTCAGTTGCAAGCACAAAGTCCATGACCATTCCTCCAAAACAAAGGTTCCAAAAGATGAATATCCACACTGTCAGGTTCATCTCACCCCACACTCCTCGGTACCACTTTACTGTAGCAGACAGCTTCAGGTTCGCTAAGATGAACTTCCAGACCAGGCACAGTTATGGAGGAAGGGATATTATTTATTGAAGCTTACAGATCAAGGGGAAGTTCCATAATGGCAGAAGAAGTGACCTGCTCTCACAAGGCCAAGCAGAGAGAGCAAAGCCAAGCCAGCCACCACAGCACAGAGAGCAAAACTACTGCCAAAAGGTCACACAGCACACTTCAGGAACTCCTGCTAGGCACATTTGCATATCTTTACAATGGAATCTCAAACCCACACCATTAACACCTGAAGACCGGCCCCCAGTGACATTGCCTGTAGCAAGGTGATTGCAGATGCAAAGTATAACTAGTAAAACACTGAATATTCTGGGGGACATATATTCAAACTACAACATATGACACAAACTAGGAAAGTCTGACCTTGCTGCATTCAACCTTTTTCGTAGGAAAGCAACTCATTCCAAGAGCAGAATTAGCTTACTTTACACAGTACAGTGTTCGGCAATGAAGATGTTTGTTTTCTCAACAAACTATGTTAGAAGTGAGGCAAATCTACTAAGTTGTACATCTTGTTAGATTACATAAAGCAGAAAGTTTGGAATTGCAGCACTCAACCTTCTTTGTGTGCAAGCAACTCATTCCAAGAGCAGAACTATCTTCCTTCACACAGTAAGTACAGTGTTTGGAAATGATAATGTTTGTTTTCTAAACAAACTACGTTAGAAATGAGGCAAATCTACTAAGTTGTACATTGTGTTAGATTACACAAACCAGGAAAGTTTGAACTTGCTGCTCTCAACCTTCTTCGTTGGAAAGCAACTCGTTCCAAGAGCAAAACTAGCTAACTTCACACAGTAAGTTCAGTGTTCAGAAATTAACATGTTTGTTTTCTAAACAAACTAATTTAGAAGTGAGGAGAATCTACTAAGTTGTACATCTTGTTACATTACACAAACTAGGAAAGTTTGAAATTGCTGCACTCAACCCTTTTCATAGGAAAGCAACTCATTCTGAGAGCAGAACTAACTTACTTCACACAGTACACTGTTTGACAATGAACATGTTTGTTTTCTAAAAAAACTACTTTAGCATTGAGGCGAAACTGCTAATTTGTACATCTTGTTATATTACACAAACTAGGAAAGGTTGAACTTGCTGCACTCAACCTTCTTTGTAGGAAAGCAACTGATTTGGAGAACAGAACTAGCTTATTTAACAAAGTACAGTGTTCAGCAATGAAGATGTTTGTTTTCTAAACAAACGACTTTAGAAATGAAGTGAATCTACTAAGTTGTACATCTTGTTAGAGACACAAACTAGGAAAGTTTGACCTTGCTGCACTCAACCTTCTTCGTGGGAAAGCAAGTCATTCCAAGAGCAGAACTACCTCACTTCACACAGTACAGTGTTTGGCAATGACCATGTTTGTTTTCTAAACAAACTACGTTAGAAATGAGGCGAATCTACTAAGTTGTAAATCTTGTTAGATTACACAAACAAGGAAAGATTGAACTTGTAGCACTCAACAGACTTCGTTGGGAAGCAACTCATTACGAGAACAGAACAAGCTTATTTAATGCAGTACAGTGTTCAGGAATAAAGGTGTTTGTTTTCTAAAGAAACTACTTTAAAAATTAAGAGAATCTACTAAGTTGTACATCGTGTTAGATGACACAAACTATGAAAGTTTGAACTTGCTGCACTCAACCTTATTCGTGGGAAAGCAACTCGTTCCAAGAGCAGAACTAGCTTACTTCACACAATACAATGTTTGGCAATGAACACGTCTGTTTTCTAAACAAACTACGTTAGAATTGAGGTGAATCTACTAAGTTGTACATCTTTTTACATGACACAATCTATGAAAGTCTGAACTTGCTGCACTCAACCTTCTTCGTAGGAAAGCAACTCATTCCAATAGCAGAACCAGCTTACTACACACAGTACAGTGTTCGGCAATGAACATGTGTGTTTTCTAAACAAACTAAGTTAGAAGTAAGGCGAATCTACTAAGTTGTATAGGTTGTTAGATAACACAAAGTAGGAAAGTTTGAACTTGCTGCACTCACCCTTCTTCGTGGGAAAGCTACTCATTCCAAGAGCAGAACTAGCTTAATTCACACAGTAAGTACAGTGTTGTGAAATGAACATGTTTGTTTTCTAAACAAACTACATTAGAAATGAGGCGAATCTGCTATGTTGTACATTTTGATAGATTAAACAAACAAGGAAATTTTGAACTTGCTGCACTCAACCCTCTTCGCAGGAAAGCAACTCATTCCGAGAACAGATCTAGATTATTTAACACAGTGCAGTGTTTGGCAATGAAGATGTTTGTTTTCTACAAAAACTACTTTAAAATTGAAACGAATCTACTAAGTTGTACATCTTGTTGGGTGACACAACCTAGGAAAGTGTGAACTTGCTGCACTCAGCCTTCTTCATAGGAAAGCAACTCATCCCAAGACCAGAACTAGCTTAGTTCACACAGTACAGTGTTTGGCAATGAACATGTCTGTTTTAAAAACAAACTACTTTAGAAGTGAGGTGAATCTACTAAGTTGTACATCGTGTTTGATTAAACAAACTAGGAAAGTTTGAACTTGCTGCACTCAACCTTCTTGGTGGAAAAGCAACTCATTCCAAGAGCAGAACTAGCTTACTTCACAAAGTAAGTACATTGCTCGGAAATGAACATGTTTGTTTTCTAAACAAACTACGTTAGAAATGAGCCTAATCTACTAAGTTGTACATTTTGTTAGATGACACAAACAGTGAAAGTTTGAACTTGCTGCAATTAACCCTCTTCATAGGAAAGCAACTCATTCCGAGAACAGAACTAGCTTATTTAACACAGTACAGTGTTCAGCAATGAAGATGTTTGTTTTCTAAGCAAACTACTTTAGAAATGAAGCGAATCTACTAAGTTGTACATATTTTTACATGACACAAACTAGGAAAGTTTGAACTTCCTGCACTCAACCTTCTTCGTGGGAAAGCAAATCATTCCAAGAGCAGAACTAACTTACTTCACACAGTACAATGTTCGGTAATGAACATGTTTGTTTTCTAAACAATGTACTTTAGAATTGAGTCGAATGTTCTAAGTTATACGTCTTGTTAGATGACACAAACTAGGAAAGTCTGAACTTGCTGCACTAAACCTTATTCGTAAGAAAGCAACTCATTCCAAGAACAGAACTAGCTTACTTCACACAGTACAGTGTTAGGAAATGAACATGTTTGTTTTCTAAACAAACTACATTAGTATTTAGGCGAATCTACTAAGTTGTACATCTTGTTAGATGACACAAACTAGGAGGGTTTGAACTTGCTGCCCTCAACCTTCTTCGTAGGAAAGCAACTCATTTCAAGAGCAGAACTAGCATACTTCACACACTACAGTGTTCGGTAGTGAACATGTTTGTTTTCTAAACAAACTGCTTTAGAATTGAATTGAAACTTCTAAGTTATACGTCTTGATAGATGACAGAAACTAGGAACGTCTGAACTTGCTGCACTAAACCTTATTCGTAGGAAAGCAACTCATTCCAAGAGCAGAACTAGCATACTTCACACACTACAGTGTTCGGTAGTGAACATGTTTGTTTTCTAAACAAACTGCTTTAGAACTGAATCGAAACTTCTAAGTTATACATCTTGATAGATGACAGAAACTAGGAACGTCTGAACTTACTGCACTAAACCTTATTCGTAGGAAAGCAACTCATTCTAAGAACAGAACTAGCTTACTTCACACAGTACAGTGTTCAGCAATGAACATGTTTGTTTTCTAAACAAACTACTTTGGAAATGAGCGAATCTACTAAGTTGTACATCTTAGTAGATTACACAAACAAGGAACGTTTGAACTTGCTGCACTCAACCCTCTTCGTAGGAAAGCAACTCATTCCGAGAACAGAACTAGCTTATTTAACACAGTACAGTGTTTGGCAATGAAGATGTTTGTTTTCTAAACAATCTACTAAGTTGTACAATTGTTACATGACACAAACTAGGAAAGTATGAACTTGCTGCACTCAACCTTCTTCTTAGGAAAGCAGGTCATTCCAAGAGCAGAACTAGCTTACTTCACACAGTACAGTGTTCCGGAATGAAGATGTTTCTTTTCTATAGAAACTACATTAGAAATTAAATGAATCTACTCAGGTGTACATGTTGTTAGAGTACCCAAACGAGGAAAGTTTGAACTTGCTGTACTCAACCATCTTCGCAGGAAAACAACTGATTCTGAAAACAGAACTAGGTTATTTAACAAAGTACACTGTTCGGAAAGAAAATGTTTGTTTTCTAAACAAACTACTTTAGAATTGAGGCGAATCTACTAAGTTGTACATCTTGTTAGATAACATAAATAAGGAAAGTTTGAACTTGCTGCACTCAACCATCTTCGTAGGAAAGCAACTCATTCCAAGAACAGAACTAGCTTTTTAATACAGTACACTGTTCGGCAATGAAGATGTTTCTTTTCTAAACAAATGACTTTAAAACTCAAGCGAATCTAGTAAGTTGTACATCTTGTTAGATGACACAAACTAGGAAAGTTTGAACTTGCTGCACTCAACCTTCTTCGTGGGAAAGCAACTCATTCCAAGAGCAGAACTAGCTTACTTCACACAGTAAATACAGTGTTCAGAAATGAACATGTTTGTTTTCTAAACAAACTACGTTAGAAATGAGGCGAATCTACTAAGTTGAACATCTACTTAGATTACACAAACTAGGAAAGTTTGAACTTGCTGTACTCAACCCTCTTCGTAGGAAATCAACTCATTTCGAGAACAGAAGTAGCTTATTTCACAGAGTACAGTTTTTGGCTATGAAGATGTTTTTTTTTTAAACAAACTACATGAGAATTGAGGTGATTCTACTAAGTTGTACATCTTGTTAGATGACATAAATAAGGAAAGTTTGAACTTGCTGCACTCAACCCTCTTCGTTGGAAAGCAACTCATTCCAAGAACATAACTAGCTTATTTAACACAGTACAGTGTTCAGCAATGAAGATGTTTCTTTTCTAAACAAACTACTTTAGAAATGAAGCAAATCTAGTTAGTTGTATATCTTGTTAGATGACACAAACAAAGAGAGTTTGAACTTGCTGCACTCAACCTTGTTCGTAGGAAATCATCTCATTTGGAGAACAGAACTAGCTTATTTACACAGTACCATTTCGGAAATGAAGATGTTTGTTTTCTAAACAACTACTTTAGAAATGAGTGAATCTACTAAGTTGTACACGTTTTTAGATTACACAAACAAGGAAAGTTTGAACGTGGTGCATTCAATCTTCTTTGTAGGAAAGCAACTCATTTGGAGAACAGAACTAGCTTATTTAACACAGTTCAGTGTTCGACAATGAAGATGTTTGTTTTATAAACAAACTATTTTAGAAATGATGCGAATCTGCGAAATTGTACATCTTGTTAGATTACACTAACAAGGAAAGTTTGAACCTGCTACACTCAAACTTGTTTGTAGGAAAGCAACTCATTCCGAGAACAAAACTAGATTATTTCCACAGTACAGTATTCAGCAATGAAGATGTTTCTTTTCTCAACAAACTACTTTAGAAATGAGTCGAATCTACTGTTGTACATCTTGTTAGATTACACTAACAAGGAAAGTTCGAACTTCCTGCACTCATCCTTGTTCATGGTTAAACAACTCATTCTAAGAACAGAACTAACTTATTTCACACAATACAGTGTTCGGAAATGAAGATGTTTGTTTTCTAAACAAACTACTTTAGAAATGAAAAGAATCTAAGAAGTTGCACATCTTGTTAGATTACACTAACAAGGAAAGTTTGAACCTGTTGCACTCAACGTTGTTCGTAGGAAAGCAACTCATTTCGAGAACAAAACTAGAATATTTTACACAGTACAGGATTCAGCATTGGAGATGTTTGCTTTCTAAACATACTACTTTAGAAATGTGGTGAATCTGCTAAGTTGTAGTTCTTGTTAGATTACACAAACTAGGAAAGCTTAAACGCGGTGCATTCAACCTTCTTCATAGGAAAGCAAATCATTACGAGAACAGAACTAGCTTATTTCACACAGTACAGTGTTCAGCAATGAAAATGTTTATTTTCTAAAGAAACTACTTTAGAAATGAGTCGATTCTACTAAGTTGTACATCTTGTTAGATTACACAAACATGGAGAGTTTGAACTTCCTGCACTCAACCTTATTCTTAGTAAAGCAACTCATTCTGAGAACAGAACTAGTTTATTTCGAACCGTACAGTGTTCGCCAAAGAAGATATTTGTTTTCTAAACAAACTACTTTAGAAATGAGGCAAATCTACGAAGTTCTACATCTTGTTAGATTACACAAACTAGGAAAGTTTGAACGTGGTGCATTCAACCTTCTTCGTAGGAAAGCAACTCATTCTGAGAACAGAACTAGCTTATTTCACACAGTACAGTGTTTGGCAATGAAAATGTTTGTTTTCTAAACAAACTGCTTTAGAAATGAAACGAATCTACCACCTTGTACATCTTGTTAGATTACACTAACAAGGAAAGTTTAAACTTCCTGCACTCAACCTTGTTGGTGGGAAAGCAACTCATTCTAGAACAGAACTAGCTTATTTCACACAGTACAGTGTTCGGCAATGAAGATGTTTGTTTTCTAAACAAACTACTTTAGAAATGAGGCGAATCTGCTAAGTTGTACATCTGGTTAGATTACACAAACTTAGAAATTTGAACTTTCTGCATTCAACCTTCTTCTTAGGAGAGCAACTCATTCTGAGAACAGAACTCGCGTATTTCACACAGTACAGTGTTCGGCAATGAAGATGTTTGTTCTCTAAACAATCTACTGTAGAAATGAAACGTATCTACTAAGGTATATATCTTGCTAGATTACACTAACAACGAAAGTTTGAACTAGCTGCACTCAACCTTGTTCGTAGGAAAGCAACTTATTCCGAGAACAGAAATAGCTAATTTCACACAGAACAGTTTTCGGCAATGAAGAGCTTTGTTTTCTGAACAAACTCCTTTAGAAATGAAATGAATATACTAAGTTTTACATGTTGTTAGATTACACAAACAAGGAAAGTTTGAACTTGCTGCATTCAACCTTGTTCGTAGGAAAGCAACTCATTCTAGAACAGAACTAGCTTATTTCACACTATACATTGTTTGGCAATTAAGATGTTTGTTTTCTAAACAACTACTTTAGAAATGAGTGAATCTACTAAGTTGTACACCTTTTTAGATTACACAAACAAGGAAAGTTTGAACGTGGTGCATTCAATCTCCTTTGTAGGAAAGCAACTCATTCGGAGAACAGAACTAGCTTATTTCACACAGTTCAGTGTTTGGCAAAGAAGATGTTAGTTTTCTAAACAAACTACTTTAGAAATGAGGCGAATCTGCTAAGTTCTACATTTTGTCAGATTACACAAACATGGAAACTTTGAACTTTCTGCATTGAACCTTGTTCTTAGAAAAGCAACTCTTTCTGAGAACAGAACTAGACTTTTTCACACAGAACAGTGCCCAGCAATGAAGATATTTGTTTTCTAAACAAACTGCTTTAGAAATGAGATGAATCTACTAAGTTGTACATCTTGTTAGATTTCACAAACATGGATAGTTTTAACTTTCTGCATTCAACCTTGTTTCTACTAAAGTAACTCATTCTGAGAACAGAAGTAGCTTATTTCACAAAGTACAGTGTTCAGCAATGAAAATGTTTGTTTTCTAAACAAACTACTTTAGAAATAAGGCGAATCTTCTAAGTTGCACATCTTGTTAGATTACACAAATTCGGAAAGTTTGAACTTACTGCACTCAACTCTCTTTTTAGAAAAGCAAATCATTCCAAGAACAAAACTAGCTTAATTCACCCACTACAGGGTTCGGGAATGAAGATGTTTGTTTTCTAAACAAACTACGTTAGAAATGAGGCGAATCTACTAAGTTGTACATCTTGTTAGATTACACTAACAAAAAAAGTTTGAAATTCTGCATTCAACTTGTTCGTATGAAAGCAACTTATTCAGAGAAAAGCAATAGCTTATTTCACACCGTACAGTGTTCACCAATGAAGATGTCTGTTTTCTAAACAATCAAGTTTAGAAATGAAACGAATGTACTTAGTTGTATATCTTGGTATATTACACCAACAAGCAAAGTTTGAACTTGCTGCACTCAACCTTGTTCATAGGAAAGCAAGTCATTCTGAGAACAAAACTAGCTTTTTTCACACAGTACAGTGTTTCACAATCAAGATGTTTCTTTTCTAAACAACCCACTTTAGAAATGAAACGAATGCAATAAGTTGCACATCTTGTTACATTACCAAACAAAGAAAGTTTAATATTGCTGCACCCAACCTTGTTCGTAGGAAAGCAACTTATTCTGAGGACAGAACTAGCTTATTTCACACAGTACAGTGTTCAGTAATGAGGATATTTGCTTTCTTAACAAAGTACTTTAGAAATGAGGCGAATCTATTAAGTTGTGCATCTGGTAAGATTACAGAAACATGGAACGTTTGAACTTTCTGCATTCAACCTTGTTCATATGAAAGCAACTCATTCCTAGAACAGAATTAGCTTATTTCACACAGTACAGTGTTAGGCAATGAAGAGGTTTTCTTTCTAAACAAACAACTTTAGAAATGAGGCAAATGTGGTAAGTTGAACATCTTCTTAGATTACACAAACTAGGAAAGTTTGAACGTGGTGCATTCAACCTTCTTTCTAGGAAAGCAACTCATTCTGAGAACAGAACTACCTTATTTCACACAGGAAAGTGTTCGGCAATGAAGATGTTTGTTTTCTAAACAAACTACTTTAGAAATGAAACGAATCTACAGAGTTGTTCATCTTGTTAGATTACACTGACAAGAAAAGTTTGAACTTGCTGCACTCAAACCTTGTTCGTGGAAAAGCAACTCATTCTGAGAACAGAAATAGTTTATTTCACACAGCACAGCGTTTGTTCAGCAATGAAGATTTTTGTTTTCCAAAAAAACTACTTTAGAAATGAAATGAATGTACTGAGCTGTACATCTTGTGAGATGACACTAACATGTAAAGTTTTAACTTGCTGCACTCAAACTTGTTCGTGGGAAACCACTTCATTCTGAGAATAGACCTAACTTATTTCACACAGTATAGGGTTCAGCAATGAAGATGTTTGTTTTAAAAAGAAAGTATTTTAGAAATGCAAGGAATCTACTAAGTTGTACATCTTCTTATATTACACTAACAAGGAAAGTTTGAACTTTCTGCACTCAACCTTGTTTGTGGCAAAGCAACTCATTCTGAGAGCAGAACTAGGTTATTTCACACAGTACAGTGTTCGGTAATGAAGATGTTTGTTTTCTAAACAAACTACTTTAGAAATGAGGCGAATCTACTAAGTTGTACAATTTGTTAGTTTACACAAACTTTGTAGGAAAGCAACTGATTCCAAGAACAGAACTAGCTTAGTTCACACAGTACAGTATTTGGGAATGATGTTTGTTTTCTAAACAAACTAGTTTAGAAATGAGGAGAATCTACTAAGTTGTACATCTTGTTAGATTACACTAAGAAAGAAAGTTTGAACTTTCTGTACTCAACCATGTTCGTATGAAAGCAACTCATTCTGAGAACAGAAATAGCTTATTTCACACAATACAGTGTTCGGCAATGAAGATGTTTGTTTTCTAAACAAACTACATGAGAAATGAAACGAATCTACCAAGTTGTACATCTTGTTAGGTTACACAAACAAGGAAAGTCTGACTTCCTGCACTCTACCTTTTTCTTGGGGAAACAACTCATTCTGAAACAGAACTAGCTTATTTCACTCGGTACAGTGTTCGGTAATGAAGTTGTTTGCTTTCTAAACAAACTACTTTAGAAATGAGGCAACTCTACTAAGTTCTACATCTTGTTAGATTACACAAACTAGGAAAGTATGAACTTGCTGCACACAACATTCTTTGTAGGAAAGCAACTTATTCCAAGAACAGAATTAGCTTAATTCACACAGTACAGTGTTCGGTAATGAAGATATTTGTTTTCTAAACAAACTACTTTGGAAATGACATGAACATACAAAGTTGTACATCTGGTAAGATTACATAAACATGGAACGTTTGAACTTTGTGCATTCAACCTTGTGTGTAGGAAAGCAACTCATTCCGAGAACAGAACAAGCTTATACCACACAATACAGTGTTCGGCAATGAAGATGTTTGTTTTCTAAACAACTACTTTAGAAATAAGGCGAATCTACTAAGTTGTACACCTTTTTAGATTACACAAACAAGGAAATTTTGAAGGTGGGGCATTCAATCTTCTCTGTAGGAAAGCAACTCATTCCAAAAACAGAAATAGCTTATTTCACACAGTGTAGTTTCCGGCAATGAAGTTGTTTGTTTTCTAAACAAACTCCTTTAGAAATGAGGTGAACCTACTAATTTGTACATCTTGTTATATTACACAAACATGGATAGTTTGAACTTTCTGCATTCAACCTTGTTTGTAGTAAAGCAACTCATTCTGAGAACAGAAGCAGCTTATTTCACAAAGTACAGTGTTTGGCAATGAAGATGTTTGTTTTCTAAACAAACTACTTTAGAAATGAGGTGAATCTACTAAGTTGCACATCTTGTTAGATTACACAAATTCGGAAAGTTTGAAATGGCTGGACTCAACATTCTTTGTACGAAAGCAATTCATTCCAAGAACAGAATTAGCTTAATTCACACAGTACAGTGTTCGGTAATTAAGATATTTGCATTCTTAACAAACTACTTTAGAAATGAGGTGAATCGACTAAGTTGTACATCTGGTAAGATTACAAAAACATGGAATGTTTGAACTTTCTGCATTCAACCTTGTTTGTATAAAAGAAACTCATTCCTAGAACAGAACTAACTTTTTTCACCCAGTACAGTGTTCGGCAATGAAGATGTTTGCTTTCTAAACAAACTACTTTAGAAATAAGGGGAATGTGCTAAGTTGAACATCTTCTTATATTACACCAACTAGGAAAGTTTCAACGTGGTGCATTCAACCATCTTCGTAGGAAAGGAACTCATTCCGAGAACAAAACTAGCTTCTTTCACACAGTAAAGTGTCCAGCAATGAAGATGTTTGTTTTCTAAACGAACTACTTTAGAAATGAAATGAATCTACTAAGTTGTACATCTTGGGAGATTACACTAACTAGGAAAGTTTGAACTTGCTGCACTCAACCTTGTTCATAGGAATGCATCTCATTTTGAGAACAGAAATAGCTTATTTCACACAGCCCAGTGTTCAGCAATGAAGATTTTTGTTTTCCTAAAAAACTACTTTAGAAATGAAAAGAATCTACTAAGTTGTACATCTTGTTAGACGACACTAACATGTAAAGTTTGAATTTCTGCACTCAACCTTGTTCGTGGGAAACCACTTCATTCTGAGAACAGAACTAGCTTATTTCTCACAGTATAGGGTTCAGCAATGAAGATGTTTTAAAAAGAAAGTACTTTAGAAATGAAACGAATCTACTAAGTTGTACATCTTCTTATATTACAATAACAAGGAAAGTTTGAACTTGCTGCATTGAACCATGTTCGTGTCAAAGCAACTCATTCCAAGAGCAGAACTAGGTTATTTCACACAGGACAGTGTTCGGTAATGAAGATGTTTGTTTTCTAAACAAACTCCTTTAGAAATGAAAAGAATCTACTAAGTTTTACATCATGTTACATTACACAAACAAGGAAAGTTTGAACTTGCTGCACTCAACATTCTTTGTAGGAAAGCAACTGAATCCAAGAACAGAACTAGCTTAATTCACACAGTACAGTGTTCGGGAATTAAGATGATTGTTTTCTCAACAAACTAGTTTAGAAATGTGGCAAATCTACTAAGTTGTACATTTTGTTAGATTACACTAAAAAAGAAAGTTTGAACTTTCTGTACTCAACCTTGTTCTTAGGAAAGCAACTCATTCCAAGAACAGAAATAGCTTATTTCACACAATACAGTGTTTGGCAATGAAAATGTTTGTTTTCTAAACAAACTACTTTAGAATTGAAACGAATCTAAGAAGTTGTACATCTCATTAGATTACACTAACAATAAAAGTTTGAACTTACTGCACTCAACCTTTTTCCTGGGAAACTACCTCATTCTGAGAACAGAACTAGCTTATTTCACACAGTACAGTGTTTGGCAATGAAGATGTTTGTTTTCTAAACAAAGTACTTTAGAAATGAGGTGAATCTAGTAAGTTGTACATTCTGTTAGATTACACGTAGAAGAAAAGTTTGAACGTGGTTCATTCAACCTTCTTCATAGGAAAGCCACTAATTCTGAGAACAGAAATAGCTTATTTCACACAGTACAGTGTTTGGTAATAAAGATGTTTGTTTTCTTAACAAACTATTTTAGAAATGAAGCGAATCTACTAAGTTTTACATCTTGTTAGACTACACTAACAAGGAAAGTTTGAACTTGCTGCACTCAACCTTGTTCGTAGGAAAGCAACTCATTCCGAAAACAGAAATTCCTTATTTCACATAATACAGTGTTTGGCAATGAAGATGTTTGTTTTCTAAACAAACGACTTTAGAAATGAAATGAATCTACCAACTTGTACATCTTTTTAGGTTACACAAACATGGAAAGTTTGAACTTTCTACATTCAACCTTGTTCGTAGGAAATCAACTCATTCAGAGGACAGAACTAGCTTATGTCACACAGTACAGTCTTCTGCAATAAAGATGTTTATTTTCTAAACAAACTACTTTAGAAATGAAATGAATCTACTAAGTTGTACATCTTGTTAGATTACACAAAAAAGGTAAGTTTGAACGTGGTTCCTTCAACCTTCTTCGTTTTCTAAACAAACTTCTTTAGAAATGAAATGAATCTACTAAGTTGTACATCGTGTTAGATTACACTAACAAGGAAAGTTGGACTTGCTGCAGCCAACCTCGTTCGTAGGAAAGCAACTCATTTCGACAACAGGAGTAGCTTATTTTACACAGTACAGTGTTCGGCAATGAAGATGTTTGTTTTGTAAACAAATTACTTTAGAAATGAAGCAAATCTAGTAGTTTTACATCTTTTTAGATTACACAAACATGGAAAGTTTGAACTTTATGCATTCAACCTTATTCGTAGGAGATCAACTCATTCTGAGAACAGAACTGGCTTAATTCACACAGTACAGTGTTCGGCAATGAAGATGTTTGTTTTCTAAACAAACTACTTTAGAAATGAAACGAATATACTAAGTTGTATATCTTGTTGGATTACACAAACAAGGAAAGGTTGAATGTAATGCATTCAACCTTCTTCGTAAGAAAGCAACTCATTCGGAGAACTGAACTAGCTTAATTTAAACAGTACAGTGTTCGTGAATGAAGTTGTTTGTTTTCTAAACAAAGTACTTTAGAAATGAAGTGAATCTACTAAGTTGTACATCTTCTTAGATTACACAAACAAGGAAAGTTTGAACTTGCTTCACTCAACCTTGTTCATGGCAAGGCAACTCATTCTGAGAGCAGAACTCACTTTTTCACACAGTACAGTGTTCGGAAATGAAGATGTTTGTTTTCTAAACAAACTACTTTAGAAATAAGGTGAATCTGCTAAGTTGTACATCTTGTTTGATTACACGAACAAGAAAAGTTTGAACTTACTGCATCCACCCTTGTTCGTAGGAAAGCAACTCATTCCGAGAACAGAACTAGCTTATTTCACAAAGTACAGGGTTCGGTAATGAAGATGTTTGTTTTCTGAACAGTTTGTTTAAAGTAAAGTAAAGTAAAGTTTGTTTAAAGTAAAGTAGTTTACTTTAGAAAAGAGGAGAATCTAGTAAGTTGTACCTCTTGTTGGATTACACAAACAAGTAAAGGTTGAACTGCTGCATTCAACCTTCTTCGTAAGAAAGTAACTCATTTCGAGAACAGAACTAGCTTATTTTACACAGCACAGTGTTCGGCAATGAAGCTATTTGTTTTCTAAAGAAACTACTTTAGAAATTAGACGAATTTACTAAGTTGTACATCTTGTTAGATTATACAAACAAGGAAATTTTGAACTTGCTGCTCTCAACCTTTTTCGTGGCAAAGCAACTCATTCTGAGACCAGAAGTAGCTCATTTCACACAGTACATTTTCGGCAATGAACATGTTTGTTTTCTAAACACACTACTTTAGAAATGAGGTGAATCTACTAAGTTGTACATCTTGTTAGATTACACAAACAAGGAAAGTTTGAATGTGGTGCATTCAACCCACTTCGTAGGAAAGCAACACATTCAGACAAAAGAACTAGCTTAACTTAAACATTACAGTGTTCAGAAATTAAGACATTTGTTTTCTAAACATAGTACTTTAGAAATTAAACGAATACACTAAGTTGTATATCTTGTTAGATTACACTGAGTAGGAAAGTTTGAACTTTCTGCTCTCAACCTTGTTCGTAGGAAAGCAACTCATTCCAAGAACAGAACTACCTTATTTCACCCAGTACAGTGTTTGGCAATGAAGATGTTTGTTTTCTAAACAAACTACTTTACAAATGAAACGAATCTACTAAGTTGTACATCTTCTTAGATTACACAAACAAGTTAAGTTTGAACGTGGTGCATTCAACCCTCTTCGAAGGAAAGCAACTCATTCAGACAACAGAACTAGATTAACTTAAACATTGCAGTGTTCGGAAATGAAGATGTTTGTTTTCTAAACAAACTACTTTACAAATGAAACTAATCTACTAAGTTGTAAATCTTGTTAGAATACCCTAAAAAGGAAAGTTTGAACTTGCTGCGCTCAACTTTGTTCATAGGAAAGCAACTCCTTCCGAGAACAGGAGTAGCTTATTTCACACAGTACAGTGTTCAGCAATGAAGATGTTTGTTTTCTGAACAAACTTCTTTAGTAATGAAACGAATCTACTAAGTTGTATATCTTGTTAGATTACACTAACAAGGAAAGTTGGACTTGCTGCACTCAACTTTGTTTACAGGAAAACAACTCATTCTGAAACAGAAATAGCTTATTTCAAACAGTACAGTGTGCAGCAATGAAGCTGTTTGTTTTCTAAAAAAACTACTTTAGAAATGAGGTGAATCTACTAAGTTGTATATCTTGTTAGATTACACAAACATGGAAAGTTTGAACTTTCTGCATTCAACTTTGTTCCTGGGAAAGCAAGTCATTCCAAGAACAGAAATAGCTTATTTAACACAGTACCATGTTGGCCATGAAGATGTTTGTTTTCTAAACAAACTACTTTAGAAATGAAGTGAATCTACTAAGTTGTACATCTTGTTAGATTACACTGACAAGGAAAGTTTCAACTTGCTGCACTCAACCTTGTTCGGAGGAGAGCAACTCATTCCGAGAACAGAACTAGCTCATTTCACACAGTACAGTGTTCAGCAATGACGATGTTTGTTTTCTAAACAAACTACTTTAGAAATGAAACGAATCTACTAAGTTGTACATCTTGTTAGATTACACTAAGAATGAAAGTTGGAACTTGGTGCACTCAACGATGTTCAAAGGAAAACAACTCATTCCGAGAACAGAACTAGGTTATTTCACACCGTCCAGTGTTCGGCAACTTTCTATGAAGAGTCTTCAGTGCAGCAAGATATAACTTTGATAGTTTGTGTAATCTAATAAGATGTACAACTTAGTAGATTCAACCCCTTTCTAACCTAGTTTCTTTAGAAAACAAACACCTTCATTGCGAACACGGTACAGTGTGAAAAAGCTAGTTCTGTGCTCGGAATGAGTTGCTTTCTTACGAAGAGTGTTGAGTTCTACAAGTTCAAACTGTTCTAGTTTGTGTAATCTAAGAAAACCTACAGTTTAGTATATTAGCTTCATTTTTAGTTAGTTTCTTTAGAAAACAAACAACTTCATTGCCGAACACTGTATGGTGTGAAATAAGCTAGTTCTGTTCTCAGAATGAGTTGCTTTCTTACGAAGAGTCTTCAGTGCGGCAAGATCAAACTTTCCTAGTTTGTGTGATCTAACAAGATGTAAAACTTAGTAGATTCAACCCCTTTATAATCTAGTTTCTTTAGAAAACAAACACCTTCATTGCTGAACACTGTATGGTGTGAAATAAGCTAGGTCTGTTCTCGAATGAGTTGCTTTCTTACGAAGAGTGTTGAGTTCTACAAGTACAAACTTTCCTTGTTTGTGTAATCTAAGAAGATGTACAGTTTAGTAAATTCGCTTCATTTCTAAGTTAGTTTCTTTAGAAAACAAACAACTTCATTGCAGAACACTTTACCGTGTGAAATAAGATAGTTCTGGTCTCGGAATGTGTTGCTTTTCTACGAAGAGTGTTGAGTTCTACAAGTTCAAACTTTCCTAGTTTGTGTAATCTCACAAGATGTACAACTTAGTATATTCAACTCATTTCTAACGAAGTTTGTTTAGAAAACAAACAACTTCATTGCCAAACACTTTACAGTGTGAAATAAGCTAGTTCTGTTTTCGGAATGTGTTCCTTTCCTACGAAGAGTATTGAGTTCTACAAGATAAAACTTTCCTGGTTTGTGTAATGTAAGAAGATATACAGTTTAGTAAATTAGCTTGATTTCTAACAGTTTCCTTAGAAAACAAACAACTGCATTGCCGAACACTGTAGGGTGTGAAATAAGCTAGTTCTGTTCTCAGAATGAGTTGCATTTCTACGAAAAGTGCTGAGTTCTACAAGTTCAAACTCTCCTAGTTTGTGTAATCTCACAAGATGTACAACTTAGTAGATTCAACTCATTTCTAACGAAGTTTGTTTAGAAAACAAACACCTTCATTGCCGAACACTTTATGGTGTGAAATAAGCTAGTTCTGTTTTCGGAATGATTTCCTTTCCTATGAAGAGTATTGAGTTCTACAAGTTAAAACGTTCCTAGTTTGTGTAATCTAAGAAGATGTACAATTTAGAAAATTACCTTCATTTCTAACGTAGTTTCTTTAGAAAACAAACACCTTCATTGCCCAACAGAGTACTGTGTGAAATAAGCTAGCTCTGTCATCGGAATTATTTGCTTTCTCAGGAGGAGTCTTCAGTGCAGCAACATCAAACTTTCCTAGTTTGTGTTATCTAACAAGATGTACAGCTTAGTAGTTTCCACCCCTTTCTAATCTAGTTTCTTTAGAAAACAAACAACTTCATTGCTGAACACTGTACGGTGTGAATAAGCTAGGTCTGTTCTCAAATGAGTTGCTTTCTTACGAAGAGTGTTGAGTTCTACAAGTTCAAACTTTCCTAGTTTGTGTAATCTAAGAAGATATACAAATTAGTAAATTAGCTTCATTTCTAAGTTAGTTTCTTTAGAAAACAAACACCTTCATTGCCGAACACTGTACAGTGTGAAATAAGCTAGTTCTGTTCTCAGAATGAGTTGCTTTCTTTGGAAGAGTCTTCAGTGCAGAAAGATCAAACTTTCCTAGTTTGTTTAATCTAACAAGATGTACAACTTAGTAGATTCAACCCCTTTTTAACCTAGTTTCTTTAGAAAACAAACACCTTCATTGCTGAACACTGTACGGTGTAAAATAAGGTAGTTCTGTTCTCGGAATGACTTGCTTTTTTACGAAGAGTGTTGAGTTCTACAAGTTCAACTTTCCTACTTTGTGTAAGCTAAGAAGATGTACAGTTTAATAAATTAGCTTCATTTATAAGTTAGTTTCTTTAGAAAACAAACAACTACATTGCCGAACACTTTATGGTGTGAAATAAGCTAGTTCTGTTCTCGGAATGAGTTGCTTTTTACGAAGAGTGTTGAGTGCTACAAATTCAAACTTACCTAGTTTGTGTAATCTCACAAGATGTACAACTTAGTAGATTCAAGTCATTTCTAACGAAGTTTGTTTAGAAAACAAACACCGTCATTAACACTTTACGGTGTGAAATAAGCTAGTTCTATTTCCGGAATGAGTTCCTTTCCTACGAAGAGAGTTCAGTTCTACAAGGTAAAACTTTCCTAGTTTGTGTAATCTAAGAAAATGTACAATTTAGAAAATTAGCTTCATTTCTAACATAGTTTCTTTAGAAAAAACAACTTCATTGTCGAACACTGTACTGTGTGAAATAAGCTAGTTCTTTTCTCGGAATGAGTTGCCCTTCAACGAAGATTGTTGAGTTCTACAAGTTCAAACATTGATAGTTTGCGTAATCTAAGAAGATAGACAATTTAGTAAATTAGCTTCATTTCTAACCTGGTTTCTTTAGAAAACAAAAAAAATTCATTGCGCAACACTGTACTTTGTGAAATAAGGTAGTTCTGTTATCGGAATGAGTTGCTTTCTCACGAAGAGTCTTCAGTGCAGCAAGACCAAACTTTCCTAGTTTTTGTAATCTAACAAGATATACAACTTAGTACATTCAACTCATTTCCCACGTAGTTTCTTTAGAAAACAAACACCTTCATTGCCGAACACCGTACGGTGTGAAATAAGCTAGTTCTGTTCTCAGAATGAGTTGCTTTCTCACAAGAGTCTTCAGTGTGGCAAGATAAAACTTCCCTAGCTTGTGTAATCTAACAAGATATACAACGTAGTAGATTCAAACCCTTTCTAACCTAGTTTCTTTAGAAAACAAACACCTTCATTGCCCAACACGGTGCAGTGTGAAATAAGCTAGTTGTGTTCTCGCAATGAGTTGCTTTCTTACGAAGAATGTTGAGTTCTACAAGTTCAAACTTTCCTAGTTTGTGTAATCTAAGAAGATTTACATTTTAGTAAATTAGCTTCATTTCTAACGTAGTTCTTTAGAAAACAAACACCTTCATTGCCGAACACTGTACTGTGTGAAATAAGCTAGTTCTGTTCTCGGAATGAGTTGTTTTTCTACGAAGAGGGTTGAGTTCTACAAGTTCAAAAGTTCAAAATTTCTAAGAAGATTTACATTTTAGTAAATTCTCATTTCTAAGAGTTCTTTGAAAACAAACACAACGTGAAATAAGATTCTGTTCTCGGAACTCATTTCTACAAGTTCAAAAAGTTTTGTTTCACAAGAAAACAAACAACTCATTTCTCATTTTTTAGAAAACAAACACCTTCATTTTCGAACACTTTACAGTGTGAATGAAGCTAGTTCTGTTTTCGGAATGAGTTCCTCTCCTAAAAGAGTGTTGAGTTCTACAAGTTTAAACTTACCTAGTTTGTGTAATCTAAGAAGAGGTACAATTTAGAAAATTAGCTTCATTTCTAACGTAGTTTCTTTAGAAAAAAAAAAAAAAACCAACTTCATTGCCGAACACTGTACTGTGTGAAATAAGCTAGTTCTCTTCTCAGAATGAGTTGCTTTTGTATGAAGAGTGTTGAGTTCTACAAATCCAAACTTTCCTAGTTTGTGTAATCTCACAAGATGTACAACTTAGTAGATTCAACTCATTTCTAACGTAGTTTCTTTAGAAAACAAACACCTTCATTGCCCAACACTGTACTGTGTGAAATAAGCTAGTTCTGTTTTCGGAATGAGTTGCTTTCTCACGAATAGTCTTCAGTGAGCAGGATCAAACTTTCCTAGTAGGTGTAATCTAACAAGATGTACAACTTAGTAGATTCAACGCCTTTCTAACCTAGTTTCTTTATAAAACAAACACCTTCATTGCCCAACACTGTACTGTGTGAAATAAGCTAGTTCTGTTATCGGAATGAGTTGCTTTCTCACGAAGAGTCTTGAGTGCAGCAAGATCAAACTTTCCTACTTTCTGTAATCTTACAAGATGTACAACTTAGTAGATTCAATGACTTTCTAACCTAGTTTATTTAGAAAACAAACACCTTCATTTCCCAACACTCTACTGTATGAAATAAGCTAGTTCTGTTCTCAGAATGAGATGCTTTCTTACGAAGAGTCTTCAGTGCAGCAAGATTAAACTTTCCTAGTTTGTGTAATCTAACAAGATGTACAACTTAGTAGATTCAACCCGTTTCTAACCTAGTTTCTTTAAAAAACAAACACCTCCATTGCCAAACACTGTACTGTGTGAAATAAGATAGTTCTGTTCTCGGAATGAGTTGATTTCTTACGAAGAGTCTGCAGTGCAGCAAGATTAAACTTTCATAGTTTGTGTGATCTAACAAGATGTACAACTTAGTAGATTCAACGCCTTTCTAACCCAGTTTCTTCACAAAACAAACACCTTCATTGCCGAACACTGTATGGTGTGAAATAAGCTAGTTCTGTTCTCAGAATGAGTTGCTTTCTTACGAAGAGTGTTGAGTTCTACAAGTTCAATATTCCCTAGTTTGTGTAATCTAAGAAGATGAACAATTTAGTAAATTAGCTTCATTTCTAACGTAGTTTCTTTAGAAAACAAACCACCTCATTGCTGAACACTTTACGGTTTGAAATAAGCTATTTCTGTTGTCGGAGTGAGTTCCTTTCTTACGAAGAGTCTTCAGTGCAGCAAGATTAAACTTTCCTAGTTTTTGTAATCTAACAAGATGTACAACTTAAGAGATTCATTCCCTTTCTAACCTAGTTTCTTTAGAAAACAAACGCAGTCATAGCCGAACACTGTACGGTGTGATGTAAGCTAGTTCTGTTCTGAGAATGAGCTGCTTTCTTACGAAGAGTCTTCAGTGCACCAAGATTAAACTTTCCTAGTTTGTGTAATCTAGAGGATGTACAATTTAGTAGATTCAATCCCTTTATAACCTAGTTTCTTTAGAAAACAAACTCTTTCATTGCCGACCACTGTACCATGTGAAAAAAGCTAGTTCTGTTCTCTGAATGAGTTGCTTTACTACGAAGAGTGTTGAGTTCTACAAGTTCAAACTGTCCTAGATTGTGTATTCTCACATGATGTACAAATTAGTAGCTTCAACTAATTTCTAAAGTAATTTCTTTAGAAAACAAACACCTTCATTTCCCAACACTGTACTGTGTGAAATAAGCTCGCTCTGTAATCGGAATGAATTGCTTTCTCACGAAGAGTCTTCAGTGCAGCAAGATTAAACTTTCCTAGTTTGTGTAATCTAACAAGATGTTCAACTTCGTAGACCCAACCCCTTTCTAACCTAGTTTCTTTAGAAAACAAACACGTTCATTGCCAAACACTGTACGGTGTGAAATAAGCTAGTTCTGTTCTCAGAATGAGTTGCTTTCTTACGAAAATCTTCAGAACAGCAAGAATAAACTTTCCTATTTTGTGTAATCTAACAAGATGTACAACTTAGTAGATTTAACGCCTTTCTAACCTACTTTCTTTAGAAAACAAACACCTTCATTGCCGAACACTGTACGGTGTGAAATAAGCTAGTTCTGTTCTCAGAATGAGTAGCTTTCTTCCGAAGAGTCTTCAGTGCAGCAAGTTTAAACTTTCATAGTTTGTGTAGTCTAACAAGATGTACAACTTAGTAGATTTAACGCCTTTCTAACCTACTTTCTTTAGAAAACAAACACCTTCATTGCCAAACACTGTACGGTGTGAAATAAGCTAGTTCTGTTCTCAGAATGAGTAGGTTTCTTCCGAAGAGTCTTCAGTGCAGCAAGTTTAAACTTTCATAGTTTGTGTAGTCTAACAAGATGTACAACTTAGTAGATTCAACGCCTTTCTAAGCTAGTTTGTTTAGAAATAAACAACTTCATTGCCGAACACTGTATGGTGTGAAATAAGCTAGTTCCATTATTGGAATGGGTTACCTTCTTATGAAGAGTCTTCAGTGCAGCAAGATTAAACTTTCCTACTTTGTGGAATCTAACAAGATGTACAATTTAGTAGATTCAACGCCTTTCTAACCTAGTTTGTTTAGAAAACAAACACCTTCCTTGCCAAACACTGTACAGTGTGAAATAAGCTAGTTCTGTTCTCGGAATGAGTTGCTTTCTTACGAACATTCTTCAGTGCAGCAAGATTAAATTTGCCTAGTTCGTGTAATCTAACAAAATGTCCAACTTAGTAGATTCAACGCCTTTCTAACCTATTTTCTTTAGAAAACAAACAGCTTCTTTGCCAAAAACTGTATTGTGTGCAAAAAGCTAGTTCTGTTCTCAGAATGAGTTGCTTTTCTACAAAGAGTGTTGAGTTCTACAAGTTCAAACTTTCCTAGTTTGTGTAATCTCACAAGATGTACAATTTAGTAGATTGAACTCATTTCTAACGAAGTTTGTTTAGAGAACAAACACCTTCTTTCCCCAACAGTGTACTGTGTGATATAAACTAGTTCTGTTGTCAAAATGAGTTGCTTTCTCACGAAGAGTCTTCAGTGCAGGAAGGTCAAACTTTCCTAGTTTGTGTAATCTAACAAAATGCACAACTTAGTAGATTCAACTCATTTCTAACGTAGTTTCTTTAGAAAACAAACACCTTCATTGCCCAACATTCTACGGTGTGAAATAAGCTAGTTCTGTTCTCAGAATGAGTTGCTTTTCACAAAAAGTCTTCACTGCATCAAGACCAAACTTTCCTAGTTTCTGTAATCTAACAAGATGTACAACTTAGTAGTTTCAATGCCTTTCTAACCTAGTTTCTTTAGAAAACAAACACCTTTATTCCTGAACACTGTTCGGTGTGAAATAAGCTAGTTCTGTTCTCAGAATGACTTGCTTTCTTACGAAGAGTCTTCAGTGAAGCAAGATTAAACATTCCCTGTTTGTGTAACATAACGAGATGTACAACTTAGTAGATTCAATGCCTTTCTAACCTTGTTTGTTTAGAAAACAAACACCTTCATTGCCCAACACTGTATGTTGTGAAATAAGCTAGTTCTCTTCTCAGAATGAGGTGCTTTCTAAGGAAGAGTCTTCAGTGCAGCAAGATGAAACTTTAGTAGTTTGTGTAATTTAACAAGATGTACAATTTAGTAGATTCAACTCATTTCTAAGGTAGTTTCTTTAGAAAACAAACAACTTCATTGCCCAACAATCTACTGTGTGAAATAAGCTAGTTCTGTTCTTGGAATGAGTTAGTTTCTCACAAAGAGTCTTCAGTGCAGCAACATCAACCTTTCATACTTTTTGTAATCTAACAAGATGTAAAACTTATTAGATTCGCCGCATTTCTATCATAGTTTGTTTGGGAAACAAACACCTTCATTGCAGAACACTGTACAGTGTGAAATAAGCTAGTTCTCTTCTCCGAATGAGTTGCTTTCTTACGAAGAGGCTTCAGTGCAGCAAGATTAAACTTTCCTAATTTGTGTAATATAACAAGGTGTACTATTTAGTAAATTAGGTTCATTTCTAATGTAGTTTGTTTAGAAACCAAACACCTTCATTGCCGAACACTGTACGGTTTGCAATAAGCTTGTTCTGTTCTCAGAATGAGTTGCTTTCCTACGAAGAGTGTTTAGTTCTACAACTTCAAACTTTCCTAGTTTGTGTAATTTAAGAAGATGTATAATTTAGTAAATCAGCTTCATTTCTAACGTAGTTTCTTTAGAAAACAAAGACCTTCATTGCCCAACACTGTATTTTGTGAAATAAGCTAGTTCTGTTCTTAGAATGAGTTGCTTTTCTACGAAGCGTGTTGAGTTCGATAAGTTCAAACTTTCCTAGTTTGTGTAATGTCACAAGATGTACAACTTAGTAGATTCAACTCATTTCTAACGAAGTTTGTTTAGAAAACAAACACCTTCTTTGCCCAACACTGTACTGTGTGAAACAAGCTTGTTCTGTTCTCAGAATGAGTTGCTTTCTCACGAAGATTCTTCAATGCAGCAAGATCAAAATTCCCTAGTTTGTGTAATCTAACAAGGTGTACAACTTAGTAGATTCAACTCATTTCTAACGTAGTGTCTTTTGAAAACAAACACCTTTATTGCCCATCACTCTACTGTGTGAAATAAGCTAGTTCTGTTCTCAGAATGAGTTGCTTTCTCACAAAGAGTCTTCATTGCAGCAAGATCAAACTTTCCTAGTTTGTGTAATCTAACAAATTATACGACTTAGTAGATTCAACGCCTTTTTAACCTAGTTTCTTTAAAAAACAAACGCCTTCATTGCCGAACACGGTACGGTGTGCAATAAGCTAGTTCTGTTCTCAGATAGAGAAGCTTTCTTACGAAGACTCTTCAGTGCAGCAAGATGAAACTTTCCTAATTGGTGCAATCTAAGAAGATGTGCAATTTAATAAATTAGCTTGATTTCTAAAGTAATTTGTTTAGAAAACAAACACCTTCATTGCCGAACACTGTACGGTGTGAAATAAGCTAGTTTTGTTCTCGGAATGAGTTGCTTTCCTACAAAGAGTGTTGAGTTCTCCAAGTTCAACCTTTCCTAGTTTGTGTGATCTAAGAAGATGTACAATTTAGTAAATTAGCTTCATTTCTAACATAGTTTCTTTAGAAAACAAACAACTTCATTGCCCAACCCTGTACTGTGTGAAATAAGCTAGTTCTGTTCTCAGAATGAGTTGCTTTTCTACGAAGAGTGTTTAGTTCTGCAAGTTCAATCTTTCCTAGTTTGTGTAATCTCACAAGATTTACAACTTAGTAGATTCCCACAATTTCTTACGTAGTTTGTTTAGAAAACAGACCTCTTCATTGGCGCACACTGTACAGTGTGAAATAAGCTAGTTACGTTTTCAGAATGAGTTGCTTTCCTACGAAGAGTGTTGAGTTCTACAAGTTCAAACTTTCCTAGTTTGTGTAATCTAAGAAGATATACAATTTTGTAAATTAGCTTCATTTCTAACGCAGGTTCTTTAGAAAACAATCTACTTCATTGCCGAACACTGTACAGTGTGAAATAACTAGTTCTGTTCTCAGAATGAGTTGCTTTCGTATCCACATACTATAGTGAAGCAAGATTAAACTTTTCTAGTTTGTGTAATCTAACAAGATGTACAATTTAGTAAATTAGCTTCATTTCTAACGTTGCTTATTTAGAAAATAAAAACCTTCATTGCCGAACACTGTATGGTGTGAAATAAGCTAATTCTGTTCCTGGAATGAGTTGCTTTCCTATGAAGAGTGTTGCGTTCTACAAGTTCAAACTTTCCTAGTTTGTGTAATCTAACAAGATGTACAATTTAGTAAATTAGCTTCAGTTTTAACACAGTTTGTTGAGAAAACAAACACCTTCATTCCCGAACACTGTACTGTGTGAAATAAGCTAGTTCTGTTCTCAGAATGAGTTGCTTTCCTACGAAAAGTGTTGAGTTCTACAAGTTCAAACTTTCCTAGTTTTTTTAATCTCAAAAGATGTACAACTTAGTAGATTCAACTCATTTCTAAGGTAGTTAAGAAAACAAACACGTTCATTGCCGAACACTGTACTCTGCGAAATAAGCTAGTTCTGTCCTCAGAATGAGTTGCTTTTCACGAAGAGTGTAGAACTCTACAAGTTCATACTTCCCTAGTTTATGTATATATCACAAGATGTACAACTTAGCCGATTCAACTCATTTCTAACGTAGTTTGTTTAGAAAACAGACACCTTCATTGCTGAACACTATACTGTATGAAATAAGCAAGTTCTGTTCTCGGAATGAGTTGCCTTCCTATGAAGAGTGTTGAGTTCTACAAGTTCAAGCTTTCCTAGTTTGTGTAATCTAACAAGTTGTACAACTTAGTAGATTCACCTCATTTCTAACGTAGTTTGATTATAAAACAAACAATTTCATTGCCGAATACTGTACTGTGTGAAATAAGCTAGTTCTGTTCTCAGAATGAGTTGCTTTCCTACGAAGAGTGTTGAGTTCTACAAGTTCAAACTTTCCTAGTTTGTGTAATGTGAGAAGATGTACAATTTATAAAATTAGCTTCATTTCTAACGTAGTTTCTTTAGAAAACAAATAACTTCATTACCAAACACTGTACTGTGTGAAATAAGCTAGTTCTTTTTTTTTTGTTGTTGTTTTTTTGTTTTGTTTTGTTTTGTTTTGTTTTGTTTTGTTTTCACTCTAGTCCAGGCTGAACTGGAATTAACTATGTAGTCTCAGGGTGGCCTCAAACTCTCGGCGATCCTCCTACCTCTGCATCCCGATTGCTGGGATTAAAGGCGTGCACCACCACGCCCGGCTCAAAATAAGCTAGTTCTGTTCTCAGAATGAGTTGCTTTCCTACGAAGAGTGTTGAGTTCTACAAGTTCAAACTTTGCTAGTCTGTGTAATCTGACAAGATGTACAACTTAGTAGGTTCGAATCATTTCTGACATACTTTGTTAGGAAACAAACACCTTCATGGCCTAACACTGTACTGTGTGAAATAAGCTAGTTCTGTTCTTGGAATGAGTTGCTTTGTCGCGAAGAGTCTTCAGTGCAGCAAGATCAAACTTTTCTAGTTTGTGTAATCTAAAAATGCGTACAACTTAGTAGATTCAACTCATTTCTAACATAGTTTGTTTAGAAAACAAACGCCTTCGTTGCCGAACACTGCACGGTGTGAAAAAAGCTAGTTCTGTTCTCGGAAAGAGAAGCTTTCTTACGAAGACTCTTCAGTGCAGCAAGATGAAACTTTCCTAGTTGGTGCAATCTAAGAAGATGTGCAATTTTATAAATTAGCTTGATTTCTAAAGTAATTTGTTTAGGAAACAAACACCTTCATTCCTGAGCACTATACTGTGTGAAATAATCTAGTTCTGTCTCCGAATGAGTTGCTTTCCAACGAAGAGTGTTGAGTTCTACAAGTTCAAACTTTCCTAGCTTGTGTAATCTAACAAGATATACAACTTAGTGGATTCGCCTCATTTCTGATGTAGTTCATTTAGAAAATAAATACCTTCATTGCCCAACACTGGACTGTGTGAAATAAGCATCTTCTGTTCTCGGAATGAGTTGCTTTCTCAGAAAGAGTCTTCAGCGCCACGATATCAAACTTTCCTAATTTGTGTAATCTAACAAGGTTTACAACTTAGTAGATTCAACTCATTTCTAACATAGTTTATTTAGAAAAACAAACACCTTCATGGCCCAACATTTTACTGAGTGAAATAAGCTTGTTCTGTTCTCGGAATGAGTTGCTTTCTTACGAACATTCTTCAGTGCAGCAAGATTAAACTTTCCTAGTTTATGTAACCTAACAAGATATGCAATTTCGTAAATTAGCTTCATTTCTAACGTTGTTTGTTTAGAAAACAAACACCTTCATGGCCGAACACTGTACGGTGTGAAATAAGCTAGTTCCTTTCTCGGAATGAGATGCTTTGTTACGAAGATTCTTCAGTGCAGCAAGATTTAACTTTCCTTGTTGGTGTAATCCAACAAGATGTTTAGTAAATTACCTTCATTTCTAAAGTAGTTTGTTTAGAAAACAAACACCTTGATTGCCGAACACTGTTCTGTGTGAAATAACCTAGTTCTGTTCTAGGAATGAGTTGCTTTCCTATGAAGAGTGTTGAGTTCTACAAGTTCAAACTTTTCTAGTTTGTGTAATCTATGAAGATATACAACTTAGTAGATTCAACTCATTTCTAACATAGTTTGTTTAGAAAAGAAACACCCTCATTTCCCTACACTGTACTGTGTGAAATATGCTAGTTCTGTTCTCGGAATGAGTTGCTTTCTCACGAAGAGTCTTCAGTGCAGAAAGATCAAACTTTCCTAGTTTGTGTAATCTGAGATGGACAGTTCAGTAAATTAGCCTCATTTCTAACGTAGTTTGTTTAGAAAACTACACCTTAATTACCGAATACTGTACTGTGTGAAATAATCTAGTTCTATTCTCGGAATGAGTTGCTTTCCTACAAAGAGTGTTGATTTCTACAAGTTGAAACGTTCCTAGTTTGTGTAAACTCACAAGATGTACAACTTAGTAGATTCAACTCATTTCTAAAGTAGTTTGTTTAGAAAACAAACACCTTCATTGCCGAACACTGTACGGTGTGAAATAAGCTAGTTCTGTTCTTGGACTGAGTTGTTTTCCTACGAAGAGTGTTGATATCTTCAAGTTCAAACTTTCCTAGTTTATGTAATCTAACAAGATGTACAATTTAGTAAATTGGCTTCATTTCTAACGTAGTTTGTTTACAAAAGAAAGACCTTCATTGCAGAACACTGTACTGTGTGAAATAATCTAGTTCTGTTCTCCGAATGAGTTGCTTTGCTACAAAGAGTGTTGAGTTCTACAAGTTCAAACTTTCCTAGTTTGTGTAATCTAACAAGATGTACAACTTAGTAGATTCAAGTCATGTCTAACGTAGTTTGTTTAGAAAACAAACACCATCATTGCTGAACACTGTACTGTGTGAAATAAGCTACTTCTGTTCTCTGAATGAGTTGCTTTCTTACGAAGATTCTTAGGTGCAGCAAGATCAAACTTTCCTAGTTTGTGTAATCTGAGAAGATGTACACTTTAGTAAATTAGCTTCATTTCTAACATAGTTTCTTTAGAAAAAAGACACCTTCATTGCCTAACACTGTACTGTGGGAATAAAATTAGTTTTGTTCCTGGAATGAGTTGTTTTCCTACGAAGAGTGTTGGGTTCTACAAGTTCAAACTTTCCTAGTTTGTGTAATCTAACAAGATGTACAACTTAGTAGATTCAACTCATTTCTCACGTAGTTTCTTTAGAAAAGAAACACCTTCATTGCCCAACACTGTACTGTGTGAAATAAGCTAGTTCTGTTATCGGAATGAGTTGCTTTCTCATGAAGAGTCTTCAGTGCAGCAAGATCAAACTTTCCCATTTTGTGTAATCTACAACATGTACAATTTAGTAGATTTGTCTCATTTTTTACATAGTTCGTTTAGAAAACCAAAACCTTCATTGCCGAACACTGTACTCTGTGAAATAAGCTAGTTATATTCCCGGAATGAGTTGCTTTCTTATGAAGAGTCTTCAGTGCAGCAAGATCAAACTTTCCTAGTGTGTGTAATCTAACAAGACATACAACTTAGTAGATTCGCCTCATTTCAAACTTACTTTGTTTCGAAAACAAAAACCTTCTTTGCTGAACACTGTACTCTGTGAAATAAGCTAGTTCCATTCCCGGAATGAGTAGTTTAATTACGAAGAGCCTTCAGTGCAGCAAGGTCAAACGTTCCTAGTTTGTGTAATCTGAGAAGATGGACAATTTAGTAAATTATCTTCATTTCTAACGTAGTTTGTTTAGAAAACAAACACCTTCATTGCCGTACACTGTACTCTGTGAAATAAGCTTGTTCTGTTCTCAGAATGAGTTTCTTTCCTTTGAAGAGTGTTGAGTTCTACAAGTTCAGACTTTTCTAATTTGTGTAATCTAACAAGATGTAAAACTTAGTAGATTCAACTCATTTCTAACATAGTTTCTTTAGGAAACAAACACCTTTATTGCCGAACAGTGTAATCTGTGAAATAAGCTAGTTCTATTCTCGGAATGAGTTGCTTTCTTACTAAGAGTCTTCAGAGCAGCAAGATCAAACTTTCCTACGTTGTGTAATCTAACAAGATGTACAATTTAGTAAATTAGCTTCATTTCTAACGTAGTTCTTTTAGAAAACAACCACCTTCATTGCCAAACACTGTACTGTGTGAAATAAACTAGTTCTGTTCTCGGAATTAGTTGCTTTCCTAGGAAGAGTGTTGAGTTCTACAAGTTCAAACTTTCCTAGTTTCTGAATCTAACAAGATCTACAACTAAGTAGATTCAACTCATTTCTAACGTAGTTTGTTTAGAAAACAAACACCTTCATTGCCCAAAGCTATAATGTGTGAAATAAGCTAGTTCTGTCCTCGGTTGAGTTGTTTTCTCACGAAGAGTCTTCAGTGCAGCAAGATCAAACCTTCCTAGTTTATGAAATCTAACAAGGTGTAAAACTTAGTAGATTCCTCACATTTCTAACATAGTTTAGAAAAAAACACCTTCATTGCCGAACACTGTACTGTGTGAAATAAGCTAGTTCTGTTCTCGGAATGAGTTGCTTTCTCACGAAGAGTCTTCAGTGCAGCAAGATCAAACTTTCCTAGTTTGTGTATTCTAAGAAGATGTACGATTTAGTAAATTAGCTTCATTTCTTATGTAGATTGTTTAGAAAACAAACACCTTCTTTGCCTAACACTCTTCTGTGTGACATAATCTAGTACTGTTCCCCAAATTAGTTGCTTTCCTACAAGAGTGTTGAGTTATAAAAGTTGAAACTTTCCTAGTTTGTGTAATCTAACAAGATGTACAACTTAGTAGATTCAACTCATTTCTAACATAGTTTGTTTAGAAAACAAACACCTTCATTGCCGAATACTGTACTGTGTGAAATAAGCTAGTTCTGTTATTGGAATGTGTTGCTCTCCTGCGAAGAGTGTTGAGTTCTACAAGTTCAAACTTTCCTAGTTTTTGTAATCTACCAAGATGTACAACTTAGTAGATTCAACTCATTTCTAACGTAGTTTGTTTAGAAAACAAACATCTTCATTGCTGAACACCGTGCTGTGTGAAATGAGCTAGTTGTGTTCTCGGACTCAGTTGCTTTCTTACACAGACACTTGAGTGCAGCAAGTTCAAATATTCCTAGTTAGTGTAATCTAAGAAGATGTACAATTTAGTAGATTCTCCTCATTTCTAAAGTTGTTTGTTTAGAAAACAAACATCTTCATTGCCGAACACTGTACTGTGTTAAATAAGCCAGTTCTGTTCTCAGAATCAGTTGTTTCATATGAAGAGTCTTCAGTGCAGCAAGATCAAACTTTCCTAATTTGTGTAATCTAAAAAGATGAACCACTTAGCAGATTCGCCTGATATCTAAAGTAGTTTATTTAGAAAACAAACATCTTCATTGCCAAACACTGTACTATGTGAAATGAGCTACTTCTCTTCTCGGAATCAGTTGCTTTCTTATGAAGAGTCTTCAGTGCAGCAAGATCAAACTTTCCATGTTTGTGTAATTTAACAAGATGTAAAACTTAGTAGATTCGCCTCATTTCTAAAGTAGTTCGTTTAGAAAACAAACATCTTCATTGCCGAACACTGTACTCTGTGAAATAAGCTAGTTCTGTTCTCGGAATCAATTGCTGTCTTTCGAAGACGGTTGAGTGCAGCAAGTTCAAACATTTATACTTAGTGTAATCTAACAAGATAAACAATTTAGTACATTCACCTCATTTCTAAAGTAGTTTGTTTAGAAAAAAATATCTTCATTTCAAAATACTGTAATGGGTGACATAAGCCAGTTCTCTTCTCGAAAAGAGTTGCTTTCTTAGGAAGACGGTTGAGTGCAGCAAGATCAAACTTTCCTTGTTTGTGTAATCTAAGACGATGTACAACTTAGTAGATTTGCCTCATTTCTAAAGTAGTTTGTTTAGAAAACAAACATCTTCATTTCCGAAAACTGTACTGTGTGAAATGAGCTAGTTTTGTTCTCGGAATCAGTTGCTTTCTTATGAAGAGGTTTGAGTGCAGCAAGTTCAAACGTTCCTTGTTTGTGTAATCTAACAAGATGTAAAACTCAGTAGATTCGCCTCATTTCTAAAGTAGTTTGTCTAGGAAACAAACATCTTCATTGTCGAACACTGTACTGTGTGAAATGAGCTAGTTCTGTTCTCGGAATCAGTTGTTTCTTATGAAGAGGTTTGAGTGCAGCAAGTTCAAACTTCCCTTGTTTGTGTAATCTAGAAGATGTAAAGCTTAGTAAATTGGCCTCATTTCTAAAGTAGTTTGTTTAGAAAACAAACATTTTCATTGGTGAACAGTGTACTGTGTGAAATGAGCTAGTTCTGTTCTCGGAATCAATTGCTTTCTTACAAAGAGGCTTGAGTGCAGCAAGTTCAAATATTCCTAGTTAGTGTAATCTAAGAAGATGTACAATTTACTAGATATGCCTGATTTCTACAGTAGTTTATTTAGAAAACATACATCTTCATTGCTGAACACTGTACTGTGTGAACTGAGCTAGTTCTGTTCTCGGAATCAATTGCTGTCTTTCGAAGACGGTTGAGTGCAGCAAGTTCAAACACTGCTAGTTAGTGTAATCTAAGAAGATGTACAATTTAGTACATTCGCCTCATTTCTAAAGTAGTTTGTTTAGAATACAAACATCTTCATTTCAAAACACTGTAATGGGTGAAATTATCCAGTTCTGTTCTCGGAATGAGTTGCTTTCTTACGAAGACCGTTGGGTGCAGCAAGTTCAAACTTTCCTTCTTTGTGTAATCCAACAAGATGTACAACTTAGTAGATTCGCCTCATTTCTAAAGTAGTTTGTTTAGGAAACGTACATCTTCATTGCCAAAAACTGTACTGTGTGAAATGAGCTAGTTCTGTTCTCGGAATCAGTTGCTTTCTTATGAAGAGTGTTCAGTGCAGCAAGATCAAACTTTTGTAGTTTGTGTAATCTAACAAGATGTAAAACTTCGTAGATTCGCCTCATTTCTAAAATAGTTTGTTTAGAAAACAAACATCTTCATTGCCGAACACTTTACTGTGTGAAATGAGCTAGTTATGTTGTCGGAATCAGTTGCTCTCTTACGAAGAAGACTTAGGGTAGGAAGTTCAAACTTTCCTTGTTTGTGTAATCTAACAAGATGTACAACTTAGTAAATTGGCCTCATTTCTAAAGTAGTTTGTTTAGAAAACAAACATTTTCATTGGTGAACACTGTACTGTGTGAAATAAGACAGTTCTGTTCTCGGAATCAATTGCTTTCTTACAAAGAGGGTTTGAGGTGCCAAGTTCAAATATTCCTATGTTAGTGTAATCTAACAAGATGTACAATTTAGTAGATTACCTGATTTGTACAGTAGTTTGTTTAGAAAACAAACATCTTCATTGCTGAACACTGTACTGTGTGAACTGAGCTAGTTCTGTTCTCAGAATCAATTGCTGTCTTTCAAGACGGTTGAGTGCAGCAAGTTCAAACACTGCTAGTTAGTGTAATCTAAGAAGATGTACAACTGCCTCATTTCTAAAGTAGTTTGTTTAGAAAACAAACATCTTCATTTCAAAACACTGTAATGGGTGAAATTATCCAGTTCTGTTCTCGAATCAGTTGCTTTCTTATGAAGAGGGTTTAGGGCAGCAAGTTCAAACTTTCCTTGTTTGTGTAATCCAACAAGATGTACAACTTAGTAGATTCACCTCATTTCTAAAGTAGTTTGTTTAGAAAACAAACATCTTCATTGCCAAACACTGTACTCTGTGAAATGAGCTAGTTCTGTTCTCAGAATCAGTTGCTTTCTTATGAAGAGTGTTCAGTGCAGCAAGATCAAACTTTTGTAGTTTGTGTAATCTAACAAGAAAAATGTAGATTCGCCTCATTTCTAAAATAGTTTGTTTAGAAAACAAACATCTTCATTCCGAACATTACTGTGTGAAATGAAGTTATGTTGTCGGAAGTTTGTTTACGAAGAAGAAACAAACTTTCCTTGTTTGTGTAATCTAACAAGACGTACAACTTAGTAGATTCGCATGATTTCTAAAGTAGTTTGTTTAGAAAACAAACTTCTTCATTGCCGAACACTGCACTCTGTGAAATAAGACAGTTCTGTTCTCGGAATCAGTTGCTTTCTTACGAAGAGGGTTTAGGGCACCAAGTTCAAACTTTCCATGTTTGTGTAATCTAACAAGATGTACAACTTAGTAGATTCACCTCATTTCTAAAGTAGTTTGTTTAGAAAACAAACATCTTCATTGCCAAACACGGTACTCTGTGAAATAAGCTAGTTCTGTTCTCAGAATCAGTTGCTGTCTTTCGAAGACGGTTGAGTGGAGCAAGTTCAAACATTCCTAGTTAGTGTAATCTAAGAACATGTACAATTTCGTGGATTCTCCTCATTTCTAAAGTAGTTTGTTTAGAAAACAAACATCTTCATTGCCAAACAGTGTACTGTGTGAAATGAGCTAGTTCTGTTCTCGGAATCAGTTGCTTTCTTATGAAGAGGGTTTAGGGCAGCAAGTTCAAACATTCCTTGTTTGTGTAATCTAACAAGATGCACAACTTAGTAGATTCACCTCATTTCTAAAGTAGTTTGTTTAGAAAACAAACATCTTCATTGCCAAACACTGTACTCTGTGAAATAAGCTAGTTCTGTTCTCAGAATCAGTTGCTTTCTTACAAAGACGCTTCAGTGCAGCAAGTTCAAATATTCCTAGTTAGTGTAATATAAGAAGATGTACAATTTAGTAGATTCAGCTCATTTCTAAAGTAGTTTGTTTAGAAAACAAACATCTTCAATGCCGAACACTGTACTCTGTGTAATATGCTAGTTCTGTTCTCGGAATCAGTTGCTTTCTTACAAAGACGCTTGAGTGCAGCAAGTTCAAATATTCCTAGTTAGTGTAACCTAAGAAGATGTACAATTTAGTAGATTCTCTTCATGTATAAAGTAGATTGTTTAGAAAACAAACATCTTCATTGCCAAAAACTGAACTCTGTGAAATAAGCTAGTTCTGTTCTCGGAATCAGTTGCTTTCTTACAAAGACTCTTTAGTGCAGCAAGTTCAAATATTCCTAGTTAGTGTAATCTACGAAGATGTAAAATTTAGTAGATTATACTCATTTCTAAAGTAGTTTGTTTATGAAATGACCATCTTCATTGCTGAACACTGTACTGTGTTAAATAAGCCAGTTCTGTACTCGGAATCAGTTGCTTTCTTACGAAGAGTCTTCAGTGCAGCAAGATCAAACTTTCCAAATTTGTGTAATCTAACAAGATGTACAACTTAGTAGATTCACCTCATTTCTAATGTAGTTTATTTAGAAACAAACATTTTCATTGCCAAACACTGTACTGTGTGAAATGAGCTAGTTCTGTTCTCGGAATCAGTTGCTTTCTTACCAAGAGTCTTCAGTGCAGCAAGACCAAACTTTCCTTTTTGTGTAATCTAACAAGATGTAAAACTTAGTAGATTTTCCTCATTTGTAAAGTAGTTTGTTTAGAAAACAAACATCTTCATTTCAAAACACTGTAATGGGTGAAATAAGCCAGTACTGTTCTCGAAATGAGTTGCTTTCTTAGGAAGGTTGAGTGCAGCAAGATCAAACTTTGCTTGTTTGTGTAATCTAACAAGATGTACAACTCAGTAGATTCGCCTCATTTCTAAAGTAGTTTGTTTAGAAAACAAACATCTTCATTTCCGAAAACTGTAATGTGTGAAATGAGCTAGTTCTGTTCTCGGAATCAGTTGCTTTCTTACGAAGAGGTTTGAGTGCAGCAAGTTCAAACGTTCCTTGTTTGTGTAATCTAACAAGATGTAAAACTTAGTAGATTCGCCTCATTTCTCAATTAGTTTGTCTAGAAAACAAACATCTTCATTGCCGAACACAGTACTATGTGAAATGAGCTAGTTCTGTTGTCGGAATCAGTTGCTTTCTTACCAAGAGGTTTGAGTGCAGCAAGTTCAAACTTTCCTTGTTTGTGTAATCTAACAAGATATACAACTTAGTAGATTCACCTCATATCTAAAGTAGTTTGTTTAGAAAACAAACATCTTCATTGCCAAACATTGCACTCCATGAAATAAGCTAGTTCTGTTCTCGGATCAGTTGCTTTCTTACAAAAACTCTTGAGTGCAGCAAGTTCAAACTTTCCTTGTTTGTGTAATCTAACAACAAGTACAACTTACTGGATTCTGATGATTTCTAAAGTAGTTTCTTTAGAAAACAACCATCTTCATTGCCGAACACTGCACTCTGTGAATTAAGCTGCTTCTGTTCTCGGAATCAGTTGGTTTCTTACAAAGACTCTTGAGTGCAGCAAGTTCAGACTTTCCTTGTTTGTGTAATCTAACAAGATGTAAAACTCAGTAGATTCGCCTCACTTATAAAGTAGTTTGTGTAGAAAAGAAACATCTTCATTGCCGAACACTGTACTCCGTGAAATAAGCTAGTTCTGTTTTCAGAATCAGTTGCTTTCTTACAAAGACTCGAGAACAGCTTCAAACTTTCCTTGTTTGTGTAATCTAACAACAAGTACAACTTAGTGGATTCGCCTGATTTCTAAAGTAGTTTGTTTAGAAAACAACCATCTTCATTGCCGAACACTGTACTCTGTGAAATAAGCTAGTTCTGTTCTCGGATTCAGTTGGTTTCTTACAAAGGCTCTTGAGTGCAGCAAGTTCAAACTTTCCTTGTATGTGTAATCTAACAACATCTACAACTTAGCAGATTCGCCTGATTTCTAAAGTAGTTTGTTTAGTAACAAACATCTTCATTGCTGAACAGTGTACTGTGTGAAATGAGCTAGTTCTGTTCTCGGAATCAGTTGCTTTCTTACGAAGAGGGTTTAGGGCAATTACTTCAAACATTCCTCGTTTGTGTAATCTAACAAGATGTACAACATAGTAGATTCACCTCATTTCTATAGTTGTTTCTTTTGAAAACAAACATCATCATTTCTGAACACTGTACTCTGAAATAAGCTAGTTCTGTTCTCGGAATCAGTTGCTTTCTTACGAAGACAGTTGAGTGCAGCAAGTTCAAACATTCCTAGTTAGTGTAATCTAAGAAGATGTACAATTTAATAGATTCGGCTCATTTCTAAAGTAGTTTGCTTAGAAAACGAACGTCTTCATTTCAAAACACTGAACTGTGTGAAATAAGCCAGTTCTGCTCTCAAAATGAGTTGCTTTCTTACGAAGACGGTTGAGTTCAGCAAGATCAAACTTTCCTTGTTTGTGTACTCTAACAAGATGTACAACTTAGTAGATTCACCTCATTTCTAAAGTCGTTTGTCTAGAAAACAAACATCTTCATTGCCGAACACCGTTCTGTGTGAAATGAGCTAGTTCTGTTCTCGGAATCAGTTGTTTTCTTGCGAAGACTGTTTAATGATCGAAGTTCAAACTTTCCTTGCTTGTGTAATCTAACAAGATGTACAACTTAGTAGATTCACCTCATTTCTAAAGTAGTTTGTTTAGAAAACAAACATCTTCATTGCCAAACACTGTACTCTGTGAAATAAGCTAGTTCTGTTCTCGGAATCAGTTGCTTTCTTAAGAAGAGTCTTCAGTGCAGCAAGATCAAACTTTCCTAATTTGTGTAATCTAACAAGATGTGCCACTTAGTAGATTAGCCTCATTTCTAAAGTAGTTTATTTAGAAAACAAACATCTTCATTGCCGAACACTGTACTGTATGAAATTAGCTAGTTCTGTTCTCAGAGTCAGTTGCTTTCTTATGAAGAGTCTTCAGTGCAGCAAGATCAAACTTTCCTTGTTTGTGTAATATAACAAGATGTACAACTTAGTAGATTCGCCTCATTTCTAAAGTAGTTTGTTTAGAAAACAAACATCTTCATTTCAAAACACTGTAATGGGTGAAATAAGCCAGTTGTATTCTCAAAATGAGTTATTTTCCCACGAAGATGGTTGAGTGCAGGAAGTTGATAGTTTCCTGGATTGTGTAATCTAACAAGATATACAGCTTAGTAGATTTGTTTCATTTATAAAGTAGTTTGCTGAGAAAACAAAGATCTTCTTTGCCTAACACTGTACATTGTGAAATAAGCTAGTTCTGTTCTTGGAGTGACTTCCTTTCCCACAAAGACGGTTCAGTGCAGCAAGTTGATACTTTCCTGGTTTATTTAATCTAACAAGATGTGCAACTTAGTAGATACATTTCATTTCTAAATTAGTTTACTTAGGAAACAAAGATCTTCATTGCCAAACACTGCACAGTGTGAAATATGCTTGTTCTGTGCTCTGAATGAGTTGCTTTCTAAGGAAGACTGTTGAGTGCAGCAAGATCAAGCTTTACTGGTAATCTAACAAGATGTACAACTTAATAGATTAGTTTCATTTCTAAAGTAGTTTGATTAGAAAACAAAGATCTTCATTGCTGAAAACTGTGCTGTGTGAAATAAGCTAGTTCTGTTCTCAGATTGAGTTGATTTCCCACGAAGATGGTTGAGTACAGGAAGTTGATACTTTCCTAGATTGTGTAATCTAACAAGATGTACAACTTAGTAGATTCATTTCTTTTGTAAACTAGTTTGCTTAGAAAACAAAGATCTTCATTGCAAAACACTGTACTTTGTGTAATAAGGTAGTTCTGTTCTTGGAATGAGTTGCTTTGCCGCGAAGACTGTTGATTGCAGCAAGATGATACTTTCCTGGTTTGTGTAATCTAACAAGATGTACAACTTAGTAGATTCGTTTCATTACTAAAGTAGTTTGCTTAAAAACAAAGATCTCCATTGCCGAACAGTGTACAGTGTGAAATAAGCTAGTTCTGTTCTGGGAATGAGATCCTTTCCTACGAAGACGGTTGACTGCAGCAAGATCAAACTTTCCGGGTTTGTGTAATCTGAAAAGATGTACAACTTAGTAGATTCGTTTCATTTCTAAAGCAGTTTGCTTAGAAAATGAAGATCTTCAAGGTCGAAAACTATACTGTGTGAAAGAAGCTAGTTCTGTTCTCAGAATGAGTTGCTTTACTACAAAGACGGTTGAGTGCAGCAAGTTGATACTTTCCTGGTTTGTGTAATGTAACAATATGTACAACTTAGTAGATTAGTTTCATTTCTAAAGTAGTTTCCTTAGAAAACAAAGGTCTTCATTGCCGAACCCTGTACCGTGTGAAATAAGCTAGTTCGGTTCTGGACATGAGTTGCTTTCCTATGAAGACGGTTGAATGCAGGAAGTTGATACTTTCCTGGATTGTGTAATCTAACAAGATGCACAGCTTCGTAGATTCGTTTCATTTCTAAAGTAGTTTGCTTAGAAAACACAGATCTTCTTTTCCAAACATTGTACATTGTGAAATAAGGTAGTTCTGTTCTCGGAATGAGTTGCTTTCCCATGAAGACGGTTCAGTGCAGCAAGTTGATAGTTTCCTGGTTTGTGTAATCTAACAAGATGTACAACTTAGTAGATTCATTTCATTTCTAACGTAATTTAATTAGAAAACAAAGATCTCCATTGCCGAAAACTGTACTGTGTGAAATAAGCAAGTTCTGTTCTTGGAATGAGTTGCTTTACTACGAAAACGGTTGAGTGCACCAAGTTGATACTTACCTGGTTTGTGTAATCTAACAAGATGTACAACGTAGAACATTCCTTTCATTCATAAATTTCTTTGCTTGGAAAACAATGGCCTTCATTACCAAACACTGTACTGTGTTATAACCTAGCTCTCTTCTCGGAATGAGTTGCATTCCCACGAAGATGGTTGAGTGCAGCAAGTTGATACTTTCTTGGTTTGTGTAATCTAACAAGATGAACAACTTAGTAGAATCGTTTCATTTCTAAAATAGTTTGATTAGAAAACAAAGATCTTCATTCCCGAACAGTGTACTGTGTGAAATAAGCTAGTTCTGTTCTCAGAGTGAGTTGCTTTCCCACGAAGACGGTTCAGTGCAGCAAGTTGATACTTTTCTGGTTTGTGTAATCTAACAAGATGTACAACTTAGTAGATTCATTTCATTTCTAAAGTAGTTGGCTTAGAAAACAAAGATCTACATTGCCAAACACTGTACAGTTTTAAATATACTATTTCTCTTCTCGGAATGATTTACTTTCCTACGAAGACTGTTGAGTGCACCAATATCAAACTTTCCTGGTTTGTGTAATCTAAAAACATGTACAACATAGTAGATTCCTTTCATTTCTAGACCAGTTTCATTAGAAAACACAGATCTTCAGTGCCGAAAACTGTACTGTGTGAAATAAGGTAGTTCTGTTCTTGGGATGAGTTGCTTTCCAATGAAGACGGTCAAATGCAGAAAGTTGATACTTTCCTGGTTTGTGTAATCTAACAAGATGTACAACTTACTAGATTCGTTTCATTCCTGAAGTAGTTTGCTTAGAAAACAAATTTCTTCATGGCGAACACTGTACTGTGTGGAATAAGGTAGTTCTCTTCTTGGAATGAGTTGCTTTCCTACGAAGATGGTTGAGTGCAGGAAGTTGATACTTTCCTGGATTGTGTAATCTAACAAGATGTACAGCTTAGTAGATTCGTTTCATTTCTAAAGTAGTTTGCTTAGAAACAAAGATCTTCATTGCCAAATACTGTACTTTGTGAAATAAGCTAGTTCTCTTCTGGGAATGACTTGCTTTCCACGAACACGGTTGAGTGCAGCAAGTTGATACTTTTTTCATTTGTGTAATCGAACAAGATGTACAACTTAGTAGATTCGTTTCTTTTCCAAAGTAGATTGCTTAGAAAAAGAATGATCTTCAGTGACAAAGACTGTACTGTGTGTAATAAGCTAGTTCTGTTCTCGGAATGAGTTGCTTTCCCACAAAGATGGTTGAGTGTAGCAAGTTGGTACTTTCCAGGTATGTGTAATCTGACATGATGTACAACTTAGTAGATTCGTTTCATTTATAAACTAGTTTCCTTAGAAAACAAAGATCTTCATTGCCGAATACTGTACTTTGTGAAATAAGCTAGTTCTCTTATCGGAATGATTTGCCTTGCCATGAAGACGGTTAAGTGCAGCAAGTTGATACTGTCCTGGTTTGTGTAATCTAATAATATGTACAACTTAGTAGATTAGTTTCATTTATAGAGTAGTTTGCTTAGAAAACAAAGGTTTCATTGCCAAACACTATACTGTGTAAAAAGCTACTTCTGTTCTCGTAATGAGTTGCTTTCCCATGAAGACGGTTGAGTGCAGAAAGTTGATACTTTCCTGGTTTGTGTAATCTAACAAGATGTAAAACCTAGTAGATTCGTTTCATTTATAGAGTAGTTTGCTTAGAAAACAAAGGTCTTCATTGCCAAACAGTATACTGTGTAAAAAGCTACTTCTGTTCTTGGAATGAGTTGCTTTCCCACGAAGACGGTTGACTGCAGCAAGTTGATACTTTCCTAGTTTGTGTAATCTAACAAGATGTAGAACTTAGTAGATTCGTTTCATTTCCAAAGTATTTTGCCTAGAAAACAAAGGTCTTCAGTGACAAACACTGTACTGTGTGAAATAAGCTAGTTCCGTTCCTGGAATGAGTTGCTTTCCCACGAAGAAGGTTGAGTGCAGGAAGTTGATACTTTCCTGGATTGCGTAATGTAAAAATATGTACAACTTAGTAGATTCGTTTCGTTTCTAAAGCAGTTTGCTGAGAAAACAAAGATCTTCATGACCGAACACTGTACAGTGTGACATAAGCTAGTTCTGTTCTTGGAATGAGTTGCTTTGCTATGAAGAAGTTTGAGTGCAGGAAGTTGATACATTACTGTTTTGTGTAATCTATCAAGATATACATCTTAGTAGATTTGTTTCATTTCTAAAGCAGTTTGCTTAGAAAACAAAGGTCTTCATTGACGAACACTGTACTGTGTCAAATAAGCTAGTTCTGTTCTTGGAATGAGTTGCTTTCCTATGAAGATGGTTGAGTGCGGGAAGTTGATACTTTCCTGGTTTGTGTAATCTAACAAGACGTACAACTTAGTAGATTCTTTTCATTTCTAAATTAGTTTACTTAGAAAACAAAGATCTTCATTTCAGCACACTGTACCGTGTGAAATAAGCTAGTTCTGTTCTTGGAATGAGTTGCTTTCCCACGAAGATGGTTGAGTGCAGAAAGTTGATACTTTCCTGGATTGTGCAATCAGGGCAGCAAGTTGATACTTTCTTGGTTTGTCTAATCTAACAAGATGTACAACTTAGTAGAATCGCTTCATTACTAAAGTAGTTTGCATAGAAAACAAAGATCTTCATCACTGTGACACTGTACAGTGTGAAATAAGCTAGTTCTGTTCTTGGAATGAGATGCTTTCCTACAAAGATGGTTGAGTGCAGCAAGATCAAACTTTCCTGGTATGTGTAATCTGACAAGATATACAACTTAGTAGATTCGTTTCATTTCTAAAGTAGTTTGGTTATAAAACACAGATCTTCAGTGCCGAAAACTATACTGTGTGAAATAAGCTTCTTCTATTCTCAGAATGAGTTGCTTTACTTCGAACACTGTCAAGTGCAGCAAGTTGATACTTTACTGATTTGTGTAATCTATCAAGATGTATGTCTTAGTAGATTCGTTTCATTTATAAAGTAGTTTGCTTAGAAAACAAAGGTCTTCATTGCCGAACACTGTCCTGTGTGAAATACGCTAGTTCTCTTCTCGGAATGAGTTGCTTTCTGCCGTAGATGGTTGAGAACAGCAAGATGATACTTTCCTGGTTTGTGTAACCTAACAAGATGTAGAACTTAGTAGACTCTTTTCATTTCTAAAGTAGTTTGCTTAGAAAACAAAGATCTTCATTCCCGAACTATGTACCGTGTGAAATAAGCCAGTTCGGTTCTCTAAATGACTTGCTTTCCTACGAAGACGGTTGAGAGCAGGAAGTTAAAACTTTCCTGGATTCCGTAATCTAACAAGATGTACAACTTCGTAGATTCGTTTCATTTCTAAAGCAGTTTACTTGGACAACAAGGTCTTCATTGCCGAACACTGTACTGCTTGAAATAAGGTCGTTCTGTTCTCGGAATGAGTTACTTTCCCACGAAGATGGTTGAGTGCAGAAAGTTGATACTTTCCTGGACTGTGCAACCTAACAAGATGTACAGCTTCGTAGATTCGTTTCATTGCTAAAGTAGTTTGCTTAGAAAACAAAGATCTTCATTGAGATATTCATTTACTTTGTGAAATAAGCTAGTTCTGTTCTCGGAACGAGTTGGTTTCCCACGAAGATGGTTGAGTGCAGAAGTTGATACTTTCCTGGATTGTGTAATCTAACAAGATGTAAAACTTAGTAGATTCGTTTCATTTCTAAAGTAGTTTACTTAGAAAACAAAGATCTTCATTGCCATAAACTGTACTGTGTGAAATAAGCTAGTTCCATTCTCGGAATGACTTGCTTTACTACGAAGAAGGTTCAGTGCCGCAAGTTGATACTTTCATGGTTAGTGTAATCTTACAAGATATACAACTTAGTAGATTTGTTTCATTTATAAAGCCTTTTACTTAGAAAACAAAGGTGTTCATTGCCAAACATAGTGCTGTGTAATAAGCTAGTTCCGTTCTCCGAATGAGTTGCTTTCCCACGAAGACTGTTCAGTGCAGCAACTTGATACATTCCTGGTTTGTGTAATCTAACAAACTGTACAACTTCCTAGATTCGTTTCATTTCTCAAGTAGTTTGCTTAGAAAACAAAGTTCGTCATTGTTGAACACTGTACTGTGTGAAATAAGGTCGTTCTGTTCTCAGAATGAGTTGCTTTCCCACGAAGATGGTTGAGTGCAGGAAGTTGATACTGTCCTCGTTTGTGTAATCTAACAAGATGTACAACTTAGTAGATTAGTTTCATTTATAAAGTAGTTTGCTTAGAAAACAAAGGTCTTCATTGCCAAACACTATACTGTGTAATAAGCTACTTCTGTTCTCAGAATGAGTTGCTTTCCCACGAAGACGGTTGAGTGCAGCAAGTTGATACTTTCCTGGTTTGTGTAATCTAACAAGATATACAACTTTGTAGATTCATTTTATTTCTAAAGTAGTTTGCTCAGAAAGAAAAGATCTTATTGCCGAACACTGTACTGTGTGAAATAAGCTGGTTCTGTTCTCGGAATCAGTTGCTCGCACGAAGACGGTTGAGTGCAGCAAGTTGATACATTCCCGTTGTAATCTAACAAGATGTACATCTTAGTAGATTCATTTAATTTCTAAAGTAGTTTGCTTATAAAACAAAGGTCTTCATTGCCAAACACTGTACTGTGTGAAATAAGGTAGTTTTGTTCTCGGAATGAGTTGACTTCCCACGAAGACGGTTGAGTGTAGCAAGTGGATACCTTCCTGGTTTGTATAATCTAAGAAGGTGTATAACTTAGTAGATTCGTTTCATTTCTAAAGTAGTTTTCTTAGAAAACAAAGTTCTTCATTGCCAAACACTGTACTGTGTGAAATAAGCTAGTTCTGTTCTTGGAATGAGTTGCTTTGGCACAAAGACGGTTGAGTGCAGCGAGTTGATACTTTCCTGGTTTGTGTAATATCACAAGAGGTACAACTTAGTAGATTCAACTCATTTCTAACATAGTTTCTTTAGAAAACAAACACCTTCATGGCCCAACACTCTACTGTGTGAAATAAGCTAGTTCTGTTATGGGAATGAGTTGCTTTCTTACGAAGGGTCTTCAGTGAAGCAAGATTAAACTTTCCTACTTTGTGTAATCTAACAAGATGTACAACTTCGTAGATTCAACCCCTTTCTAACCTAGATTGTTTATAAAACAAACACCTTCATTGCTGAACACTGTACGGTGTGAATAAGCTAGCTGTGTTCTCTGAATGAGTTGCTTTCTTGCAAAGAGTGTTGAGTTCTACAAGTTCAAACTTTCCTACTTTGTGTAATCTACTAAGATGTACAGTTTAGTAAATTAGCTTCATTTCTAAGTTAGTTTCTTTAGAAAACAAACAACTTCATTGCTGAACACTGTACGGTGTGAAATAAGCTAGTTCTGTTCTCAGAATGAGTTGCTTTCTTACGAAGAGTCTTCAGTGCAGCAAGATCAAACTTTCCTAGTTTGTGTAATCTAACAAGATGTACAACTTAGTAGATTCCACTCCTTTATAACCTAGTTTCTTTAGAAAACAAACACCTTCATTGCCGAACACTGTACAGTGTGAAATAAGGTAGTTCTGTTCTCGGAATGAGTTGCTTTCTTACGAAGAGTGTTGAGTTCTACAAGTTCAAACTTTCCTAGTTTGTGTAATCTCACAAGATGTGCAACTTAGTAGATTCAACTCATTTCTAACGAAGTTTGTTTAGAAAACAAACACTTTCATTGCTGAACACTTTACGTTGTGAAATAAGCTAGTTCTGTTTTCCGAATGAGTTCCTTTCCTACGAAGAGTATTCAGTTCTACAAGTTAAAACTTTCCTAGTTTGTGTAATCTCACAAGATGTACAATTTAGAAAATTAGTTTCATTTCTAATGTAGTTTCTTTAGAAAACTAACAACTTCATTGTCGGACACTGTACTATGTGAAAAAAGCTAGTTCTCTTCTAAGAATGAGTTGCTTTTCTATGAAGAGTATTGAGTTCTACAAATTCAAACTTTCCTAGTTTGTGTAATCTCACAAGATGTACAACTTAGTTGATTCAACTCCTTTCTAACGTAGTTTCTTTTGAAAACAAACACCTTCTTTGCCCAACACTGTACTGTGTGAAATAAGCTAGCTCTGTCATTGGAATGAGTTGCTTTCTCACGAAGAGTCTTCAGTGCAGCAAGATCAAACTATCCTAGTTTGTGTAATCTAACAAGATGTACAACTTAGTAGATTCCACCCCTTTCTAACCTAGTTTCTTTAGAAAACAAACACCTTCATTGCCGAACACTGTACAGTGTGAATAAGCTAGTTGTGTTCTCGGAATGAGCTGCTTTCTTAGGAAGAGTGTTCAGTTCTTCAAGTTCAAACTTTCCTAGTTTGTGTAAGCTAAGAAGATGTACAGTTTAGTAAATTAGCTTCCTTTCTAAGTTAGTTTCTTTAGAAAACAAACAACTTCATTGCTGAACACTGTATGGTGTGAAATAAGCTAGTTCTGTTCTCAGAATGAGTTGCTTTCTTACGAAGATTATTCAGTGCAGCAAGATTAAACTTTCCTAGCTTGTGTGATCTAACAAGATGTACAACTTAGTAGATTCAACCCCTTTCTAACCTAGTTTCTTTAGAAAACAAACACTTTCATTGCCGTACACTGTACAGTGTGAATAAGCTAGTTCTGTTCTCGGAATGAGTTGCTTTCTTACGAAGAGTGTTGAGTTCTACATGTTCAAACTTTCCTAGTTTGTGCAATCTAAGAAGCTGTACAGTTTAGTAAATTAGCTTCATTTCTAAGTTAGTTTCTTTAGAAAACAAACACCTTCATTGCCGAACACTGTACAGTGTGAAATAAGGTAGTTCTGTTCTCGGAATGAGTTCCTTTTCTATGAAGAGTGTTGAGTTCTACAAGTTCAAACTTTCCTAGTTTGTGTAAGCTAAGAAGATGTACAGTTTAATAAATTAGCTTCTTTTCTAAGTTAGTTTCTTTACAAAGGAGGTGAATCTACTAAATTCTACATCTTGTTAAATTACACAAACTAGGAAAGTTTGAACTTTCTGCACTCAACATTCTTTGTTGGAAAGCAACTCATTCCAAGAACAGAACTAGCTTAATTCACAAAGTATAGTGTTCAGGAATGAAGATGTTTGTTTTCTAAACAAACTACTTTAGAAATGAAAGGAATTTACTAAGCTGTACATCTTGTTAGATTACAATAACAAGGAAAGTTTGAGCTTGGTGCACTCAACCTTGTTTGTAGGAAAGCAATTCATTCAAAAAACAAAAATAGCTTATTTCACACAGTACAGTGTTCGACAATGAGGCGAATCTACTAAGCTGTACATCTTGTTAGATTACGCAAACATGGAAAGTGTGAACTTTCTGAGAACAGAAATAGCTTAATTCACACAGTACAGTGTTCGGCAATGAATATGTTTGTTCTCTAAAAAACTATTTTAGAAGTGAAATGTATCTACAAAGTTGTACATCTTGTTAGATTACACTAACAAGCAAATTTTCAACTTGTTGCACTCAACTTTGTGCATAGTAGTGCAAGTCACTGTGAGAACAGAACTAGCTTATTTCACACAGTAGAGTGTTTGGCAATGAAGATGTTTGTTTTCTAAACAAACTACATTAGAAATGAAACCAATCTACTAAGTTGTATGTTGTTAGATTACACTACCCAGTAAAATTTGAACTTGCCGCACTCAACCTTGTTTGTAGGAAAGAAACTCATTCCGAGAAAAGAAATAGCTTATTTAACACAGTACAGTGTTCGGCAAAGAAGATGTTTGTTTTTTGAACAAAATACTTTAGAAATGAGGCAAATATACTAAGTTCCACATCTTGTTAGATTACACAAACATGGAAAATTTGAACCCGGTGCATTCACCACTCTTCGTAGGAAAGCAACTCATTCCGAGAATAGAACTAGCTTATTTCACTCAGTACAGTGTTCAGTAATGAAGATATTTGTTTTCTAAAGAAACTACGTTAGAAATGAGGAGAATCTACTAAGTTGTACATCTTGTTACATTACACAAACATGGAAAGTTTGAACTTTCTGCATTCAACCTTGTTTGTACGAAAGCAACTCATTCCGAGAACAGAAATAGCTTAATACACACAGTACAGTGTTTGGCAATGAGGATTTCTTTTTCTAAACAGACTACTATAGAAATTAAACGAATCTGCTAAGTTGTACATCTTGTTAGATTACACAAACATAGGAAGTTTGAACTTTCTGCAAGCAACTTTGTTCATAGGAAAGCAACTCATTCCAAGATCAAAACTAGCTTATTTCACACAGTACAGTGATCAGCCATCAAGATGTTTGTTTTCTAAAAAAACTACTTTAGAAAGGAGGCAAATCTACTACGTTCTACATATTGTTAGATTACACAAACTAGGAAAGTTTAAACATGCTGCACTCAACATTCTTTGTAGAAAAGCAACTCATTCCAAGAACAGAACTAGCTTAATCCACAAAGTACAGTGTTCGGTAATGAAGATGTTTGTTTTCTAAACAAACTACTTTATAAATGAGGTGATTCTACTAATTTCTACATCTTGTTAGATTACACAAACATGGAAAGTGTGAACTTTCTGCATTCAACCTTGTTCCTAGGAAAGCAACCCATTCCGAGAACAGAAATAGCTTAATTCACACTGTACAGTGTTTGGCAATGAAGATGTTTGTTTTCTAAAAAACTACTTTATAAATGAAACGTATCTACAAAATTGTATATCTTGTTAGATTACACTAACAAGGAAAGTTTGAACGTGATACATTCAACCTTCTTCGTAGGAAAGCAACTCATTTCGAGAACAGAACTAGCTTATTTCACACAGTACAATGTTCAGGAATGAAGATGTTTGCTTTCTAAACAAACTACTTTGAAAATGAGGCAAATCAACTAAGTTGTACATCTTGTTAGATTACACAAACCAGGAAAGTTTGCACGTGGTGCATTCAACCTTCTTCGTAGGAAAACAACTCAATCCAAGAACAGAACTAGCTCATTTCACACAGTACAGTGTTCGGCAATGAAGATGTTTGCTTTCTAAACAAACTACTTCACGAATGAGGTGAATCTACAGTGTTCTGCATCTTGTTAGATTATACAATCTAGGAAAGTTTGAACTTTCTGCACTCAACAATTTTTCTAGGAAAGCAACTCAGTCCAAGAACAGAACTAGCTTAATTCACACAGTGCAGCATTTACTAATGAAGATGTTTGTTTTCACAACAAACTAATTGAGAAATGAGGTGAACCTACTAAGTTGTACATCTTCTTAGATTACACAAACATGGGAAGTTTGAACTTTATGCATTCAACTTTTTTCTTAGGAAAGCAACTCATTCAAAGAACAGAACTAGCTTATGTCACACAGTACAGTGTTCGGCAATGAAGATGTTTGTTTTCTAAACAAACTACTTTAGAAAGGAGGAAAATCTACTAAGTGCTACCACTTGTTAGATTACACAAACTAAGAAAGTTTGAACTTGCTGCACTCAACATTCTTTGCAGGAAAACAACTCATTCCAAGAACAGAACTACCTTAATTTACCCAGTACAGTGTTCGGTAATGAAGATATTTGTTTTCTAAACAAACTACTTTAGAAATTAAACGAACCTTCTAAGTTGTACATCTTGTTAGATTACACAAACTAGGGAAGTTTGAACATGCTGCACTCAACATTCTTTGTAGGAAATCAACGCATTCCAAGAACAGAACTAGCTTAATTCACACAGTACAGTGTTCTGTAATGAAGATATTTGTTTTCTAAACAAACTACTTTAGATGTGAGGTGAATCTACTAAATTCTACATCTTGTTAGATTACACAAACATGGTAAGTTTGAACTTTCTGCATTCAACCTTGTTCATAAGAAAACAACTCATTCCGAGAACAGAAATAGCTTAATTCACACAGTACAGTGTTTGGCAATGAATTTTTTTTTCTAAAAAGACTACTTTAGAAATGAAACTAATATACTAAGTTGTACATCTTGTTAGATTACACTAAGAAGGAAAGTTTGAACTTGATGCACTCAACCTCGTAGGAAAGCAACTCATTCCAAGAACAGAATTAGCTTATTTCACACAGTACAGTGTTTGCAACTGAAGATGTTTGTTTTCTAAACAAGCTACTTAAGAAATGAGATGAATCTCCTAAGTTGTACATCTTTTTAGATTACACAAACAAGGAAAGTTTGAACGTGGTGCATTCAACCTTCTTCTTAGAAAAGCAACTCATTCTGAGAACAGAACTAGCTTATTTAACACAGTACAGTGTTTGGCAATGAACTTGTTTGTTTTGTAAATGAACTACTTTAGAAATTAGCTGAATCTACTACATTCTACATCTTGTGAGATTACACAAACTAGGAAAGTTTGAACTTCCTGTACTGAACATTCTCTGTAGAAAAGCAACTCATTCAAAGAACATAGCTAGCTTAGTTCACACAGTAAGTGTTCGGCAATGAAGATGTTTGTTTTCTTAGCAAACTACTTTAGAAATGAAACGAATCTCTGAAGTTGTATATCTTGGTAGATTACACTAACTAGGAAAGTTTGAACTTGCTGTACTCAACCTTGTTCATGGGAAAAGCAACTCATTCCGAGAACAGAACTAGCTTATTTCACACAGTACAGTCTTCGGCAATGAAGATGTTTGTTTTCTAAACAAACTACTTTAGAAATGAAATGAATCTACTAAGTTGTATATCTTATTAGATTACACAAACAAGGAAAGGTTGAACGTGGTGCATTCAATCTTTAGAATCTTGTTAGATTACACAAACATGGAAAGTTTGAACTTTCTGCATTCAACCTTGTTCATAGGAAAGCAACTCATTCCAAGAACAAAACTAGCTTAATTCACACAGTACAGTGTTCGGCAATGAGGATGTTTGTTTTCTATACAAAATACTTTAGAAATGAAATGAATCTACAAAGTTGTACATCTTCTTAAATTACACTAACCAGGGAAGTTTGAACTTGCTGCATTCAACCTTGTTCGTAGTAAAGCAATTCATTCTGAGAACAGAACTAGCTTATTTCACACAGTACAGTGTTCAGGAATGAAGATGTTTGTTTTCTAAACAAACTACTTTAGAAATAAGGCGAACCTAGTAAGTTCTACATCTTGTTAGATTACACAATCTAGGAAAGGTTGAACTTTCTGCACTCAACCTTGTTCGAAGTAAAGCAACTCATTCCGAGAACATAATCAGCTTATTTCACACAGTACAGTATTCAGCAATGATCTTTCCTCTCTAAACAAACTACTTTAGAAATGAAGCGTATCACCTAAGTTGTACATCTTGTTAGATTACACAAACTTTGAAAGTTTGAACTTGTTGCACTCAACATTCTATGTAGGAAAGCAAGTGATGCCAAGAACAGAACTAGCTTAATTCCCACAGTACAGTGTTTGGGAATGAAGATGTTTGTTTTCTAAACAAACTACTTTAGAAATGAGGCAAATCTACTAAGTTGTAAATCTTGTTAGCTAACACTAACAAAGAAAGTTTGAACTTTCTGCACTCAACCTTGTTCGTAGGAAAGCAACTCATTCTGAGAACAGAACTAGCTTATTTCACACAGTACAGTGCTCAGCAGTGAAGATGTTTGTTTTGTAAATGAACTACATTAGAAATGAGGCGAATCTACTACGTTCTACATCTTGTGAGATTACACAAACTAGGAACGTTTGAACTTCCTGCACTCAACATTCTTTATAGGAAAGCAACTAATTCCGAGATCAGAACTTGCATATTTCACACAATACAGTGTTCGGTAATGAAGATGTTTGTTTTCTAAAGAAACTATTTTAGAAATGAAGTGAATCTACTAAGTTGTACAACCTGTTAGATTACACAAACAAGTAAAAGTTGAACGTGGTGCATTCAACCTTCTTCGTAGGAAAGCAACTCATTCCAAGAACAGAACTAGCTTATTTCACACAGTACAGTGCTTGGCAGTGAAGATGTTTGTTTTGTAAATGAACTACTTTAGAAATGAGGCGAATCTACTACATTCTACATCTTGTGAGATTACACAAACTAGGAACGTTGGAACTTCCTGCACTGAACATTCTTTGTAGGAAAGCAACTAATTCTGAGAGCAGAACTAGCATATATCACACAGTACAGTGTTTTGTAATGAAGATGTTTGTTTTCTAAACAAACTACTTCATAAACAGGTGAATCTACTAAGTTGTACATCTTGTTAAATTACAATAACAAAGAATGTTTGAACTTTCTGCACTCAACCTTGTTCGTAGGAAAGCAACTCATACCGAGAACAGAAATAGCTTATTCCACACAGTACAGTGTTCGGCAAGGAAGATACTTGTTTTCTGAACAAAGTACTTTAGAAATGAAACGAATGTCCTAAGTTGTGCATCTTGTAAGATTTCACTAATAAGGAAAGTTTGAACTTGATGCATTCAACCTTGTTCGTGGGATAGCAACTCATTTTGGAAACAGAACTAGCTTATTTCACACAGTACAGTGTTTGGCAATGAAAATGTTTGTTATCTAAACAAACTACTTTAGAAATGAAATGAATCTACTAAGTTGTATATCTTGTTAGATTACACTAACAAGGAACGTATGAACTTGCTGCACTCAACCTTGTTCGTGGGAAAGCAGCTCATTCCGAGAACAGAACCAGCTTATTTCACACAATACAGTGTTTGGCAATGAAGATGTTTGTTTTCTGAACAAACTTCTTTAGTAATGAAACGAATCTACAGTTTGAACTTGCAGCACTCAACCTTGTTCGTAGGAACACAACTCATTCTGAGAACAGAACAGGCTTATTTCACACAGTATAGTGTTCAGCAATGAAGATGTTTGCTTTCTAAACAAACTACTTTAGAAATGAGGCGAATCTACTAAGCTATATATCTTGTTAGATTACACAAACTATGACAGTTTGAACTTTCTGCACTCAACCTTCTTCGTAGGAAAACTAGCTTATTTCACACAGTACAGTGATTGGCAGTGAAGATGTTTGTTTGTAAATGAACTACTTTAGAAATGAGGCGAATCTACTATGTTCTACATTTTGTTAGATTACACAAAGTTTGAATGTTTGTACTTGCTGCACTCAACATTCTTTGTAGGAAAGCAACTGATTCCAAGAACAGAATTAGCTTAATTCAAACACACAGTGTTCGGGAATGAAGATGTTTGTTTTCTAAACAAACTACTCTAGAAATGAGGTGAATCTACTAAGTTGTAAATCTTGTTAGGATACACTAACAAAGAATGTTTGAGATTTCTGCACTCAACCTCATTCGTAGGAAAGCAAATCATTCCGAGAACAGAACTAGCTTATTTCACACAGTACAGGGTTCAGCAATGAAGATGTTTGTTTTAAAAACAAAGTATTTTAGAAATGAAACGAATCTACTAAGTTGTACATCTTCTTATATTACACTAACAAGGAAAGTTTGAACTTGCTGCACTCAACCTAGTTCGTAGGAAAGCAACTCATTCCTAGAGCAGAACTAGGTTATTTCACACAATACAGTGTTCAGTAATGAAGATGTTAGTTTTCTAAAGAAACTTCTTTAGAAATGAGGCAAATCTACTAAGTTGTACATCTTGTTAGAGTACACAAACTAGGAAAAGTTGAACGTGGTGCATTCAACCTTCTTCGTAGGAAAGCAACTCATTCTGAGAACAGAACTAGGTTATTTCACACAGCACCATGTTTGGCAATGAAGATGTTTATTTTCTAACAAACTACTTTAGAAATGAGGACAATCTACTAAGTTGTACATCTTTTTATATTGCACTAACAAAGAAAGTTTGAACTTTCTGCAACTCTTTCCGAGTACAGAAATAGCTTATTTCACACAATACAGTGTTCGGCAATGAAGATGTTTCTTTTCTAAACAAATGACTTTAGAAATGAAACGAACTACTAAGTTGTACACCTTGTGATATTACACAAACAAGGAAAGTTTGAATTGCTGCACTCAACCATGTTTGTGCGAAAGCAACTCATTCTGTGAACAGAACTAGCATATAGTACAGTGCTCTGGAATGAAGATGTTTGTTTTCTAAACAAACTACTTTAGAAATGAGGCGAATCTACTAAGTTGCACATCTTGTTAGATTACACTAACAAGGAAAATTTGAACTTGCTGCACTCAACCTAGTTCGTAGGAAAGCAACTCATTCCGAAAACAGAACTAGCTTATTTCACACAGTACAGTGTTCGGCAATGAAGATGTTTGTTTTCTCAACGAACTACTTTACAGATGAAACGAATCTACTAAGTTTTACATCTTGTTAGATTACACAAACAAGGAAAGTTTGAACTTTCTGCACTCAACCTTGTTCGTAGGAAAGTAACTCATCCCGAGAACATAACTAGATTATTTCACACAGTACAGGGTTTGGCAATGAAGTTGTTTGTTTTCTAAAAAAAACTACTTTAGCAACGAAATGAATCTACTATGTTGTCCATCTTGTTAGACTACACTAACAAGGACAGTTTGAACTTGCTGCACTCAAACCTTGCTCGTGGGAAAGCAACTCATTCTGAGAACAGAAATAGCTCATTTCACACAGTACAGTGTTCGGCAATGAAGATCTTTGTTTTCTGAACAAACTACTTTAGAAATAAGACGGATATACTGTTCTACATCTTGTTAGATTACTCAAACTAGGAAAGTTGGAACTTGCTGCACTCAACCCTCTTCATAGGAAAGCAACTCATTCCAAGAATAGATCTTCCTTAATTCACACAGTACAGTGTTCGGTATTGAAGATGTTTGTTTTCTAAACAAAGTACTTTAGAAATGAGGCGAAAGTACTAAGTTCTACATCTTCTGAGATTACACACACAAGGAACGTTTGAATGTGGTGCATTCAATCTTGTTCGTAGGAAAGCAACTCATTCCGAGATCAGAAATATCTTATTTCACACAGTACAGTGTTTGGCAATGAAGATGTTTCTTTTCTAAACAAACTACATTAGAAATGAGGTGAACCCACTACGTACAAATTTTGTGAGATTACACTAACTAGGAAAGTTTGAACTTGCTCTACACAACATTATTTGTAGGAAAGCAACTCATTCCAAGAACAGAACTAGCTTAATTCACACAGTACAGTGTTCGGCAGTGAGGATGTTTGTTTTCTATACAATCTACTTCAGAAATGAAATGAATCTACCACGTTGGAGAGATTGGTAGATTACACTAAGCAGGAAAGTTTGAACTTGCTGTATTTAACCTTGTTCATGGGAAAGCAATTCATTCCGAGAACACAACTAGATTTTTTCACACAGTACAGTGTTCGGCAATGAAGATGTTTGTTTTCTAAAGAAACTACTTTAGAAATGAAAAGAATCTACTAAATTGTACATCTTGTTAGATCACACTAACAAGGAAAGATTGAACTTGCTGCACTCAAACCTTGTTCGTGGGACAGAAACTCATTCTGAGAATAGAAAAAGCTTATTTCACACAGTACAGTGTTCGGCAATGAAGTTGTTTGTTTTCTGAAAAAACAACTTTAGAAATGAGGCGAATCTATTAAGTTCTACATCTTGTTAGATTACACAAACTAGGAATGTTTGAACTTTCTGCACTCAACATTCTTTGTAGGAAAGCAACTCATTCCAAGAACAGAACTAGCTTAATTCACACAGTACAGTGTTTGGCAATGAAGTTGTTTTTTTCTGAACAAACTACTTCAGAAACGAGGTTAATCTACTAAGTTCTACATCCTGTTAGATTACACAAATATGGAAAGTTTGAACTTTCTACATTCAACCTTGTTTGTAGAAAAGCCACTCATTTGGAGAACAGAACTATCTTATTTCACACAGTACAGTGTTAGGAAATGAAGATGTTTGTTTTCTAAACCAACTACTTTAGAAATGAGGTGAATCAACTGAGTTGTACATCTTGTTAGATTATACAAACAAGGAAAGTTTGAACGTGGTGCATTCAACTTTCTTCGAAGGAAAGCAACTCATTCCGAGAACAGAACTAGCTTATTTCACACAGTACAGTGTTCATCAATGAAGATGTTTGCTTTCTAAAAAAACTACATTAGAAATGAGCTGAATCTGCAAAGTTGTACATCTTGTTGTGTTACACAAACTAGGAAAGTTTGAACATGATGCATTCAACCTTCTTTGGCACAAAGCAACTCATTCCGAGAACAGAACTAGCATATTGCACACAGTACAGTGTTCGGCCATGAAGATGTCTGTTTTCTAAACAAACTTCTTTAGAAATGAAATGAATCTACTAAGTTGTATATCTTGTTAGATTACAGAAACTGGGAAAGTTTGAATTTGCTGCATTCAACCTTGTTCGTAGGAAAGCAACTCATTCCGAGAACAGAAACAGCTTATTTCACACAGTACAGTGTTTGGCCATGAAGATGTTTGTTTTCTAAACAAATTACTTTAGACATGAAATGAATCTACTAAGTTGTACATCTTGTTAGATTACACTAACAATGAAAGTTTGAACTTGATGCACTCAACCTTGTTCGTTGGAAAACAACTCATTCTGAGAAGAGAACTACCTTATTTCACACAGTACAGTGTTCAGCAATGAAGATGTTTGTGCTTTAAACAAACTACTTTAGAAATGAGGCGAATCTGCCATGTTCTACATCTTGTTAGATTACAGAAACATGGAAAGTTTGAACTTTCTGCATTCAGCCTTGTTCGTAGGAAAGCAACTCAATCTGATAACAGAACTAGCTTAATTCACAAAGTATAGTGTTCAGCAATGAAGATGTTTGGTTTCTAAACAAACTACTGTAGAAATGAGGAGAATCTGCTAAGTTGTATATCCTGTTAGATTACACAAACAAGGAAAGTTTGAACTTGCTGCATTCAACCTTCTTCGTAGGAAAGCAACTCATTCCGAGAACAGAACTAACTTATTTCACACAGTACATTGTTCGGCACTGAAGATGTTGGTTTTCTAAATAAACTACTTTAGAAATGAAGCTAATCTACTAAGTTGTACATCTTCTTAGATGACACCAACTAGGAAAGTATGAACTTGCTGCACTCAACCTTCTTCGTTGGAAAGCAACTCATTCCAAGAGCAGAACTAGATTACTTCACAGAATAAGTACAGTGTTCAGAAATGAACATGTTTGTTTTCTAAACAAACTACGTTAGATATGTGGCGAATCTACTAAGTTGTACATCTTGTTGGACTACACAAAAAAGAAAGTTTGAACTTGCTGCACATAACCCTCTTTGCAGGAAATTAACTCATTCCGAGAACAGAATTAGCTCATTTCACACAGTACAGTGTTCAGCAGTGAAGATGTTTGTTTTCTAAATAAACTACTTTAGAAATGAAGCGAATCTACTAAGTTGTACATCATGTTAGATGACACAAACTAGGAAAGTCTGAATTTGCTGCACTCAACCTTCTTCGTGGGGAAAGCAACTCATTCCAAGAGCAGAATTAGGTTACTTCACACAGTAAAGTGTTAGGCAATGAACATGTTTTCTTTCTAAACAAACTAAGATAGAAGTGAGGCGAATCTACTAAGTTGTACATCTTGTAAGATTACACAAACTAGGAAAGTTTGAACTTGTTGCACTCAACCTTCTTCGAGGGAAAGCAATTCATTCCAAGACCAGAACTAGCTTACTTCACACAGTAAATACAGTGTTCGGCAATGAACCTGTTTGTTTTCATAACAAACTACGGTAGAAGTGAGGTGAATGTACCAAGTTGTACATCTTGTTAGGTTACACAAACAAGGAAAGTTTGAACTTGCTGCACTCAACCCACTTAGTAGGAAAGCAACTCATTCCAAGAAAAGAACTAGCTCATTTAACAAAGTAGAGTGTTTGGCAATGAAGATGTTTGTTTTGTAAACAAACCACTTTAGAAATAAAGCGCCTCGACTAAGTTGTACATCTTGTTAGATTTCACAAACTAGGAAAGTTTGATCTTGCTGCACTGAAGGCTGTTCGAAAGAAATCAACTCATTCAGAGAACAGAACTAGCTTATTTCACACAGTACAGTGTTCAGCAATGCAGATGTTTCTTTTCTAAACAAACTACTTTAGAAATGTGGCAAATCTACTAAGTTGTACATCTTGTTAGATTACACAAACTTGTAAAGTTTGCACTTGCAGAACTTAACACTCTTGGTAGGAAAGCAACTTATTCCGAGAACAGAACTAGCTTATTTCATATAGTACAGTGTTTGGCAATGAAGGTGTTTGTTTTCTAAACAAACTAAGATAGAAATAAGGTGAATCTACTAAGTTGTACATCTTGTTAGATTACATAAACTAGGAAAGAGTGAACTTGCTGCACTCAACACTCTTTGTAGGAAAGCAATTCATTCAGACAAAAGAACTAGTTTATTTCACACAGTACAGTGTTTGGCAATGATGATGTTTATTTTCTAAACAAAGTACTTTAGAAATGAAGCAAATCTCCTAAGTTGTATATCTCGTTACATTACACAAACTAGGAGAGTTTGAACTTGATGCCCTCAACTGTCTTCGTAGGAAAGCAACTTGTTCTGAGAACAGAACTAGCTTATTTCACACAGTACAGTGTTCGGCAACAAAGGTGTTTGTTTTCTAAACAAACTAAGTTAGAAATTAAACTAATCTACTAAGTTGTACATCTTGATAGATTACACAAACTAGCAAATTTTGATCTTGCTGCACTGAAGACTGTTCGTAAGAAAGCAACTCATTATGAGAACAGAACTAGCTTATTTCACACAGTACAGTGTTCGGCAATGAAGGTGTTTGTTTTCTAAACAAACTACGTTAAAAATGAAGCTAATCTACTAAGTTGTACATCTTGTTAGAATACAGAAACTAGCAAAGTTTGATCTTGCTGCACTGAAGAGTGTTCTTAAGAAAGCAACTCATTCCGAGAACAGAACTAGCTTTTTTCACACAGTACAGTGTTTGGCAATGAAGATGTTTCTTTTCTAAACAAACTACTTTAGGAATGGGGCGAATCTACTAAGTTGTACATCTTGTTAGATTACACAAACTAGGAAAGTTTTATCATGCTGCATTGAAGAGTGTTCGTAAGAAATCAACTCATTCTGACAACAGAACTAGCTTATTTCACACAGTACAGTGTTTGGCAATGCAGATGTTTGTTTTCTAAACAAACTACTTTAGAAATGAGGCGAATCTACTAAGTTGTACATCTTGTTAGATTACACAAACTAGGAAAGTTTGAACTTAAAAAACTCAACACTATTCATAGGAAAGCAACTCATTCCGAGAACAGAACTAGTTTATTTCATACAGTACAGTGTTCCACAATGAAGGTGTTTGTTTTGTAAACAAACTACGTTATAAATGAAGTGAATCTACTAAGTTGTACATCTTTAAGATTACACAAACTAGGAACGTTTCATCTTGCTGCACTGAAGACTGTTCGTAAGAAAGCAACTCATTCCGCAAACAGAACTAGCTTATTTCATATAGTACAGTGTTCGGCAATAAAGATGTTTCTTTTCTAAACAAACTACTTTAGAAATGAAGCAAATCTCCTCAGTTGTACACTTGTTAGATTACACAAACTAGGAAAGTTTGACCTTGCTGCACTGAACACTGTTCGTAAGAAAGCAACTCATTCCGAGAACAGAACTAGCTTTTTTCTCACATTACAGTGTTTGGCAATGAAGATGTGTCTTTTCTTAACTAACTACTTTAGAAATGAAGAGAATATCCTAAGTTGTACATCTTGTTAGATTTGAAAAACCAGGAAACTTTGATCTTGATTCAGTTAAGTCTGTTCGTAAGAAGGCAACTCATTCCGAGAACAGAAGTAGATTATTTCACACAATACAGTGCTTGGCAGTGAAGATGTTTCTTTTCTAAACAAACTGCTTTAGGAATGAAGCGAATCTACTAAGTTGTACATCTTATGAGATTACACAAACTAGAAAAGGTTTAACTTGCTGCACTCAACCTACATCGTAGGAAAGCAACTCATTCCAAGAGCAGAACTAGCTTACTTCACACAGTAAGTACCATGTTGGGAAATGAACATGTTTGTTTTCTAAACAAAGTACGTTAGAAATGAGGTGAATCTACTATGTTGTACATCTGGTTAGATTACACAAACTAGGCAAGTTTGAACTTGCTGCACTCAACCTTCATAGTGGGAAAGCAACTCATTCCAAGAGCAGAACTAGCTTACTTCGCACAGTAAGTACAGTGTTAGGAAATGAACATGTTTGTTTTCTAAACAAAATATGTTCAATATGAGGTGAATCTACTAAGTTGTACATCTTGTAAGATTACACTAACAAGGAAAGTTTAAACTTGCTGCACTCAACCTTCTTCTTAAGAAAGCAACTCATTCCAAGAGTAGAACTTGCTTACTTCACACAGTACAGTGTTCGGCAATGAACATGTTTGTTTTCTAAACAAAGTACTTTAGAAATGAAGCGAATCTACTAAGTTGTACATCTTGTTAGATGACTCAAACTAGGAAAGTATGAACTTGCTGCACTGAAACTTCTTCGTAGGAAAGCAACTCATTCCAAGACCAGAACTAGCTTACTTCACACAGTACAGTTTTCAGCAAGGAACATCTTTGTTTTCAAACAAACTGCTTTAGAACTGAGTGAATCTACTAAGTTGTATAACGTTTTAGTTTACACAAACTAAGAAAGTTTGAACTTGCTACACTCAACCTTCTTCGTGGGAAAACAACTCATTTCAAAGAGCAGAACTAGCTTACTTCACAGAGTAAGTACAGTGTTCAGAAATGAACATGTTTGTTTTCTAAACAAACTACGTTAGAAATGAGGCGAATCTATTAACTTGTACATCTTGTTAGATTACACAAACAGGGAAAGTTTGATCTTGCTGCACTCAATCTTCTTCGTGGGAAAGCAACTCATTGCAATAGCAGAACTAGCTTACTTCACACAGTACAGTGTTCAGCAATGAACATATTTGTTTTCTAAACAAACCTCGATAGAAGTGAGGCGAATCTACTAAGTTGTACATCTTGTTAGATTACACAAACAAGAAAAGTTTGAACTTGCTCCACTCAACCCACTTGGTAGGAAAGCAACTCTTTCTGAGAACAGAACTACCTTATTTAACACAGTACAGTGTTTGGCAATGGAGATATTTGTTTTCTAAACAAACTACTTTAGAAATGAAGCAAATCTTCTAAGTTGTACATCTTGTTAGATGACACAAACTAGGAAAGTTTGATCTTGCTGCACTCAACCTTCTTCTTGGGAAAGCAACTTATTGCAATAGCAGAACTAGCTTACTTCACACAGTACAGTGTTCAGGAATGAACATATTTGTTTTCTAAACAAACCTCGTTAGAAGTGAGGCAAATCTACTAAGTTGTATATCTTGTTAGGTTACACAAACAAGGAAAATTTGAACTTGCTGCACTCAACACTCTACGCTGGAAAGCAAGTCATTCCGAGAAAAGAACTAGCTTATTTAACACTGTACAGTGTTCTGTAATGAAGATGTATGTTTTCTAAACAAACTACCTGAGAAATGACGTGAATCTACTAAGTTGTACGTCTTGTTAGATGACACAAACTAGGAAAGTTTGAACTTGCTGCACTCAACATTCTACATAGGACAGCAACTCATTCCAAGAGCAGAACTAGCTTACTTCACACAGTAAAGTGTTCGGTAATGAACATGTTTGGTTTCTAAGCAAACTACTTTAGAAATGAAGGAAATCTACTAAGTTGTACATCTTGTTAGATGACACAAACTAGGAAAGTTTGAATTTGCAGCACTCAACCTTCTTCGCAAGAATGTAACTCATTCCAAGAGCAGAACTAGGTTACCTCACACAGTACAGTGTTCGGCAATGAACATGTTCATTTTCTAAATAAACTACATTAGAAATGAGGTGAAACTACTAACTTGTACAACTAGATAGATTACACAAACTAGGAAAGTTTGAACATGCTGCACTCAACCCTCTTCGCAGGAAAGCAACTCATTCTGACAGCAGAACAAGGTTATTTCACACAGTACAGTGTTCGATAATGCAGATGTTTCTTTTCTACAGAAACAACATTAGAAATGAAATGAATCTACTAAGTTGTACATCTTGTTAGATTACACAAACTAAGAAAGTTTGAACTTGCTGCACTCCACCTTCTTCGTGGGAAAGCAACTCATTACAAGAGCAGAACTAGCTTACTTCACACCCTACAGTGTTTGGCAAAGAACCTGTTTGTTTTCTAAACAAACTACGTTAGAAGTGAGGGGAATCTACTAAGTTGTATATCCTGTTAGATTACGCAATCAAGGAAAGTTTGAACTTGCTGCACTCTACCCTCTTCTTAGGAAAGCAACTCATTTGGAGAACAGAACTAGCTTATTTAACATAGTAGAGTGTTTGGCAATGAACATGTTTGTTTTCTAAACAAACTACTTCACAAATGAAGCGAATCTACTAAGTTGTACACCTTGTTAGATGACACAAACTCGGAATGTTTGAACTTGCTGCACTCAACCTTCTTCGTAGGGAAGCAACTCATTCCAAGAGCAGAACTAGCTTACTTCACACAGTACAGTGTTCGGCAATGAACATGTTTGTTTTCTTAACAAACTACGTCAAAAATGAGGGAAAACTACTATGTTGTACATCTAGACAGATTACACAAACGAGGAAAGTTTGAACTGCTGCAGGCAACCCTCTTTGTAGGAAAGCAACTCATTCCGAGAACAGAACCAACTTATTTCAGACAGTACAGTTTTCGGAATTGAAGATGTTTGTTTTCTAAACAAACTACTTTTGAATTGAGGCAACATTACTAAGTTGTACATCTTGTTAGATGACACAAACTAGGAAAGTTTGAACTTGCTGCACTCAACCTTCTTTATAGGAAAGCAACTCATTCCAATAGCAGAACTAGCTTACTTCACACACTACAGTTTTCGGTAATGAACATGTTTGTTTTCTAAACAAACTACATTAGAAATGAGGTGAATCTACTACGTTGTACATCTTGATAGACTGCACAAACAAGGAAAGTTTGAACTTGCTGCACTGAACCCGTATCATAGGAAAGCAACTCATTCCGAGAAGAGAACTAGCTTATTTCACAAAGTACAGTGTTCGGCAATGAAGATGTTTGTTTTCTAAACAAACTGTTTTAGAAATGAAGCGAATCTACTATGTTGTACATCGTGTTAGATGACACAAACTAGGAAAGTTTGAACTTGCTGCACTCAACCTTCTTCGTAGGAAAGCAACTCATTCCAAGAGCAGCTTTCGTCACACTGTAAGTACAGTGCTCTGAAATGAACATGTTTGTCTTCTAAACAAACAACATTAGAAATGAGGGGAATCTACAAAGTTGTACATCTTGTTAGATTACACAAAGAAGGAAAATTTGAACTTGCTGTACTCAACTGTCTTTGCAGGAAAGCAACTCATTCCGAGAACAGAACTATCTTATCACAGTACAGTGATTGGCAATGAAAATGATTATTTTCCAAAGAAACTGCATTAGAAATGAAGCGAATATACTAAGTTGTACATCTTATTAGATGACACTAACTAGGAAAGTTTGAACTGGTTGCACTCAACCTTCTTCGTAGGAAAGCAACTCATTCCAAGAGCAGAACTAGCTTACTTCACACAGTAAGTACAGCATTCAGAAATGAACATGTTTGTTTTCTAAAGAAACTATGTTACAAATGAGTTGAATCTACTAAGTTGTACATCTTGTTAGATGACACAAACTAGGAAAGTTTGAACTTACTGCACTCAACCTTCTTCGTAGGAAAGCAACTCATTCCAAGAGCAGAACTAGCTTACTTCACCCAGTACAGTGTTCGGCAATGAACATGTTTGTTTTCTAAACAAACTAAGTTAGAAGTGAGGTGAATCTACTAAGTTGTACATCTTGTTAGATTACAGAAACTAGTAGTGTTTGAACTTGCTGCACTCAACCTTCTTCTTGGGAAAGCAACTAATTCCAAGAGTAGAACAAGCTTACTTCACACAGTACAGTGTTCGGCAATGAACATGTTGGTTTTCTAAACAAACGAAGTTAGAAGTGAGTTGAGTCTACTAAATTGTACACCTTGTGAGATTACACAAACAAGGAAAGTTTGAACTTCCTGCACTCAATACACTTCGTAGGAAAGCTACTCCATCCGAGAATAGAACTAGCTTGTTTAACATAGTACAGTGTTCAGAAATGAAGATGTTTGTTTTTCAAAGAAACTTCATTAGAAATGAACCGAATCGAGGAAGTTGTACACCTTGTTAGATGACACAAACTATGAAAGTTTGAACTTGCTGCACTCAACCTTCTTCATAGGAAAGCAACTCATTCCAAGAGCAGACCTAGCTTACTTCACCCCGTACAGTGTTCGGCAATGAACATGTTTGTTTTCTAAACAAACTACGTTAGAAATGAGGCGAAACTACTAAGTTGTGCATCTAGATAGATTACACAAATTTGAATGTTTGAACTTGCTGCACTCAACACTCTTCGTAGGAAAGCAACTCATTCCTAGAGCAGAACTCAGTTACTTCACACAGTACAGTGTTCGTCAATAAACATGTTTGTTTTCTAAAAAAACTAAGTTAGAAGTGAGGTGAATCTACTAAGTTGTACATCTTGTTAGATTACACAAACTTGAAAAATTTGAACTTGCTGCACTCAACCTTCTTCGTGGGAAAGCAACTCATTCCAAGAGTAGAACTAGCTTACTTCACACAGTAAGTACAGTGTTCGGAAATGAACACGTTTGTTTACTAAATCAAGTACGTTAGAAATGAGGTGAATCTATTAAATTGTACATCTTGATAGATTACACAAACTAAGAAAGTTTGAACTTTCTGCACTCAACCCTCTTCGTAGGAAAGCAACTCATTCTGAGAACGAACTAGCTTATTTCACACAGTACAGTGTTCAGCAATAAAGATGTTTGTTTCCTAAACAAACTAAGTTAGAAGTGAGGTGAATCTAGTAAGTTGTACACCTTGTTAGATTACACAAACTAGGAAAGTTTGAACTTGCTGCACTGAACCTTCTTCGTGTGAAAGCTACTCATTCCTAGAGCAGAACTAGCTTACTCCACACAGTACAGTGTTCGGGAATGAAGATGTTTCTTTTCTATACTAACGATATTAGACATGAAATGAATCTACTAAGTTGTACATCTTCTTAGGTTACACAAACAAGGAAAGATTGAACTTGCTGCCCTCAAACCACTTCCTATGAAAGCAACTCATTCCGAGAACAGAACTAGCTTATTTAACACAGTACCATGTTCGGCAATGAAGATATTTGCTTTCTAAACAAACCAGTTTAGAAATTTAGTGAATCTACTAATTTGTAAATCTTTTTAGATGACACAGACTAGGAAAGTTAGAACTTGTTGCACTCAACCTTATTTATAGGATAGCAACTCTTTCCAAGTGCAGAACTGTCTTACATCAAACAGTACAGTGTTCGGTAATGAAAATGTTTGTTTTCTAAACAAACTACTTTACACTTGAGTTGAATCTACTAAGTTGTACATCTTGTTAGATGACACAAACTAGGAAAGTCTGAACTTGCTGTACTCAACCTTGCTCGTAGGAAAGCAACTCAGTCCAAGAGCAGAACTAGCTTACTTCACACAGAACAGTGTTCGGCAATGAACATGTTTGTTTTCTAAACAAACTACTTCACAAATGAAGCGAATCTACTAAGTTGTACACCTTGTTAGATGACGCAAACTAGGAAAGTTTGAACTTGCTGCACTCAAACTTTTTCGTGGGAAAGCAACTCATTCCAAGAGCAGAACAGGCTTACTTCACACAGTACAGTGTTCGGCAATGAATATGTTTGTTTTCTAAACAAACTAAGTTAGAAGTTAGGTGAATCTACTAAATTGTACACCTTGTTAGATTACACAAAGAAGGAAAGTTTGAACTCCCTGCACTCAACACACTTCGTAGGAAAGCAACTCTTTCCGAGAACAGATCTAGCTTTTTTAACACAGTAGAGTGTTCGGAAATGAACATGTTTGTTTTATCAACAAACTATGTTAGAAGTGAGGCGAGTCTACTAAGTTGTACACCTTGTCAGGTGACACAAACTAGGAAAGTTTGAACTTGCTGCACTCAACCTTCTTTGTTGGGAAGCAACTCATGCCAAGGGCAGAACTAGCTTACTTCACACTTTAAGTACAGTGTTTGGCAATGAAGATGTTTGTTTTCTAAACAAACTACCTTGGAAATGAGGCGAATCTACTAAGTTGTACATCTTCTGAGATTACACAACCGAGGAAAGTTTGAACTTGCTGCACTCAACTCTCTTAGTAGGAAAGAAACTCATTCCGAGAAGAGAACTAGCTTATTTCACACAGTACAGTGTTTGGCAATGAAGATGTTTGTTTCCTAAGCAAACTACTTTAGAAATGAAGCGAATCTAATAAGTTGTACGTCTTGTTAGATGACACAAACTAGGAAAGTTTGAACTTGCTGCACTCAACCTTCTTCATAGGAAAGCAACTCATTTCAAGAGCAGAACTAGCTTACTATACACACTACACTCTTCGACAATGAACATGTTTCTTTTGTAAACAAGCTGTGTTAGAAATGAGACCAATCCACTAAGTTCTACATCTTGTTAGATTGCACAAACAAGGAAATTTTGAATTTGCTGCACTCAACCCACTTCATAGGAAAGCAACTCATTCCAAGTACAGAACTAGCTTATTTCACACAGTATAGTGTTCAACAATGAAGATGTTTGTTTTCTAAACAAACTACATTAGAAGTGAGGCGAATCTACTAAGTTGTACATCTTGTTAGATGACACAAACTAGGAAAGTTTGAACTTGCTGCACTCAACCTTCGTCATGGGAAAGCAACTCATTCCAAGAGCAGAACTAGCTTACTTCACACAGTACGTGAAGTGTTCGGATATGAACATGTTTGTTTTCTAAATAAACTACCTTGGAAATGAGGTGAATCTACTAAGTTATAAACCTTGGTAGATGAAAAAAACTAGGAAAGTTTGATCCTGCTGCACTCAACATTCTTCGTAGGAAAGCAACTCATTCCAAGAGCAGATCTAGCTTACTTCACACAGTACAGTGTTTGGCATTGAACATGTTTGTTTTCTAAACAATCTACTTTAGAATTGAGTTGAATCTACTAAGTTGTACATCTTGTTAGATGACACAAACTAGGAAAGTCTGAACTTGATTCACTCAACCTTCTTCGTAGGAAAGCAACGCATTCCAAGAGCAGAACTAGCTTACTTCACACAGTAAGTGCATTTTTGTTTTCTAAACAAACTACTTTAGAATTGAGTCGAATCTACTAAGTTGTACATCTTGTTAGATGACACAATCTAGGACACACCTGCATTGCAGAGAGGGATCATCCACACGGTAGGTAAATTCAACACCTGCATTGCACAGAAGGAACATCCATTCCTTAGGTAAAGCACAATATCTGTGATACACAGATGGCACTTCCATTTATTAGCTTACGATAAACACTTCCATTGCACAGAGGAATCATCCTTTCCTTAGGTAAAGCTAAACACCAGCATTGAACATAGGTTTCTTCCATTCCTTAGGTAATAGTAAACACAAACAATGCACAGAGGGATCATCCCATTCCTTACATAAACTTAAACACATGCATTGAACAGAGGGGTCTTCAGTTCCTTGGGTAAAGTTAAACACCTGCATTGAACAGAGGGATCATCAATTCCTTTGGTAAATGTCAACACCTGCATTGCACAGAGGGATCATCCATTCCTTAGGTAAAGGTCAACACCTGCCTGGCCCAGAGGGATCATCCATTCCTTATGTAAAGGTAAACACCAGGATTGCACACTGGGAACATCCATTCATTTGACAAAGGTAAACACCTGCATTCAACTGAGGGTTATTCCATTCCTTAGATAAGGGCCAACACCTGCATTGCTCAGATGGATCATCCATTCCTTAGGTAAGGGTAAACACCTGCAATGTACAGAAGGATCATCCATTGCTAAGGTAAATGTAAACAACTGCAATGCACAGAGGGATCATCTATTCATTAGTTAAAGATGAACACCTGCATTGAACAGAGGGATCATCCCAATCCTTAGGTAAAGGTAAACACCTGCATTGCACAGAGGGATCATCCATTCCTTAGGTAAAGGTAAACACCTGCATTGCACAGAGGGATCACCCATTCCTTAGGTAACTGTGAACACCTGCATTGAACAGGGGGATCAACCATTCCTTAGATAATGGTAAACACCTGCATTGAACAGAGGGACCATCCATTCCTTAAAGATGAACACCTGCATTGCACAGAGGGATCATCCCAATCCTTAGGTAAATTTAAACACCTGTGTTGCACAGAGGGAACATCCATTCCTTAGGTAACTGTAAACACCTGCATTGAACAGAGGGATCATCCATTATTTAGATAATGGTAAACACCTTAATTGCACAGAGGGATCATCCCATTCCTTAGGTAAACCTGTACACCTGCATTGCACACAGGGAACATCCATTCCTTTGGTAAAGGTAAGCACCTGCATTGAACAAGGAGTCTTCCATTCATTACATAATAGTGAACACCAGCAATGCACAGAAGGATCATCCATTCCTAAGGTAAATGTAAACGCCTGCAATTCACAAAGGGATCATCCATTCCTTAGGTAAAGGTAAAACCCTGCAATGCACAGAGGGATCATACATTCCTTAAGTAAAGGTAGAAATCTGCGTTGATCAGAGGGATCATCCTTCTTTAGGTAAAGGTAAAAACCTGCGTTGAACAGAAGTATCATCCATTCCTAATGTAAAGGTAAACACCTGCATTGAACAGAGGGATCATCCATTTCTTAGATAACGGTAAACACCTGCATTGAACAGAGGGATCATCTATTCCTTAAATAAATATCAAAACCTGCATTGCAAAGAGGGATCATCCCATTCCTTAGGTAAAGGTAAACACCTACCTTGCACAGAGGGATCATCCATTCCTTAGGTAAAGGTGAACACCTCCATTGCACAGAGGGATCATCCATTCCTTAGGTAAAGGTAAACACCAGCATTGAACATAGGTATCTTCAATTCCTTAGGTAATATTAAACACCTGCAATGTATAGAGGGATCAAGCCATTCCTTACATAAAATAAACTCCTGCATGGAAAAGAGGGATCATCCATTCCTTAGGTAAAGGTAAAAACTGCCTTGCACAGAGGGATCATCCATTCCTTAGGTAAGAGGCGAACACCTGCATTGCACATAGGGATCATGTATTCCTTAGGTAAAGATCAACATCTGTATTGAATAGAGGGATGAACCATTACTTAGTTAAAGGTCAACAACTACAATGCACAGAGGGATCATCCGTTCCTTAGGTAATGTTCAACATCTGCCAGGCCAAGAGGAATCATCCATTCCTTATGTAAAGGTCAACACCTGCATTGCACACAGGGAACATCCATTCGTTTGGTAAAGGGAAACACCTGCATTGAACTGAGGGATCTTCCATTCCTTAGGTAATAGTAAAACCTGCAATGCACAGAGGGATCATCCCATTCCTTTGGTAAAGGTAAACACCTGCGTTGAACAGAGGTATCACCCATTCCTTAGGTAAAGGTAAACACGTGCATTGAACAGAGGGATCATCCATTCCTTAGATAACTGTAAACAGCTGCAGTGAATAGAGGTATATTATTTTCCTTAGGTAAAGATCAATACCTGCATTGGACAGAGGGATAATCCCATTCCTTTGGGAAAGGTAAACACCAGCATTGAACATAGGAATATTCCATTCGTTAGGTAATAGTAAACACATGCAACACACAGAGGGATCATCCCAAAACTTACATATGTAAACAACTGCATTGAACAAAGGGATCATCCATTCCTCATAAAACGGTAAACACCTGCATGGAACAGAGGGATCATCCATTCCTTAGGTGATGATCAACACCTGCATTGCACAGGGGCATTATCCCATTCCTTAGGTAAAGGTAAACACCGGCATTGCACAGAGTGACCATCCATTCCTTAGGTAACTTTAAACACCTATATTGAACAGAGGGATCATCCATTCCTTAGGTAACTGTAAACACCTACATTGAACAGAGGGATCATACATTCCTTAGATAACGGTAAACACCTGCATTGAACAGAGGGATATCTATTCCTTACGTAAAGATCAAACCTTGTATTGCACAGAGGAATCATCCCATTTCTTGGGTAAAGGTAAACACCTATATTGCACAGAGGGATCATCCATGCCTTAGGAAACGGTAAACACCTACATCTATTTCTTAGGCAATGGTAAACCCCTGCATTGAACACAGGGATCATCCATTCGTTAAGTAAAGGTAAACACCTGCAATGAACAGAGGGATCATATATTCCTTAGGTAAAGATCAACACCTGCATTGAACAGAGGGACCATCCATTCCTTCGGTAAATATCAACACTTGGATTTCAGAGAGGGATCATCCTGTATATTAGGTAAAAATAAACACCTGCATTGCACAGAAGGATCATTAATTACTTAAAGGTAAATGTCTGCATTGCACAGAGGGATCATCCATTCCTTAGGTAACAGTAAACACCTGTATTGAACAGAGGGATAATCCATTCCTTAGTTAAGTGTAAACACCTGCATTGCACAGAAGGATCATCCATTCCTTAGGTAACGGTAAACACCTGCATTGAACAGAGGGATCATCTATTCCTTAGGTAATGGTAAACCCCTGCATTGAACACAGGGATCATCCCTTCCTTAGGTAAAGGTAAACACCTGCATTGAACAGAGGGATCATCCATTCCTTAAGTAAAGGTAACCACCTGCATTGCATATAGGGATCATCCATTCCTTAGATAACTGTAAACACCTACATTGAACAGAGGGATCAACCATTCCTTAGATAATGGTAAACACCTGCATTGAACAGAGGGACCTTCCATTCCTTAGGTAAAGGTAAACCCCTGTATTGAATAGAGCCATCATCAATTCCTCAGGTAAAGACCAACACCTGCATTGCACAGAGGGATCTTCCTATTCCTTAGGTCAAGGTAAACACCTACATTGCACAGAGGGATCATCCATTACTTAGGTAATGGTCAACACCTGCATTGCACAGAGGGATCATCCATTCCTTAGGTAATGGTAAACACCTGCATTCCATAGAGGGATCATCCATTCCCTTAGGTAAAGGTAAACACCTGCATTACACAGAGGGGTCATTCATCCCTTAGATAACAGTAAATACCTGCATTGAACAGAGGGATTATCTATTCCTTAGGTAAAGAGGAACACCTGCATTGCATGGAGGGATCATCCATGCCATTAGGTAAAGGTAAACAACTGCATTACACAGAGGGGTAATCCATTTTTAGAAAACATTAAACACCTAAACTGAACAGAGGGATCATATATTCTTTAGGTAAAGATCAACACCTGCATTGCACAGAGGGATCAACCCATTCCTTAGGTAAAGGTATAACCTTCATTGCACAGAAAGAACATCCAATACTTAGTTAAAGGTAAATGCCTGCATTGCACAGAGGGATTATCTATTCCTTAGGTAATGGTAAACACCTGCATTGAGCAGAGGGATCATCCATTCCTTACATAACGGAAAACTCCTTATTGAGCAGAGGGATCATTTATTGCTTAGGTAAAGATCAACACCTGCATTGCAAAGAGGGTTCATCCCATTCCTTAGGTAAAGGTAAACACCTTCATTTACAGAGGGATCATCCATTCCTTAGGTAAAGGTCTACACCTGCATTTAACAGGGATATCTTCCATTCCTTAGGTAAAGGTGAACACCTGCATAGACAGAGGGATCATCCATTCCTTAGGTAAAGGTCAATACCTGAATAGCACAGAAGGATCATCCATTCCTTATGTAAAGGACAACACCTGAATTTCCCAGAGGCATCTTCCATACCTTAGGTAAAGGTAAACACCTGCATTGCACAGAGGGATCATCCATTCCTTAGGTAACTGTAAACACCTGCATTGAGCAGAGGGATCATCCATTCCTTAGATAATGTCAAACACCTTCATTGAACAGAGGGATCATCTATTCCTTAGGTAAACATCAGCACCTGCATTGCACAGAGGGATCATCCCATTCCTTAGTAAAGGTAAACACCTGCATTGAACAGAGGCATCATTTATTCATTAGGTAAAGTTCAACACCTGCATTGCACAGAGGGATCATCCCATTCCTTATGTAAAGATAAACACCTGAATTGCACAGAGGGATCATTCCATTCCTTAGGTAAAGGTAAACACCTGCATTGCACAGAGGGATCATCCATTCCTTAGGTAAAGTTAAACAGCTGCATGACACAGAGGGGTCATCCATTACTTGGGTAACAGTAAACACCTGCATTGCACAGAGGGATCATCCCTTCCTTACTTTACTTTAAAAAACTGCATTGAGCAGAGGGATCATCCATTCTTTAGATAATGGTAAACACCTGCATTGAAAAAAATCGATCATATATTCCTTAGGTAAAGATCAACACCTGCATTGCAGAGGTATCATCCATTCCTTATTTTAAATAAACACCTGCATTGCACAGAGGGATAATCCCATTTCTTAAGTAAAGGCAAACACCTGCATTGCACAGAGGGATCATCCATGCCTTAGGAAACGGTAATCACCTGCATTGCTCAGAGGGATCATCCATTCTTTGGTAACAGTAAACACATGCATTGCACACAGGGATCATCCATGCCTTAGGAAATGGTAATCACCTGCATTGCTCAGAGGGATCATCCATTCATTGGTAACAGTAAACACCTGCATTGAACAGAGGGTCATTCATTCCTTGGATAAAGGTGAACACCTGCATTGAACAGAGAGATCATCTATTCCTTAGGTAAAGATCAACACCTGCATTGCAGAGAGGGATCATCCATTCCTTAGGTAATGGTAAACACCTGCATTGCACTGATGGATCTTCGATTCCTCAGGTAATACTAAACACCTGCATTGCACAGAGGGATCATCCATCATTTAGGTAACTGTAAACACCTGCATTGAGCAGAGGGATCATCCATTCTTTAGATAACCTGAAACACCTGCATTTAACAGAGGGATCATCTATTCCTTAAGTAAAGTTAAACACCTGCATAGCACAGAGGTGTCATCCATTCCTTAGGTAATGGTAAACTCCTGCATTGCATAGAGGGTTAGTCAATTCCTTAGATAACAGTAAACACCTGCATTTAACAGACGGATCATCTATTCATTAGGTAAAGATCAACACTGCATTGCACAGAGGGATCATCCGTTCCTCACGTAACTGTAAACAACTGCATTGAGCAGAGCAATCATCCATTCCTTAGAGAACGGTAAACACCTTCATTGAACAGAAGGATCATCTATTCCTTAGCTAAAGATCAACACCTACATTGCACAGAGGGATCATCCCATTCCTTAGGTAAAGGCAACCACCTGCAATGAACAGAGGGATCATCTATTCCTTAGGTAAGATCAATACCTGCATTGCACAGAGATATCATCCATTCCTTAGATAAAGGTAAACACCTGCATTTAACAGAGGGATAATCCATGCCTTAGGAAACGGTGAACATTGCACAGATGAATCATCCATTGCTTAGGTAATGGTAAACACCTGCATTGAACAGAGGGATCATCCATGCCTTAGGAAACGGTAAACACCTACATTGCACAGAGGGATCATCCATTCCTTAGGTAACGGTAAACACCTGCATTGAACAGAGGGATCATCCATTCCTTAGATAAAGGTAAACACCTGCATTGAACAGAGGGATCATCTATTCTTTAGGTAAAAATAAACACCTGCCTTGAACAGTGGGATCATCCATTCCTTAGATAATGGGAAACACCTGCATTAGACAGATGGATCATCTATTCCTTAGGTAAAGATCAACACTTGCATTGCAAAGTATCATGCATTCCTTATGTCAAGTAAACTCCGGCATTGAACAGAGGAATCATCAATTCCGTAGATAACAGTAAACACCTGTTTGAAAAGAGGGATTATCTATTCGTTAGGAAAATATCAACACCTGCATTGCACGGAGGGATCATCCAAACCTTAGGTAAATGTCAACACCTGCATAGCACAGAAGGATCATCCATTTCTTATGTAAAGGACGGCACCTGAATTGCACAGAGGGATCATCCATTCCTTAGGTAACTGTAAACACATGCATTGCATGGAGCGATCATCGATTCCTTAGGTAAAGGTAAACACCTGCATTACTCATAGGGGTCATCAATTCCACAGATAACAGTAAACACCTGCATTGAACAGAGGTATCATCTATTCATTAGGTAAAGATCAACACCTGCATTGCACAGAGGGATCATCCCATTCCTTAGGTAAAAATAAACACCTGAGTTGCACAAAGAGATCATTCCATTTCGTAGGTAAAGGTAAACACCTGCATTCCATAGAGGGATCATCCATTCTTTGGTAAAGGTAAATGCCTACATGACAAAGAGGGGCCCATTCCTTAGATAACAGTAAACACCTGCATTGAACAGATGGTTCAACTATTCATTAGGTAAAGATCAACCCCTGTATTGCACAGAGGGATCATCCCATTCCTTACATAAAGATAAACACCTGCCTTGCGCAGAGGGATCATCCCTTCCTTATGTAAAGGTAAACACCTTCATTTCACAGAGGGATCATCCCTTCCTTGCGTAACTGTAAACACCTGTATTGAGCAGAGGGATCATCCATTCCTTAGATAATGGTAAACACCTGCATTTGACAGATGGATCATCTATTCCTTAGGTAAAGATCAACGCCTGAATTGCAAAAAAGAATCATCCATTCCTTATGTACAGTAAACTCCTGCATTGAACAGAGTGATCTTCCATTCCTTAGGTAATAGTAAACAGCTGCAATGCACACAGGGATCATCCATTCCTAAGGTAAATGTACACACCCGCAATGCACAGATGGATCATCCATTTCTTAGGTAAAGGTCAACACCTGCCTTCCCAGAAGGATTATCAATTCCTTAGGTAAAGGTATACACCTGCATTACACAAGGGAACATCCATTCCGTTGGTAAAGGTAAACACCTGCATTGAACAGAGGGATCATTCATTCTCAAGGTAAAGGTAAACAACTGCATTTCACAGAGAGATCATCCATTCCTTCGGTAAAGGTAAACAACTGCATTGAACAGAGGTGTTATCCATTCCTTAAGTAAAGCTGAACACAAGCATTGCACAGAGGGATCATATATTCCTTAGGTAAAGGTCAACAACTGCCTGGCCCAAAGGGATCATTCACTCCTTAGGTAAGTATGAACACCTGCATTGAACAGAGGGATCATCCATTCTTTAGGTAAAGGTAAACACCTGCGTTGAACAGAGGTGTAATCCATTCTTTAGGTAAAGGTAAACACCTGCATTGAACATACGTACCATCCATTCTTTAGGTAAAGTTAAACAACCGCATTGAACAGATGGATCATCCATTCCTCCGATAATGGGAAACACAAGCATTGAACAGAGGGATCATCTATTCCTTAGGTAAAGATCAACACCTGCATTGCACAGAGGGATCATCCCATTCCTAAGGTAAATGTAAACACCGTCAATGCACAGATGAATAGTACATTCCTTAGGTAAAGGTCAACACCTGCATTGCACACAGGGAACATCCATTCCTTAGGTAAAGGTAAACACCTGCATTGCACAGAGGGATCATCTATTCCTAAGGTAAAGGTCAACACGTGCCTGGCCCACAGGGATCATCCATTACTTATGTATATGTAAACACCTGCATTGCACACAGGGAACATCCATTCCTTTGGTAAAAGTAAACACCTGCATTGAACAGAGGTGTCTTCCATTCCTTAGGTAATAGTAAACACCTGCAATGCACAGAGGGATCATCCATTCCTTAGGTAAAGGTCAACACCTGCATTGCACAGAGGGATCTTCCATTCCTTATGTAACTGTAAACACCTGAATTGAACAGAGGGATCATCCATTCCTTAAGTAAAAGTTAACATCTGCATTGCACAGAAGGATTATCCATTCCTTAGGTAAAGTCAACAACTGGATTGCAAAAGGGAAAATCCATTCCTTAGGTAAGGGTAAACACCTGCATTGGTCAGAGGAATGATCCATTCCTTAGGTAAAGGTAGAAACCTGCATTGAAAAGAGGTAAACACATGCGTTGAATAGAGTTATCATGCATTCCCTAGGTAAAGGTGTTTACCTTTACCCAAAGAAGGATGATCCCTCTGTTCCTCACAAGTTTCTACCTTTACTTAAGGAATGGATGATCCCTCTGTTCAATGCAGGTGTTTACTTTACCTAAGGAATGGATGGTCCCTCTGTTCAATGTAGATGTTTAACTTTACCAAACCAAAGGATGATACCTCTGTGCAATGCAGGTGTTGGACTTTACCTAAGGAATAGATGATACCTTTGTTAAATGCAAGTGTTTTCAGTTACCTAATGAATGGATGATCCCTCTGCTCAATGCAGGTGTTTACCTTTACCTAAGGTATGGAAGATCCCTCTGTACAATGCAGGTGTTGTCCTTTACATAAGGATTGGATGATCCTTCTCTGCTATGCAGGTGTTGACCTTTACCTAAGGAATGGATGATCCCTCTGTGAAATGAAGGTGTTGACCTTTACCTAAGGAATGAATGATCCCTCTATTCAATCCAGGTGTTTACTGTTACTTAAGGAATGGATTGTCCCTCTGAGCAATGCAGGTGTTTGTCATTACTTAAGGATTGGGATGATCCTTCTGTGCAATGCAGGTGTTGATTTTTACTCAGGAATAAATGATCCCTCTGTTCAATGCAGTTGTTTACCGCTATCTAAGGAATGGATGATACCTCTGCTCAATGCATGTGTTTACAGTTACCTAAGGAATGGGTGACACCTCTGTGAAATTCAGGTGTTTATCTTTATCTAATGAATGTGATGATCCCTTTGTGCAATGAAGGTGTTGATCTTTACATAATGAGCAGATGATACCTCTGTTCTATGCAGGTGGTTAATGTTATCTAAAAATGGATGAACCCTCTGTGTAATGCAGGTGTTTACCTTTACCTAAGGAATGGATGATCCCTCTGTGCAATGTAGGTGTTTACATTTACATAAGGAATATGATGGTCCCTCTGTGCAATGCAGGTGTTGATCTTTACCTGAGGAATAGGATGATCCCTCTGTTCAATGCAGGTGTTTACCTTTACCTAAGGTTGGATGGTCGCTCTGTTCAATGCAGGTGTTTAACTTTACCAAACGAATGGATGATACCTCTGTGCAATGCAGGTGTTGAACTATACCTATGGAAGAGATGATACCTTCGTTAAATTCAGGTGTTTTCAGTTATCAAATGAATGGATGGTCCCTGTGCTCAGTGCAGGTGTTTAACATTACCTAAGGGAATGGATGATTCCTCTGTGCAATGCAGGTGTTTACTATTACCTAAGGAATTTAAGATCCCTCTGTGCCATGCAGGTGCTGTCCTTTACATAAGGAATGGATGACCCTTCTGTGCTATGCAGTTGTTGACCTTTACCTAGGAATGGATGACTCCTCTGTGCAATGCAGGTGTTGATATTTACGTAAGGATTAGATGATCGGTCTGTTCAATGCAAGTGTTTACCGTTATCTAGGGACTGGATGATCCCTCTGTTCAATGCAGGTGTTTACCATTACCTAAGGAATGGATGATCCCTCTGTTCAATGCAGGTGTTTCCCATTATCTAAGGAATGGATGATCCCTCTGTTCAATGTAGGTGTTTAGTATTACCTAAGGAATGGATGATCCTTCTGTGAAATGCAGTTGTTTACCTTTACCTAAGCAATGGATGATCCTTCTGTTCAACGCAGGTGTTTACCTTCACCTACGAAATGGATGATCCCTGTTCAATGCAGGGATTTACCGTTACCTAAGGAAAAGATGATCCATCTGTGCAATGCAGGTGTTTACCATTACCTAAGGAATGAATAATCCCTCTGTGAAATGCAGGTGTTTACAGATACCTAGGGAATAGGATGATCCATCTGTGCAATGCAAGTGTTGATCTTTACCTAGTGAATAAATGATCCCTCTGTTCAATGCAGGTGTTTACCTTTATCTAAGGAATTGATGATCCCTTTGCTCAATGCAGGTGTTTAGAGTTACCTAAGGAAAGGACAATCCCTCTGAGAAATGCAGGTGTTTACCTTCACCTAAGGTATAGAGATCCCTCTGTGAAATGCAGGTGTTGTCCTTTACATAAGGATAGGATGATCCTTCTGTGCTATGCAGCTGTTGACATTTAACTAAGGAATGGATGACGCTTCTGTGCAATGCAGGTGTTGATATTTACATAAAATTTAGATGATCCGTCTGTTCAATGCAAGTGTTTACCGTTATCTAAGGACTGGATGATCCCTCTGTTCAATGCAGGTGTTTAACGTTACCTAAGGAAGGGATGGTCCCTCTGTTCAATGTAGGTGTTTACAGTTACCTAAGGAGTGGATGATCCCTCTGTTCCATGCAGCAGTTTACCTTTATCTCAGGAATGGATGATCCCTTTGCTCAATGCAGGTTTTTACAGTTACCTAAGGAATGGATGATCCCCCTGAGCAATGCAGGTGTTTGGCATTACTTAAGGAATGGAATGAACCTTCTGTGCAATGCAGGTATTGACCTTTACCTCAGGAATAAATGATCACTGTGTTCAATGCAGTTGTTTACCGTTATCTAACGAATCGATGATACCTCTGCTCAATGCAGGTGTTTACAGTTATCTAAGGAATGGGTGAACCCTCTGTGCAATTCAGGTGTTCATCTTTATCTAAGGAATGTGATGATCCCTCTGTGCAATGCAGGTGTTGATCTTTACCTAATGAGTAGATGATCCCGCTGTTCTATGCAGGTGTTTAATGTTATCTAAAAATGGATGACCCCTCTGTGTAATGCAGGTGTTTACCTTTACCTAAGGAATGGATGATCCCTCTGTGCAATGTAGGTGTTTACATTTACATAAGGAATCGGATGGTCCCTCTGTACAATGCAGGTGTTGATCTTTACCTGAGGAATAGGATGATCCCTCAGTTCAATGCAGGTGTTTACTTTACCTAAGGAATGGATGGTCGCTCTGTTCAATGCAGGTGTTTAACTTTACCAAACGAATGGATGATACCTCTGTGCAATGAAGTTGTTCAACTTTACCTAAGGAATAGATGATACCTTTGTTAAATGCAGGTGTTTTCAGTTATCTACTGAATGGATGATCCCTCTACGCAATGCAGGTGTTTACTATTACCTAAGGGATGGAAGATCCCTCTGTGCAAGCAGGCGCTGTCCTTTACATAAGGAATGGATGACCCTTCTGTGCTATGCAGCTGTTGACCTTTACCTAAGGAATGGATGACTCCTCTGTGCAATGCAGGTGTTGATATTTACATAAGGATTAGATGATCCGCCTGTTCAATGCAAGTGTTTACCGTTATCTAAGGACTGGATGATCCCTCTGATCAGTGCAGGTGTTTACCATTACCTAAGTAATGGTTGATCCCTCTGTTCAGTGTAGGTGTTTACAGTTACCTAAGGAATGATGATCCCTCTGTGCAATGCAGGTGTTTACCTTTACCTAAGGAATGGATGATCCCTCTGTTCAACGCAGGTGTTTACCTTTACCTAAGATATGAATGATCCCTCTGTTCAATGCAGGGTTTTACCATTACCTAAGGAATAGATGATCCATCTGTGCAATGCAGGTGTTTACCATCACATAAGGAAAAAATAATCCCTCTGTACAATGCAGATGTTTACACTTACCTAAGGAATGGGATGATCCCTCTGTGCAATTCCGGTGTTGATCTTTACCTAATGAATAGATGATCCCTCTGTTCAATGCAGTTGTTTACCTTTATCTAAGGAATGGATGATCCCTTTGCTCAATGCAGGTGTTTACAGTTACCTAAGGAATGGATGATCCCTCTGAGCAATGCAGGTGTTTACCTTTGCCTAAGGTATGGAAGATCCCTCTGTGCAATGCAGGTGTTAACCTTTACCTAAGGAATGGATGATCCCTCTGTTCAACGCAGGTGTTTACCTTTACCTAAGATATGAATGATCACTCTGTTCAATGCAGGGTTTTACCATTACCTAAGGAATACATGATCCATCTGTGCAATGCAGGTGTTTACCATTACATAAGGAATGAATAATCCCTCTGTGCAATGCAGGTGTTTACACTTACCTAAGGAATGGGATGATCCCTCTGTGCATTTCATGTGTTGATCTTTACCTAATGAATAGATGATCCCTCTGTTCAATGCAGTTGTTTCCCTTTATCTAAGGAATGGATGATCCCTTTGCTCAATGCAGGTGTTTACAGTTACCTAAGGAATGGATGATCCCTCTGAGCAATGCAGGTGTTTACCTTTGCCTAAGGTATGGAAGATCCCTCTGTGCAATGCAGGTGTTAACCTTTACCTAAGGAATGGATGATCCCTCTGTTCAACGCAGGTGTTTACCTTTACCTAAGATATGAATGATCCCTCTGTTCAATGCAGGGTTTTACCATTACCTAAGGAATAGATGATCCATCTGTGCAATGCAGGTGTTTACCATTACATAAGGAATGAATAATCCCTCTGTGCAATGCAGGTGTTTACACTTACCTAAGGAATGGGATGATCCCTCTGTGCAATTCCAGTGTTGATCTTTACCTAATGAATAGATGATCCCTCTGTTCAATGCAGTTGTTTCCCTTTATCTAAGGAATGGATGATCCCTTTGCTCAATGCAGGTGTTTACAGTTACCTAAGGAATGGATGATCCCTCTGAGCAATGCAGGTGTTTACCTTTGCCTAAAGTATGGAAGATCCCTCTGTGCCATGCAGGTGTTGACCTTTACCTAAGGAATGGATGATCCCTCTGTTCAATGAAGGTGTTTACCGTTACCTTAGGAATGGATGGTCCCTCTGTTCAATGAAGGTGTTTACCATTACCTAAGGAATGGATGATCCCTTTGCTCAATGCAGGAGTTTACAGTTACCTAGGGAAGGGATGATCCCTCTGAGCAATGCAGGCGTTTGCCATTACTTAAGGAATGGGATGATCCTTCTGTGCAATGCATGTGTTGATGTTTACGTCAGGAATAAATGATTCCTCTGTTCAATGCAGTTGTTTACCATTATCTAAGGAATTGATGATGCCTCTGCTCAATGCAGGTGTTTACAGTTATCTAAGGAATGGGTGACCCCTCTTTGCAATTCAGGTATTTTTCTTTATCTAAGGAATGTGATGATCCCTCTGTGCAATGCAGGTATTGATCTTTACCTAATGAGTAGAAGATCCCTCTGTTCTGTGCAGGTGGTTAATGTTATCTAAAAATGGATGACCCCTCTGTGTAATGCAGGTGTTTACCTTTACCTAAGGAATGGATGTCACCTCTGTGCAATGCAGGTGTTTACCATTACCTAACTAATGGATGATCCCTCTGTGCAATGTAGGTGTTTACATTTACATAAGGAATAGGATGGTTCCTCTGTGCAATGCAGGTGTTGATCTTTACCTGAGGAATAGGATGATCCCTCTGTTCAATGCAGGTGTTTACCTTTACCAAACGAATGGATGATACCTCTGTGCAATTCTAGTGTTGAACTTTACCTAAGGAATAGACAATACCTTTGTTAAATGCATGTGTTTTCAATTATCTAATGAATGGATGATCCCTGTGCTCAACGCAGGTGTTTAACATTACCTAAGTGAATGTATGATCCCTCTGTGCAATGCAGGTGTTTACTATTACCTAGGGAATGGCAGATCCCTTTGTGTAATGCAGGTGCTGTCCTTTACATAAGGAATGGATGACCCTTCTGTGCTATGCAGGTGTTGACCTTTACCTAAGGAATGGATGACTCCTCTGTGCAATGCAGGTGTTGATATTTACATAAGGATTAGATGATTGGTCTTTTCAATGCAAGTGTTTACCGTTATCTAAGGACTGGATGTTCCCACTGTTCAATGCATGTGTTTACCTTTACCTAGGTAATGGATGGTCCTTCTGTTCAATGCAGGTGTTTCCCATTATCTAAGGAATGGATGATCCCTCTGTTCAATGTAGGTGTTCACAGTTACCTAAGGAATGGATGATCCCTCTGTTCAATGCAGGTGTTTACCTTTATCTAAGGAATGAATGATCCTCTGTGCACTTCAGGTGTTGACAATTACATAAGGAATAGATGATACCTCTGTTCAATGCAGGTGTTTACCGTTATCTAAGTAATGGATGATCGGTCTGCTGAATGCAGGTGTTTACCTTTACCTAAGGAATGGATGATCCCTCTGTTCAATGCAGGTGTTTACTGTTACCTAAGGAATGGATGATCCCTTTGCTCAATGCAGGTGTTTACAGTTACCTAAGGAATGGATGATCCCTTTGTTCAAAGCAGGTGTTTACCTTTACCTAAGAAATGGATGATCACTCTGTTCTATGCAGGGGTTTACCATTACCTATGGAAAGATGATCCATCTGTTCAATGCAGGTGTTTATCTTTACCTAGGAAATGAATAATCCCTCTGTGCAATGCAGGTGTTTTCACTCACCTAAGGAATGGGATGATCCCTCTGTGCAATTCAGGTGTTGATCTTTACCTAATAAATAGATGATCCCTCTGTGCATTATATAAGGAATGGTATGATCCCTTTGCTCAATGCTGGTGTTTACCCTTACCAATGGAATGGATGATCCCTCTGAGTGCAGGTGTTTCCATTTGCTCTGTGAAATGCAGGTGTTTCCTTACCAATGGAATGGATGATCCTCTGAGTAATGCAGGTGTTTAACTTTACATAAGTAATGGATGATCCCTCTGTGAAATGCAGGTGTGACCTTTACCTCAGGAATGGGTGATCCCTCTGTCAATGTATGTGTTTACCTTTACATAAGGAATGGGATGATCCCCCTTTGCACTGCAGGTGTTGATCCTTGCTTAAGTAATAGATGATCCCTCTGTTCAATACAGTTGTTTTCTGTTATCTAAGGAATGGACGATCCCTATGCTCAATGCAGGTGTTTACAGTTACCTAAGGAATGGATGATGCCTCTTTTCAATGCAGGTGTTTACCATTACCTAAGGAATGGATGATCCCTCTGTGCAATGCAGGCGTTTACCTTTAAGGAATGGATGATCCTTCTGTGCAATGCAGGTGTTTACCTTTACCTAATTAACTGGATGATCCCTCTCTGCAATGTAGGTGTTGATCTTTACCTAAGGAAGAGGTGATTGATCTGTTCAATGCAGGTGTTTACATTTATCTAAGGAATGAATGATCCTCTGTGTCATGCAGGCATTGATAATTACGTGAGGAATAGATGAAACCTTTGTTCAATGCAGGTGTTTGCCGTTACCTAAGGAATGGATGATACCTCTGTGCAATGTAGGTGCTTATATTTACCTAAGGAATAGGATTATCCCTCTGTGCAATGCAGGTTTTGTTCTTTACCTGAGAAATAGGATGATCCCACTGCTCAATGCAGGTGTTTACCTTTACATAATGAATGGATTGTTCCTCTGCTCAATGCAGGTGTTTAACATTACCAAACGAATGGATGATACCTCTGTGCAATGCAGATGTTGAACTTTACCTAAGGAATAGACGATACCTTTGTTAAATGCAGGTGTTTTCTGTTATCTAATGAATGGATTATCCCTCTGCTCAATGCAGGTCTTTACCGTTACCTAAATAATGGATGATCCCTCTGTGCAATGCAGTTTTTTACCATTACCTAAGGAATGGAAGATCACTCTGTGCAATGCAGGTGCTGTCCTTTACATAAGGAATGGATGACATTTCTGTGCTATGCAGGTGTTGACCTTTACATAAGGAATGGATGACGCCTCTGTGCAATGCAGGTGTTGATATTTACATAAGGATTAGATGATCCATCTGTTCAATGTAAGTGTTTACCTTTATCTAAGGAATGGGTTATCCTCTGTTCAATGCAGGTGTTTACTGTTACCTAAGGACTGGATGATCCCTCTGTTCAATGCAGGTGTTTACTGTTACCTAAAGAATGGAGGAGCACGACTTCCGCGTAAGATGGTGGGATAGGAGCCATGCCAAATCAGATCAGGGAGGGATTTAAACAAAACTACACTCTTCTTCAGAAAAGATCAGAATATTTTTTTTCTGGGTAACAGCGGAAATAACGCTTTGGGGTTTGTGGCCAGAGCGGCTCCACAGCGGCTGGAGCAGCTGCCCCAATCCGTGGTGCTAACTCGCTGCTCAGATCAGCTGAGACTCGCTGAGCTTCCCCTGCAGCCATTGCCTCCACCACCGCCCCCTCCACCGCCCAAACAAACAACAACAACAAAAATAATAAACGGGGCACTTTCCAACCTCATCAATCTCCTCTCAGAGCCCAGAAAGTGAAGAAAAGTCTGCTGAGCTACTGAAAGAGCTACAGGAGAACATGGTGAGCTACTACAGGCTTCCTGAACTCGACCATCCCGCAACCATCAGATCCGCAGTGAATTGGCAGAAATCAGCCATTAGCAGCAGCCTGTACTACATCACCAACACCGGACACAGTGCAGCTGAGCCAAGTTCCACAGCTCAGGGAATGAGGTCGGCATTCAGCATTGGTGAGTTTGGAAGTCACACCAAAAGGTAACAAAGGCCTGCATTGGAAGTGGTAACCTCTCTTTCCAGGTCAGGGCAGGTTATGGGTTACATATTTGTGGTTGGCCTTACCATTTTCAAATAAGCTGAATATAAGGTGTTGAATATTGCTGCCTGTAATACTTTTGGATTTGAAGGGCCTTTATCTTTTGCTTCTGTCATTATTGGGGCAGGGTCTGATTCCTAGCTGACAAGATTAAGGGTGTGGAAGAAACACATCCTTAGGGATTTTGACCTTATAAGACTCTTTGTTTCAATTCCCGCACATGTATACTCTGTGCTCATGTTAATTGAATGTGTATTTGGCTCAATTGAAGTTTAGAACTAGCTACTAAATTGTTCCACCAGTCCACTACAATACTTGCTTACCAAGCAAAGTCAACATCTAGGATTACCTCTGAGGTGGACCTGGGTACAAGTGCTAAACTTGGCACCTTAAACCCATATCCACACCTAAGAACACTGCAGATAACTAGGAAACCTAAGCATTAAATCAATCCAGGATGCAAAATCACTACATTATAATACAAGAAACACAAAGAATCAAGACAATGCAATCCCACCAAAAATTACAAATCTATCAGAATTGTTCACCATTGAGACTGTTTTAGATGAAATTCCTGGTAAAGATTTCAAAGGAATGATGATATCTATACTCAAAGAAATAAAAGAAGGAATGAAAGCAATCCGAGAAGAAAACAAAGGAATTAAAGAAGAAAACAAACTTTTGAAAGAGATTACAGAAAAACAGTTTAATGAAATAAAAAGGTCATCAGAGGACATGAATAAGGAAATAGAACTACTGAAGAAATACCAGGTTGAAATCCTAGCACTGAAGAACACAGTCAGTGAAATAAAAAACTCTGTGGAAAGTCTCACTAGTAGAATGGATGAAGGAGAGGACAGAATATCTAAACTAGAAGACCAGGTGGCAGACCTATCACAGTCCAACAAAGAGAAAGACAGACTAATAGAAAGGTATGAATGGGAACTCCAAGACATGTGGGACACTATGAAAAGATCAAATATAAGAATTAAAGGTATAGCAGAAGAGGAAGAATTTCAATCCAGAGGCTTAGTAGGTGTTTTCCACAAAATCATAGAAGAAAATTTTCCCCAAATTGGGAAATAAATGCCAATGCAGATCCAGGAAGCATTTAGAACACCAAACAGACAAAACCTAGAAAGATCCTCTTCTCTCCATGTTATAATTAAACTACTAAATAGACAAACCAAAGAAAATATATTGAAAGCAGTTAGAGAGAAAAAGCAAATGACCTACAAGGGGAAACCCATCAGGGTCACAACAGATTACTCAACACAACCTTTAAAAGCCAAAAAGGCTTGGAGTGATGTATTCCAAGTTCTGAAAGTTAAAAACTGCCAGCCAAGATTACTTTATCCTGCAAAGCTTTCTATCCAAATTGATGGAGAAATAAGGACATTCCACAACAAAGACAGGCTAAAGGAATTTATGGCAACTAAACAAGCTCTACAGAAAATACTTGCAGGAATCTTTCATGCTGAAGATAAATCAAAACACATACAGCAGGAAATAGGAAAAAAGAAATCATACTCAACTGTTAGAACAAGTGAGTAAAATGAAAACCAGGAAGAACTACAAAAGAAGAAAAATGGAGAGATCAAATACATATCTTTCAATAATAACTCTTAATATCAATGGCCTCAATGCTCCAAACAAAAGACATAGACAGGCAGACTGGATTAAAAAGCAGGATCCTACCATCTGTTGTCTCCAGGAAACTCACCTCTCAATAAAAGATAGAAACATTCTTAGGGTGAAAGGTTGGAAAAAGATATACCAAACAAATGGACCTAGAAAACAAGCAGGGGTTGCCATCCTAATTTCTGACAGGATAGACTTTAAACCAACATTAGTGAGGAAAATAAAGCAGGTCACTTTATACTGATTAAAGGAATACTCCAACAGGAGGACATTACAATCCTAAACATATATGCTCCCAACACGGGGGCCCCCAATTTCATCAAACAAACACTATCGGACTTAAGGTCAGAGATAACTCCCAACACAATAGTAGTGGGTGACTTCAATACCCCACAAGTGATGAACTTGACAGATCTACCCAACAAAAAAATAAACAGAGAGACATCTGCATTACATGATATCATGGAACAAATGGACCTAACAGATATATACAGAACATTCCATCCAAATGCTGCAGAATATACATTCTTCTCAGCAGAACATGGTACATTCTCTAAAATAGACCATATGATAGGGCTCAAATCAAATCTTAACAAATACAGGAAAATTGAAATAATCCCTTGTATGCTATCTGACCACAATGGGATTAAACTGCAAATAAACAACAAGAAAAACTACAGAGCATACAGAAATTCATGGAGACTAAACAGTACATTATTGAATGATGTATGGGTCATTGAAGAAATTAAAAAGGAAATCAAGAAATTCATAGAATCAAATGATGATGAGAATAAACATACCAAAACATATGGGACACAATAAAGGCCGTCCTATGAGGGAAATTTATAGCTCTAAGTGCCTATATTAAGAAATTATAGACTTCACAACTAAGCAATTTAATGCTTCTCTTAAGGCCTTGGAAAGAGCTGAACAAGGCAAACCAAAAATCAGTAGACAGGAAGAAATAATAAAGGTTAGGGCAGAAATAATGAAATGGAAACCAAAAAAAATCAAAAAATCAATGAAACCAAAAGTTGGTTCTTCGAAAGGATAAACAAGATTGACAAACCCTTAGGAAATCTGACCAAAAGAAAGAGAGAAGAGACAAAAATTGATAAGATTGGAGATGAAAAAGGCAACATCACAACAGATACCAAAGAAATTCAGAAAATCATATGGACATACTTTAAGAATATATATGCCTCTAGGTTTGAAAACCTGAAAGAAATGGATGATTTCCTTGATTCATATGACCTACCAAAATTAAATCAAGATGAGATAAACCATTTATATAGACCTATAACAACCACAGAGATCCAGGCAGTCATAAAAAGGCTCCCAACCAAAAAAAGCCCAGGCCCAGATGGATTCACTGCTGAATTTTACCAGACGTTCCTGCAAGATCTAACACCAATGCTTCTCAAACTTTTCCATAAAATAGAAAAGGAAGGAATTCTACCGAAATCATTCTATGAAGCCAGCATCACCCTGATTCCGAAACCGGACAAAGACGGATCAAAAAAAGAAAATTATAGACAAATCTCCCTCATGAACATAGATGCAAAAATTCTCAACAAAATACTGGCAAACGGAATACAAGAATATATCAGACAGATTATTCACCCTGACCAAGCAGGCTTTATCCCAGAGATGCAGGGATGGTTCAACATATGCAAATCTATAAATATAATACACCATATGAATGGTCTGAAGGACAAAATCACATGGTGATCTCAGTAGATGCAGAAAAGGCATTTGACAAAATGCAACACCCCTTCATGGTGAAAGTATTACAGAAACTGGGAATAGAAGGAACATATCTCAACATAATAAAAGCTATTTATGACAAACCTACAGCCAACACAATACTAAATGGGGAAAAACTTGAAGCTTTTCCTCTAAATTCAGGAACAAGACAAGGGTGTTTACTTTCCCCACTACTATTTAATATAGTACTGGAAGTCTTAGCCATAGCAACAAGGCAAGAGACATTCATAAAGGGGATACAAATCAGAAGGGAAGAGATCAAATTATCATTATTTGCAGACGATATGATTCTATACATAATAGACCCTAAAGACTCTACCAGCAAACGGTTAGAACTGATAAACACTTTTAGCAATGTAGCAGGATACAAAATAAACACACAGAAATCAGTAGCTTTTCTATACACTAACAACAAACATACAGAGGATGAAATCAGGGAATATCTCCCATTCACAATTGCCTCAAAAAAAATAAAATACATGGAATAAACTTAACCAAGGAAGTGAAGGATCTCTACAATGAGAATTTAAAAAACTCTAGCGACAAATTGCAGAAGACACAAGGAAATGGAAATACATTCCATGCTCCTGGTTTGGAAGAATCAGTATTGTGAAAATGACAATCTTACCAAAAGCAATCTACACATTTAATGCGATCCCCATTAAAATTCCAATAGCATTCTTCACAGAAATAGAAAAAAACAATACAAAAATTCATCTGAAAACACAAAAAACCTCGAATAGCCAAAACAATTTTGTGCAACAAAAATCAGGCAGGTGTTTAACTTTACCTAAGGAATGGATGATCCCTCTACTCAATGCAGGAGTTTACAGTTACCTAAGGAATGGATGATCCTCTGTTCAACGCAGGTGTTTACCATTACCTAAGGAATGGATGATCCCTCTGTGCAATGCAGGCGTTTACCTTTAACTAAGGAATGGATGATCCTTCTGTGCAATGCAGGTGTTTACCTTTACCTAATGAATGGGATGATCCCTCTATGCAATCCAGGTGATGATCTTTACCTAAGGAATAGATGATCCCTCTGTTTAATGCAGGTGTTTACCTTTATCTACATAATGGATGATCCCTTTGCTCAATGCAGGTGTTTACAGTTACCTAAGGAATGGATGATCCCTCTGAGCAATGCAGGTGTTTACCTTTACCTAAGGTATGGAAGATACCTCTGTACAATGCAGGTGTTGTCCTTTACATAAGGAATGGATGATCCTTCTGTGCTATGCAGGTGTTGACCTTTACCTAAGGAATGGATGATCCCTCTGTGAAATGCAGGTATTGACCTTTACCTAAGGAATGGAAGATCCCTCTGTTTAATGCAGGTGTGTACCATTACCTAAGGAATGGATGGTCCCTCTGTTCAATGCAGGTGTTTACCATTATCTAAGGAATGGATGGTCCCTCTGTTCAATGTAGGTGTTTAGTATTACCTAAGGAATGGATGATCCCTCTGTGCAATGCAGTTGTTATCATTTACCTAAGGAATGGATGATCCCTCTGTCAATGCAGGTGTTTTCCTTTACCTAGGAATGTGATTATCCCTCTTTGCAACGCAGGTGTTGATCTTTACCTAAGAAATAGATGATCCCTCTGTTCAATGCAGGTGTTTACTGGTATCTAAGGAATTGATGATCCCTCTGCTCAATGCAGCTGTTTACAGTTACCTAAGGAATGGATGATCCCTTGTGCAATGCAGGTGTTTACCTTTACCTAAGGAATGGAAGATCACTCTGTGCATGCAGGTGTTGTCCTTTACATAAGGAATGGATGATTCTTCTGTGCTATGCAGGTGTTGACCTTAGCCAAAAGGAATGGATGATCCATCTGTGAAATAGAGTTGTTGACCTTTACCAAAGTAATGGATGATCCCTCTGTCAATGTACGTGTTTACCTTTACATAAGGAATTGGATGATCCCTCTTTGCACTGAAGGTGTTGATCTTTACTTAAGTAATAGATGATCCCTCTGTTCAATACAGTTGTTTTCCGTTATCTAAGGAATGGATAATCCCTCTGGTCAATGCAGGTGTTTACAGTTACCTAAGAAATGGATTATCCCACTGTTGAATGTAGGTGTTTACCGTTACCTAAGGAATGGATGATCCCTCCTTGCAATGCAGGCGTTTGCCTTTAAGGAATGGATGATCCTTCTGTGCAATGCAGGTGTTTACCTTTACCTAATGAATGGGATGATCCCTCTCTGCAATTCAGGTGTTGATCTTTACCTAAGGAATAGATGATCACTCTGTTCAATGCAGGGGTTTACCTTCACCTAAGGAAAGAATGATCCTCTGTGCAATGCAGGCGTTGATAATTACGTAAGGATAAGATGATCCCTCTGTTCAATGCAGGTGTTTACCATTATCTAAGGAATGGATGATCGTTCTGCTCAATGCAGGTGTTTAACTTTACCTAAGGAATGGATGATCCCTCTGCTCAATGCAGGTGTTTACAGTTACCTAAGGAATGGATGATCTCTCTGCTCAATGCAGGTTTTTACAGTTACCTAAGGAATGGGTGATCTCTCTGTGCAATGCAGGCGTTTACTTTTAACTAAAGAATGGATGATCCTTCTGTGCAATGCAGGTGTTTACCTTTACCTAATGAATGGGATGATCCCTCTGTGCAATCCAGCTGTTGATCTTTACCTAAGGAATAGATGATCGCTCTGTTCAATGCGAGTGTTTACATTTATCTAAGGAATGGATGATCCCTCTGTGCAATGCAGGTGTTGATCTTTATTTCAGGAATAAATGATCCCTCTGTTCAATGCAGTTGTTTATCGTTATTTAAGGAATGGATGATACCTCTGTTCAATGCAGGTATTTATAGTTACCTAAGAATGGATGAACTCTCTGTGCAAGGCAGGTGTTGATCTGTACCTAGGGAATAATTGAGCCCTCTGTGCAATGCAGGTGTTGATCTTTATCTAATGAGTAGATGATCCCTCTGTTCTATGCAGGCGTTTAATGTTATCTAAAAATGGATGACCCCTCTTTGCAATGCAGGTGTTTACCTTTACCTAAGGAATGGATAATCCCTCTATGCAATGCAGATGTTTACCTTTACCTAAGGAATGGATGAACCCTCTGTGCAATGCAGGTTTTTCCCGTTACCTAAGTAATAGATAATCCCTGTGTGCAATGTAGGTGTTTACATTTACCTGAGAAATAGGATGATCCCTCTGTTCAATGCAGGTGTTTACCTTTACCTAAAGAATGGATGGTCCCTCTGTTCAATGCAGGTGTTTAACTTTACCAAACGAATGGATGATACCTCTGTGCAATGCAGGTGTTGAACTATACCTAAAGAATAGAAGATACCTTTGTTAAATGCCGGTGATTTCCGTTATCTAATGAATGGATGTTTCCTCTGCTCAATGCAGGTGTTTTCCGTTACCTAAATAATGGATGATCCCTCTGTGCAATGCAGTTGTTTACCATTACCTAAGGAATGGAAGATCTCTCTGTGCAATGCAGGTGCTGTCCATTACATAAGGAATGGATTACCCTTTTGTGCTATGCAGGTGTTGACCTTTACCTAAGCAATGGATGATCCCTCTGTTCAATGCAGGTGTTTACCGTTACCTATGGACTGGATGATCCCTCTGTTCAATGCAGGTGTTTACTGTTAACTAAGGAATGGATGATCCCTCTGTTCAATGCAGGTGTTTGCCTTTACCTAAGGAATGGATGATCCCTCTGTTCCATGCTGGGGTTTCCCATTACATAAGGAATAGATGATCTATCTGTGCAATGCATGTGTTTACCTTTACCTGAGGAATGGATTATCCCTCTGTTCAATGCAGGGGTTTACTGTTACCTAAGGAATAGATGATCCATCTGTGCAATGCAGGTGTTTACCGTTATCTAAGGAATAAATAATCCCTTTCTTCAATGCAGGTGTTTACACTTACCTAAGGAATGGGTTATCCCTCTGTGTAATTCAGATGTTAACCTTTATTTAAGGAATGGATTATCCCTCTGTTCAATGCAGGGGTTTACTGTTACCTAAGGAATAGATGATCCTTCTGTGCAATGCGGGTGTTTACCATTATCTAAGGAATGAATAATCCCTCTCTTCAATGCAGGTGTTTACACTTACCTAAGGAATGGGTTATCCCTCTGTGTAATTCAGGTGTTAACCTTTATCTAAGTAATGGATGATCCTCTGCTCAATGCAGGTGTTTACAGTTACCTAAGGAATGGATGATCCCTCTGAGCAATGCAGGTGTTTACCTTTACCTAAGGAATGGATGATACCTCTGTGCAATGTGAGTGTTGTCCTTTACATAAGGAATGGATGTTCATTCTGTGCTATGCAGGTGTTGACCTTTACCTAAAGAATGGATGATCCCTCTGTGAAATGCAGATGTTGACCATTTCCTAAGGAAGGATGATCCCTCTGACAATGCAGGTGTTTACCTTTACCTAAGAAATGGGATGATCCCTCTTTGCACTGCAGGTGTTGATCTTTACCTAAGGAATAGATGATCCCTCTGTTCAATGCAGTTGTTTTCCGTTATCTAATGAATGGATGAGCCCCCTGCTCAATGCAGGTGTTTACAGTTACCTAACGAATGGATGAACCCTCTGTTCAATGCAGGTGTTTACCATTACCTAAGGAATCGATGATCCCTCTATGCATTGCAGGTGATTACCATTAGCTAAGGAATGGATGATCCCTCTGTTCAATGTAGGTGTGTACATTTACCTAAGGAATAGGATGATCCCTCTGTTAAATGCAGGTGTTTACCTTTACCTAAGGAATGGATAGTCCCTCTGTTCAATGCAGGTGTTTACAGTTACCTAAAAAATGGATGATCGCCCTACTCAATGCAGGTGTTTATAGTTACCTAAGAAATTGATCGTAGTTATGTTCAACGCAGGTGTTTACCTTTACCTAAAGAAGGATGATCATTGTATTCAACGCAGGTTTATACCTCTCCTAAAGGAATAGATGATCCCTCTGATCAATGCAGGTTTTTACCATTATCTAAGGAATGGGATGATCCCTCTATGTAATGCAGGTGTTCATCTTTACCTAAGAAATAGATGAGCCATCTGTTCAATGCAGGTGTTTACTGATATGTAAGGAATGGATGACCCCTCTGTTCAATTCAGGTTTTTACAATTACCTAAGTAATGGATGATCCCTCTGTGCAATGCAAGTGTTTACCTTTACCTAAGGAATGGATGATGTCTCTGTGCAATGAAGGTGTTGAACTTTCCCTAAGGAATAGATGATCCCTCTGTGTGATGGAGGTGTTTACTATTATCTAAGGAATGGATGATCCCTCTATGCAATGCAGGTGTTCACCTTGTACCTAAGGAATGGATGATCCCTCTGTGATAGGCAGATGTTTACCTTTACCCAAGAAATGAATGATCCCTCTGTTCAATTCAGGTGTTTACATTTATTTATGGAATATGATGATCCCTCTGTGCAATGCAAGTGTTTAGCTTTACCAAGTAATGGGATGATCTCTCTGCAATGCAGGTGTTGATCTTTAACTAAAGAATAGATGATCCCTCTGTTCAATCCAGGTATTTACAGTTACCTAGGGAATGGATGAACCCTCTGGGCAATCCAGGTGTTTACCCTTATCTAATGAATGGATGATCCCTCTGTTCGATGCAGGTGTTTACCGTTATCTAAAGGATGGATGATTCCTCTGTTCAATGCAGGTGTTTACCATTACCTATGGAATGGATGATCCCTCTGTGCAATGCTGGTGTTGATCTTTACCTAAGGAATAGATGATCCCACTGTTCAATGCACGTGTTTACCTTTCCCTAAGGAATGGATAATCCCTCTGTTCAATGGACTTGTTTACGCTTACCTAAGGAATGGATGATCCCTCTGTGCATTGCAGGTGTTTACTATTACCTAAGGAATGGAAGATCCGCCTGTTCTATGCAGGTGTTTACCTTTACATAAGGAATGGATGATATCTCTGGGCCAGGCAGGTGTTGATATTTATCTAAGGAATGGATGATCTCTCTGTGCAAGGCAGGTGGTCACCTTTACCTAAGGAATGGATGATCCCTCTCTGCAATGCAGATGTTTGCCTTTACGTAAGTAATCGGATGATCACTCAGTGCAATGCAGGTGTTGATGTTTACCTCAGGAATAGATGATCCCTCTCTTCAAAGCAGGTTTTTACCATTATCTAAGGGATGGATGATCCCTCTGTTCAATTCAGGTGTTTACAGTTACCTAAGCAATGGATGATCCCTTGTGCAATGCAGGTGTTTACCTTTACATAAGGAATGGATGATCCCTCCGAGTAATGCAGGTGTTTTTCTTTATCTAAGGAATAGATGATCCGTCTGTTTGATGCTGGTGTTTACCATTCTCTAAGGAATGGATGATCCCTCTGTTCAATGCTGGTGTTTACAGTTACCTAAGGAATGGATGATCCCTCTTGCAATACAGGTATTTGCCTTTACCTAAGGAAAGGATGATCCCTGTGTTTGATGCAGTTGTTTACTGTTATCTAAGGAAATAATGATCCCTCTGTTCAATGCAGGTGTTTACCATTACCTAAGGAATGGATGATCCCTCTCTGCCATGCAGGTGTTTAGCTTTACCCAAAGAATGGATTATACCTCTGTGAAAAGCAGGTGTTTACCTTTACCTAAGGAATGGATGATCCCTCTGTACAATCCAGTTATTTACCTTTGCCTTAGGAATGGATGATCCTTCTGTTAGATGCAGGTTTTTACCGTTATCAATGGAATGGTGATCCCTATGTTCAATGCAGGTGTTTACTATTACCTAAGGAATGGATGATCCCTCTGTGCAATGCAGGTGTTTACCGTTACATAAGGAATGGATGATCCCTCTGTGCAATGCAGGTGTTTACGTTTACCTAAAGAATAGCATGATCCCTGTGTGCAATGCAGGTGTTGATCTTTACATAAGGAATGGATGAGCCCTCTGTTCAATGCAGGTGTTTACCGTTATTCAAGAAATGGATGATCCCTCTGTGCATTGCAGGTGTATACTATTACCTAAGGAATGGAAGATCCTTCTGTTCAGTGCAGGTGTTTACCTTTACCAAAGGAATGGATGTTCCCTGTGTGCAATGCAGGTGTTTGCCTTTACATAAGGAATGGATTATATCTCAGGGCCAGGCAGGTTTGACCTTTACCTAAGGAATGGATGACATCTCAGGGCCAGGCAGTTGTTGACCTTTACCTAAGGAATGGATGATCTCTCTGTTCAATGCAGGTGATAACGTTTATGTAAGGAATGGGATGATCCCTCTGTGCATTGCAGGTGTTTACTATTACCTAAAGAATGGAACATGCCTATTATCAATGTTGGTGTTTACATTTACCTAAGGAAATGATGATTACTCTGTGCAATGGGAGGTGTTTATCTTTACCTAATAATGGAAGATCCTCTGTGCAATACAGGTGTTGTCCTTTACATAAGGAATGCATGATCCTTCTGTGCAGTGGAGGTGTTTATATTTACCCAAGGAATAGATGATCCATCTGTTCAATGCAGGTGTTCACATTTACCTAAGTAATGGATGATCCCTCTGGGTAAGACAGTTGTTGATCTTTACCTAAGTAATTAAAGATCCTCTGTACAATGCAGGTGTTGACCTTTACGTAAGGAATGGATGATCCTCCATTCAATGCAGGTTTTGATCTTTACTTAGTGAATGGATGATCCCTCTGTCAAATGCAGGTGTTCACCTCTGACCTAAGGAATTGATGATCCTTCTGTGCAATGCAGGTGTTGACGTTGACCTAAGGAATGAATGATACCTCTGTGCAATGCAGGTGTTGATCTTTACCTAAGGAATGGAAGATCCATCTGTACAATGCAGGTGTTGACATTTACATAAGGAATGGAAGATCCCTCTTTAAAATGCAGGTGTTGATCTTTACCTAAGGAATGGATGTTACCTCTGTTCAATGCAGGTGTTTACATAAGGAATGGATGATACTTCTTTGCAATGCAGGTGTTGATCTTTACCTAAGGAATGGATGATCCATCTGTCCAATGTTCAAGGCAGGTGTTTACCTTTATCTAAGGAATGGATGATCCTCTGTTCAAGGCAGGTGTTTGATATTTATCTAAGGAATGGATGATCCTCTGTGAAATGCAGGTGATTACCTTTTCCTAAAGCATGGATGATCCCTCTGTTCAATGCAGATGTTTACCATTACCTAAGCAATGGATGATCACTCAGTGCAATGCAGGTGTTGATGTTTACCTAAGGAATAGATGATCCCTCTCTTAAATGCAGGTTTTTACCATTATCTAAGGAATGGATGATATCTCTGTTCAATTCAGGTGTTTACAGTTACCTAAGCAATGGATGATCCCTTGTGCAATGCAGGTGTTTACCTTTACATAAGGAATGGATGATCCCTCCGAGTAATGCAGGTGTTTTTCTTTATCTAAGGAATAGATGATCCGTCTGTTTGATGCTGGTGTTTACCATTCTCTAAGGAATGGATGATCCCTCTGTTCAATGCTGGTGTTTACAGTTACCTAAGGAATGGATGATCCCTCTTGCAATACAGGTATTTGCCTTTACCTAAGGAAAGGATGATCCCTGTGTTTGATGCAGTTGTTTACTGTTATCTAAGGAAATAATGATCCCTCTGTTCAATGCAGGTGTTTACCATTACCTAAGGAATGGATGATCCCTCTCTGCCATGCAGGTGTTTAGCTTTACCCAAAGAATGGATTATACCTCTGTGAAAAGCAGGTGTTTACCTTTACCTAAGGAATGGATGATCCCTCTGTACAATCCAGTTATTTACCTTTGCCTTAGGAATGGATGATCCTTCTGTTAGATGCAGGTTTTTACCGTTATCAATGGAATGGTGATCCCTATGTTCAATGCAGGTGTTGATCTTTACCTAAGGAATGGATGAGCCCTCTGTTCAATGCAGGTGTTTACCGTTATTCAAGAAATGGATGATCCCTCTGTTCAATGCAGGTGTTTGTTATTCAAGAAATGGTGATACTATTTCCTAAGGAATGGAAGATCCTTCTGTTCAGTGCAGGTGTTTACCTTTACCAAAGGAATGGATGTTCCCTGTGTGCAATGCAGGTGTTTGCCTTTACATAAGGAATGGATTATATCTCAGGGCCAGGCAGGTTTGACCTTTACCTAAGGAATGGATGACATCTCAGGGCCAGGCAGTTGTTGACCTTTACCTAAGGAATGGATGATCTCTCTGTTCAATGCAGGTGATAACGTTTATGTAAGGAATGGGATGATCCCTCTGTGCATTGCAGGTGTTTACTATTACCTAAAGAATGGAACATGCCTATTATCAATGTTGGTGTTTACATTTACCTAAGGAAATGATGATTACTCTGTGCAATGGCCGTGTTTATCTTTACCTAATAATGGAAGATCCCTCTGTGCAATACAGGTGTTGTCCTTTACATAAGGAATGCATGATCCTTCTGTGCAGTGGAGGTGTTTATATTTACCCAAGGAATAGACGATCCATCTGTTCAATGCAGGTGTTCACACTTACCTAAGTAATGGATGATCCCTCTGGGTAAGACAGTTGTTGATCTTTACCTAAGGTATTAAAGATCCCTCTGTACAATGCAGGTGTTGACCTTTACGTAAGGAATGGATGATCCCTCCATTCAATGCAGGTTTTGATCTTTACTTAGTGAATGGATGATCCCTCTGTCAAATGCAGGTGTTCACCTCTGACCTAAGGAATTGCTGATCCTTCTGTGCAATGCAGGTGTTGACGTTGACCTAAGGAATGAATGATACCTCTGTGCAATGCAGGTGTTGATCTTTACCTAAGGAATGGAAGATCCATCTGTACAATGCAGGTGTTGACATTTACATAAGGAATGGAAGATCCCTCTTTAAAATGCAGGTGTTGATCTTTACCTAAGGAATAGATGTTACCTCTGTTCAATGCAGGTGTTTACATAAGGAATCCATGATACTTCTTTGCAATGCAAGTGTTGATCTTTACCTAAGGAATAGATGATCCATCTGTCCAATGTTCAAGGCAGGTGTTTACCTTTATCTAAGGAATGGATGATCCCTCTGTTCAATGCAGGTGTTTACCGTTACCTAAGGAATGGATGATCCCTCTGTGAAATGTAGGTGATTACCTTTTCCTAAAGCATGGATGATCCCTCTGTTCAATGCAGGTGTTTACCATTACCTAAGCAATGGATGATTCCTCTGTGCAATGTAGGTGTTTACCATTTCCTAAGGCATCGATGATCCCTCTGTTAAATGCAGGTGTTTACCTTTATCTAAGGAATGGATGATATCTCTGTGCAATGCAGGTATTGATCTTACCTAAGGAATAGATGATCCCTCTGTTCAATGCAGGTGTTTGCCTTTACCTAAGGAATGGGATGATCCCTCTGTGCAATGTAGGTGTTGATCTTTAGCTAAGGAATAGATGATCCCTCTGTTCAATACAGGTGTTTACCGTTCTCTAAGGAATGGATGATAGCTCTGCTCAATGTAGTTGTTTACAGTTACGTAAGGAACGGATGATCCCTCTGTGCCATGCAGGTGTTGATCTTTACCTAAGGATTGGATGATCCGTCTGTTAAATGCAGGTGTTTACTGTTATCTAAGGAATGGACTACCCCTCTATGCAATGCAGGAGTTTACCATTACCTAAGGAATGGATGACACCTCTGTGCTATGCAGGTGTTTACCTTTACCTAAGTAATAGATGATCCCTCTGTTAAATGCAGGTGTTTCAGGTTATCTAAAGAATGGATGATCCCTCTGCTCAATGCAGGTGTTTACAGTTACCTAAAGAATGGGATGATTCCTCTGTTCAATGCAGGTGTGCCGGGGTTTTTTCCCTCCACCACCGGCAGGTAGAGTGGAAGAGAGAGAGAGAACCAGGCCAGCCGCTTCTCTTGAGGCTGAGCAAGAAGGCGGGTGTCGGCGACTCAAACCCTTCCCCCCAAAACACTGGGGAGAAAAACCACATTGAGTCGCGGAGACTGTCTAGGGTGGGAATCTCTCCGTTTACTGTCACGGGAGGTATTTATATATTTTGAGGAAGGGGGCGGGAAGAGGGGATGAGAGAAAGGTATAAGGGCCAATAGTATTTCATCATGTCAGCAGAAGCTGGGTGGAGGCAGTTTCAGCTTAGGTGCTGAGTCACTTCAAGGACGGGTCACGAAACTCTACTCAGGCTCTGGAAGCTTGACTAGGCTTCACCGGGAGTAGGCCAAGACTGGCTGGGCTAACCACTAGACTTCACACCAGGCAGGGCCCAACATCTCCCCCTTTTATTTTTGTAAGAATGGTGGATGGCTATGGCCTCTGTCCAAGGTTGTCCCCCTCTGGGAATCTTACCTGTCACTGAGCACCATGCCTCTAGCCCGTTGACCACTCCACGCCCTGTCTTAGGTTGTCTCAGCCTGTCTGAGATCTTACACGTCGTTGGTTTGATGGAGGGCGGGGGAGGCGTGTTAGGTGGATAGCCAGTAAGCGGAAAAGCCTTTGCCTTTGAGTTACGAACCTGTGGTGCCTTGACCTGATGAAGTTTAATTGTGACCTGATGAAGTTTAATTGCCTCAAGCTGTTGGTGAATGAATTGTGTAATCTTATTAATTACACAGGGCCTGAGAGTGAGGATAAGAAGAAGGAGTGTTTCAGGGGGAGGGAGAAGGTGGGATAAAAAGCCATGTAAGCTCGTCTACAGCAGGTTGTCTTAGAAGTCCCGACTCCCCTTCTGTAAATCTTTCTGGAGCTTTTCTGGCTTCATTCGGGTCTAGTAGCATCCACACCTTCAGTTGTTTCTGGGGAAGAAACAGAGGCATAGTTCTCAGGGGTGGGATACTCCCTGGAGAATTGATTATTATCATCCCCTTGTTGGGGTAAATATTTTAAGTCTCTTGCCGGTACCCAAGTAGGTCTTTTTTCCTCTTGAGGAAAGACACATCCAAATCCTCTCCCTGCTGTGAGGAGGGGGTCTGGTCCCTTCCAGGCCCCAGTTAATGGGTCCCTCCATTTGACCCAGATGGAGCTGTAGGTGACAGCTGAGTTCCAATGTTTTTGAAAAGGGGACAAGTGTCTATCTTCTTTAGAAAAATTTAAAATATTTAGAGTTAATAATGCCTTTTTTGGTTGGTCATGTGGGGGTAGGGATTCCCACTTTTGTTTTTGTAATTGAGACTTGAGAGTTTGATGATATCTTTCCACGATGGCCTGGCCCCGCGGGTTATATGGGATGCCTGTGGAAAGTGAGATTTTCCAGGTTTGGAGGAAATCTATAAAAGTCCTGCTTACGAAGCAGGGACCATTATCGGTTTTGATTTGATCTGGCAATCCAAGGGTGGCAAAGCATTGAAGCATATGGCTAATAGCGTGTTTAGTTTTTTCCCCAGCATGTGCTGATGCCCAGCAAGCATGGGAGAAAGTATCAACTGAGAGAAAAATATATTTAAGTTTTCCAAATGGAGAATAGTGAGTAACGTCAATCTGCCAAAGGTGATTAGGGCGTAGTCCTCGAGGATTGGCTCCTGTAGTTTGAAGATGTGGTACCTGGAGGAAAGGCTGACAGGATTTGCAAGTTTGGACAATTTTTTTAAGGTCCTTGACTGGCACATGGGGATATTTATGTTTAAGGCCCCTCCAATTTATATGAGTTAATAAGTGGAAGTGTGTAGCTTCTGAGACTGTATTACATTGAGGCTGAGAGGCCAGGTTGTCAGCCAAATCATTTCTTTTATAGAGGAATCCTGGTAAATTTTGATGGCCTCTGAGATGTTGATGGAAAATGGGGTTAATTCTTTGTTTAAGTAGGGAGCGGGCTTGAATCATCAATGGGGTTGTAATATTGGAGTCCAGTCTAATATGGGCCTCAATTAGGTTGGGTAACAGGTTAACAACATAAAGGCTGTCAGAAAATAAGTTAAATGGCTCCTGAATAGTGTACAAAGCCAAAACGACAGCAAATAGTTCTTTGAATTGTGCTGATCCTGTGACCTCATGGGAGATTGACTTTATGGGCATAGGCTTTTCTCCCCTCCTTAGGGGAGGGTAAACAACTAGGGAAGCTCCCAAGAGCCCCCCATCAGTGAATACGGTAAGAAAATCAGGGTTGGGTTTAGATAAAAAAAGTCTGGGGAGTCTCCATTCCAACCTAGAGAAGGAGCTCATCCATTTATAAGGACCACAGTGACAATCAATTATACCCAGAAACCCCTCGAGGGCCATTGCAACCCTGTCGTTATTTCTCTGAAGCCAAGTGAAGTCTGTTACCTTAAAGGGGGTGACAATGACAAACAATCGGACAGAGGTGTCCCTGCCCTTCATAATGCAGTCTGCAATCTGGTTACTTATAGAGTAAACTCTCGGGACTCCACCAAGGGAGAGGTGAATCCATTGGATGGGTTCTCCTTCCTGGGCTAACAGCTCAGTGCATATGTTTCCCCAGAGAAAATACAGAGGGAGATAGGTAAATTAGGTTCAAACCTCTTTAGGACAGCAGCATCAATAGCCCGTTGTACCTTATGTAGAATTTGTTCATGACGAGGGGGCAAGGTTATCTGAGAGGAGAGAGTAAGACCCTTTAAGAGGTCAAATAAAGGGTACAGTTCCTCAGTAGTTATGGGTATCCAGGGCCTCATCCAATTAATTTCCCCCAGCACCTTTTGGAGTTGAGGCAAAGTATAGAATTTTTGAATATGGAGTTGGGGTTTGACAGGAGAAATAGTATCAAGGAATAACATGGAGCCCAAAATCTTGAAGGGCGAGGCAGTCTGTACCTTTTTTGGAGCCACTTTAAAATCATTGGCCTGTAAAATGGCAAGGCATTTAGTAGTAAGGTCTTGGAGATCAGATGGGTTGGAATGACCTAAAATAATATCATCCATATAAATGTAGAATAAAACGTTAGGATGATTAATCAAGGAAGAAAAGATATGAGACATGTAATATTGACAAATGGGGGGGGGCTGTTAGCCATGTCTTCAGGTAAGACGGTCCATTCAAACCTTAGGTCTGGTCCATGAAAGTTTGTTGAGGGTATGGAGAATGCAAATTTTTCTACATCATCTGGATGTAATGGAATAGAGAAAAAACAATCTTTAATATCGATAATCGCTAAGTAATGGATGTTGGGAATGGCTGGAATCCAAGGGATCCCTCTCTGGGGGGTCCCAAAAGGCATTATTCTCTCATTTATTTTTCTCAAATCATGTAAAAGTCTCCAAGAGCCATTAGGCTTCTTTATAATAAAAACCGGAGAGTTCCAAGGACTTGTTGAAGGTTGCACATGTCCTGAAGCCAATTGTTGTTTAACGAGTATATGAAGTTGTTTTAGTTTAGGGGTAGGTATAGGCCACTGCTCGACCCATACGGGGTCCCCAGGCACCCATTGAATCTTAGGTACTGGGGGGTGAGCAGTGGCCCTTAGGATTGGGGGTGAACCTGAGAATGTTTTTGTTTAATTTTTTCAAAATGAGGATCATCTTTATAGTTAGGATGGCAGGTCCTTCCTTCCTCAAACTGTTTATTTTCTTTCTGGTCAAGTCTATCTTCACAGAAAGCACTATGATTAGTAGTAATATAAGCTTTAGCTTCCCCAAGTATATCCTGGCCTAGGAGGTTGGCTGTTAGGCCCGACACCACTAGAGGGTGCACCTCCCCACTATTATTGTCAGGGTCAATCCAGGTCTGCCAGTTAGCAGTTTCCCATGACGTAGATTGTCCACCCACACCCAGTAAGGGCAGACCCGGGATCAACTGCCAGGTGGGAGGGACCTCCTCTTTTCTTATCACAGTACAGTCAGCCCCAGTGTCGATGAGAAATTTGAAAGTTTTTCCACCGACTGTTAGGTTCATTTTTGGTCTAAGTACGGGTGTCAAAGGCACAGTCCAGTGTGTTTTGATTACCTTCTTCCCCTTATTTAACGGGGCTGGGGATAGCCCCTGGGGAAGTTTAAAGGTTCACCCTGAAGGCTAAACTTGGATTTGCAATCTCTGGCCCAGTTAAATCCCTTTTTGCATCGAGTACATGGCGTGCGGGGCAAGTTAGGGGTTGAGGGAGTTATTGGGGCGCTTTTCCTATTGGGGCATTCCTTTTTAAAATGACCCTTTTTGCTGCACCCAAAGCAAGATCGTCCCCTTCCCCCTGAGACCTGTTGGAGGGCACATTCTAGTGCAGCCATGTCCTCATGGCGAGAAGCCTGTAAGGCTGATGTCATAACTTTAATCTGATGATAGGGGGACCCTACATCTTGGGTGGCTACAACCCATCTACTCATAGAGCAGTCCTTGAGTCCAGCGCAGGCCAACTTATGATCACCTGTCATGCCTTCCCAAACCAGCATTTTTGCAAATTGGTCTCGCAGGGGGCCAGGGGGGAACTTTCTTTGTAGGCTTTTTTCGACCCTCTCTATGAAAGTGGACAAATCCTCACCAATCTTTTGGGTGACTCCTGTAATGGGGTGTTCAGAGGGGCCCTCTTCTAACTTTTTCCATGCAGCCATTCCCAAAGCCCGTACTTGATCTCGGTATGGATCAGGAATGGCGGCCTGCTGAAGACTGGTAGAGAATTGGTCAGCAGTGCCTGAGAGCATTCCAAAGATGATTGGTACTGGGGGCTGAGTGGCTTGGTTTCGCTCAGCTTGAACGTGACACTCATCCTGAAAAAAAGCACACCATTTTATGTACAGAGGGCCAGAGAGAACAGCTTTAGCAAGGTTTTTCCAATCTTGAGTGGTACAATGATAATGAACCAAACCCTGAAGGATGGTCTCTGCCCAGGGGGAGTTAGGCCCTTCCTCTGAGACAACCTTTTTAAGATCTTTTAAATTGTGAGCTTCCCAAGGATACCAGGCTGCAGGGCGGTTACCGCCGGGATTAACATTAACAAGGAAGAGATCGATTTTTTCCCCTGGGGGCATCATCCCCATGGTAGGGCGGAGGGGCAGAGGTGCTCAGAAAAGAATTAGTAAGGGGGTATGGGTGTGATGGACGTTTAGAGGGCCAAGGAGCACTCTCAAAAGGATCTGAGGACTCAGGCTGTCACGAGGGGCTGAGATTGTTCTCTGTCCCTTTCTGGTTCAGGGTATCACCTTTCGACCTTAGAGGTTGAGGTGGAAAACAGCCCTTTAAGGCCAACACATTCGGGAGGGCCTCCAAAGGGTGGATCTCCCCTTTTTCTATCTGAGCTTTTTTTTTATCAGATTTTCACTTTTATCCCAGGTGTCCAGTCAAAAAGATTACTCTCGGGCAACGAGGGAGCAATCTTGAGTAAACAGCCCCATATCTGGAGGGCCTGGTTATCAGATAGATTAAGGCATTTACTTTTGAGCAGAATCTGTAGTGACCCTAAGGCAGGATTTGGCTTAGATAAGGATTGTCCCATGTTATAAAGTTGCGGAAAGAGTATCCTTAAAATCAGGGTAACAGTAATACATAAGAATACAACACAAGCACAAGGTCCCAAAAAATAGCTAAACATGTTGTAGAATTTTTCTAAGATGGCGCCCCCACTCAAATGAGGGGGCAGGACACTTTGAGAGTTCTCCAGGTTTGCCCACGTGGTGAGCCTCCTCTAGGTTTGCCCATGCAGTGAGTTTCCTTTTCAGGTCTACCCACGTGGTGAGTTTCTTTTTTAGGTTTGTCCACGTGGTGAGTTTCTACCCACATGGTGAGTTTCGTTTTTAGGTCTGCCCACGTGGTGCGTCCACCATGAAATGGTGCGTCTAAGATGTCGCCCCCACTCAAATGAGGGGGCAGGACAAAAATGGCGGCACCGCAGAAGCGGTCTGTCGGAAACCCGGAAATCAGAGGAAGGAGAAAAGAACAAGAGATGTTGAAGTTTGGGACAGAGTTTTTATTTAAATGAGGAGGCAAAACATTTAAAGTCTCCTCTAGGTCTACCCACGTGGTGTGTCCGCCATGAACTGGCGTATAGAAATGGCGGCACCATAGAGCCTGGCAATGAAAGCAAAGAGAAAATGGTGAGTCTCCTCTAGGTCCGCCCACATGGTGTGTCCACCATGAACTTATCCTTTTAGAAATGGCCACAAACCGCAAATGAAAGGAAAGAGAAAAAAAGTTGAAGCAAGCACAGATTATAGAAGCAAAGGTTAGAATATTAAATATGAAGATTACCTCATAACTTATGAGGATACACCCATCAGCAGTCTGATTAGCCCGTCAGCTTAATTTTGAATTTTGTTTCATCACGTCAGGGTCCAGTCCGTAGTCCATTCTGAATCCTCACACGTAGATTCTCAGGTAGTTTTCTGTCCTCACACGGGGCACCAGTTGTTGCGCCCCACGTTTGGGCACCAGATGCTGGGGTTTTTTCCCTCCACCACCGGCAGGTAGAGCGGAAGAGAGAGAACCGGGCCAGCCGCTTCTCTTGAGGCTGAGCAAGAAGGCGGGTGTCGGTGACTCAAACCACTTCCCCCCCTAAAACACTGGGGAGAAAAACCACATTGAGTCGCGGAGACCGTCTAGGGCGGGAATCTCTCTGTTTATTGTCATGGGAGGTATTTATATATTTTGAGGAAGGGGGTGGGAAGAGGGGATGAGAGAAAGGTATAAGGGCCAATAGTATTTCATCACATCAGCAGCAGCTGGGTGGAGGCAGTTTCAGCTTAGCTGCTGAGTCACTTCAAGTACAGGTCACGAAACTCTACACAGGCTCTGGAAGCTCGACTAGGCCTCACCGGGAGTAGGCCAAGACTGGCTGGGCTAACCACTAGGCTTCACATCGGGGAGGGCCCAACACAGGTGTTTACCATTACTTAAGGAATGGATGATCCTTCTGTGCAATGCAGATGTTGAACTTTACCTAAGGGATGGATGATCCCTCTGTGCAATGCAGGTGTTGATCTTTTCCTAAGGAATAGATGATCCCTCTGTTCAATGCAGGTGTTTTCCAGTACCCAAGGAATGGATGATCCCTCTGTGCAATGAGGGTGTTTACCTATACCTAAGGAATGGATAATCCCTCTGTGCAATGCAGGTTTTGACCTTTACCTAAGGAATGGATGATCCCTCTGTTCAATGCAGGTGTTTACCATTCTCTAAGGAATGGATAACCCCTCTGTTCAATGCAGGTATTTACAGTTACCTAAGAAATGGATGATTTCTCTGTGCCAAGCATGTGTTTACCTTTACCTAAGGATTGGGATGATCCCTCTGTGCATTGCAGGTGTTGATCTTTACCCAAGGAATAGACGACCCCTCTGTTCAATGCAGGTGCTTACCATTATCTAAAGAATGGATGATCCCTCTGTTCAATACAGGTGTTTAGAGTTACCTAAGGAATGGATGATCCCTCTGTTCAATACAGGTGTTTACTTTTCCCTAAGCAATGGATGATCCCTTTGTTCAATGCAGGTGTTCATCATTATCTAAGGAATAGATGATCCCTCTACTCAATGCAGGTGTTTACATTTACCTAAGGAATGAATGATCCCTCTGTGCAATGCAGGTGTTTACCTTTACCTAAGGAATGAAAGATCCCTCTGTGCAATGCAGGTGTTGCCCATTACATAAGGAATAGATTGTCCTTCTGTGCTATGAAGGTGTTGAACTTTACCGAAGGAATGATGATCCCTCTGTTCAATGCAGGTGTTGATCTTTACCTAATGAATAGATGATCCCTCTGTTCACTAGAGGTGTTTACCGTTATCTGAGGTATGAATGATCCCTCTGTTCAATGCACGTGTTTACCCTTACCAAAGGAATGGATGATCCCTCTGTGCATTGCAGGTGTTTACTATTACCTAAGGAATGGAAGATCCCTCTGTTCAATGCAGGTGCTTACCTGTACCAAAGGAATGGATGTTCCGTGTGTGCAATGCAGGTGTTTACCTTTCATAAGGAATGGATGATATCTCAGGGCCAGGCAGGTGTTCACCTTTACCTAAGGAATGGATAATATCTCAGGGCAGGCAGGTGTTGACCTTTACCTAACGAATGTATGATCTCTCTGTTCAATGCAGGTGTTAACGTATATGTAAGGAATGGGATGATCACTCTGTGCATTGCAGGTGTTTACTATTTCCTAAGGAATGGAACATGCCTATGTTCAATGCTGGTGTTAACATTTACCTAAGTAAAGGATGATTCCTCTGTGCAGTGGAGGTGTTTATCTTTACCTAATAATGGAAGATCCCTCTGTGCAATGCAGGTGTTGTCCTTTACATAAGGAATGCATGATCCTTCTGTGCAATGCACGTGTTCACTCTTACCTATGTAATGGATGATCCCTCTGTGCAAGGCAGGTGTTGATCTTTACCTAAGGAATGACAGATCCCTCTGTACAATGCAAGTGTCAACCATAAGGAATGGATCATCCCTCTATTCAATGCAGGTTTCGATCTTTACCTAAGGAATGGATGATCACTCTGTGCAAGGCAGGTGTTCACCTCATACCTAAGGAATGGATGATCCCACTGTGCAAGGCAGGTGTTTACCTTTACCTAAGAAATGGATGATACCTCTGTACAATGCAGGTGTTTAAGTTTATATAAGAAATGGGATGATTCCTCTGTGCATTGCAGGTGTTTACTATTACCTAAAGAATGGAAGATGCCTATGTTCAATGCTTGTGTTTACTTTTACCTAAGGAATGGATGATCCCTCTGTGCAATGCAGGTGTTGTCCTTTACCTAAGGATTTGATGATCCTTCTGTGCAATGCAGATGTTGAACTTTACTTAAAGAATGGATGATCCCTCTGTAAAATGAAGGTATTGATCTTTACCTAAGGAATATATGATCCCTCTGTTCAATCCAGGTGTTTACCATTATCTAAGCAATGGATCATTCCTCTGTTCAATGCAGGTGTTTACCATTACTTAAGGAATGGATGATCCTTCTGTGCAATGCGAATGTTGAACTTTACTTAAGGAATGGATAATCCCTCTGTGAAATGCAGGTGTTGATCTTTACCTAAGGAATGGATGATCCCTCTGTGCAATGCAGGTGTTGATCTTTACCTAAAGGAATGGAAGATCCCTCTTTACAATGCAGATGTTAACATTTATGTAAGGAATGGGATGATCCCTCTGTGCATTGTAGGTGTTTACTATTACCTAAGGAATGGAACATGCCTATGTTCAATGATGGTGTTTACATTTACCTAAGAAAGGATGATGCCTTTCTGCAATGGAGGTGATTATCTTTACATAATGAATGGAAGATCCCTCTGTGCAAAGCAGGTGTTGACCTTTACGTAAAGAATGCATGATCCTTCTATGCTATGCTGGTGTTGACCTTTACGTAAGGAATGGATGATACCTCTGTGCAATGCAGGTGTTGATCTTTTTCTAAGGAATGAAAGATCTCTCTGTACAATGCAGGTGTTGACCTTTACGTAAAGAATGGATGATCGTCTGTTCAATTCAGGTGTTGATCTTTACCTAAGGAATAGATGATCCCTTTGTTCAATGCAGGTGTTTACTGTTATCTAAGGAATGGATGATTCCTCTGTTCAATGCAGGTGTTTACCATTACTTAAGGAATGGGTGATACTTCTGTGCAATGCAGATGTTGAACTTAACCTAAGGAATGGATGATCCCTCTGTGAAATGCAGGTATTGATCTTTCCTAAGGAATAGATGATCCCTCTGTTCAATGCAGGTTTACCATTACCTAAGGAATGGAAGATCTCTCTGTGCAATGCAGGTGTTTACCTATACATAAGGAATGGATGATCCCTCTGTGCAATGGAGGTGTTGGTCTTTACCTAAGGAATACATGATCTCTCTGTTCGATGCAAGTGTTTACCATTACCTAAGGAATGGATAATCCCTCTGTGCAATGCAGGTGTTGATCTTTACCTAAGGAGTGGATGATCCCTCTGTTCAATGCAGGTGTTTACCATTCTCTAAGGAATGGATAATACCTCTGTTCAATGCATGTGTTTACAAATACCTAAGGAATGGATGATCCCTCTGTGCAATACAGGTGTTTACCTTTACCTAAGGAATGTATGATCCCTTTGTTCAGTGCAGGTGTTTACCGTTATTGAAGGAATGGATGATCCGTCTGTTCAATGCTGGTGTTGATCTTTACCTAAGGAATAGATGAGCCCTCTGTTCAATGCAATTGTTTACCGTTATCTAAGGAATGGATGATCCCTATGTTCAATGCAGGTTTTTACAGTTACCTAAGGAATTGATGATCCATCTGTGCAATGCTCGTGTTTACATTTACCTAAGAAATGGATGGTATCTCTGTGCAATGCAGGTGTTGATCTTTACCTAAGGAATGGATGATCCCTGTGTTCAATGTAGGTGTTTACGTTGATGTATGGAATGGGATGATCCCTCTGTGCATTGCACGTATTTACTATTACCAAAGGAATGGAAGATGCCTATGTTCAATGGTGGTGTTTACCTTCACCTAAGGAAAGGATGATCCCTCTGTTCAATGGAGGTGTTTAATTTTATCTAAGGGATGGAAGTCCCTCTATAGAATGCATGTGTTGTCTTTAACCTAAGGAACGGAGGATCACTCTGTTCAATGCAGGTGTTGATCTTAACCTAAGGAATTCATGATCCCTCTGTGCAAAGCAGGTGTTCACCTTGACCTAAGGAATGGATGATCCCTCTGTGCAATGCTGGTGTTTACATTTACCTAAGGGATGGATGATCCCTCGGTTCCATGTAGGTGTTTTCCTTTACCAAAGGAATGGATGATACCACTGTTCAACTCAGGTGTTTACCTTTACCTAAAGAAGAATGAACCCTCTGTTCAACACAGGTTTCTACCTTTAATTAAGGAATGCATGATCCCTCTGTGAAAGGCAGCTGTTTAACTTTATCTAAGGAATGGATGATACCTCTGTGCAATGCAGGTGTTTACATTTATGTAAGGAATGGGATGCTCCCTCTGTGCATTGCAGATGTTTATATTACCTAAGGAATGGAAGATACCTATGTTCAATGCTGGTGTTTACCTTTACCTAAGGAATGGTTGATCCTTTTGTGCATTGCAGGTATTGACCTTTATCTAAGGAGTAGATGATCCCTCTGTGCAATGCAGGTGTTTACATTTATGTAAGGAGTGGGATGATCTCTCCACGCATTGCAGGTGTTTACGAATACCTAAGGAATGGAAGATGCCTATGTTCAATGCTGCTGTTTACCTTTACCTAAAGATTGGATGATCCCTCTGTCTAATGCAAATGTTTACCTTTACATAAGGAATTGGATGATCCCTCTCTGCAGTACAGGTGTTGATCGTTACCTTAGGAATATATGATCACTCTGTTCAATGCAGTTGTTTGCCATTATCTAAGGAATGGATGATCCCTCTGTTCAAGGCAGGTGTTTATCTTTAAGTGAAAAAGGATGAATCCTCTGTTCAACACAGTTTTATGCCTTTACTTAAGGAATGGATGATGCCTTTTTGCAATGCATGTGTTCACCTCTTACCTAAGGAATAGATGATCCCTCTGTGCAAGGCAGGTGTTTAAAATTACCAAAGGAATGGATATTCTCTGTGCAATGCAGGTGTTTACCATTACATCAGGAATGGATGATCCCTCTGGGCCTGACAGGGGTTGACCTTTACCTAAGGAATGGATGATCCCTCATTTCATTGCAGTTGTTGACCTTTAGCTAAGGAATGGATGATCCCTGTATTCAATGCAGGTGTTGATCTTTACATATGGAATGCATGATCCTTCTGTGAAATGCAGGTGTTCACCACTTACCTAAGGAATAGGTGATCCCTCTGTGCAAGGCAGATGTTTAACTTTCCCTAAGGAATGGATGATCCCTCTGTTCCATGCAGGTGTTTACGTTTATGTAAAGAATGTGATGATCGCTCTGTTATTGCAGGTGTTTACTATTACCTAAGGAATGGAAAATACCTATGTTCAATGCTGGTGTTTACCTTTACCTAAGGAATGGATGATTCTTCTGTGCAATGCAGGTGTTGACCTTTACTTAAGGAGTAGATGATGCCTCTGTTCAATTCAGGTTTTTACCGTTATCTAAGGAATGAATGATCCCTCTGTGCAATGCAGATGTTTACCTTTACCTAAGGAATGGATGATCCCTCTGTGCAATGCAGGTGTTTACCTTTACCTAAGGAATAGATGATCCCTCTGTTCAATGCAGGTGTTTACTCTTATCTAAGGAATGGATGATCCCTCTGTTCAATGGATGTGTTTACCAATACATAAGGAATGGACGATCCCTCTGTGCAATGCAGGTGTTTACATTTACCTAAGGAATGGGATGATCCCACGGTGCAATGCAGGAGTTGATCTTTACCTAAGAAATCGATGAGCCCTCTGTTCAATGCAGGTGTTTACCGTTATCTGAGGAATGGAAGATTCCTCAGTTCAATGCAGGTGTTTACAGTTACCTAAGGAATGGATGATCCCTCTGTGCAATGCAGGTGTTGATCGTTGCCTAAGGAATACATGAGCCCTCTGTTCAATGCAGGTGTTTAATGTTATCTAAAAAATGGATGAACTCTTTTCAATGCAGGTTTTTACCATTGCCTAAGGAATGGATGATCCCTCTGTGCATTGCAGGTGCTTACTAATACCTAAGAAATTTAAGATCCCCATGTTCAACGCAGGTGTTTACCTTTACCAAAGGAAAGGATGTTCCCTGTGTGCAATACATGTGTTTACCATTACATATGAAATGGATGATACCTCTGCCCCAGGCAGGTGTTAACCTTTACCTAAGGAATGGATGATCCCTCTGAGAAATGCAGGTATTGTTCTTTACTTATGGAATAGATGATCCCTCTGTTCAATGCAGGTGTTGATCTTTACCTAAGGAATTGATGATCTCTCTGTGCAAGGCAGGTGTTTACCTTTACCTAAGGAATGGATAATCCCTCTGTTCAATGCAGGTGTTGATGTTTACCAAAGGAATGGATGATACCTCTGTTCAACGCATGTGTTTTCCTTTACCTAAGGAATGGTATGATTCCTCTGTTCAACTCAGGTTTCTACCTTTACTTACTGAATCATTGATCCCTCTATGCTATTCAGGTGTTCATAAAAATCTAATGAATCGATGATCCTTCTGTGCGGTGGAGGTGTTTATTATTACCTAAGGAATGGAAGATCCCTCTGTTCAAAGCAGGTGTTTACCTTTACATAAGGAATGGATGATCCCTCTGGGCCAGGCAAGTATTGACCTTTACATAAGGAATGGATGATCCCTCTGTGCAATGCATGTGTTGACATTTGAAAAAGGAATGGAAGATCACGTGTTCAATGCAGGTGTTGATCTTTACCTAAGGAATTGATGATCCCTCTGTGCAATGCAGGAGTTCACCTTTACGTCAGGAATGGATGATCCCTCTGTGAAAGGCAGGTGTTTATCTTTACCTAAGGAATGGATGATCCCTCAGTTCAAGGCAGGTGCTTAAGTTTATGTAAGAAAGGGGATGATCCCTCTGTGCATTGCAGGTGTGTCCTATTACCTACGAAATGGAAGAAGGCTATGTTCAATGCTGGTGTTTACCTTTACCTAAGGAAAGAATGATTCCTCTGTGCGAATGGAGGTGTTTATCTTTACCTAATGAATGGAATATCACTCTGTGTATTGCAGGTGTTTTCCTTGCTCTAAGGAATGGATGATCGTTCTGTGCAATGCAGGTGTAAACCTTTACCTAGAAAATGGATGATCATTCTGTGCAATGCAGGTGTTGATCTTTACCTAAGGAATAGATGATCCCTCTGTTCAATGCAGGTTTTACCATTATCTAAGGAATGTATGGTTCCTCTGCAGGTGTTTACCTTTACATAAGGGGTGGGTTGATCCCTCTGTGAAATGCAGGTATTGATCTTTACCTAACGAATATATGATACCGCTGATCAATTCATGTGATTACCATTATCTAAGGAATGGATGATCCCTCTGTTCACTGTAGGTTTTTAACTTTACCTAAGGAATGGATGATACCTCTGTTCAATGCACGTGTTTACTTTTACCTAAAGAAGGATGATCCCTCTGTTCAACACAGGTTTGTACCTTTACTTAAGGAATGCATGATCCCTCTGTGCAATGCAGCTGTTTACCCTTATGTAGGGAATGGATGATCCCTCTCTGCAATGCAGGTGTTTACCTTCACAAAAGGAATGGATGATCCCTGTGTGCAATGCAGGTGTTGGCCCATTACCTAAGTAAAGGATGATCCCTCTGTGCAAGGCAGGTGTTTACCTTTCCCTAAGGAATGGATGATCCCTCTGTTCTATGCATGTCTTTAGGTTTATGTAAGGAATTGGATGATCCCTCTGTGCATTGCAGGAGTTTAGTATTACCTAAGGAATGGAAGATACCTATGTTCAATGCTGGTGTTTACCTTTACCTAAGGAATGGTTGATCTTTCTGTGCAATACAAGTGTTGACCTTTACCTAAGGAGTAGATGATCCCTCAGTTCAATGGAGGTGTTTACCATTATCTAAAAATGGATGGTCCCTCTGTTCAATGCAAGGGTTTACCATTACCTAAGGAATGGATGATCCCTCTGTGCAATGCAGGTGTTTACCTTTATCTAAGGAATGGATGATCCCTCTGTGCAATGCTGGTATTTAACTTTACCTAAGGAATGGGATGATCCTTCTGTTCAATGCAGGTGTTGACCTTTACCTAAGGAATAGATGATCCCTCTGTTCAATGCAGGTGTTTACCACTATCTAACGAAAGGATGATCTCTGATCAATTCAGGTTTTTACCATTACCTAAGGAATGGCTGATAACTCTGTGCATTGCATGTGTTTACATTTGACTTGGGAATGGATGATCCATCTGTGCATTTCAGGGGTTTACTATTACCTGAGGAATGGAAGATCCATCTGTTCAATGCAGGTGTTTACCTTTACCACATGGATGGATGTTTCCTGTGTGCAATGCAGGTGTATACCTTTACCTAAGGAATGGGATGATCCCTCTGTGTATTGCACGTGTTTACTATTACCTAATGAATGGAATATCCCTCTGTGCATGGCATGTGTTGTCCTTTACCTAAGGAATGGATGATCCCTCTGTTCAATGCAGGTGTTTACCCTTATCTAAGGAATGTATGATCCCTCTGTTCAATGTAGGTGTTTACAGTTACCTAAGGAATGGAATATCCCTCTGTTCAATATAGGTATTTAAAGTTACCTAAGTAATGGATGGTCACTTTGTGCAATGCCAGTGTTTACCTTTACCTAAGGAATGAGATGATCCTCCTGTGCAATGCAGGTGTTGATCTTTACCTGAGGTACAGATGATCCCTCTGTTCAATGCAAGTGTTTACCGTTGTATAAGGAATGGACGATTCCTTTGTTCAGTGCAGTTGTTTATGTTTGTGTAAGTTGTGGGATGATCTCTCTGTGCATTCAAGGTGCTTACTATTACCTAAGGAATGGAAGATGCCTATGTTCAATGCTGGTGTTTACCTTTACCTAAAGAATGGATGATCCCTTTGTGCAATGCAAGTGTTTACCTTTACATAAGGGGAGGGATGATCCCTCTGTGCAATGCAGGTGTTGATCTTTACCTAAGGAATATATGATCCATCTGATCAATGCATGTGTTTACCGTTATCCAAGGTATGGATGATCCCTCTGTTCAATGTAGGTGTTTATCTTTACCTAAGGAATGGATGATACCTCTGTTCAACACAGGTTTTTACCTTTAGCTAAAGAAGGATGATCCCTCTGTTCAGCACAGGTTTCTACCTTTACGCAAGGAATGCATGATCGCTCTGTGCAATGCAGCTGTTTACCCTTATGTAGGGAATGGATGATCCCTCTGTGCAATGAAGGTGTTTACTATACCTAAGGAATGGAAAATCCCTCTGTTCAATGCAGGTGCTTACCTTTACCACAGGAATGGATGTTCCCTGTGTGTAATGCAGATGTTAAGCTTATTACCTAAGGAATGGATGATCCCTCTGTGCAAGTTAGGTGTTTACTTTCCTAAGGAATGGATGATCCCTCTGTTCCATGCAGGTGTTTACATTTATGTAAGGAATGGGATGATCCCACTGTGCACTGCAGATGTTTACTATTACCTAAGGAATGGAAGATACCTGTGTTCAATGCTGGTGTTTACCATTACCTAAAGAAAGGATGATTCCTCTGTGCAAGGGAGGTGTTTACCTTTTCCTAAAGAAGGATGATCCCTCTGTTCACTGCTGGTGTTGACCTTTACCTAAGGAAAAGATGATCCCTCTGTTCAATGGAGGTGTTTAACTTTACCTAAGGGATGGAAGATAACTCTGTGGAATGCATGTCTTGTCTTTAACCTAAGGAAAGGAGGATCCCTCTGTGCAATGCAGGTGTTCACCTTTTACCTAAGGAATATATGATCCCTCATTGCAAGGCAGGTGTTTAATTTTCCCTAAGGAATGGATGATCCCTTTGTTCTATGCAGGTGTTCACATTTATGTAAGGAATAGGATGATCCCTCTGTGCATTGCAGGTGTTCTGTATTACCTAAGGAATGCAAGATACCTATGTTCAATGCTGGTGTTTACATTTACCTAAGGAATGGATGATCATTCTGTGCAATGCAGGTGTTGGCCTTTACCTAAGGAGTAGATGAGCCCTCTTTTCAATGCAGGTGTTTACCATTATCCAAAAATGGACAATCCCACTGTTCAATGCAGGGGTTTACCATTATCTAAGGAATGGACGATACCTCTGTGCAATTCAGTTGTTTACCTTTACCTAAGGAATGTATGATCCCTCTGTGCAATGCTGGTGTTGAACTTTACCTAAGGAATTGTTGATCCCTCGGTTCAATGCAGGTATTTACCACTATCTGTGAAATGGATGATCCCTCTGTTCAATGCAGGTGTTTACATTTACCTAAGGAATGGATTATCCCTTTGTGCAATGCAGGTCTTTACGTTTACCTAAGGAATGGATGATCCTTCTGTTCAATTCAGGTGTTTACCTTTACCTAAGGAAGGATGATCCTCTGTGCAATGAAGGTGTTTATCTTTACCTAAGGAATGGACAATCCTTCTGTTCAATGCAGGTGTTGTCCTTTATATAAAGGAATCGATGATCCTTTTGTGCTATGCAGGTGTTTGACTTTAATCTAAGGAATGGATTATCCCTTTGTGCAATGCAGGTCTTTACGTTTACCTAAGGAATATATGATCCCTTTGTTCAATACAGGTGTTTACCCTTATCTAAGGAATGGATGATCCCTCTTTTCAATGCAGTTGTTTACCCTTATCTAGGGAATGGATGATCCCTTTGTGCAATGCAGATGATTGCCTTTACTTAATGAATGGAAGATCCCTCTGTTCAATGCAGGTGTTGTCTTTACCTAAGGAGTGGATGATACCTCTGTGCAATGCAGATGTTTACCTTTACCTATGGAATGTATGATTCCTTTGTTCAATGCAGGTGTTGATCTTTACCTAAGGAATAGATGAGCCCTCTGTTCAATGCAGGGGTTTACTGTTATCTAAGGAATGGATAATCCCTCTCTTCAATGCAGGTGTTTACAGTTACCTAAGGAATGGATGATCCTTCTGTGCAATTCAGGTGTTTAACTTTACCTAAGGAAGGGATGATCCCTCTGTGCAATTCAGGTGTTTACTATTACCAAAAGAATGGAAAATGCCTATGTTCAATGCTGGTGTTTACCTTTACCTAAGGAAAGAATGATCCCTCTGGGCAATGGAGGTGTTTACCTTTACCTAAGGAATGGAATATCACTCTCTGCAATGCAGGTGTTTTCTATTACCTAAGGAATGGATGATCCCTCTGTGCATTGCAGGTGTAAACTATTACCTAGAAAATGGAATATCACCTGTGTAATGCTGGTGTTTATCTTTACCTAAGGAATAGATGATCCTCTGTTCAATGCAGGTTTTTGTTTACGTTTTCCTCTAAGGAATGAGATGATCCCTCTGTGCAATAGATGTATTGATCTTTACCAAAGGAATGGAAGATGCCTATGTTCAATTCATGTGTTTACCATTATCTAAGGAATGGATGATCCCTCTGTTCACTGTAGGTGTTTAACTTTACCTAAGGAATGGATGATACCTCTGTTCAATGCACGTGTTTACTTTTACCTAAGAAAGGATGATCCTCTGTTCAACACAGGTTTGTACCTTTACTTAAGGAATGCATGATCCCTCTGTGCAATGCAGCTGTTTACCTTTATGTAAGGAATGGATGATCCCTCTCTGCAATGCAGGTGTTTACCTTCACAAAAGGAATGGATGATCCCTCTGTGCAATGCAGGTGTTGGCCCATTACCTAAGGAATGGATGATCCCTCTGTGCAAGGCAGGTGTTTACCTTTCCCTAAGGAATGGATGATCCCTCTGTTCTATGCATGTCTTTAGGTTTATGTAAGGAATTGATGATCCCTCTGTGCATTGCAGGAGTTTAGTATTACCTAAGGAATGGAAGATACCTATGTTCAATGCTGGTGTTTACCTTTACCTAAGGAATGGTTGATCTTTCTGTGCAATGCACAAGTGTTGACCTTTACCTAAGGAATAGATGATCCCTCAGTTCAATGGAGGTGTTTACCATTATCTAAAAATGGATGGTCCTCTGTTCAATGCAAGGGTTTACCATTACCTAAGGAATGGATGATCCTCTGTGCAATGCAGGTGTTTACCTTTATCTAAGGAATGGATGATCCCTCTGTGCAATGCTGGTATTTACCTTTACCTAAGGAATGGATGATCCTTCTGTTCAATGCAGGTGTTGACCTTTACCTAAGGAATAGATGATCCCTCTGTTCAATGCAGGTGTTTACCATTATCTAAAGAAATGGATGATCTCTGATCAATGCAGGTTTTTACCATTACCTAAGGAATGGATGATAACTCTGTGCAATGCATGTGTTTACATTTGACTTGGGAATGGATGATCCATCTGTGCATTTCAGGTGTTTACTATTACCTGAGGAATGGAAGATCCATCTGTTCAATGCAGGTGTTTACCTTTACCACATGGATGGATGTTCCCTCTGTTGCAATGCAGGTGTTTACCTTTACCTAAGGAATGGGATGATCCTCTGTTCATTGCACGTGTTTACTATTACCTAATGAATGGAATATCCTCTGTGCATGGCATGTGTTGTCCTTTACCTAAGGAATGGATGATCACTCTGTTCAATGCAGGTGTTTATTTTTACCTAAGGAATGGATGATCCTCTGTTCAATGTAGGTGTTTACAGTTACCTAAGGAATGGAATATCCCTCTGTTCAATATAGGTATTTAAAGTTACCTAAGTAATGGATGGTCACTTTGTGCAATGCCAGTGTTTACCTTTACCTAAGGAATGAGATGATCCCCTGTGCAATGCAGGTGTTGATCTTTACCTGAGGTACAGATGATCCCTCTGTTCAATGCAAGTGGTTGTATAAGGAATGGATGATTCCTTTGTTCAGTGCAGTTGTTTATGTTTGTGTAAGTTGTGGGATGATCTCTGTGCATTCAAGGTGTTTACTATTACCTAAGGAATGGAAGATGCCTATGTTCAATGCTGGTGTTTACCTTTACCTAAAGAATGGATGATCCCTTTGTGCAATGCAAGTGTTTACCTTTACATAAGGGGAGGGATGATCCCTCTGTGCAATGCAGGTGTTGATCTTTACCTAAGGAATATATGATCCATCTGATCAATGCATGTGTTTACCGTTATCCAAGGTATGGATGATCCCTCTGTTCAATGTAGGTGTTTATCTTTACCTAAGGAATGGATGATACCTCTGTTCAACACAGGTTTTTACCTTTAGCTAAAGAAGGATGATCCCTCTGTTCAGCACAGGTTTCTACCTTTACGCAAGGAATGCATGATCGCTCTGTGCAATGCAGCTGTTTACCCTTATGTAGGGAATGGATGATCCCTCTGTGCAATGAAGGTGTTTACTATACCTAAGGAATGGAAAATCCCTCTGTTCAATGCAGGTGCTTACCTTTACCACAGGAATGGATGTTCCCTGTGTGTAATGCAGATGTTCGCTTATTACCTAAGGAATGGATGATCCCTCTGTGCAAGTTAGGTGTTTACTTTCCCTAAGGAATGGATGATCCCTCTGTTCCATGCAGGTGTTTACATTTATGTAAGGAATGGGATGATCCCACTGTGCACTGCAGATGTTTACTATTACCTAAGGAATGGAAGATACCTGTGTTCAATGCTGGTGTTTACCATTACCTAAAGAAAGGATGATTCCTCTGTGCAAGGGAGGTGTTTACCTTTTCCTAAAGAAGGATGATCCCTCTGTTCACTGCTGGTGTTGACCTTTACCTAAGGAAAAGATGATCCCTCTGTTCAATGGAGGTGTTTAACTTTACCTAAGGGATGGAAGATAACTCTGTGGAATGCATGTCTTGTCTTTAACCTAAGGAAAGGAGGATCCCTCTGTGCAATGCAGGTGTTCACCTTTTACCTAAGGAATATATGATCCCTCATTGCAAGGCAGGTGTTTAATTTTCCCTAAGGAATGGATGATCCCTTTGTTCTATGCAGGTGTTCACATTTATGTAAGGAATAGGATGATCCCTCTGTGCATTGCAGGTGTTCTGTATTACCTAAGGAATGCAAGATACCTATGTTCAATGCTGGTGTTTACATTTACCTAAGGAATGGATGATCATTCTGTGCAATGCAGGTGTTGGCCTTTACCTAAGGAGTAGATGATACCTCTTTTCAATGCAGGTGTTTACCATTATCCAAAAATGGACAATCCCACTGTTCAATGCAGGGGTTTACCATTATCTAAGGAATGGACGATACCTCTGTGCAATTCAGTTGTTTACCTTTACCTAAGGAATGTATGATCCCTCTGTGCAATGCTGGTGTTGAACTTTACCTAAGGAATTGTTGATCCCTCGGTTCAATGCAGGTATTTACCACTATCTGTGAAATGGATGATCCCTCTGTTCAATGCAGGTGTTTACATTTACCTAAGGAATGGATTATCCCTTTGTGCAATGCAGGTCTTTACGTTTACCTAAGGAATGGATGATCCTTCTGTGCAATTCAGGTATTTACCTTTACCTAAGGAAGGTATGATCCCTCTGTGCAATGAAGGTGTTTATCTTTACCTAAGGAATGGACAATCCTTCTGTGCAATGCAGGTGTTGTCCTTTATATAAGGAATCGATGATCCTTTTGTGCTATGCAGGTGTTGACTTTAATCTAAGGAATGGATTATCCCTTTGTGCAATGCAGGTCTTTACGTTTACCTAAGGAATATATGATCCCTTTGTTCAATACAGGTGTTTACCCTTATCTAAGGAATGGATGATCCCTCTTTTCAATGCAGTTGTTTACCCTTATCTAGGGAATGGATGATCCCTTTGTGCAATGCAGATGATTGCCTTTACTTAATGAATGGAAGATCCCTCTGTTCAATGCAGGTGTTGTCTTTACCTAAGGAGTGGATGATACCTCTGTGCAATGCAGATGTTTACCTTTACCTATGGAATATATGATTCCTTTGGCCAATGCAGGTATTGATCTTTACCTAAGGAATAGATGAGCCCTCTGTTCAATGCAGGGGTTTACTGTTATCTAAGGAATGGATAATCCCTCTCTTCAATGCAGGTGTTTACAGTTACCTAAGGAATGGATGATCCTTCTGTGCAATTCAGGTGTTTAACTTTACCTAAGGAAGGGATGATCCCTCTGTGCAATTCAGGTGTTTACTATTACCAAAAGAATGGAAAATGCCTATGTTCAATGCTGGTGTTTACCTTTCCATAAGGAAAGGCTTATCCCTCTGGGCAATAGAAGTATTTACCTTTACCTAAGGAAGGAAATATTCCTCTCTGCAATGCAGGTGTTCGCCTATTACCTAAGGAATGGATTATCCCTATGTGCATTGCAGGTGTTTACTATTACTTAAGGCATGGAATATACCTATGTGTAATGCTGGTGTTTACCTTTACCTAAGGAATGAATGATCCCTCTGTTCCATGCAGGTGTTTACGTTTATGTAAGGAATGAGATGATCCCTCTGTGCATTAGATGTAATTACTATTACCAAAGGAATGGAAGATGCCTATGTTTAATGGTGGTGTTTACCTTTACCTAAGGAAAGGATGATCCCTCTGTTCAATGGAGGTGTTTTACTTTACCTAAGGTATGGAAGATCCCCTCTGTGGAATGCATGTGTTGTCCTTAACCTAAGGAATGGAGGATCACTCTGTCACTGCAGGTGTTGATCTTTACCTAAGGAATGGATGATCCCTCTGTGCATCGCAGGTGTTCAGCTTTAACTAAGGAATGGATGAACCCTCTGTGCAAGGCAGGTGTTTACATTTACCTCAGCAATGGATGATCCCTCTGTTCAATGTAGGTGTTTACCTTTACCTAAGGAATGGATGATACGTCTGTTCAACGCAGGTGTTTACATCTACCTAAAGAAGGATGATCGCTCTGTTCAACACAGGTTTCTACCTTTACTTAAGGAATGCATGATCCCTCTCTGCAATGCAGCTGTTTACCCTTATCTAAGGAATGAGTGATCCCTCTGTGCAATGCAGGTGTTAACCTTTACCAAAGGAATGGATGTTCCTTGTCTGCAATGCAGGTGTTCGCCTATTCCCTAAGGAATGGATGATCCCTGTGTTCCATGCAGGCATTTATGTTTATGTAAGGAATGGGATGATCCCTGTGTGCATTGCAGAAGTTTACTATTACCTAAGGAATGGAAGATACCTATGTTCAATGCTGGTGTTTACTTAACCTAAGGAATGGATGATCCTTCTGTGCAATGTAGGTGTTGACCTTTACCTAAGGAGTAGATGATCCCTCTGTTCAATGCAGGTGTTTACTGTTATCTAAAAACGGATGATCCCTGTGTTCAATGCAGGAGTTTACCATTAACTAAGGAATGGATGATCACTCTGTGCAATGCAGGAGTTTACCTTTACCTAAGTAATAGATGATCCCTCTGTGCAATGCTGTTGTTGATCTTTACCTTAGGAATGGATGATCCCTCTGTTCAATGCAGGTGTTTACGTTGATATAAGAATGTGATGATCCCTCTGCGCATTGCACATATTTAATATTACCAATTGAATTGAAGATGCCTATGTTCAATGGTGGTGTTTACCTTTACCTAAGAGAAGGATGATCCCTCTGTTCAATGGTGGTGTTTAACTTTACCTAAGGGATGGAAGATCCCTCTGTGGAATATATGTCTTGTCTTTAACCTAAGGAATGGAGGATCACTCTGTTCAATGCAGGTGTTGATTTTTACCTATGGGATGGATGATCCCTGTGTGCAACGCAGGTGTTCACCTTTACTTAGGGAATGGATGATCCCTCTGGGCCTGGCAGGTGTTGACCTTTACTAAAGAATGGATGATCCCTCTATTCAATGCAGGTGTTGATCTTTACGTAAGGAATGCATGATCCCTCTGTGCAATGCAGGTTTTCACCTGTTACCTAAGGAATGTATGATCCCTCTGTGCAAGGCAGGTGTTTACATTTCCCTAAGGAATGGATCATCCCTCTCTTCTATACAGGTGTTTACATTTATGTAAGGAATGGGATGATCCCTCTGTGCAGTGCAGGTGTTTACCCTTACCTAAGGAATGAATGATCCCTCTGTGCATTGCAGTTGTTTACATTTACCTAAAGGATCGGATGATCCCTCTGTTCAACACAGGTTTCTACCTTTACTTAAGGAATGGATGATCCCTCTGTTCATTGTAGGTGTTTACCCTTGACTAAGGAATGGATGATCCCTCTGTGCAATCCAGGTGTTTACAATTACCTAAGGAATGGATAATCTCTCTGTGTAAGACAGGTGTGTATCTTTACCTAAGGAATGGATGATCCCTCTGTGCAATGCAGGTGTTGATCTTTACCTTTAGCTAAGGAATGGGATGATTCCCCCCCCTGTGCATTGCATGTGTTGATCTTTACCTTAGGAATCAATGATGCAAATGTTCAATGCAGGTGTTGACCGTCATCTAAAAATGGATGATCCTTCTGTGCAATGCAGGTGTTTAGCCTTACCGAATGGATGATCACTATGTGCAATGCAGGTGTTGACCTTTACCTAAGGAAGGGGATGATCCCTCTGTGCAATGCAGGTGTTGATCTTTGCCTAAGGAATATATGATCCCGCTGTTCAATGCAGGTGTTTACCGTTTTCTAAGTAATGGATGATCCCTCTGTGCAATCCAGGTGTTGATCTTTTCCTACGGAATAAATGAGCCCACTGTTCAATGCAGGTGTTCACCGTTATCTAAGGAGTGGATGATCCCTCTGTGCAGTTCAGGTGTTTACCTTTACCGAAGGAATGGATGATCCCTCTTGCAATGCAGGAGTTTACCTTTACCTAAGGAATGGGATGATCCCCCTGTGAAATTCAGGTGTTGATCTTTAAGTAATGAATTGATGATCCCTCTGTTCAATGCTGGTGTTTATTGTTATCTCAGGAATGGTTGATACCTCTGTGAAATGCAGGTGTTGATCTTTACGTGAGGAATAAATGAGCCCTCTGTTCAATGCAGGTGTTTACCATTATATAAGGAATGGGTGAATCCTCTATTCAATACAGGTGATTACCATTACATAAGGAATGTATGATCCCTCTGTGCAATGCAGGTGTTTACATTTACCTAAGGAATGGATGATCCATCAGGTCAATGCAGGTGTTCACCGTTATCTCAGGAATGGAAGATCCATCTGTTCAATACAGGTGTTTACCATTATCTAAGTAATGGGTGATCCATCTCTTCAATGCAGGGGTTTAACATTACATAAGGAATGGATTATCCCTCTGTGCAATGCAGGTGTTTACCTTTACTAAGGAATGGATTAACTCTCTGGGCAATGCTGGTGTTGTCCTTTACCTAAGGAATGGGATGATCCCTCTGTGAAATGCAGGTGTTCATCTTTACCTAAGGAATAGGTGATCCCTCTGTTCAATGCAGATGTTTACTGATATCTAAGGAATGGATGACCCCTCTGTTCAATGCAGGTGTTTACAATTACCTAAGGAATGGATAATCTTTCTATGTAGTGGCAGGTGTTTATATTAACCTAAGGAATTGATGATCCCTCTGTGCAATGAGGGTGTTTACCTTTAACTAAGGCATGGGAAGATCCCTCTGTGCAATGCAGGTGTTGAACTTTAACTAAGGAATAGATGTTCCCTCTGTTCAATGCAGGTGTTTACCGTTATCTAAGGAATGGATGATCCCTCTGTTCAATGCAGGTGGTTACCTTTACCTAAAGAATGGATGATACCTCTGTTCAACGCAGGTGTTTACTTTTACCTAATGAAGGATGATCCCTCTGTTCAACGCAGGTTTCTGACTTTACTTAAGGAATGGATGATCTCTGTTCAATGCAGGTTTTTACCATTACCTATGGAATGGATGATCCCTCTGTGCAATGCAGGTGTTTACATTTACCTAAGGATTGGAAGATCCCTCTGGTCAATGCAGGTGTTTACCTTTACCTAAGAAATGGGATGATCCCTCTCTGCAATGCAGGAGTTTTACTTTAACTAAGGAACAGATGATCCCTCTGTTCAATGCAGGTGTTTACCGTCATCTAATGAATAAATGAGCCTATCTTCAATGCAGGTGTTTACCGTTATCTAAAGAATGGATGATCCCTCTGTTCAATGGAGGTGTTTACCATTACCTAAGGACTGGATGATCCCTCTGTGCAATGTAGGTGTTGAACTTTACCTAAAGAATAGATGATCCCTTTCAATGCAGGTGTTTACCTTTACCTAAGGAATGGGATGATTCCCCTGTGCAATGCAGTTGTTGTTCTTTACCTAAGGAATAGATGATCCCTCTGTTCAATGCAGGTGTTTACAGTTACCTAAGGAATGGATGATCCCTATGTGTAAGGCAAGTGTGTATCTTAACCTAAGGAATTGATGATCCTTCTGTGCAATGCAGGTGTTTACCTTTACAGAAGGAATGGGATGATCCCTCTGTGCAATGCAGGTGTTGAACTTTGACTAAGGAATAGATGATCTCTCTGTTCAATGCAGTTGTTTTCCATTATCTAATGAATAAATGAGCCTCACTTCAATGCATGTGTTTACCGTTATCTAAGGAATGATGATCCCTCTGTTCAATGCAGGTTTTTACTGTCACCTAAGGAATGGATGATCCCTCTGTGCAATGCAGGTGTTGATCTTTACCTAAGAAATAGATGATACTTCTGTTCAATGCAGGTGTTTACCTTTACCTAAGAAATGGGATTATCCCTTTGTGGAATGCAATTGTTGATCTTTACCTAAGGAATGGATGATCCCTCTGTTCAATGCAGGTGTTTACCATTATCTCAGGAATGGATGATCCCTCTGTGCAATGCAGGTGTTGATCTTTACCTAAGGAATAAATGAACCCTCTGTTCAATGCAGTTGTTTACTGTTATATAAGGAAGGAATGATCCCTCTATTCAATGCAGGTGTTTAACATTATCTAAGGAGTGATTGATCCCACAATTGAATGGAGGTGATTAACATTACATAAGGAATGGATGATCCCTCTGTTCAGTGCAGGTTTTAACATTTACCTAAGGAATGGATGATCCCTCTGGTCAATGCAGGTGTTTACCTTTACCTAAGGAATGGGATTATCCCCTGTGCAATGCAATTTTTGATCTTTTCCTAAGGAATACATGATCCCTCTGTTCAATGCAGGTGTTGACCGTTATCTCTCAGGAATGGATGATCCCTCTGTGAAATGCAGGTGTTGATCTTTTCCTAAGGAATAAATGAGCCCTCTGTTCAATGCAGGTGTTTACAGTTACCTAAGGAATGGATGATCCCTCTATGCAGTGCTGGTGTTTAACTTTACCAAAGATAAGTATGTTCCCTCCATCCACTGCAGGTGTTCACCGTTACCTAAGGAATGGGATGATTGCTCTGTGCATTCCAGGTGTTGATCTTTACCTAAGGAATAGATGATCGCTCTGTTCAATGCAGGTGTTTACCATTATCTCAGGAATGGAAGATCCATCTGTACAATGCAGGTCTTTACCATTATCTAAGGAATGGGTGATCACTCTGTTCAATGCAGGTGTTTAGCATTACATAAGGAATGGATAATCCCTCTGTGCAATGCAGGTGTTTACATTTACCTAAGGAATAGATGATCCCTCTGGTCAATGCAGGTGTTTACATTTACCTAAGGATTGGATGATCCCTCTGTGAAATGGAGGTGTTAACATTTACATAAGGAACAGATCATCCCTCTGTTCAATGCAGGTGTTTACCGTTATCTCAGGATTGGATGATCCCTCTGTTCAATGCAGGTGATTACTATTATCTAAGGAATGGGTGATCCCTCTATGCAATGCAGGAGTTGAACGTTAACTAAGGAATAGATGATCCCTCTGTTCAATGCAGGTGTTTACCATTATCTAAGGAATAAGATATTTTCAATGCAGGTGTTTTGAAGATGAATGGGTGTTTTCCTTTCCAAAAGGAAGATGGGGATGATCTCTCTGTTCAATGCAGTTTTCCACCTTTACTTGAGGAATTGGTGAGCCGGGCTTTTTCCCCTCACCAGTAGAGCAAAAGAGAGAGAGCGGGCCAGCCGTTTCTCTCTTGAGGCTGAGCGAGAAGACAGGTGGGCGACTCAAACCTCCCCAAATCACCGGGGAAAAGAAAACCAATTGAGTCGCGGAGAAACGGCGAAACTCATCGTTTATTGTCAGGGGAGATATTTATGTGTTTTGAGGAAGGGGCGGGAAGAGGGGATGAGAAAAAGGTATAAGGGCCAATATACTTTGAGGAAGGGGGCGGGAAGAGGGGATGAGAGAAAGGTATAAGGGCCAATATACTTTGAGGAAGGGGGTGGGAAGAGGGGATGAGAGAAAGGTATAAGGGCCAACAGTATTTCATCACGTCAGCAGCAGCTGGGTGGAGGCAGTTTCAGCTTAGGTGCTGAGTCAAGGGCAGGTACTCAGGCTCGACTAGGCCTTACCGGGAATAGGCCAAGATTGGCTGGGCTAACCACTCGGCTTCACACCGGGCAGGGCCCAACATCTCCCCTTTTTGTTTTTGTAAGAACGGTGGATGGCATAGTCCCTGTCCTAGGTTGTTCCCCTCTGGGAACCTTACCCGTCTCTGGGCACTATGCCTCTAGCCTGTTGACCACTCCACGCCCTGTCTTAGGTTGTCTCAGCCTGTCTGAGAGCTTACCCGTCATTGGTTCGATGGAGGGCGGGGGAGGGATGTTAGGTGGATAGCCAGTAAGTGGAAAAGCCATTGTCTTTGAGTCGCAAACCTGTGGTGCCTTGGCCTGATGAAGTTTAATTGCCTCAAGCTGTTGGTGAATGAATTGTGTAATCTTATTAATTACACAGGGCCTGAGAGTGAGGATAAGAAGAAGGAGGGGTTCAGGGGGAGGGAGATGGTAGGGTAAAGAGCAAGAAGAAGGAGGGGTCCAAGGGGAGGGAGAAGGTGGAATAAAAAGCCATGTAAGCTCGTCTACAGCAGGTTGTCTTAGGAGTCCCGACTCTCTCTTCTGTAAATCTTTCTGGAGCTTTTCTGGCTTCATTCAGGTCTAGTAGCATCCACACCTTCAGTTGTTCCTGGGGAAGAAACAGAGGCATAGTTCTCAGGGGTGTGACACTCCCTGGAAAATTGATTATTATCATCCCCTTGTTGGGGTAAATATTTTAAGTCTCTTGCCGGTACCCAAATAGGTCTTTTTTCCTCTTGAGGAAAGACACATCCAAATCCTCTCCCTGCTGTGAGGAGGGGGTCTGGTCCCCTCCAGGCCCCAGTTAATGGGTCCCTCCATTTGACCCAGATGGAGCTGTAGGTGACAGCTGAGGTCCAATGTTTTTGAAAAGGGGACAAGTGTCTATCTTCTTTAGAAAAATTTAAAATATTTAGGGTTAATAATGCCTTTTTTAGTTGGTCATGTGGGGGTAGAGATTCCCCTTTTGTTTTTGTAATTGAGATTTGAGAGTTTGATGATATCTTTTCACGATGGCTTGGCCCCGCGGGTTATATGGGATGCCTGTGGAAAGTGAGATTTTCCAGGTTTGGAGGAAATCTATAAAAGTTTTGCTTACGAAGCAGGGACCATTATCGGTTTTGATTTGATCTGGCAATCCAAGGGTGGCAAAGCATTGAAGCATATGGCTAATAGCATGTTTAGTTTTTTCCCCAGCATGTGCTGATCCTGTGACCTCATGGGAGATAGACTTTATGGGTATAGACTTTTCTCCCCTCCTTAGGGAGGGTAAACAACTAGGAAGCTCCCAAGTGCCCCCATCAGTGAATACGGTAAGGAAATCAGGGTTGGGTTTAGATAAAAAAGTCTGGGGGTCTCCATTCCAACCCTAGAGAAGGAGCTCATCCATTTATAAGGACCATAGTGACAATCAATTATACCCAGAAACCCCTCGAGGGCAATAGCAACCCTGTTGTTATTTCTCTGAAGCCAAGTGAAGTCTGTTACCTTAAAGGGGGTGACAATGACATGAGGCTCCGTGCCAAACAATCGGACAGAGGTGTCCCTGCCCTTTATCCAGTCTAATATGGGCCTCAATTAGGTTGGGTAACAGGTTAACAACATAATGGCAAGGCATTTAGCAGTGAGGTCTTAGAGATCAGATGGGTTGGAATGACCTAAAATAATAAAACATTAGGCTGATTAATCAAGGAAGAAAAGATATGAGACATGTATTGTTAGGGTTAATCCAGGGCTGACAGTTAGCAGTTTTTTATGATATTGAAGCTCATAGATCTAGGGAAGTTCCATATTGGCAGAAGAAGTTGGCCTGTCTTTATAGAGCCATGAAAGAGAGAAAAAGAAATTAATTAGTCATATAGTACATAGAGCAAAATTATTGTAGTTAAGCCACAGTAAGCTTTAGGAACTCCTGTTAGGTACACTTTGTATATCTTTACAATGGAATCTTAAACAATTATTACACCTTAAAATTGGTCCCCAGTGACATTGTCTTTAGTAAGGCAATTGTAGATGTAAACTATAAATTAATAAAATACTGAATATATTGGGGGACATATATTTAAATTATTACATTTTGTCCCTGGCTTTTAATAAATTTATAATAACAGTAACAATAATACTTGGTATAAGGCATAGTAAGGAGAGAGAAAACAATTTAAATTTAACCATCATTAGCCGTCATTAAACTTTTATAGTAACCAGAGATTGACAGTTTTTAGTTTTTTTTTTTTTTTTTTTTTTTTTAATTTTGTCCCTCCAGTTGGGCAGAGCTGCCAGAGAAAACTTTAATCTTAGGCCAACATTGTATTACCGATTGAGTCAGTTGGGCTTAGTATGAATTGAGGTAGGCGGGTAGAGAGAGAATGGGCATGTCAGGCCTCCAGCCACTGTTTACATGGGTACTGGAGAATTGAGCCTCGAATCAGGGTCCTTAGGCTCTACAGGCAAGTGTTTAATAATTAAGTCATCTCTTTATCTTTATGTTAATGGGAAGGCAGCGAAGGGTGGGACAATGGTGTGTAGGATATAGCCATATAGACTTGAAAAACAGGGTTTTTTACCTCTAGCAGGGCAATACGAATGTCTTTAGCTGTTTTTTTTTTTTTTTTTTTTTAAAGTAAATACTTTGGGCCCCGCAGGACACTCAGTTAAGAGCATAGAGGGGGGCACCCAGAGGTAAGTGGCAGGGACGGCAGCGGCTCGCCTCATGGCCTCATGGCAGACCGCCCGTCCATTTGTAAGATAAAAGTGACCAAAAGTGACGCCTGAGGTGCAGGCGAGGCGCAGCCAGTGAGGCTCTGGGCAGTGCTCGGCCCCGGCTGGAGCCGCCGCTAGGACCGTCCCATTCGGCTCGCTCCCGCACAAGATGTCGGGCGGAGCCTGGCGGACCAGTGACTTGTGCTCCACGCCCGCGAGGAAAGCTAACCTGGCTTTGGGACATTTGGGGAACTTGAGTTTGTATTTGATCATAGTTTACATTTACAGAAAGTTACATGGAGGAGTTGTCCTCCATCAGGGGTTTGAGCACATTTGCCTTAGGCAGTAGTTAGGGGCTGAAAAGAGCTGAAAAGATAGCTGCCGGGTGGCGGCTTGGGTGGCGGCCTTGGGAGAAAGGAGATTTTAAAAGTCAGTTTTAGTTTTTTTTACAGTTTTTAAGGGCAAAATGAACTTTTCCTGGAAGAGCCTTTAAGGTTGGCAATTAAGGCAAGGAGGACTGAATTAATCCATGGGGCTAAAACAAAAGTTTTGTCCCAAGAGCCACACTGTAGGAGGAGTAGGGCAATAGTAATATATATGAGTACAACATAAGCATAAAGTCTCAAAAATAGTTAAACATGTTGTAGAATTTTTTTAAGATGGTGCCCCCACTCCAAGGAGGGGCAGGACATTTTGAGAGTTCTCCAGGTTTGCCCATGTGGTGAGCCTCCTCTAGGTTTGTCCACGTGGTGAGTTTTCTTTTAGGTCTACCCACGTGGTGAGTTTTTTTTTTTTTTAGGTTTGTCCACGTGGTGAGTCTCTACCCACGTGGTGAGTTTTGTTTTTAGGTTTACGTGGTGTGTCCGCCATGAAATGGTGTTTCTAAGATGGCGCCCCACTCCAATGAGGGGCAGGACACTTTGAGAGTTCTCCAGGTTAAGATGGGAGCCCCAGGTTTGTCCAAAGGGGGCAGGACTTTTTAGGTTTGTCCACGTAGTGAGTTTCTACCCACGTGGTGAACGTGGTGCTTCTAAGATGGCGCCCCATTCAAATGGGGCAGGACAAAAATGGCGGCACCGCAGAAGCGGTCTGTCGGAAACCCAAAAATGAGAGGAAAGAGAAAAGAACAAGAGATGTTGAAGTTTGGGACGGAGTTTTTATTTAAATGAGGAGGCAAAGCGTTTAAAGTCTCCTTTAGGTCTGTCCACGTGGTGTGTCCGCCATGAACGTACTCGTTTAGAAATGGCGGCAAACCGGAAATGGAAGGAAAGAGAAAGGAAGTTGAAGTAAGCACAGATTATAGAAGTAAAGGTTAGAATATTAAATATGAAGATTACCTCATAACTTATGAGGATACACCCGTCAGCAGTCCGATTAGCTCGTCAGCTTAATGTTGAATTTTTCCTTCGTCACGTCAGCAGTCCGTAGTCCGTTTTGAATCCTCATACGTCCTCACATGGGGCAGTGGTTGTTGTGCCCCACGCCTGGGCGCCAAAATGCCGGGCTTTTTTCCCTCACCACCGGCAGGTAGAGCAAAAGAGAGAGAGCCGGGCCAGCCATTTCTCTCTTGAGGCTGAGCGAGAAGACAGGTGTCGGCGACTCAAACCTCCCCAAATCACCGGGAAAAGAAAACCACATTGAGTCGCGGAGAAACGTCTAAAGCGAAACTCGTCGCTTATTGTCAGGGGAGATATTTATGTGTTTTGAGGAAGGGGGGAAGAGGGGATGAGAGAAAGGATAAGGGCCAATATACTTTGAGGAAGGGGGTGGGAAGAGGGGATGAGAGAAAGGTATAAGGGCCAATATACTTTGAGGAAGGGGGTGGGAAGAGGGGATGAGAGAAAGGTATAAGGGCCAACAGTATTTCATCACGTCAGCAGCAGCTGGGTGGAGGCAGTTTCAGCTTAGGTGCTGAGTCAAGGGCAGGGGGCTCGAAGGCCTTACGGGGAATAGGCCAAGATTGGCTGGGCTAACCACTCGGCTTCACACCGGGCAGGGCCCAACAGATCCCTCTGTGCAATGCAGGTGTTTACCCTTACCCAAGGAATGGATGATCCCTCTGTTCAATTTCAGGTGTTTACACATACCTAAGGAATGAATGATCATTCTGTGAAATGCAGGTGTTTACCTTTACCGAAAGAATGGATGATCCCTCTGTGCAATGCAGGGGTTTATCTTTACCCTAGGAATGGGATGATCCCTCTGTGCAATGCAGAGTTTGATCTTTACCTAAGGGACAGATGATCCCTCTGTTCTATGTAGTTTTCACTGTTATCTCAGTAATGGATGATCCCTTTGTTCAATGCAGGTGTTTAACATTATCTAAGGAATGGGTGATCCTTCTGTTCATTGCAGGTGATTACCATTACATAAGGAATGGATGATCCCTCTGTGCAATGCAGCTGTTTACCTTTACCAAATGAATGGATAAACCCTATGTGCAATGCAGTTGTTTTACTTTAACTAAGGATTGGGATGATCACTCTGTGCAATGCAGGCATTGATCTTTACCTAAGGAATAGATGAGCCCTCTGTTCAATGCAGGTTTTTAACATTATCTAAGAAATGGATGATCCCTCTGTGCAATGCAGGAGTTTACCTTTACCTAAGGAATGGATGTTCCCTCTGTGTAAAGCAGGTGTTTAACTTTACCTAAGGAATGGGATGATCCCTCTGTTCAATGCAGGTGTTTTCCTTTCCAAAAGAATGGATGATACCTATGTTCAACTCAGGTGTTTACCTTTGCCTAAAGAAGTATGATCCCTTCGTTCAACGTGGTTTTCCACCTTTACTTGAGGAATTGCTGATCCCTCTGTGCAATGCGGGTGTTTACCTTACCGAAGGAATGGATGATCCCTCTGTGCATTGCAGTTGTTTACCTTTACGCAACGATTGGGTGATCTCTCTGTGAATTGAAGATGTTTACATTTACCTTAGGAATGGATGATCCTTCTGTGCATTGCAGGTGTTTACCCTTACCTGAGGAATGGATGATCCCTCTATGCAATGCAGATGTTTACCTTTACCTAAGGAATGGGATGTTCCCTCTGTGCAATGCAGGTGTTTATCTTCACCTAAGGAATAGATGATACCTGTGTTCAATGTAGGTGTTGACCTTTACCTATGGAATGGGTGATCCCTCTGTTCAATGAAGGTGTTTACCTTTACCTAAGGAATGGATGATACCTCTGTTCAATGCTTGTGTTTACCTTTACCTAAGGAATGGATGATCCCTCTGTTCAATGCAGGTGCTTATAGGAACCTAAGGAATGGATGATCCCTTTGTGCAATCCAGGTTTTTACCTTTGCCCAAGGAATGCATGATCCCTCTGTTCAATGCAGGTGCTTACAGGAACCTAAGGAATGGATGATCCCTTTGTGCAATCCAGGTTTTTACCTTTGCCCAAGGAATGCATGATACCTCTGTTCAATGCAGGTGATTACCATAATCTAAGAACTGGATGATCCCTCTGTGCAAGGCAGGTGTTTACCTTTATCTAAGGAATGGCACGATCCCTCTGTTCAATGCAGGGGCTGATCTTTACCTAAGGAATTGATGAGCCCTCTGTTCAATGCAGGTGTTTACCACTATCTAAGGAATGGATGATCCCTTTGTGCAATGCAGGGGTTTACTTTACCTAAGGAATGGATGATCTCTCTGTTCAATGCAGGTGTTTACCACTATCTAAGCAATGAATGATCCCTCTGCTCAATGCAGGTGTTTATATGTACCTAAGGAATGAAAGATCCATCTGTGCAATGTAGGAGTTCAACTTTACCTAAGGAAGGGAAGATCCCTCTGTGCAATGCAGGTCTTGTCCATTACATGAGGAATGGATGATCCTTCTGTGCTATTCAAGTTTAGACCTTTACCTAAGGAATGGATGATCCCTCTGTTCAATACAGGTGTTTACCATTATCTAAGGAATAGATGATCCTCCTGTTCATTGCACGTGTTTACCCTTACCTAAGGAATGGATGATCCCTCTGTGCATTGCAGGTGTTTACTATTACCTATGGAATGGAATATCCCTCTGTTCAATGCAGGTGTTTACTTTTTCCAAAGGAATGTATGTTCCCTGTGTGCAATGCAGGTGTTTACTTTACATAAGGAAAGGATGATCCCTCTGGGCCAGGCAGGTTTTGACATTTATCTAAGGAATGGATGACCTCTCTATGCAAGGCAGGTATTGACCATTACCTAAGGAATGGATGACCCCTCTGTGCAATGCAGGTGTTCAACTCTTACCTAAGGAATGGATGATCCCTCTTGCAAGGCAGGGGTTTTACTTTACCTAAGGAATTTATGATCACTCCATTAACATTTCTGTAAAGAATGGTATGATCCCTCTGTGCATTGCATGTGTTTACTATTATCTAAGGATTGGAACATGCCTATGTTCAATGCTGGTGTTTACATTTACCTAAGGAAAGGATGATTCCTCTCTGCAATGGAGGTGTTTAACTTTACCTAATGAATGGAAGACCCCTCTTGTTCAATGCAGTTTTTGTCCTTTACATAAGGAATGGATGATCCCTCTGTGCAATGCAGGTGTTGATCTTTACCTAAGGAATGCAAGATCCTTCTGTGCAATGCAGGTGTTGATCTTTACCTAAGGAATGCAAGATTCTTCTGTACAATGCAGGTGTTGACCTTTACCTAAGGAATATGTGATCCCTCTGTTCAATGCAGGTGGTTACCGTTATCTAAGGAACTTATAATCCCTCTGTTCAGTGTAGGTGTTTACAGATACCTAAGGAATGGATGATCCCTCTCTGCAATACAGGTGTTTACCTTTACCTAAGGAATTGATGATCCCTCTGTGCAATGCGGGTGTTTAGCTTTACCTAAGGAATGGGATGATCCCCCTGTGCAATGTAGGTGTGGATCTTTACCTAAGGAATAGCTGATCCCTCTGTTCAATCCAGGTGTTTACCATTATCTAAGTAATGGATGATCCCTTTGTTCAATGCAGTTTTTTACGTTCATGTAAGGAGTGGGATGATCCCACTGCGCATTGCAGGTGTTTACTATTACCTAAGGAATGGAAGATGCCTATGTTCAATGCTGCTGTTTACATTTACCTGAGGAATGGGTGATTCCTCTATAAAATGCAATGTTTACCTTTACCTAATGAATGGGATGATCCCAGTGTGCAATGAAGGTGTTGATCTTTACCTAAGGAATATATGATCCCCCTGTTCAATGCAGGTTATTACCGTTATCTAAGTAATGAATGATCCCTCTTTTCAATGCAGGTGTTTACCATTGTCTAAGGAATGGGTGATACCATTGTTCAACGCAGGAGTTTACCTTTACCTGAAGAAGGATGATCCCTCTATTCAACGCAGGTTTCTACCTTGACTTAAGGAATGGATGATCCTTCTGTGCAATGCAGGTGTTTACCATTACATAAGGAATGGGCGATCACTCTGTGCATTCCAGGTGTTTACTATACCTTAAAAAATGGAAGATCCCTCTGTTCAATGCAGGTTTTTACCTGTACCAAAGGAATGGATCTTCCTTGTGTGAAATGTAGGTATTGCCTTTACATAAGGAATTGATGATCCTTCTTGGCCAGGCAGGTGTTGACCTTTACCTAAGGAATTTATGAACTCTCTGTGCAATGCAGTTCTTTACCTTTACCTAAGGAATGGGTGATCGATCTGTAAAATGCAGGTGTTGACCTTTACGTAAGGAATGGATGATCTGTCTGTGCAACTCAGGTGTTTACCTTTCCCTAAGGAATGGATGATCCCTCAGTTCATTGCAGGTTTTTATGTTTATGTAAGGAATGTGATGATCCCTTCGTGCATTGCAGGTGTTTATTATTACCTAAGTAATGGAAGATGCCTATGTTCATTGCTGATGTTTACCTTTACCTAAGGAAAGGATGATTCCTCAGTGCAATGGAGGTGTTTATCTTTACGTAATGAATGGAAGATCCCTCTGTGCAATGCAGGTGTTGTCCTTTATCTAAGGAATGGATGACCTTCTGTTCAATGCAGATGTTGAACTTTACTTAAGGAATCGATGATCCCTCTGTGCAATGCAAGTGTTGATCTTTACCTAAGGAATAGATGATCCCTCTCTTCAAGGCAGGTGTTTACCATTATCTAAGGAATGTATGATCCCTCTGTTCAATGCAGGTGTTTCCCATTACCTAAGAAATGGATGATCCCTCTGTGCAATGCAGGTTTTTAGCTTAACCTAAGTAATGGATGATCCCTCTGTGCATTGCAGGTATTTATATTTGTCTTAGGAATGGATGATCCCTTGTGCATTGTCTATTACCCAAGGAATGAAATATCCCTCTGCTCAATGCTGGTGTTTACCTTTACCAAAGGAATGGATATTCTCTGTGTGCAATGCAGCTTTTTACCTTTACATAAGGAATTGATGATCTCTCTGGGCCAGGCAGGTGTTGACCTTTACCTAAGGAATTGTTGATCCCTCTGTGCAATGCAGGTGTTGACCGTTATCTAAGGAATGGATGATCCCTATGTTCAATTCAGGTGTTTACTTTTATCTAAGTAATGGATGACCCTCTGTGCAATGCAGGTGTTTACCATTATCTATGGAATATATGTGTTTACTATTACCTATGGAATGGAAGATCCCTCTGTTCAATGCAGGTGTTTACCTTTAACTAAGGAATGGATGATCCCTCTGTTCAATGCAGGTGTTTCCCATTACCTAAGGAATGGATGATCCCTCTGTGCAAGGCAGGATTTAACTTGACATAAGGAATGGATGATCCCTCTGTGCATTGTAGGTATTTATATTTGTCTTAGGAATGGATGATCCCTTGTGCATTGCAGGTGTTTACCTTTACATAAGTTATGGATTATCCCTCTGGGCCAGTCAGATGTTGACCTTTACCTAAGGATTGGATGATCTCTCTGTGCAATGCAGGTGTTGACCTTTACTTAAGGAATATATGATCCTTCTGTTCAACGCAGGTGTTGAACTTTACTTAAGGAATGGGTGATCCCTCTGTGCAATGCAGGTGTTGACCTTTACCTAAGGAATGGATGATCCCTCTGTTCAACGCAGGTGTCCACCTTTACCTAAAGAAGGATGATCCCTCTCTTCAAATCCCGTTTCTACATTTACTTAAGGAATGTATGATCCCCAGGTGCAATGCAGGTGTATACACTTACCTAAGGAATAGAAGGTCCCTCTGAGCATTGTAGGTGTTTACATTTAAGTTCAGAATTGATGATCCCTCTGTGCATTGCAGGTTTTTACTATTACCTAAGGAATGGATGTTCCCTGTGTGCAATGCAGGTGATTACCTTTACATAAGGTATGGATGATCCATCTAGGCCAGTCAGGTGTTGACCTTTACCTACGTAATGGAAGATCCCTCTGTTCAATGCAGGTGTTGAACTTACCTAAGGATAGATTGATCCCTCTGTGCAATGCAGGTGTTCAACTTTACCTAAGGAATAGATGATCTCTCTGTGCAAGGCAGGTGTTTACATTTACCAAAGGAATGGATGATCCCTCTGTTCAATGCAGGTGCTTACCCTTATCTAAGGATTGGATGATCCCTCTGTTCAATGCAGGTGCTTACAGTTACCTAAAGAATGGATGATCCCTCTGTGCAATGCAGGTTTTTAGCTTTACCTACGGAATGGATGATCCCTCTATGCATTGCAGGTGTTTACTACTACCAAGGAATGAAAGATCCCACTGTTCAATGGAGGTGTTTACCTTTACATAAGGAATGGATGATCCCTCTGTGCTATGCAGGTTTTTAGCTTGATCTAAGAAATGGATGATCCCTCTGTGCAATGCAGGTGTTTACCCTTACCTAAGGAATGGATGACCCCTCTGTGTATTGGAGGTGTTTACCTGTACCTAAGGAATGGATGATTCCTCTGTGCAATGCACTTGTTGATCTTTACCTAAGAAATAGATGATTCCCCTGTTCAATGCAGGTGTTTACTTAACCTAAGAAATGGATGATCACTCTGTGCAAATCAGGTGTTTACCTTTACCTAAGGAATGGATGATCCCTCTGTGCAATATAGGTGTTTACCTTTACCTAAGTAATGGGATGATCCCTCTGTGGAATGCAGGTGTTAAACTTTACCTAAGGAATAAATGATTCCTCTGTGCAATGCAGGTGTTTACCGTTATCTAAGGAATGGATGTTCCCTCTGTTCAATGCAGGTGTTTACCTTCACCCAAGGAGTGAATGATATCTCTGTTCAACACAGGTGTTTACCTTTGCCAAAGAAGGATGATCCCTCAGTTCAACCCAGGTTCCTACCTTTACCTAAGGAATGAATGACCCCTCTGTGCATTGGAGGTGTTTACCTTTACCTAAGGAATGGATGATCCTTCTGTGCATTGCAGGTGTTTACCATTACCTAAGGAATGGATGATCCTTCTGTGCATTGCAGGTGTTTAATATTCCCAAAGAACGGAAGATACCTCTGTTCAATGCAGGTGTTTACCTTTACCAAAGGAAAGAATGTTCCCTGTGTGCGATGCAGGTGTTTACCTTTACATAAGGAATGGATGATCCCTCTGTGAAATGGAGGTGTTTACCTTTACCTATGGAATGGATATTCCCTCTGTGAAATGCAAGTGTTGTCCTTTACCTAAGGATAGGATGATCAATCTGTGCAATGCAGGTCTTGATCTTTACCTAAGGAATAGTGATCCCTCTGTTCAATGCAGGTGTTTAACGTTATCTACGGAATGGATTATCCCTCTGTGCAATCCAGGTGTTTACCATTTCCTAAGGAATGGAATGATCTTTCTGTGCAATGCAGGTGTTTACCTTTACCTAAGGAATGGATGATCCATCTGTGCAATGCAGGTGTTGACCTTTGCCTAAGGAATGGATGATCTCTCTGTTCAATGAAGGTGTTTATCTTTACTTAAGGAATGGATGATCCCTCTGTGCAGTGCAGGTGTTGAACTTTACCTATCCAATGGGTGATCCTTCTGCTCAATGCAGGTGTTTACCTTTACCTAAGGAATGGTTGATACCTCTGTTCAATTCAGGTGTTTACCTTTACCTAAGAAATGGGATGATCCCTCTGTTTATTGTAGGTGTTTACTATAAACAAAGGAATGGAAGATGGCTATGTTCAATGCTGGTGTTTATCTTTACCTAAGGAATGGATGATCCCTCTGTTCAATGTACGTGTTTACCAAAATCTAAGGAATGGATCATCCCTCTGTTAAATGCAGGTGTTTACTATTACCTAAGTAATGGATGATCCCTCTGTAAAATGCAGGTGCTTACTTTTACCTAAGGAATGGATGATCCCTCTGTGCAATGCAGGTGTTTACCTTTACCTAAAGAATGGCATGATCCCTCTATGCAATTAAGGTGTTGATCGTTACCCAAGGAATAGATGAGCACTCTGTTCAATGCAGGTGTTTACCATTATCTAGGAATGAATGATCCCTATGTACAATGCAGGTGTTTACAGTTACCTAAGGAATCGATGATCCATCTGTGCAATGCAGGTGTTTACCTTTACCTAAGGAATGGATGATTCTCTGTGAAATGCAGGTGTTGATCTTTACCTAAGGAATAGACTATCCCTCTGTTCAATGCAGTTGTTTACCATTATCTTAGGAATGGATGATCCCTCTATTCAATGCATGTGCTTACCATTATCTAAGGAATGGGTGATCCCTCTGTTCAATGCAGGTATTTACAGTTACCTAAGGAATGGATGATCCCTCTGTGCAATGCAGGTGTTTACCTTTACCTAAGGAATGAATGATCCCTCGGTGCAATGCAGGTGTTCAACTTTACCTAAGGAATGGATGCTTACTCTGTGCAATGAAGGTGTTGTCCATTACAAAAGGAATGGATGATCCTTCTGTGCTATTCAGGCTTTGACCTTTACTTAAGGAATGGATGATCCCTCTGTGCAATGCATGTGTTGATCTTTACATAATGAATAGATGATCCCTATGTTCCTTACCTAAGGAATGGAATTTCCCTCTGTCCAATGCAGGTGTTTACCTTTAACAAAGGAATGGATGTTCCCTGTATGTAATGCACTTGTTTAACTTTAAATAAGGAATGGATGATCCCTCTGGGCCAGGCATGTTTTGACCTTTACCTAAGGAATCGATGATCTCTCTTTGCAAGGCAGGTGTTGAACTTTATCTAAGGAATGATTGATCCCTCTGTGCAATGTAGGTGTTCAACTCTTACCTAAGGAATGGATGGTCCCTCTGTGCAAGGCAGGTGTTGACCTTTACCTAAGGAATTTATGATCACTCTGTTCAATCAGGTGTTAACATTTATGTAAGAAATGGGATGATCCCTCTGTGTATTGCATGTGCTTACGATTACCTAAAGATTGGAACATGCCTATATTCAATGCTTATGTTTACATTTACCTAAGGAAAGGATGATTACTCTGTGCAGTGGAGGTGTTTATCTTTACCTAATGAATGGAAGATCCCTCTGTGCAATGCAGGTGTTGTCCTTTACATAAGGAATGGCTGATCCTTCTGTGCAATGCACGTGTTGATCTTTACATAAGGAATGCAAGATCCCTGTGTACAATGCAGGTGTTGACCTTCACATAAGGAATGAATGATCCCTCTGTTCAATGCAGGTGTTCACCTCGTACCTAAGGAAGGGATGATCCCTCTGTGCAAGGCAGGTGTTTGCCTTTACCTAAAGAATGGATGATCCTTCAGTTCAATGCAGGTGTTTAAGATTATGTAAGGAATGGGATGATTCCTCTGTGCATTGCAGATGTTTACTATTACCTAAAGAATGGAAGATGCCTATGTTCAATGCAGGTGTTTGCTTTTACCTAAGGAACATATGTACCCTCTGTGCAATGCAGGTGTTTACATTTATCTAAGGAATGGGATGATCCCTCTGTGCAATGCAGGTGTTGATCTTTACCTAAGGAATAGTTGAGCCCTCTGTTCAATGAAGGAGTTAACCGCTATCTAAGAAATGGATGATCCCTCTGTTCAATGCAGGTGTTTACAGTTACCTAAGGAATGGATGATCCCTCAGTGAAATGCATGTGTTTACCTTTACCTAAGGAATGGATGATCCCTTTGTGCCATTCAGGTGTTTATCTTTACCTAGGGAATGGGACGATCCCTCTGTGCACAGCTGGTGTTGATCTTTACCTAAGGAATAAATGATCCCTCTGTTCAATGCAGGTGTTTACCTTTATCTAAGGAATGGATGATACCTCTGTTCAATACAGGTGTTTACATTTACCTAAAGAAGGGTGATCCCTCTGTTCAACGCAGGTTTCTACTTTTACCTAAGGAATGGGTGATCCCTCTGTGCGATGCAGGTGTTTACCCTTACCAACGGAATGGATGATCCCTCTGTGTATTGGAGGTGTTTACCTGTTTGTAAGGAATGGATGATCCCTCTGTACAATGCAGGTGTTTACAGTTACCTAAGGAATGGATGATCCCTCTGTGCAATGCAGGTGTTAATCTTTACCTAAAAAGTAGATGATTCCACTGTTCAATGCAGGTGTTTACCATTATCTAAGGAAGGGATGATCCCTCTGTTCAATGCAGGTGTTTACATTAACCTAAGGAATGGATGATCACTCTGTGCAAATCAAGTGTTTACCTTTACCTAAGGAATGGATGACCCCTCTGTGCAATACAGTTGTTTACCTTTACCAAAGGAATGGGGTGATCCCTCTGTGCAATGCAGCTGTTAAACTTTACTTAAGGAATAAATGATCCCTCTGTGCAATGAAGGTGTTTACCATTATCTAAGGAATGAATGATACCTCTGTTCAATACAGGTGTCTACCTTTACCTAAGGAGTTGACGATATCTCTGTTTAATGCAGGTGTTTACCTTTACCAAAGAAGGATGATCCCTCTGTTCAACGCAGGTTGCTACCTTTACCTTAGGAATGGATGACCCCTCTGTTCATTGCAGGTGTTTACCTTTACCTAAGGAATGGATGATCCTTCTGTACATTGCAGGTGTTTAATATTATCTAAGGAATGGAAGATCCCTCTGTTAAATGCAGGTGTTTACCTTTACCTAAGAAATGGATGATCCCTCAGTTCAATGCACGTGTTTACCTTCACCAAAGGAATGGTTGTTCCCTGTGTGCAATGCACGTGTTTACCTTACATAAGGAATGGATGATCCTTCTGTGCAATGCAGTTGTTTACCTTTACCTAAGGAATGCATGATCCCTCTGTGCAATGCAGGTGTTGATCTTTACCTAAGGAATAGATGATCCCTCTATTCATTGCAGGAGTTTACCGTTATCTAAGAAATGCATGATCCCTCTGTTCAATGCAGGTGTTTACAGTTACCTAAGGAATGAATTATTCCTCTGTGCAATGCAGCTGTCTACATTTACCTGAGGAATGGATGTTCCATCTGTGCATTGCAGGTGTATACTATTACCTAATGAATGGAAGATCCCTATGTTAAATGAAGGTGTTTACCTTTACCTAAGTAAAGGATGATCCCTCTGTGCAATGCAGGTGTGTATCTTTACTTAAGGCATAGATGGTCCTTCTGTTCAATGCACTTGTTTACTTTTATCAAAGGAATGGATGATCCCTCTGTGTAATTGAAGTGATTACCTTTACCTAAGGAATGGATGATACCTATGTTCAACGCCGGTGTTTACCTTTACCTAAAGAAGGATGATACTTCTTTTCAATGCAGGGTTCTCCCTTTATTTAAGGAATGGGTGATCCCTCTGTGCAATGCAGTGTTTACCCTCACCTAAGGAATGGATGATCCCTCTGTGCATTGCAGGTATTTACCTTTACCTAAGGAATGGATGATCCATCTGTGAATTGCAGGTGTTTATTATTACCTTAGGAATGGAAGATCCGCCTGTTCAATGAAGGTGTTACCCTTTACCTAAGGAATGGATTATCCCTCTGTTCAATGCGTGTGTTTACCTTTACCAAAGTCATGGATGTTCCCTGCGTGCAATGCAGGTGTTAACCTTTACATAAGGGATGGAAAGTCCCCCTGCTCAGGCAGGTGTTGACCTTTACCTTAGTAATGGATGATACCCCTGTGCACTGCGGGTGTTTATTATTACCTAGGAATGTATGTTCCCTCTGATGAATGCAGGTGTTTACATTTAACAAAGGAATGGATGTTCCCTGTGTGCAATGCAGGTGTTTAACTGTACATAAGCAATGGATGATCCCTCTGGGACAGGCAGGTGTTATCCTTTACCTAAGGAATGTAAGATCCGTCAGGGCATTGCATGTGTTTACATTTACCTTAGGAATGAATTATCCCTCTGTGCAATCCAGGTGTTTACCATTACCTAAGGATTGGATGATCTTTCTGTGCAATGCATGTGTTTACCTTTACCTATGGAATGGGTGATCCCTCTGTGCAATGCAGGTGTTGATCTTTACCTAAGGAATAGATGATCCCTCTGTTCAATGCGCGTGTTTACCGTCATGTTAGGAATGGATGATGCCTCTGTTCAATGCAGGTGTTTACAGTTACCTAAGTAATGGATGATCCCTCTGTTCAATGCAGGTGTTTACCACTATCTAAGGAATGGATGATCCCTCTCATCACTGCAGCTGTTAACCATTACCTAAGGAATGGATGATACCTCTGTTCAACGCAGGTGTCTACCTATACCTAAAGAAGGATTATCCCTCTGTTCCACGCAGGTTTCTACCTTTACCTAAGGAATGGATGTTCCCTGTGTGCAATGCAGGTGTTTATAGTTCCGTAAGGAATGGATGATCCCTCTGTTCAATGCAGGTGTTTACCATTACCTAAGGAATGGAGGATACCTCTGTTCAATGCAGGTGTCTACCTTTACCTAAAGAAGTATTATCCATCTGTTCAACGCAAGTTTCTACCTTTACCTAAGGAATGCATGTTCCCTGTGTGCAATGCAGGTGTTTGCCATTACATAAGCAATGGATGATCCCTCTGTTCAATGCAGGTGTTGATCTTTACTTAAGGAATGTGAAATGCAGGTGTTGTCCTATACCTAAGGAATGGATGATCCCTCTGTACAATGTAGGTGTTGACCTTTACCTAAGGAATGGATGATCCCTCTGTGCAATGAATATGTGGACCTTAACCTAAGGAATATATGACCCCTCTGTTCAATGCAGGTGTTTATCTTTACCTAAGGAATGGATGATCCTTCTGTTCAATGAAGGTGTTTACAGTTACATAAGTAATGGATGATCCCTCTGTGAAATGTAGGTGTTTGCCCTTAGCTAAGGAATGGATGATCCCTCTGTGCTTTTTAGGTATTTACATTTACCTAAGGAATGCATGATCCCTCTGTGCATTGCAGGTGTTTACTATTACCGAAGGAAGGGAAGATCCCTCTCTTCAAGGCAGGTGTTTACCTTTACCTAAGGTATGGATGATCCATCTTTTCAATGCAGGTGTTTACCAAGGTAATGGATGTTCCTTGAGTGCAATGCAGGTGTTTAACTTTACATAAGCAATGGATGTTCCCTCTCGGCCAGGCAGGTGTTGACCTTTACCTAAGGAATGGTTTATTGCTCTGTGAATTGCAGGTGTTTACCTTTACCTAACGAATGGATGATCCCTCTGTGCAATGCTGGTGCTTACCTTTACCTCAGGAATGGCATTATCCCTTTGTGCAATGCAGGTGTTGAACTTTACCAAAGGAATATATGATCCCTTTGTTCAATGCAGGTGTTTACCATTATCTAAGGAATGGATGATCCCTCTCATCACTGCAGCTATTTACCATTACCTAAGGAATGGATGATACTTCTATTCAACGCATGTGTTTACCTTTACCTAAAGAAGGATTATCCATCTGTTCAATGCAAGTTTCTACCTTTACCTAAGGAATGGATGTTCCCTGTGTGCAATACAGGTTTTTGCCATTACATAAGCAATGGATGGCCCCTCTGTACAATGCAGGTGTTGATCTTTACTTAAGGAATGGATGATCCCTCTGTGAAATGCAGGTGTTGTCCTATACCTAAGGAATGGATGATCCCTCTGTGCAATGTAGGTGTTGACCTTTACCTAAGGAATGGATGATCCCTCTGTGCAATGAATATGTGGACCTTTACCTAAGGAATATATGACCCCTCTGTTCAATGCAGGTGTTTACCTTTACCTAAGGAATGGATGATCCTTCTGTTCAATGCAGGTGTTTACCGTTATGTAATGAGTGTATGATCCTTCTGTTCAATGAAGGTGTTTACAGTTACATAAGTAATGGATGATCCCTCTGTGAAATGCAGGTGTTTACCCTTAGCTAAGGAATGGATGATCCCTCTGTGCTTTGTACGTATTTACATTTACCTAAGGAATGGATGATCCCTCTGTGCATTGCAGGTGTTTACTATTACCTAAGGAAGGGAAGATCCCTCTCTTCAAGGCAGGTGTTTACCTTTACCTAAGGTATGGATGATCGGTCTGTTCAATGCAGGTGTTTACTTTACCAAAGCAATGGATGTTCCCTGTGTGCAATGCAGGTTTTTAACTTTACATAAGCAATGGATGTTCCCTCTCAGCCAGGCAGGTGTTGACCTTTACCTAAGGAATGGATGATCGCTCTGTGCAATGCTGGTGCTTACCTTTACCTAAGGAATGGATGATCGCTCTGTGCAATGCTGGTGCTTACCTTTACCTTAGGAATGGGATTATCCCTCTGTGCACTGCAGGTGTTGAACTTTACCAAAGGAATATATGATCCCTTTGTTCAATGCAGGTGTTTACCGTTATCTGAGGAATGGATGATCCCTGTGTTCAATGCTGGTGTTTTCATTTACCCGAGGAATGGATAATCCCTCTGGGCAATGCATGTGTTTATCTTTACCTAAGGAATGGGATGATCCCTCTGTGCAATGCAGGTGTGGATCTTTACCTAAGGAATAGGTGATCCATCTGTTCAATGCACTTGTTTACTGTTACATAAGGAATGGATGATCCCTCTGTGCAATTCAGATGTTTACCCTTACCTAGGGAATGGATGATCCCTCTGTGCACTGCAGGTGTTTACCTTTACCTAAGGAATGGATGATTCATCTGTGCATTGCAGGGGTTTACTATTACTTGACAAATGGAAGAATCCTCTGTTCAATGAAGGTGTTTACCTTTACCTAAGGAATCGATGAACCCTCTGTTCAATGCAGGTGTTTAGCTTTACCAAAGGAATGGATGTTCCATCTGTGCAATGCAGGTGTTAACATTTACATAAGGAATGGATGATCCCTCTGGGCAGGCAGGCATTGACTTTATCTAAGAAATGGATGATCACTCTGTGCATTGCAGGTGTTTAATATTACCAAGGAATGGAAGGTCCCTCTGATGAATGTAGGTGTTTACATTTAACAAAGGATTGGAGGTTCCCTGTGTGCAATGCAGGTGTTTAACTGTACATAAGGAATGGATGATCCCTCTGAGCCAGGCTGGTGTTGACCTTTACCTAAGTAATGGATGATCCCTCTGTGCAATGCAGGTGTTGATCTTTACTTAAGGAATGCAAGATCCCTCTGTACAATGCAGGTGTTGATCTTTACCTAAGGAATTGGTGATCCCTCTCTGCAAGGCAGGTGTTTGCCTTTACCTAAGGAATGGATGATCCTTCAGTTCAATCCAGGTGTTCAAGTTTATGTAAGGAATGGGATGATTCCTCTGTGTATTGCAGGTGTTTACTATTACCTAAAGAATGGAAGATGCCTATGTTCAATGCTTGTGTTTACCTTTACCTAAGGAAAGGGTGATTCCTCTGTGCAGTTGAGTTGTTTATGTTTACCTAATGAATGGAAGCTCCCTCTGTGCAATGCAGGTGTTGTCCTTTACCTAAGGAATTGATGATCCTTATGTGCAATGCACATGTTGAACTTTATTTAAGGAATGGATGGTCACTATGTGAAATGCAGGTGTTGATCTTTACCTAAGAAATAGACGATTACCCTGTTCAACGTAGGTGTTTACCGTTATCTAAGGAAGGGATTATCCCTCTGTTCAATGCCGGTGTTTACCTTAACCTAAGGAAAAGATGATCACTCTGTGCCAATCAGGTGTTTACCTTTACCTAAGGAATGGATGATCCCTCTGTGCAATGCAGGTGTTTACTTTTACCTAAGTAATGGGCTGATCCCTCTGTGCAATGTAGGTGTTAAACTTTACCTAAGGAATAAATGATCATTCTGTGCAATGCAGGTGTTTACCGTTATCTAAGGAATGGATGATCCCTCTGTTCAATGCAGGTGTTTACCTTTACCTAAGGAGTGGATGATATCTCTGTTCAACGCAGGTGTTTACCTTTGCCAAAGAAGGATGATCCCTCTGTTCAATGTAGGTTTCTACCTTTACCTAAGGAATGGATGACCCCTCTGTGCATTTGCACGTGTTTACCTTTACCTAAGGAATGGATGATCCTTCTGTGCATTGCAGGTGTTTACTATTACCTAATGAATGGAAGATCCCTCTGTTAAATGCAGGTGTTTACCTTTACCAAAGGCATGGATGTTCCACCTATTCAATGCAGGTGTTTACCTTTACCAAAGGAATGGCTGTTCCCTGTGTGCAATGCAGGTGTTAACAGTTACATAAGGAATGGATGATCCCTCTAGGCATGCAGGTGTTGACTTTATCTAAGAAATGGATGATCCCTCTGTGCACTGCAGGTGTTCACCTTTACCTTAGTAATGGATGATCACTCTGCATTGCAGGTGTTTAATATTTCCTAGGAATGGAAGATCCCTCTGGTGAATGCAGGTGTTTACATTTAACAAAGGAATGCAAGTTCCCTGTGGGCAATGCTGGTGTTTAACTGTACATAAGGAATGGATGATCCCTCTGAGCCAGGCTGGTGTTGACCTTTACATAAGTAATTGATTATCCCTCTGTGCATTGCAGGTGTTTACTATTACCTAAGGAATGGGATGCTCCCTGTGTTCAATACAGGTTTTTACCTTTTCTCAAGGAATGGATGATACCTCTGTTCAACACAGGTGTTTACCTTTACCTAAGGAAGGGATGATCCCTCTGTGCATTGCATGTGTATACAATTACCTAAGGAATGGAAGATCCCTCTGTACAAGGCAGGTGTTTACCTTGACTTAAGGAATGGATGATCCCTATGTTCAATACGTGTGTTTACCTTTCCCACGTAAGGGATGTTCCCTGTGTGCAATGCAGGTGTTTACCTTTACATAAGGAATGGATGTTCCCTCTGACCAGGCAGGTGTTGACCTTTACCTAAGGAATGGATGATCCCTCTGTGCAATTCAGGTGTTGACCTTTACCTAAGGAATGGATGATCCCTCTGTGCAATGCAGGTGTTGATCATTACCTAAGGAAAGGATGATCCCTCTGTGCAATGCAGGTGTTTACCCTTACCTAAGGAATGGATGATCCCTCTGTGCATTGCAGGTGTTTACACTTACCTAAGGAATGGACGATCACTCTGTGCATTGCAGGTGTTCACATTTACCCAAGGGATGGATGATCCCTCTGTGCATTGCAGTTGTTTACTATTACTCAAGGAATGGAAGATATCTCTGTTCAATGCAGGTGTTCACCTGTCCCAAGAATGGATGTTCCCTGTGTGCAATGCAGCTGTTTACCATTACATAAAGTATGGATGATCCCTCTGGGCCAGGCAGGTGTTGACCTTTACTTAAGGAATGGATGATCCCTCTGTGCAATGCAGATGTTGATCTTTACTTAAGGAATGGATGATCCCTCTGTGCAATGCAGGTGTAGTCCTTTACCTATGGAATGGATGATCCCTCTGTGCATTGCAGGTGTTGAACTTTACCTATGGAATGTGTGATCCCTCTGTTTAATTAAGGTGTTTACCTTTACCTAAGGAATAGGATGATCCCTTTGTTTATTGTAAGTGTTTACTAATACCAAAGGAATGGAAGATGGGTATGTTCAATTCTGGTGTTTACCTTTACCTAAGGAATGGATGATCCCTCTGTTCAATGTAGCTGTTTACAGTTACCTAAGGAATGGATAATTCCTCTGTGCAATCCAGGTTTTTACCTTTACCCAAGGAATGGATGAACCCTCTGTTCAATGCAGGTGTTTACCCTAATATAAGGAATGGATCATCCCTCTGTTCAATGCAGGTGTTTACCATTACCTAAGGAATGGATGATCCCTCTGTGAAAGGCAGGTGTTTACCTTTACCTAAGGAATGGATGATCCCTCTGTGCAATGCAGGTGTTTACCTTTACTTGAAGAATGCCATGATCGCTCTGTGCAATGAAGGTGTTGATCTTTACTTAAGGAATAGATGAGCAATCTGTTCATTGCAGTTGTTTATCCTTTTCTTAGGAATGGATGATCCCTCTGTTCAATGCAGGTGCTTACCATTATCTAAGGAATGGATGATCCCTCTGTTCAATGCAGGTCTTTACAGTTACCTAAGGAATGGATGATCCCTCTGTGCAATGCTGGTGTTTACCTTTACCTAAGGAATGGATGATCCCTCTGCTCAATGCTGGTGTTTATATTTACCTAAGGAATGAATGATCCCTCTGTGCAATGCAGGTATTCAACTTTACCTAAGGAATGGAAGATCTATCTGTGCTATGAAGGTGTTGTCCATTACAAAAAGAATGGATGATCCTTCTGTGCAATGCATATGTTGATCTTTACCTAATGAGTAGATGATCCCTCTGTTCAATATAGGTGTTTAGCATTATCTAAGGAATCGATGATCCATCTGTTCATTGCATGTGTTTACCCTTACCTAAGGAACGGATGATTCCTCTGTGCATTACAGGTGTTTGCTATTACCTAAGGAATGGAATATCCCTCTGTTCAATGCAGGTGTTTACCTTTACCAAAGGAATGGATATACCCTGTGTGTATTGCACTTGTTTACCTTTACGTAAGGGATGGATGATCCCTCTGGGCCAGGCAGGTTTTGACCTTTACCTAAGGAATGGATGATCTCTCTGTGCAAGGCAGGTGTTGACCTTTACCTAAGGAATGGTTGATCCCTCTGTGCAATGCAGGTGTTCAACTCTTACCTAAGGAATGGATGATCCCTCTGTGCAAGGCAGGGGTTTTACTTTACCTAAGGAATTCATGATCACTCTGTTCAATGCAGGTGTTAACATTTATGTAAGGAATGGGATGATCCCTCTGTGTATTGTATGTGTTTACTATTACCTAAGGATTGGAACATGCCTATGTTCAATGCTGGTATTTACATTTACCTAAGGAAAGGATGATTACTCTGTGAAATGGAGGTGTTTATCTTTACCTAATGAATGGAAGATCCCTCTGTACAATGCAGGTGTCCTTTACATAAGGAATGGATGATCTTTCTGTGCAATGTAGGTGTTGACCTTTACATAAGGAATGGATGATCCCTCTGTGAAATGCAGGTCTTGATCTTTACCTAAGAAATGCAAGATCCCTCTGTATAATGCAGGTGTTGACCTTTACATAAGGAATGAATGGTCCCTATGTTCAATGCAGGTGTTGATCTTTACCTAAGGAATTGATGATCCCTCTGTGCAATCCAGGTGTTCACCTCATACCTAAGGAATGGATGATCCCTCTGTGCAAGGCAGGTGTTTGCCTTTACCTAAGGAATGGATGATCCTTTAGTTCAATGCAGGTGTTTAAGTTTATGTAAGGAATGGGATGATTCCTCTGTGCGTTGCAGGTGTTTACTATTACCTAAAGAATGGAAGATGCCTATGTTCAATCCTGGTGTTTACCTTTACCTAAGGAAAGTATGATTCCTCTGTGCAGTGGATGTGTTTATCTTTACCTAATGAATGGAAGATCCCTCTGTGCAATGCAGGTGTTGTCCTTTACCTAAAGAATTGATGATACTGTCCCATGTAGATGTTGAATTTTACTTAAGGAATGGATGGTCCCTCTTTGAAATGCAGGTGTTGATCTTTACCTAAGGAATAGATGATCCCTTGGTTCAATGCAGGTGTTTACTGTTATCTAAGGAATGGATGATCCCTCTGCTCAATGCAGGTGTTAGCCATTACTTAAGGAATGGATGATCTGTCTGTGTATTGCAGGTGTTGATCTTTACCTAAGGAATAGATGATCCCTCTGTTCAATCCAGGTGTTTACCTTTATAAGGATTAGATGATCCCTCTGTTCAATGCAGGTGTTTACCATGACCTAAGGAATGCATGATCCCTCTGTGCAATTCAGGTGTTTCCCTTTACCTAAGGAAAGGGATAATCCCCCGTTCAATGCAGGTGTTGATCTTTACCTAAGGATTAGGTGATCCCTCTGTTCAATGCAGGTGTTTACTGTTATCTAAGGAATGTATAATCCCTCAGTCTAATGTAGGTGATTACAGTTACCTAAGGAATGGATTATACCTCTCTGAAATACAGGCGTTTACCTTTACTGAAGGAATTGATGATCCCTCTGTACAATGTATGTGTTTGCCTTTACCTAAGGCATGGGATGATCCCCCTGTGCAATGCAGGTGTGGATCTTTACCTAAGGAATAGGTGATGCCTCTGTTCAATTCAGGTGTTTAGCATTATCTAAGGAATGGAGGATCCCTTCGTTCAATGCCATTGTTTACGTTCATGTAAGGAGTGGGATTATCCCTCTGTGCATTCCAGGTGTTAACTATTACCTAAGGAATGGAAGATGCCTATGTTCAATGCTGGTGTTTACGTTTACCAGAGGGATGGATGATCCCTCTGTGCAATGCAAGTGTTTACCTTTCCCTAATGAATGGGATGATCCCAGTGTGCAATGCAAGTGTTGATCTTTACCTAAGGAATGTATGATCACTCTGTTCAATGCAGGTTTTAACAGTTATCTGAGGAATGGATGATCCCTCTTTTCAATGCAGGAGTTTACCTTTGCCTAAGGAATTGATGATACCTCTGTTCATCGCAGGTGTTTACCTTTACCTGAAGAAGGATGATCCCTCTGTTCAACGCAGGATTCTTCCTTTACTTAAGGAGTGGATGATCCCTCTGTGCAATGCAGGTGTTTACCATTACCTAAAGAATGGATGATCCCTCTGTGCATTGCAGGTGTTTACTATTACCTAAGGAATGGAAGATCCCTCTGTTCAATGCAGGGTTTTTTAAAATTTATATTATTCTGATTTTACATTCATAGTGTCATTTCCATTGTCCTCCTCCCTGTCCTCCCACTTTCAACGGGACCCTCATCAATGGGGAATGTGTGTCGTGCATTGTGAGGTTAGTCAAGAGTTCTGGGGTGTAGGCCCCAGTCTCTGTGCATAATACCCCAACTAGTGACTCCATCAATCTTTCTGCCCCCTCTTCCACAAGTTTCTCTGAGCCACTTTGGGGTCATTTTAGTTCTTTTTCAGTGATGAGGTTTTGGGAGCCTCTGTGTCTCTGGTTATCTGGCTTAGTTGGAGTTGGATGTTCTCTGTGTTTATCTCCTTCAGCCTTTTTCTGGTGTTGTGATCGCCATGAACGCTGAACTCTTGCCCTTCCCCTGCATTGTTCTATTGTTTCAGCTGGGGCCCTGGTGAGGTGTGGTTACCTGATCCTCACTTCAGGTTCGTTGTCCACCTGAAAAAAGATAAGCAAATTCTCCAACTGAGAGAAAAGTTAGTACTAGGTAGAAGGGATGACCATCTATGTTTTGGAGGGAATTTTGTATGCATTGGCTCTCTTATAGCCCACATTTGGTGGTATCTTGCTCTTGGAGACTGAGCTTATTTTTGTACCTGGTTTTGACTTATTTCCCAGTTCCAGCAATGAGTTGCATTCCACTGAATGGATCTGTTAGCCAAATCGAGAGCAGTTGGTTACCCACCATGGCTGTTTGCCACTACTGCACTTGTATGAGCATTATGTCAAATTGTTTCCTGCTGGGTATCTTAGACTGCAAGTTGTTTGGACCAATGTTGGACATTTTCTCCCAGTTGCTCGTGTAGCACCCTCTGGTACTAGACTAGCTAACTGTCTGGGGACTGACCTTCTTCCAGATTCTGGCCAGGTCTCTCTGTGTTTGGTCTCACACACGTATGCTATCTTCGACAGTAGGGTCTTACCATTAACCTTTGGCGGGTCACCAAGAACTCTGACAGAAGTCTGTCTTTTTTTTGGGGGGGTAACCTTGTAGGTGTCTCAGATCAAGAGCTCATTGTGGAATGTAACCCCGTGCTGGCACTGGGAGTTTCAAGTCTGCACCAAGAAAGGTGAGGGAAGAAAAACATAGATAATATTATAGAGGAAGTGAGTATAGAGAGGAGAGGTAGGAAGAGAGAGTGAGAGGCAGAGAGACAGAAAGAAGCAGGACAAGATTCATGATGCTCTCTCCAGATTCCTGTGATTTGGGTGTTCCCTCTGCGGGCCTGCTGAAGGATCAATGTTTTAGCCTGTTGTTCAGAGTAAAGGTTTTTATAGCATGTTTTCCTTTTGGGTCCCAATTGTATCACCGCCCCTTGTCCTTCCCCCCACCCTCTCATTCCCTCCCACCCTTACCTTCCCCCCATCCCACACTCCCCCTTGTCTGGTCCTCAGAGTGTTTGTTAGGTTTGGCTGCATGTCACGTAGATTCAGGTTAGGAGTGACAGATAAACGAGACCATGTGACGATTATCATTTTGTTTTTGGGTGAGCTCACTGAGGATGATCTGTTCCATGTTTGACCTTTTTTTTTCAAATTTCCTCATTTCATCTTTCCTTACTGCTACATAGAATTCCATAGTGTAAAGCCGGGCATGGTGGTGCACGCCTTTAATCCAGCACTCGGGAGGCAAAGGTAGGAGGATCGCTGAGAGTTCGAGGCCACCCTGAGACTACATAGTTAATTCCAGGTCAGCCTGGACCAGTGTGAGACCCTACCTCACAAAAAAACCAAAAAAAAAAAAAAAAAGAATTCCATAGTGTAAATATACCACATCTTTGTTATCCATTCATTTAGTGATGGACACCTGAGTTGATTCCAGCTTTGTGCTATTATGAATTGAGCAGCTATAAATATGGTTGAGCAAATCTCTCTGGTCTCAGGTTTGGAGCCTTTAGGGTAAATGCCCAACAAGGGAATAACTGGATCCATTGGTAGGTCTATGGTCATCCTTTTCAGGATTCTCCATACAGCTGTCCATAATGGTTGAACCATTTTTCATTCCCACCAGCAGAGAAAACTTGTTCCTATTTCTCCACAACCTCGCCAGCATTTGTTTTCATTGTTTTTTTTAATGTTAGCCATCCTTACTGGGGTAAGGTGGAATCTCATTGTTGTTTTAATTTGCATTTCCCTGATGATTAGGGATGTTGAACATTTTCTTAAATGTGCATTTGCTATTTGTATTTCTTCCTCTGAGAACTGCCTGTGCAGTTCTCTGCCCCACTTTGTGAGTGGGTTGTTTGGCGGTTTATTGTTTAGGTTTTGGAGTTCTTTGTAGATTCTAGAAATCAGGACTCTGTCAGATGTATAGCTGGTGAAAATATTCTCCCATTCTGTGGGTAATCTGCTGGCTTTGGTTACAGTATGTTTGTCAGTGAAAAAGCTGTTCAGCTTCATGAGATCCCAATGGTTGAGTGATTGTATAATTTCTTGAGCTGCTGCGGTTTTGTTCAGGAAATCTTTTCCCATTCCTATGTCATGGAAATGTCCTCCTATTTTTTCTTCCAGTACATGCAGTGTTTGTGGTTTTATATTAAGGTCTTTGATCCATTTTGACTTTATTTTTGTGAATGTAGAGATGTGCAGGTCGAGTTTCATTTTCCTACATATGGTTGTCCAGTTTGTCCAGTACCATTTGTTGAAGATGCTGTCTTTTCTCCATTCTGCATTGGAAGGGCCTTTTTCAAATATCAAATAGCTGTAGTTATTTGACCCAAAATCTGGGTCTTCAATTCTGTTCCATTGGTCTATATTCCTGTTTTTATGCCAGTACCATGTTGTTTTCATTACAATGGCTTTGTAGTATAGCTTTAGATCAGGTATGGTGATGCCTCCAGAGTTATTTCTTTTGCTGAGGATGAGCTTGGATATCCCAGGCCTTCTGCCTTTCCATATAAATTTTGAGATAGTTTTTTCTATCTCATTGAAGAACGAAGTGGGGATTTTTATCAGCATTGCATTGAATCTATAGAGTGCTTTTGGTAAAATTGCCATTTTCACAATGTTAATTCTACCAATCCAGGAGCATGGGCGGTCTCTGCATTTTAGTAGGACCTCCTCAATTTCTTTTTTGAGAGTTTTTATGTTTTCATTGTATAGATCTTTCACTTCCTTAGTAAATGTTATTCCACGATATTTTATTTTCTTTGTTGCAATTGAAAATGGGGCGATGTTAGTTATTTCATTTTCTGTCTCTTTGTCCTTTGCATACAGAAAGGCTATTGATTTCTGTGCATTGATTTTATATCCTGCTACTTTGCTGAAGGCGCTAATCACCTTTAAGAGTTTTGAGATGGAATTTTTCGGGTCACTTATGTATAGAATCATGTCATCTGCAAATAGGGCTAACTTAACTTCTTCCTTTCCAATTTGAATCCCTTTGATTTCTTTCTCCTGTCTTAAAGCTTGAGCTAATACTTATAGCACTATGTTGAAGAGCAGAGGTGAGAGTGGACACCCCTGTCTTGTTCCTGACCTCAATGGGAATTCCTTCAGTCTCTCTCCATTTAGAATTACTTGGGCTTTAGGTGCATTATATATAGCCTTTATTATGTTGAGATATGGGCCGCCTATGCCTATTCTCTCCAGTTTTTTGATCATGAAGTGATGTTGTATTTTGTCAAAGGCCTTATCTTCATCTATCGAAATGATTATGTGGTTTTTGTGTTTTAGCTTGTTTATGTGGTGTATTACATTGAAAGATTTCCGTATGTTGAACCATCCCTGCGTTCCAGGGATGAAGCCTACTTGATCAAGGTGGATAATGCTTTTGATGTACTGTTGAATTCGGTTTGCAAGAATTTTCTTCAGGATCTTAATGTCTATGTTCATCAGAAAAATGGGACTATAATTTTCCTTTCTTGTGGCATCTCTGCCTGGTTTTGGAATTAGGGTGATATTAGCTTCATGAAAGGAGTTGGGGATCTCTCCCTGTTCTCCAATTGTGTGGCACAGTTTGAGAAGAATTGGTTTCAGTTCTTCCATGAAGGTTTGGTAGAATTCCGCTGAGAAACCGTCTGGTCCTGGACTCTTCTTTTTGGGGAGGTGTTTTATTACCTCTTCAATCTCAAAGGGTGTGATGGGTCTGTTTAGGAAATTAATCTGCTCTGGGCTCAGGTTTGGTAGGTGATATGTGTCTAGGAATTCATCCATTTCTTCCATATTCTCCTGTTTTATGGAGTAGAGGTTTTTGAAGTAAGTCCTAATGACTCTTCCTATTTCACTCATGTCTGTTGTGATCTCTCCTTTTTTATTTCTAATTTTGTTGATTTGAAGTGTTTCGTTTTTCCGCTTGATCAAATTGGCCAGGGCTGTATCAATCTTGTTAATTTTTTCAAAGAACCAGCTCTTTGTTTCATCAATTTTCTTAATTGTCCTCTTAGTTTCCAATTCATTAATTTCTGCTGTGATCTCAATTATTTCTTTCCATCTGGAGCTTTTTGGGTTGGCTTCTTCTAGCTTTTCCAATGCCTTTAGATGGATGGTTAGGTTATTGATTTGGGATCTCTCTGTTTTTGTTATGTAGGCATTTAGTGCTATGATTTTTCACCTAAGGATTGCCTTTATTGTGTCCCATAAGTTTTGGTAGGATGTGTTCTCGTTGTCATTGAATTCTAGAAATTATGCAATTTCATTCTGTATTTCATCCACAACCCATTCGTTGTTTAAAAGTGTGTTGGTCAATTTCCAGGAGGAAGAAGAATTCCTGGTGTACTTTTCGTTGTTGATTTCTAGCATTACCGCATTGTGGTCTGATATCATACAGGAAATTACATCAATTTTCTTGAAAATATGGAGGCAGGCTTTATGGCCCAGTACATGATTTATTTTATAGAAGGTTCCATGGGCTCCTGAGAAGAATGTGTAGTCTGTAGATTTTGGGTGGAATGTTCTGTATATGTCTGTTAGGTCTAGTTGTTCTATGGTGTTATTGAGCTCTCTTACTTCCCTATTAATTTTCTGTTTTGATGATCCATCCATTGTTGATAATGGAATATTAAAGTCCCCGACTATGATGGTATTGGTGTTTATTTCTGTTTTGTTGCCAAGTAGATTTTGCTTAATGAATTGTGGTGCACCTGTGTTTGGTACATAAATATTGATGATTGTGATATCCTCTTGCTGGATTATTCCCTTGATAAGTAAGAAGTGGCCTTCTTTGTCTTTTTTAGTTACCTTTGGTTTGAAGTCTATTTTATCAGATATAAGTATAGCTGCACCTGCTTTTTTCTTGTTTGTGTTTGCTTGGAAAATCATTTTCCACCCTTTCACCCTGAGGAGGTGTCTGTCTTTAGTGGTGAGGTGGGTTTCTTGAAGACAGCAGATTGAGGGGTCCATTTTTCTGATCCACCCTGTCAGCTTATGTCTTTTGATGAGTGAATTAAGGCCATTAATATTCAGAGATGGAATTTTGAGGTTTGATTTAATACCTGCCATATTGTGGTGGGTTGTGGTCTTTGTTTTTTTTTTTTTTTTTTTTTTTTTTTTTTTTTTTTTTTTTTGGTTAATGTGGACTATTTTTTGAGGGCTCTTGAAGTTGGTTATTTGTTTCTTCTGTGTGGAGAATTCCCTGAAGTACTTTCTGTAGGTTTGGCTTTGTGTTCATATACTTGTAAAGATGAGTTTTATCATGGAAGGATTTTCTTTCGCCATCTATTATGAGAGGTGCTTTTGCTGGGTAGAGTAGTTGGGGCTGGAAACCATGGGTTCTTAGAGTTTGCAGTGTTGAATTCCAGGCCCTTCTGGCTTTTAGGGTTTTCATTGAGAAGTCTGGGGTAATTTTGATAGGGTTCCCTTTATATGTAATGTGTTGTTTTTCCCTGGCTGCTTTTAGGATTTCCTCTTTGTGTTTAATATTTAGAGTCTTAAAGATAATGTGTCTTGGAGAATTTATTCTTTGGTCCAGTCTGTTTGGAGTTCTACTAGCTTCTTGTAATTGGATGGAGTTTTCTTTTGAGAGAGTGGGAAAGTTTTCTTCAATTATTTTGTTGAATAGGCTTTCCATTCCTTTGGTCTGTGTTTCTTCCCCCTCTGGTATACCCATGATCCTGATGTTTGGGCGCTTAAGGGTGTCCCACATTTCCCTCATGTTCTGCTCACAGAAGTTTTTGAACTTGTTGAAATTTTTGGACTCACGGACTGTTTCTTCTGTTCTGTCTTCCAGTTCTGAGTTTCTATCTTCCGCCTGACTTACTCTGTTCTTAAGGGCTTCTATAGAGTTTTGGGCCTGTTGAATTTGGTTCATATTTACTACGGTTTTTTAATGTATAGTTTCCATCCCTCTGTCTAGTTCCCTTTTTGTGTCATTTTCCGATTTTCTTAATGTTTCTTGGAGTTCATCCCTGCATTTCTTTATGTCTTCATTGAACTTAGCCAGCTGGTTATTGAGGACCTCTCTTTTTTCTTTCTCCTTCAGTTCATTTAACTGTCTTTGGAGCCCTTCCTGGTTCTTTTCTACTAGGTCCAATCTAGCAAGGATAACATTCATACAATTGTTGGCTCTTTGTTGATTTTCTGTGAGTTGTGCTATTTGCTTGGCCAGGGTTGCATAGCTAGTCCCTTCATTTGGGGGTTCTGAATCTATTGTCTCTTATATCCTTTGATTTGAAACATCCATGATAGGACTGGATATTCTAGGTGGATTTTCTTGTGTTTGGTTTTTCATGCTATTCCTTTTTCTCTGTAGTTTGCCCATCGCAATGATTCAGGTACCTTGTGTATGTAATGTTAGCCTGCTGTCCTGGGGTGGGGTGGGGTGCAGTGGTAATTGTCAGGGCAGTGGTCCCTGGAGTTCTGGTAGGATGGGGTGGGGGATACTGTCCTGCTGGCCTGTGTTTTTTATGTAGGTGGGAGGGATGGGGGACCACAATCACCCTAGTTGGGCTGAGGCAGGGTAGGGCAGGAGCACTGGCCTACCTCCCTGGGTCCCTGCTCTGCCCTGGGAGGGGGGAGTGATGGTACATGACTGCTGATAGTGCTCAGGAAGGCTAGGGGGCACCTGGCCAGTGATGGGGATGTTGCCAATGAGGGAGGGGTCTGAGCAGCTAATAGTGGATTCCTCCGGTCAATGGGACCGGTAGGGTACCCTGGAGTACCAGATTGGGCCGCGCCAGGCACTAGCAGCTAGTGGTGGACTTCCACTGGTCACACGGACCAGCAGCGGTCCCGGGTCAGGTGGCCCTGGGCACTAGCAGCTAATGCGGACTTCCGCTGGTCACTCGGACCTACAGTAGGGTCCACGGCGGTCCTGGGTCAGGTCACGCCGGGTGCTAGCAGCTAATGGCCCCAGATCGGGCAGAGCCTGGTGATAGCAGCTAATGCGGACTTCCGCTGGTCACTGGGACCAGCAGCAAGGTCCGCAGCGGTCCTGGGTCAGGTCGTGCCGGGTGGTAGCAGCTAATGGCCCCAGATCGCGCCGTGCCAGTTGCTAGCAGGTAATGGCAGACTTCCGCCGGTCACTTGGACCAGTAGGGTCCATGGCGGTGCTGGGTCAGGTTGTGCCAGGTGCTAATGGCTAATGGCGGACTTCCGCCTGTCACTCGGACTGGCAAGGTCTGCAGTGGTCCCGGGTCAGGTCATGCCGGGCGCTAGAAGCTAATGGCCCCGGATCAGGCCGTGCCAGGCGCTAGCAGCTAATTGCGGACTTCTTTCGGTCCCTTGGACCAGTAGGGTCCACGGTGGTCCCGGGTCAGGACATTCCGGGTGCTAGCGGCTAATGGCGCACTTCCGCGGGTCACTCGGACCAGCAGGGTGCACAGCGTCAGGTGGCCCCTATCCTAGAGCATGGGAATCAGTGGATTCCCTATTTTTTCATCCACCCCCTCCCTCTAGCTGGATGCAGGGGACAGCAAACCCTTTAAGTAATCTTTTAAAAGTTTAAATATCTTGGTTTTACTTCCCTGTAAGGTGAGGCGAGGTTAGGCTGATGCCATATTGACAGGAATTCCAGGTGTTTATCTTTACATAAAGAATGGATGATCCCTCTGGGCCAGACAGGTGTTGACCTTTAACTAAGGAATGGATGATCACTCTGTTCACTGCAGGTGTTTATCGTTATCTATGGAATGGAGGATCCCTCTGTGCAATCCAAGTGTTTACCATTACCTAAGGAATGGATGCTCCCTCTGTGCAATGCAGGTGTTTACCATTACCTAAGGAATGATATGATCCCTCTGTGCAATGCAGGTGTTGATCTTTCCCTAAGGAATAGATGATCCCCATGTTCAATGTAGGTGCTTACCTTTATCTAAGGAATGGATGATACCTCTGTTCAATGAAGCTGTTCACAGTTACCTAAGTAATGGAAGATCCCTCTGTGCAATGCAGGTTTTTAGCTTGACCTAAGGACTGGATGATCCCTCTGTGCATCACAGGTGTTCACCTTTACGTAAGGAACTGATGATCCCTCTGTGCATTACAGGTGTTTACTATTACCTAAGGAATGAAAGATCCCTCTGTTCTATGCTGGTGTTTACCTTTACAAAAGGAATGGATGTTCTCTGTGTGCAATGCAGTATTTTACCTTTACATAAGGAATGGATAATCCCTCTGGGACAGGCAAGTGTTGACCTTTACCTAAGGAATGGATGATCCCTCTGTGCAATACAGGTGTTGACCATTACCTAAGGAACGGATGATCCCTCTGTGCAGTGCAGGTGTTTAACGATATCTAAGGAATGAATGATCCCTCTGTGCAATGCAGGTGTTTAACATTACCTAAGGAAAGCATGATCCCTCTGTGCAATGCACGTGTTTAATGTTACCTAAGGAATGGATGATCCCTCTGTTCAACAGAGGTGTCTACCTTTACCTAAAGAAGGATGAACCCTCTCTTCAAACCAGTTTTCTACCTTTTCTTAAGGAATGGATGATCCCTCTGTGCAATGCAGGTGTTGACCATTACCTAAAGAATGGATGTTTACTCTGTTCAATGCAGGTGTTTAACATTATCTAAAGAATGGATGATCCCTTTGTGAAATCCAGGTGTTTACCATTACCTAAGGAATGGATGATCCCTCTGTGCAATGCAGGTGTTTAATGTTATCTAAGGATGATCCCTCTCTTCCAACCAAGTTTCTTCCTTTACTTAAGGAATGGATGATCACCCGGTGCAATGCAGGTGTATACCCTTACCTAAGGAATAGACGATCCCTCTCTGCATTGTACATGTTTACATTTACCTTCGGAGTAGATGATCCCTCTGTGCTTGCAGGTGTTGACAATTACTAAGGAATGGATGATCCCTCTGTTCAATGCAGGTGTTGACCTTTACCTGAGCAATGGATGATCCCTCTGTTCAATGCAGGTGTTGTCCTATACCTAAGGAATGGATGATCCCTCTGTACAATGCAGGTGTTGTCCTATACCTAAGGAATGGATGATCCCTCTGTACAATGAAGGTTTTGACCTTTACCTAAGGAATGGATGATCTCTCTGTGCAAAGAATATCTTGACCTTTACCTTAGAATATATGACACCTCTGTTCAATGCAGGTGTTTACCTTTACCTAAGGAATCGATGATCCCTCTGTGCATTGCGGGTGTTTATATTTGTCTTAAGAATGGATGACCCCTCTGTGCATTACCGGCTATTGCTATTACCTAAGGAATTAAAGATCCCTCTGTTCAATGCTGGTTTTACCTTTACTCAGGCAAGTGTTGACCTTTACCTAAGGAATGGATGAACTCTTTGTGCAATGCAGGTGTTTACCTTTACCTTAGGAATGGATGATCCCTCTGTACAATGCAGGTGTTGATCTTTACCTAAGGAATGGATGATCCCTGTGTTCAATGATGCTGTTTACATTTACATTAGGAATGGATGATCCTTCTGAGCATTGTTGGTGTTTGCTATTACCTAATGAATGGAAGATCCCTCTGTTCAATGCAGGTGTTTACCTTTACCAAATTAATGGATGTTCCCTGTGTGCAATGCAGGATCCCTCTGTTTAATGCAGGTGTTTATATTACCTATGGAATGGATGATCCCGCTGCGCAATGCAGGTGTTTACCTTTACCTAAGGAAAGGAGGATCCCTCTGTGCAAAGCAGGTGTTCACATTTACCTAAGGAAAGGAGGATCCCTCTGTGCAAGGCAGGTGTTCATCTTTAACTAAGGAATAGATGATCCCTCTGTTTAATGCAGTTGTTTACCATTATCTAAGTTATGGATGGTCCCTCTGTTCAATGCAGGTGTTTATCCTTACCTAAGGAATAGATTATACCTCTTTTCAATGCAGGTGTTTACTGTTATCTAAGTAATGGATGATTGCTCTGGTCAATGCAGGTGTTTACAGTTACGTAAGGAATGGATGATCCCTCTGTGCAATGCAGGTGATTACATTTACCTAAGGAATGGATGATATCTCTGTGCAATGCAGGTTTTTACCTTTACCTAAGGATTCTGATGATCCCTCTGTGCAATGCAGGTGTTGATCTTTACCTAAGGAATAGATGAGCCCTTTTTTCAAAGCAGGAGTTTACTGACATCTATGGAATGGATAACCACTCTGTTCAATGCAGGTGTTTACAGTTACCTAAGGAATGGACAATCCCTCTGTGTAATGCAGGTGTTTACCATTGTCTTAGGAATGGATGATCCCTCTGTTCAATGCAGGTGTTTAGAGTTACCTAAGGAATTGATGATCCCTCTGTGCAGTGCAGGTGTTGATGTTTACCTAAGGAATAGATGCGCCCTCTCTTCAAAGCAGGTGTTTTCTGTTATCTAAAGAATGTATGATCCCTCTGTTCAATACAGACGTTTACAGTTACTTATGGAATGGATGATCCGACTTTGCAATGCACTTGTTCACTTTGACCTAAGGAATAGAAGAGCCCTCTTTTCAATGCAGGTGTTTACTGATACCTAAGGAATGGATGATCCCTTTGTGCAATGCAGGATTTTAACTTTACCTAAGGGATGGGATGATCCCTCTGTGCAATGCACGTGTTGATATTTAACTAAGGAATAGATGATCCCTCTGTTCAAAGCAGGTGGTTACCGTTATATAATGAATAGATGATCACTCTGTTCAATGCAGGTGTTTACCTTTACATAAGGAATGGATGATACTTCGGTTGAACGCAGGAGTTTACCTTTACCTAAAGAAGGATGATCCCTCTGTTCAACCCAGGTTTCTGCCTTTTCTTAAGAATTGGTGATCCTCTTGTGCAATGCAGGCTTTTACCCTCACCTATGGAATGGATGATCCCTCAGTGCATTGCAGGTGTTTACCTTTACCTAAGGAATGGATGATCCCTGTGCGAATTGCAGGTGTTTACTTTTACCTTAGGAATGGATGATCCTTCTGTGCATTGCTTGTGTTTCTATTACCTAATCAATGTTAGAACCCTCTGTTCAATGCAGGTGTTTACCTTTACCAAAAGAATGGATGTTCCCTGTGTGCAATGCAGGTGTATAACTTTACCTAAGGAATGGATGATCCCTCTGTGTAATGCAGTTGTTGATCTTTACCTAAGGAATAGATTAGCCCTCTTTTCAATGAAGGTGTTTACTGACATCTAAGTAATGGATGATCCCTGTGGTCAATGCAGATGTTTACAATAACTTAAGGAATGGATGATTCTTCTGTGCAATGCAGGTGTTTACCTTTACCTAAGGAATGGATGATCCCTCTGTGCAATGCAGGTGTTCCTCTTTACTGAATAAATGATTCCTCTTTTCAATGCAGGTGTTTACTGACATCTAAGGAATGGATGATCCCTCTGTTCAATGCAAGTTTGTACACTTACCTAAGGAATGGAAGACCCCTCTGTGCATTGCTGGTGTTTACTATTACCTAGTGAATGGAAGATCCCTCTGTTCAATGCAGGTGTTTACCTTTACCAAAGAATGGATGTTCCCTGCGTGCAATGCAGTTGTATAACTTTACCTAAGGAATGGGATGATCCCTCTGTGCAATGCAGGTCTTTACTGTTATCTAAGTAATGGATGATCCCTCTGTTAAATGCAGGTGTTTATAGTTACCTAAGGAGTGATTGAGCCCTCTGTGAAATGCAGGTGTTTACGTTTACCTAAGGAATGTATGATCCCTCTGTGCAATGCAGGTGTTTACCCTTGCCTAAAGATTGGGATAATCGCTGTGTGCAATGCAGGTATTCATCTTTAACTAAGGAATAGATGATCCCTCTGTTCAATGCAGGTGTTTACAGTTACCTAAGGAATGGATGATCCCTCTGTGCACTGCAGGTGTTTACCTTTACCTAAGAAATGGATCATCCCTCTGTGCAATGCAGGTGTTTACCTTTACCTAAGGATTGGGATGATCGCTCTGTGCAATGCAGGTGTTCATCTTTAACTTTGGAATAGATGATCCCCCTGTTCAATGCAGGTGTTTACCTTTATCTAAGGTATGGATGATCTCTCTGTTCAATGCAGGTGTTTACAGTTACCAAAGGAATGGATGATCCCTCTGTGCAATGCAGGTGTTTACTTTTACCTAAGGAATGGATGATCCCTCTGTGCAATGCAGGTGTTTACCTTTACCTAAGGAATGGATGATCCCTCTGTGCAATGCAGGTGTTTACCTTTACCTAAGGATTTTACCTTACCTAAGGTGTTTGGGAATGGATGGTCCCTCTGTTCAATGCAGGTGTTTACCGTTATCTAATGAATGGATGATCCCTGTGTTCAATGCAGGTGTTTAGAGTTTCCAAAGGAATGGATGATCCTCTGTTCAATGCAGGTGTTTAGGAATGGATGATCCTCTTGCAAAGGTGTTTACTATTATGAATGATGATCCCCTCGCAGGTGTTTCAATGCAGGTGTTTACCATTTCCCTCTGGGGAGGCAGGTGTTGAATGGAATGATCCAATCAGGTGTTGACCTTTGCAATGGCTGAGTGCAATGCAGTGTTCACTATTACCTAAGGAATGGAAGATCCCTCTGTTCAGTGCAGGTGTTTACCTTTCCAAAGAGTGGATGTTCCCTGAGTGCAATGCACGTGTTTACCATTACATAAATTATGGATGATCCATCTGGGCCAGGCAGGTGTTGAACTTTACCTAAGGAATGGATGATCCCTCTGTGCAGTGCAGGTGTTGACCTTTACCTATGGAATGGGTGATCTCTCTGTTCAATGAAGGTGTTTACCTTTATCTAAGGAATGGATGAAACCTCTGTTCAGTGCTTGTGTTTACCTTTACCTAAGGAATTGATGATCCATCTGTTCAATGCAGGTGTTTACTGTAATCTAAGGAATGGATCATCCATCTGTTCAGTGCAGGTGTTTTCCATTATCTAAGGAATGGATGATCCCTCTGTGCAATGCTGGGGTTTACCTTTACCTAAGGAATGTATGATCCCTCTGGGCAATGCAGGTGTTGTCCATTACATAAGGAGTGGATGATCCTTCTGTGCTATTCAGGTTTAGACCTTTACCTAAGGAATGGATGATCCCTCTGTGCAATGCATGTGTTGATTTTTACCTAATGAATAGATGATTCCTCTGTTCAATATAGGTCTTTACCATTATCTAATGAATGGATGATCACTCTGTTCATTGCACATGTTTACCCTTACCTAAGGAATGGATGATCCCTCTGTGCATTGCAGGTGTTTACTATTACCTAAGGAATGGAATATCCCTCTGTTCAATGCAGGTGTTTACCTTTCCCAAAGGAATGGATGTTCCCTGTGTGTAATGCAGGTGTTTAACTTTACATAAGGAAAGGATGATCACTCTGGGCCATGCAGGTTTTGACCTTTTCCTAAGGAATGGATGATCTCTCTGTTCAAGGCAGGTGTTGACCTTCACCTAAGGAATGGTTGATCCCTCTGTGCAATGCAGGTGTTGAACTTCACCTAAGGAATGCAAGATACCTCTGTACAATGCAGGTGATGACCCTTACATAAGGAATGAATGATACCTCTCTTCAATGCAGGTGTTGATCTTTACCTAAGGAATTGATGATCCCTCTGTGCAATGCACGTGTTCACCTCGTACCTAAGGAATGGATGATCCCTCTGTGCAAGGCAGGTGTTTGCCTTTACCTAAGGAATGGATGATCCTTCAGTTCAATGCAGGTGTCTAAGTTTATGTAAGGAATGTGATGATTCCTCTGTGCAGTGGAGGTGTTTATCATTACCTAATTAATGGAAGACCCCTCTGTTCAATGAAGGTGTTTACATTTACCTGAGGAATGAGTGATCCCTCTGTGCCAAAGGAATTTATGATCCTTCTGTACAATGCAGATGCTGAACTTTACTTAAGGAATGGATGGTCCTCTCTGAAATGCAGGTGTTGATCTTTACCCAAGGAATAGATGATCCCTTGATTCAATGCAGGTGTTTACCGTTATCTAAGGAATGGATGATTCCTCTGTTCAATCCAGGTGTTTGCCATTACTTAAGGAATGGATGATCCCTCTCTGCAATACAGGTGTTTACCTTTACCTAAGGAATTGATGATCCCTCTGTGCAATGCAGGTGTTAAACTTTACCTAAGGAATGGGATGATCCCCCTGTGCAATGTAGGTGTGGATCCTTTACCTAAGGAGTAGGTGATCCCTCTGTTCAATCCAGGTGTTTACCATTATCTAAGGAATGGATGATCCCTTTGTTCAATGCAGTTGTGTACATTCATGTAAGGAGTGGGATGATCCCTCTGTGCATTGCAGGTGTTTACTATTACCTAATGAATGGAAGATGCCTATGTTCAATGCTGGTGTTTACATTTACCTGAGGAATGGGTGATCCATCTGTGCAATGCAAGTGTTTTCCTTTACCTAATGAATGGGATGATCCCAGTGTGCAGTTCAGGTGTTGATCTTTACCTAAGGAATATATGATCCCTCTGTTCAACGCAGGTGTTTACCTTTCCCTGAAGAAGGATGATTCCTCTATTCAACGCAGGTTTCTACCTTGACTTAAGGAATGGATGATCCTTCTGTGCAGTGCAGATGTTTACCATTAGGTAAGGAATGGATGATCCCTCTGTGCTTTGCAGGTGTTTACTAATACTTAAGGAATGGTAGATCCCTCTGTTCAATGCAGGTTTTTACCTTTACCAAAGGAATGGATCTTCCCTTTGTGAAATGAAGGTGTTACCTTTACATAAGGAATGGATGATCCTTCTTGGCCAGGCAGGTATTGAGTTTTACCTAAGGAATTTATGAACTCTCTGTGCAATGCAGTTCTTTACCTTTACCTAAGGAATGGATGATTGCTCTGTAAAATGCAGGTATTGACCTTTATATAAGGAATGGATTATCCGTCTGTGCAACTCAGGTGTTTACCTTTCCCTAAGGAATGGATGATCCCTCTGTTCATTGCAGGTGTTTACGTTTATGTAAGGAATGTAAAGATCCCTCCGTGCATTGCAGGTGTTTATTATTACTTAAGGAATGGAAGATGCCTATGTTCATTGCTGGTGTTTACCTTTACCTAAGGAAAGGATGATTCCTCAGTGCAATGCAGGTGTTTATCTTTAACTGAGGAAGGGAAGATCCTCTCTTCAATGCAGGTGTTGTCCTTTACCTAAGGAATGGATGACCTTCTTTTGAAGGAGATGTATGATAAGGAATCAATCTCTGTTCAATGCAGGTGTTGATCTTTACCTGAGGATGAATGGATTGATCCAGGTGTTTGCGTTATTGAAGGAATGTATGATCCCTCTGTTCAATGCATGTGTTTGCCATTACCTAATGAATGGATGATCCCTCTGTGCATTGCCCGTGTTTACCATTACCTAAGGAATGGATGATCCCTCTGTGCATTGCAAGTGTTTATATTTGCCTTAGGAATGGATGATTCCTCTGTGCATTGCAGGTGTTTACTATTACCTAAGGAATGGAAGATCCTTCTTTTCAATGCAGGTGTTTACCTTTACCAAAGGAATGAATGATCCTTCTTGGCCAGGCAGGTGTTGACCTTTACCTAGGGAATTTAGGAACTCTCTGTGCAATGCAGGTGTTTACCTTTACCTAAGGAATGGATGAGCTCTCTGTGCAATGCAGTTGTTTACCATTACCTAAGGAGTGGATGATCCTTCTGTTCAATGCAGGTGTTTATAGTTACTTAAGGAATGGATGATCCCTCTGTTCAATGCAGGTGTTTATAGTTACTTAAGGAATGGATGATCCCTCTCTGCAATGCAGGTTTTTAGCTTTACCACAGAATGGATGATTCCTCTGTGCATTGCAGGGGTTTATATTTGTCTTAGGAATGGATGATCCCTCTGTGCATTGCAGGTGTTTACTATTACCTAAGGAATGAAAGATCCCTCTGTTCAATGCAGGTGTTTACCTTTCCAAAAGGAATGGATGTTGTCTGTGTGCAATGCAGGTGTATACCTTTACATAAGGAATGGATGATCCCTCTGGGCCAGGAAGGTGTTGACCTTTACCTAATGAATGGATGATCCCTCTGTGCAATACAGCTGTTGACCATTACATAAGGAATGGATGATCCCTGTGTTCAATGCAGGTGTTTAACCTTATCTAAGGAATGGATGATCCCTCTGTGCAATCCAGGTGTTTACAATTACCTAAGCAATGGATGATCCCTCTGTGCAATGCAGGTGTTTACCTTTATCTAAGGAATGGATGATACCTCTGTTAAATTCAGGTGTTTACAGTTACCTAAAGATCCCTCTGTGTAATGCAGGTTTTTAGCTTTACCTAAGGAATGGATGATGCCTCTGTGCACTGCAGGTGTTTATATTTGTCTTAGGAATAGATCATCCCTCTGTGCAATGCAGGTGTTGACCATTACATAAGGAATGGATGATCCCTGTGTTCAATGCAGGTGTTTAACTTTATCTAAGTAATGGATGATCCCTATGTGTAATCCAGGTGTTTACCATTACCTAAGGAATGGAGGATCCTCCGTGCAATGCAGGTGTTGATATTTACCTAAGGAATAGATGATCCCTCTGTTCAATACAGGTGTTTACAGTTATCTTAGGAAAGGATGATCCCTTTGCTCAATGCAGGTGTTAACAGTGACCTAATGAATGGATGATCCCTCTGTTCAATGCAGGTGTTTCTCGTTATGTAAGGAATGAATGATCCCTCTGATCACTGCAGGTGTTTACCATTACCTAGGGAATGGAAGATCCCTCTGCGCCATGCAGGTGTTCAATGTTACATAAAGAATGGATGATCCCTCTGTTCAACGCAGGTGTCTACCTTTACCTAAAGAAGGATGATCCCTCTCTTCAAACCACGTTTCTACCTTGAATGGGTGATTCCCCGGTGCAATGCAGGTGTATACCCTTACCTAAGGAATAGACGATCCCTCTGTGCATTGTAGGTGTTTACATTTACCTTCGGAATTGATGATCCCTCTGTGCATTGCAGGGGTTTACTATTACCTAAGGAATGGATGTTCCCTGTGTGCAAATCAGGTGTTTTCCTTTACATAAGGTATGGATGATCCCTCTGGGCCAGTCAGGTGTTGACCTTTACCTAAGGAATGGATGATCCCTCTGTTCAATGCAGGTGTTGATCTTTACTTAAGGAATGGATGATCCCTCTCGGCCAGGCAGGTGTTGACCTTTCCCTAAGGAATGGATGATTCCTCTGTGCAATGCAGGTTTTTAGCTTGAACTAAAGAATGGATGATCCCTCTGTGCAATGCAAGTGTTGATCTTTACCTAAGGAATAGATGATCCCTCTGTTCAATGCAGGTGCTTAACCTTATCTATGGAATGCATTATATCTCTGTTCAATGAAGGTGTTTACAGTTACTTAAGGAATGGATGATCCCTTTGTGCAATGCAGGTTTTTAGCTTTACCAAAGAATGGGTGATGCCTCTGTGCATTGCAGGCGTTTATATTTGACTTAGGAATGGATGATCCCTCTGTGCCTTGCAGGTGTTTACTATTTAATAGGGAATGAAAGATCCCTCTGTGCAATGCTGGTGTTTACCATTTCAAAAGGAATGGATGTTCTCTGTGTGCGATGCAGGTGTATACCTTTACCTAAGAAATGGATGATCCTTCTTGGCCAGGCAGGTGTTGACCTTTACCTAAGGAATGGATGATCCCTCTGTGCAATGCAGGTGTTGACCATTACCTTAGGAAAGATATGATCCCTCTGTGCAATGCAGGTGTTGATCTTTACCTTGGAATAGATGATACCTCTATTCAATGCAGGTGCTTACCCTTATCTAAGGAATGGATGATCCCTCTGTTCAATGCAGGTGTTTACACTTACTTAAGGAATGGATGATCCCTCTGTGCCATGCAGGTTTTTAGCTTTACCAATGAATGGATGATGCCTCTGTGTATTGCAGGCGTTTATATATGTCTTAGGAATGGATGATCACTCTGTGCAATGCAGGTGTTGATCTTTACCTTGGAATAGATGATACCTCTGTGCAATCCAGGTGTTTACCATTACCTAAGCAATGGATGATCCCTCTGTGCAATGCAGGTGTTTACCTTTACCTAAGGAATGGATGATCCCTCTGTGCAATCCAGGTGTTTACCATTACCTAAGCAATGGATGATGCCTCTGTGCAATGCAGGTGCATACCTTTACCTAAGGAATGTATGATACTCTGTGCAATGCAGGTTTTGATCTTTACCTAAGGAATACATGATCCCTCTGCTCAATGCAATTGTTTACTGTTATCTTAGGAATGGATGATCCCTCTGTTCAATGCAGGTGTTTACACTTACCAAACGAATGGATGATCCCTCTGTTCAATGGAGGTGTTTCCCGCAATTTCAGGAATGGATGATCCCTATGATCACTGCAGGTGTTTACATTACCTAAGGAATGGTTGTTCCCTTTGTGCCATGCAGGTGTGTAATGTTACCTAAGGAATGGATGATCCCTCTATTCAACGCAGGTGTCTACCCTTACCTAAGGACGGATGATCCCTCTCTTCAAACCAGGTTTCTACCTTTACTTAAGGAATGGATGATACCCCGGTCCAATGCTGGTGTATACCCTTACCTAAGAAATAGACGATCCCTCTGTACATTGTAGGTGTTTACATTTACCTTCGGAATTGATGACCCCTCTGTGTATTGCAGGGGTTTACTAGTACCTATGGAACGGATGTTCCCTGTGTGCAATGCAAGTGTTTAACTTTACATAAGGTATGGATGATCCCTCTGGGCCAGTCAGGTGTTGACCTTTACCTAAGGAATGGAAGATACCTCTGTGCAATGCAGGTGTTGACCTTTACAAACGGATTGGATGTTCTCTGAGTGCAATTCAGGTGTTTACCTTTACATAAGGAATGTATGATCCCTCTGGGCCAGACAGGTGTTGACCTTTACCTAAGGAATGGATGATCCCTCTGTTCAATGCAGGTGTTTACCGTTATCTACAGAATGGATGATCCCTCTGTGCAATCCAGGTGTTTCCCATTACCTAAGGAATGGATCATCCCTCTGTGCAATGCAGGTGCTTACCTTTACCTAAGGAATGATATGATCCCTCTGTGCAATGCAGGTGTTGATCTTTATGTAAGGAATAGATGGTCCCTCTGTTCAATGCAGGTGCTTACCCTTATCTAAGGAATGGATGATCCCTCTGTTTAATGCAGCTGTTTCGAGTTACCTAAGGAATGGATGATGCCTCTGTGCAATGCAGGTTTTTAGCTTGACTTAAGAAATGGATGATCCCTCTGTGCATTGCAGGTGTTAATATTTGTCTTAGGAATGGATGATCCCTCTGTGCATTGCAGGTGTTTGCCATTACCTAAGGAATGAAAAATCCCTCTGTTCAATGATAGTGTTTACCTTTACAAAAAGTATGGATGTTCTCTGTGTGCAATTCAGGTTTTTACCTTTACATAAGGAATGGATGATCCCTCTGGGCTAGGCAGGTGTTGACCTTTACCTTAGGAATGGATGATCCTTCTGTTCAATGCAGTTATTCAACGTTATCTAAGTAATGGATGATCCCTCTGTGCAATGCATGTGTTCACCTCATACCTATGGAATGGATGATCCGTCTGTGTAACTTAGGTGTTTAACTTTCCTTAAGGAATGGATGTTTCCTCTGTTCATTGCAGGTGTTTACGTTTATGTAAGGGTTGGGATGATCCCTCTGTGCATTTCATATGTTTATTTTTACTAAAATGATAGAAGATTGCTATCTTCAATACTGGTGTTTACGTTTACATAAGGAAAGGATAATTCCTCTATGTAATGGAGGTGTTTATATTTATCTAATGAATGGAAGATCCCTCTGTGCAATGCAGGTGTTGTCCTTTACCTAAGGAATGGATGACCTTCTGTGCAATTCAGATGTTGAACTTTACTTAAGGAATCGATGATTCTTCTGTGCAATGCAGGTGTTGAACTTTACCTAAGGAATAGATGATCCCGCCCTTCAACGCAGGTGTTTACCATTATCTAAGGAATGCATGATCCCTCTGTTCAATGCAGGTGTTTCCCATTACCTAAGGAATGGATGATCCATCTGTGCAATTCAGGTGTTTTCCTTTACCTAAGGAGTGGATGATCATTCTGTGCAATGCAGGTGTATACCTTTACCTACGGAATGGCATGATCCATCTGTGCAATGCAGGTTTTGATCTTTACCTAAGGAATAGATGATCCCTCTGTTCAATGCAGGTACTTACCCTTATCTAAGGAATGGAAGATCCCTCTGTTCAATGCTGGTGTTTACAGTTTCCTAAGGAATGGATGATCCCTCTGATCACTGCAGGTGTTTACCATTACCTAAGGAATGGATGATCCCTCTGTGCAATGCAGGAGTTTAATGTTACCTAAGGAATGGATGATCCCTCTGTTCAACTCAGGTGTCTACTTTACCTAAAGAAGGATGATCCCTCTCTTCAAACCAGGTTTCTACCTTTACTTAGGAATGGATGATCCCCCGGTGCAATGCAGGTGTATACCCTTACCTAAGGAATAGAAGATCCCTCTGTGCAATGCAGGTGTTCACCTTTACCTAAGGAATAGATGATCTCTGTTACATTTACCTAAGGAATGGATGATCCCTCTGTTCAATGCAGGTGCTTACCCTTATCTAAGGAATGGACGATCCCTCTGTTCAATGCAGGTGTTTACAGTTACCTAAGGAATGGATGATCCCTCTGTGCAATGCAGGTTTTTAGCTTTACCTAAGGAATGGATGATCCCTCTGATCATGGCAGGTGTTTACCATTACCTAAGGAATGGATGATCCCTCTGTGCAATGCAGGTGTTTAATGTTACCTAAGGAATGGATGATCCCTCTGTTCAACGCAGGTGTTTACCTTACCTAAAGAAGGATGATCCCTCTCTTCAAACCAGGTTTCTACCTTTACTTAGGAAAGGATGTTCCCCGCTGCAATGCAGGTGTATACCATTACCTAAGGAATAGAATATCCCTCTGTGCAATGCAGGTGTTCACTTTTACCTAAGGAATAGATGATCTCTGTTACATTTACCTAAGGAATGGATGATCCCTCTGTTCAATGCAGGTGCTTACCCTTATCTAAGGAATGGACGATCCCTCTGTTCAATGCAGGTGTTTACAGTTACCTAAGGAATGGATGATCCCTCTGTGCAATGCAGGTTTTTAGGTTTACCTAAGGAATGGATGATCCCTCTGTTCAATGCAGGTGTTTACAGTTACCTAACGAATGGATGATTCCTCTGTTCAATGCAAGTGATTCCTGTTATCTAAGCCATGGATGATCCCTCTGATCACTGCAGGTGTTTAATGTTACCTAAGGAATGGATGATCCCTCTGTTCAACGCAGGTGACTACCTTTACCTAAAGAAGGATGGTCCCTCTCTTCAAATTATGTTTCTACCTTTACGTAAGGAATGGAAGATCCTGCAGTGCAATCCAGGTGTATACCCTTACCTAAGGAATAGACGATTCCTCTGTGCATTGTAGGTGTTTACATTTACCTTTGGAATTGATCCCTCTGTGCATTGCAAGTGTTTACTATTACCTAAGGAATGGATGTTCCCTGTGTGCAATGCAGGTGTTTACCTTTACATAAGGTATGGATGATACCTCTGGGCCAGTCAGGTGTTGACCTTTACCTAAGGAATGGATGATCCCTCTGCGCAATGAATATGTTGACCTTTACCTAAGGAATATATGACACCTCTGTTCAATGCAGGTGTTTACCGTTATCTAAGGAATGTATGATCTCTCTGTTCAATGAAGGTGTTTACAGTTACCTAAGGAGTGGATGATAACTCTGTGCAATGCAGGTGTTTACCGTTATCTACAGAATGGATGATCCCTCTGTGCAATCCAGGTGTTTACCTTTACGTAAAGAATGGATAGTCCATCTCTTCAATTCAGGTGTTTACCTTTACCTAAATAATCGATGTTCCCAGTGTGCAATGCAGGAGTTTAACTTCACAAAAGGATTGGATCATCCTGTGGGCCAGGAAGGTATTGACCTTTACCTAAGGAATGTATGATCGCTCTGTGCATTGCAGCTGTTTACATTTACTTTAGGAATGGATGATCCCTCTGTGCACTGCAGCTGTTTACTATTACCTAAGGAATGGAAGATCCCTGTGTTCAATGCATGTGTTTACCTTTACCAAAGGAACTGGTGTTTCCTGTGTGCAATGCAGGCGTTTACCTTTACATAAGGAAGGGATGATCCCTCTTGGACAGGCAGGTGTTGATCTTTACCTAAAGATTGAATGACACATCTGTTCAAGGCAGGTGTTGAACTTACCTAAGGATTGGATGATCGCTCTGTGCAAGGCAGGTGTTTACATTTACCTAAGGAATGGATGATCCCTCTGTTCAATGCAGGTGCTTACCATTATCTAAGGAATGGATGATCCCTCTGTTCAATGCAGGTGTTTACAGTTACCTATGGAATGGATGATCCCTCTGTGCAATGCAGGTTTTTAGCTTTACCTTAGGAATGGATGATCCCTCTGTGCATTGCAGGCATTTATATTTGTCTTAGGAATGGATAATCCCTCTGTGCATTGCAGGTGTTTACTATTACCTAAGGAATGCAAGATCCCTCTGTTCAATGCAGGTGCTTACCTTTGCAAAAGGAATGGATGATCCCTCTGGGCCAAGCAGGTGTTGACCTATACCTAAGGAATGGATGATCCCTATGTGCAAAGCAGTTGTTGAGCATTACCTAAGGAAGGGATGATCCCTGTGTTCAATGCAGGTGTTTACCGTTATCTATGGAATGGATGATCCCTCTGTGCACTCCAGGCGTTTACCATTACCTAAGCAATGGAAGATGCCTCTATGCTATGCAGGTTTTTACCTTTACCTAAGGAATAGATGATCCCTATGTGCAAGGCAGGTGTTTACATTTCCCTAAGGAATAGAGGATCCCTCTGTTCAATATATGTGCTTACCCTTATATGAGGAATGGATGATCCCTTTGTTCAATGCAGCTGTTTAGAGTTACATAAGGAAGGGATGATCCCTCTGTGCAATGCAGGTTTTTAGGTTAACCTAAGGAATAGATGATCCCTCTGTGCATTGCAGGTGTTGATCATTGCCTAATGAATGGATGATCCCTCTCTTCAATGTAGGTGTTTAACGTTACCTATGGAATGGATGAACCATCTGTGCAATCCAGGTGTTTACCATTACCTAAGGAATGGATGATCCCTCTGTGCAATGCAGGTGTATTGCTTTACCTAAGGAATGGATGATCCTCTGTGCAATTCAGGTGTTGATCTTTCCCTAAGGAATAGATTATCCCTCTGTTCAATGCAGTTGTTTACCGTTATATTAGGAACGGATGATCCCTCTGTTCAATAAAGGTATTTACAGTTACCTATTAAATGGATGATCCCTCCGTTCAATGCAGGTATTTACCATTATCTAAGGAATGGATGGTCCCTCTGATCACTGCTGGTGTTCAACATTACATAAGGAATGGATGATCCCTCTGTTCAACGCACGTTTCTACCTTTACTTAAGGAATGGATGATTCCCTGGTGCAATGCAGCTGTATACCCTACCTAAGGAATAGATGATCCCTCTTGCATTGTAGGTGTTTACATTTAACTTCGGAATTGATGATCCCTCTGTGCATTCCAGTGCTTTAATATTACCTAGGAATGGATGTTCCCTGTGTGCAATGAAGGTGTTTACCTTTACATAAGGTATGGATGATCCCTCTGGTCCAGTCAGGTGTTGACCTTTACCTAAGGAATGTCTGATCTCCCTTTGCAATGCAGGTGTTGACCTTTACCTAAGGAATGGATGATCCCCCTGTTCAATGCAGGTGTGTTGAACTTTACTTAAGGCATGGATGATCCCTCTGGGCAATGCAGGTGTTGTCCTATACCTAAGGAATGGATGATCCCTCTGTGCAATGCAGGTGTTGTCCTATACGTAAAGAATTGGATGATCCCTCTGTACAATGCAGGTGTTGTACATTACCTAAGGAATGGATGATCCCTCTGTGCAATGAATATGTTGACCTTTACCTAAGGAATATATGACACAACTGTTCAATGCAGGTGTTTACCTTTCCATAAGGAATGGATGATCCCTCTGTTCAATCCAGGTGTTGACCTTTACCTAAGGAATGATATAATCCCTCTGTGCAATGCAGGTGTTTATCTTTACCTAAGGAATAGATGATATCTCTGTTCAATGCAGATGCTTACCTTTATCTAAGGAATGAATGATCCCTCTGTACATTGCAGGTGTTGATCATTACCTAAGGAATGGATGATCTTTCTGTTCAATGCAGATGCTTACCCTTATGTAAGGAATGGATGATCCCTCTGTTCAATGCAGCTGTTTACAGTTACCTAAGGAATGGATGATCCCTCTGTGCAATGCAGGTTTTTAGCTGGATCTAAGAAATGGATGATCCCTCTGTGCAATGAAAGTGTTTACCCTTAACTAAGGAATGGATTATCCCTTAGTTCATTGGAGGTGTTTACGTATACCTAAGGAATGGATGATCCCTCTGTACAATGCATGTGTTTACAGGTGCCTAAGTAATAGATGATCCCTCTGTGCAATGCAGGTGTTGATCTTTACCTAAGAAATAGATGATTCCCCTGTTCAATGCAGGTGTTTACCATTATTTATGGAAGGGATGATCCCTCTGTTCAATGCAGGTGTTTACCTTAACCTAAGGAATGGATGAGCCCTCTGTGCAAATCAGGTGTTTACCTTAACCTAAGGAATGGATGATCCCTCTGTGCAAATCAGGTGTTTACCTTTACCTAAGGAATGGATGATCCCTCTATGCAATGTAGGTATTTACCTTTAACTAAGTAATGGGATGATCCCTCTGTGCAATGCAGGTGTTAAACTTTACCTAAGGAAAAAATGATCCCTCTGTGCAATGCATGTGTTGATCTTAACGTAATAAATAGATGATTTCCCTGTTCAATGCAGGTGTTTACCGTTATATAAGGAATGGATGATCCCTCTGTTCAATGCAAGTGTTTACCTTCACCTAAGGAATGGATGATCCCTCTGTGCAATGCAGGTGTTTACCTTTACCTAAGGAGTGGATGATATCTCTGTTCAACGCAGGTGTTTACCTTTGCCAAAGAAGGATGATCCCTCTGTTCAACACATGTTTCTACCTTTACCTAAGGAATGGATGACCACTCTGTGCATTGCAGGTGTTTACCTTTACGTAAGGAATGGATGATCGTTCAGTGCATTGCAGGTGTTTACTATTACCTAAGGAATGGAAGATCCCTCTGTTAAATGCAGGTGTTTACCTTTACCAAAGGAATCGATAATCCCTCTCTTCAGTGCACTTGTTTACCTTTACCAAAGGAATGGTTGTTCCCTGTGTGCAAAGTACGTGTTTACCATACATAAGGAATGGATGATCCTTCTGGTCTGGCACGTGTTTACATTTACCTTAGGAATTTATGATCCTTCTGAGCATTGCAGGTGTTTACTATTACCTAAGGAATGGAAGATCCCTCTGTTCAATGTAGGTGTTTACCTTTACCTAAGGAATGAATGATCCCTCTGTTATATGCAGGTGTTTACCTTTACCTAAGGAATGGGATGATCCCTTTGTGCAATGCAGGTGTTGATCTTTACCTAAGGAATATATGATCCCCATGTTCAATGCATGTGTACCTTTACCTAAAGAAGGATGATCCTTCTGATCAACGCAGGTTTCTACCTTTACTGAAGGAATGGATGATCCCTCTTTGTAATGCAGGTGTTTACCCTTACCTAAGTAATGGATGATCTCTCTCTGCATTGCATGTGTTTACCTTTACATTAGGAATGGATGATCCTTCTGTGCATTGCAGGTGTTTACTATTCACAAAGAATGGAAGATACCTCTGTTCAATGCAGGTGTTTACCTTTACCAAAGGAATGCTTGTTCCCTGTGTGCAATGCAGGTGTTTACCTATACATAAGGAATGGATGATCCCTCTGTTCAATGAAGGTGTTTACCTTTACCTAAGGAATCGATGAACCCTTTGTTCAATGCAGGTGTTTACCTTTACCAAAGGAATGGATGTTCCATCTGTGCAATGCAGGTGTTAACATTTACATAAGGAATGGATGATCCCTCTGGGCAGGCAGGTGTTGACTTTACCTAAGAAATTAATGATCCCTCTGTGCACTGCAGGTGTTCACCTTTACCTTAGTAATGGAAGATCACTCTGTGCATTGCAGGTGTTTAATATTACCTAGGAATGGAAGATCCCTCTGTTGAATGCAGGTGTTTACATTTAACAAAGGAATGGAGGTTCCCTGTGTGCAATGCAGGTGTTTAACTGTACGTAAGGAATGGATGATCTCTCTGAGCCAGGCTGGTGTTGACCTTTACCTAAGTAATGGATGATTCCTCTGGGCATTGCAGCTGTTTACATTTACCTTAGGAATGGATGATCCCTGTGTGCATGGCAGGTGTTTACCTTTACGTAAGGAATGGATGACCCCTCTATTCAATGCAGGTGTTTATGTTTATGTAAGGAATGGGATGATCCCTCTGTGCATTGCAGGTGTTTACTATTACTTAAGGAAAGGGATGATCCCTCTGTTCAATAGAGGTTTTACCTTTTCTCAAGGAATGGATCATACATCTGTTCAATACAGGTGTTTACCTTTTCTTAAGGAATGGATGATAGCTCTGTTCAACTCAGGTGTTTACCTTTACCTAAGGAAGGGATGATCCCTCTGTGCATTGCATGTGTATACTATTACCTAAGGAATGGAAGATCCCTCTGTTAAATGCAGGTGTTTACCTTTACCTAAGCAATGGATTATCCGTCTATTCAATGCAGGTGTTTACCATTACCAAAGTAATGGATGTTCCCTGTGTTAAATGCAGGTGTTTAACTTCATATAAGGAGTGGATGATCCCTCTGGGACAGCCAGGTGTTGAACTTTACCTAAGGAATGGATGATCCCTCTGTGCAATGCAGGTGTTGATCTTTACTTAAGGAATGCAAGCTCCCTCTGTACAATGCAGGTGTTGACCTTTACAAAAGGAATGAATGATCCCTCTGTTCATTGCAGGTGTTGATCTTTACCTAAGGAATTGGTGATCCCTCTCTGCAAGGCAGGTGTTTGCCTTTACCTAAGGAATGGATGATCCTTCAGTTCAATCCAGGTGTTCAAGTTTATGTAAGGAATGGGATTATTCCTCTGTGTATTGCAGGTGTTTACTATTACTTAAAGAATGGAAGATGCCTATGTTCAATGCTTGTGTTTACCTTTACCTAAGGAAAGGGTGATTCCTCTGTGCAGTGGAGTTGTTTATCTTTACCTAATGAATGGAAGCTCCCTCTGTGCAATGCAGGTGTTGTCCTTTACCTAAGGAATTGATGATCCTTATCTGCAATGCACATGTTGAACTTTATTTAAGGAATGGATGGTCCCTATGTGAAATGCAGGTGTTGATCTTTACATAAGAAATAGATGATTACCCTGTTCAATGCAGGTGTTTACCAATATCTAAGGAAGGGATGATCCCTCTGTTCAATGCAGGTGTTTACCTTAACCTAAGGAAAAAGATGATCACTCTGTGCCAATCAGGTGTTTACCTTTACCTAAGGAATGGATGATCCCTCTGTGCAATGCAGGTGTTTATTTTTACCTAAGTAATGGGATGATCCCTCTGTGCAATGTAGGTGTTAAACTTTACCTAAGGGATAAATGATCATTCGGTGCAATGCAGGTGTTTACCGTTATCTAAGGAATGGATGATCCCTCTGTTCAATGCAGGTGTTTACCTTTACCTAAGGAGTGGATGATATCTCTGTTCAACGCAGGTGTTTACCTTTGCCAAAGAAGGATGATCCCTCTGTTCAATGTAGGTTTCTACCTTTACCTAAGACATGGATGACCCCTCTGTGCAATGCAGGTGTTTACCTTTACCTAAGGAATGGATGATCCTTCTGTGCATTGCAGGTGTTTACTATTACCTTAGGAATGGAAGATTCCTCTGTTAAATGCAGGTGTTTACCTTTACCTATGGAATGGACGATACCATGTTCAATGCAGGTGTTTACCTTTACCAAATGAATGGTTGTTCCCTGTGTGCAATGCACGTATTTACCTTTATATAAGGAATGGATGATCCCTCTGGGCAGGCAGGTGTTGACCTTTACCTAAGGAATGAATGATCCTTCTGTGCAATGCAGGTTTTGATCTTTACCTAAGGAATAGGTGATCCCTCTGTTCAATGCAGGTGTTTACCTTTACCTAAGGAATGGATGATCTCTATGTGCAATGCAGGTGTTGATCGTGACCTAAGGAATAGATGATCCCTCTCTTCAATGCATGAGTTTACTGTTACCTAAGGAATGGATGATCCCTCTGTGCAATGCAGGTGTTTACCTTTACCTAATGAATGGATGATCCCTCTTTGCAATGTAGGTGTTTACCTTTACCTATGCAATGGGATGATCCCTATGTGCAATGCAGGTGCTGGTCTTTACTTAACGAATAGTTGATCCATTTGTTCAATGCAGGTGTTTAACGTTATCTGAGGAATGGATGATACCTCTGTTCAAAACAGGTGTTTACCTTTACCTAAAGAAGGGTGATCCCTCTGTCCAACGCAGGTTTCTACTTCTACCTAAGGAATGGATGATCCCTCTGTGCAATGGAGGTGTTTACCCTTACCTACGAAATGGATGATCCCTCTGTGTATTGGAGGTGTTTACCTGTACCTAAGGAATGAATGATCCCTCTGTGTAATGCAGATATTTACAGTTACCTAAGGAATGTATGATCCCTCTGTTCAATGCAGGTGCTGATCTTTACCTAAGAAATAGATGATTCCCCTGTTCAATTCAGGTGTTTACCTTTATCTAAGGAAGGGATGATCCCTCTATTCAATGCAGGTGTTTACCTTAACCTAAGGAATGGATGATCACTCTGTGCAAATCAGGTGTTTAACTTTACCTAAGGAGTGGATGTTCCCTATGTGCAATGCAAGTGTTTATCTTTACACAAGGAATGGATAATCTCTCTGTGTAATGGAGCTGTTTACCTTTACATAAAGAATGGAAGTTCCCTCTGTACAATGCAAGATCCCTCTGTTCAATGCAATTGTTTACCTCTTTCCAAAGGCATGGTTTTTCCCTGTGTGCAATGCACGTGTTTACCTTTACATAAGGAATGGAAGATCCCTCTGGGCAGGCAGGTGTTAAAGTTTACCTATGGAATGGATGATCCCTCTGTGCAATGCAGGTGTTTGCCTTTACTTAAGGAATGGGATGATTCCTCTTTTCAACGTAGTGTTCTACTTTTACCTAAGGAATCGATGATGCCTCTGTGCATTGAAGGTGTTTACCTTTACATAAAGAATGGATGATCCTTCTGTGCATTGCAGGTGTTTACTATTACCTAAGGAATGGATGATCCCTCTCTTAAATGCAGGTGTTTACCCTTACCTAAGGAATGGATGATACCTCTGTTCAAAACAGGTGTTTACCTTTATCTAAGGGAGGGTGATCCCTCTGTTCAACACAGGTTTCTACTTTTACCTAATGAATGGATGATCCGTCTGTGCAATTCTGGTGTTTACCTTTACCCAAGGAATAGATGATTCCCCTGTTCAACGCAGGTGTTTACTGTTATCTAAGGTATGGGTTATCCTTCTGTTCAATTCATGTGTTTACCTTAACCTAAGGAATGGATGATCACTCTGTGCAAATCAGGTGTTTACCCTTACCTAGGGAATGGATGATCCCTCTGTGTATTGGAGGTGTTTACTGTACCTAAGGAATGGATGTTCCCTCTGTACAATACAGGTGTTTACATTTACCTAAGGAATGGATGATCCCTCTGTGCAATGCAGGTGTTGATCATTACCTAAGAAGTAGATGATTCCCCTGTTCAATGCAGGTGTTTACCGTTATCTAAGGACTGGATGATCCCTCTGTTCAATGCAGGTGTTTACCTTAACCTAAGGAATGCATGATCAGTCTGTGCAAATCAGGTGTTTACCTTTACTTAAGTAATGGATGATTCCTCTCTTATATGCTGGAGTTTACCTTTACGTAAGGAATGGGATGATTACTCTGTGCAATGCAGGGGTGGATCTTGACCTAAGAAATAGATGATACCTCTCTTCAATTCATGTGTTTACATTTACCTAAGCAGTGGATGATGTCTCTGTGCAATGCAAGTGTTTAACTTTACCTAAGGAATGGGATGATCCCTCTGTGCAATGCAGGTGATTATCTTTACCTAAGGAATGGATGATCCCTCTGTGCAATGCAGGTGTTTACCTTTACCTAAGGAATGGGATGGTCCCTATGTGCAATGCAGGTGTTTACCGTTATCTCAGTTATGGATGATCCTTCTGTTCAATGCAGGTGTGTACCGTTTTCTACAGAATGAATGATACCTTTGTTCAAAACAGGTGTTTACCTTTACCTGAAGAAGGGTGATCCCTCTGTTCAACACTGGTTTCTACTTTTAACTAAGGAATGGATGACCCTCTGTGTACTGGAGGTGTTTACCTGTCCCTAAAGAATTGGTGATCCCTCTGTACAATGCAGGTGTTTACAGTTACCTAAGCAATGGATGATCACTCTCTGCAATGCAGGTGTTGATCTTTACCTAAGAAGTAGATGATTCCCCTCTTCAATGCAGGTGTTTACCATTATCGAAGGAAGGGATGATCCCTCTGTTCAATGCAGGTGTTTACCTTAACCTAAGGAACGGATGATCACTCTGTGCAAATCAGGTTTTTACTTTTACCTTAGGAATGGATGATCCCTCTGTGCAATGCAGGTGTTAAACTTTACCAAACGAATAAATGATCCCTCTGTGCAATGCAGGTGTTTACCATTATCTAAGGAATGGATGGTCCACCTGTTCAATGCAGGTGTTTACTTTTACCTAAGGAGTGGATGATGTCTCTGTTCAACGCAGGTGTTTACTTTTGCCAAAGAAGAATGATCCCTCAGTTCAACGCAGGTTTCTGCCTTTACCTAAGGGATGGATGACCACTCTGTGCATTGCAGGTGTTTACCTTTACCCAAGGAATGGATGATCCTTCTGTGCATTGCAGGTGTTTACTATTACCTAAGGAATGGACGATCCCTCTGTTCAATGCAAGTGTTTACCTCTACCAAAGGAATGGTTTTTCCCTGTGTGCAATGCACGTGTTTACCTTTACATAAGGAATGGGCAATACCTCTGGGCAGGCAGGTGTTAACGTTTACCTAAGGAATGGATGATCCCTCTGTACAATGCAGGTGTTTACCTTTACCTAAGGAATGTGTGATTCCTCTGTGCAATGCAGGTGTTTATCTTTACCTAAGGGATGGGATGATCCCTCTGTGCAATGCCGGTGTTGATCACAACCTAAGGAATAGATCATCCCTCTTTTCAATGCAGGAGTTAACCGTTATCTAAGAAATGGATGATCCGTCTGTTCAGTGCAGGTGTTTACAGTTACCTAAGGAATGAATGTTTCCTCTGTTTAATGCAGGTGTTTCCATTTACCTAAGGAATGAGTGATCCGTCTGTGCAATGCAGGTGTTTACCTTTACCTTAGGAATGTGGTGATACCTCTGTGCAATGCAGGTGTTAAATTTTTCCTAAGGAATAAATGATCCCTTTGTTCAATGAAGGCATTTACCGTTATCTGAGGAATGGATTAACCCTCTGTTCAATGTTGTAGCAGACAGCTTCAGGTTCGCTGAGATGAACTTTCAGAGGTGGGCACAGTTATGGAGGAAGGGATATTATTTATTGAAGCTTACAGATCCAGGGAAGTTCCATAAAGGCAGGAGATGAGCCTGCTCTCCACAGGATCAAGCAGAGAGAGAAAGCCAACCAGCCACCACAGCACACAGAGCAAAACTACAGCCAAAAGGTCACACAGCACACTTCAGGAACTCCTGCTAGGCACATTTACATATCTTTACAATGGAATCTCAAACCCACCATTAACACCTTAAGACCGGCCCCCAATGACATTGCCTCTAGCAAGGTGATTGCAGATGCAAACTATACCTAGTAAAACACTGAATATATTGGGGGACATATATTCAAACTACCATATTCCGCCCCTGGCCCCCAATATATTTAGCTCCTGGCCCCCAATAGATTTATAACTATCACACATTGTTAATTGTATTCGGTCCAATTTCAAAGGTTCTCACAGTCTTGATCAACTTAAGATAGTGAGTCCTGTAAAATCAAACAAGTTAAATACTTTCAACATGTAAAGGCACAGAGTAAACATTTTAACTTTATAAGGAATAGCAAGGAGAGACTAAAACAATGCAAACTCAACCACCATCAGCAGTCATCAAACTTCTGCAGTTCAAGTTCAATATAATCATAGACTGACAGTCTCCAGGTTTTCCAATCCTGCCCCTCCAGCTGGCCAGAGTCACCAGGGAAAACTTTCATCCCATGCCAACTGCTGCACTCCATGGTAGCCCTTTTGCACAGTCCTGGTATATCCAAAACATCTTCAGGTCTCTATGCAAACCACGGTCCATCTTCCAAAGGCTCTTCCAGCCTATTCCTGAGGGCCTTCATGCCCTGCCTCATGCCGCATCTCAGCAGTGGCTCCTGGAACCGTGTGCAACTCATGACCACTCCATGCATTTTTCATGTTTCCAAAACTAATACCAGGTGTGCAGGACACAGCCATATTCTTAATCCAGGGACAAAATAAACCATAGCCTTGAAAAGCAGGTTCCTTCTCCAGTCAGCTCTTTCCAAGAATTTGCATTTTTAACAGTCTTTCCTCAGGCATCCTCTCCATTGTTTTAATGTAAATCAAGACTGGCCACCTTCCTTCCACCTTCCTTAAGATTGTTAATGTGTTTGACAATAGCAGCTAAACCAGTCTCAGTGCCTCTGCTTTTAACTTGCTTGAAGTTTTCCAACTTAAAATCTTAAAATCTCAGTCCGATATCTTCAGCCAAGCACATCAGTCCATAACAAATTTAGGTTTGATCAAACTTTCTGGGCCTGGATAGCGGAACGTAGCCATCCCTTATGCCAGTAGCCCAGTTCCAGCAAAGTCCTCTGCATTCTTTCCTTCCCCTTAGAAAGCTCATAAGCCAAGCCTCGAAGTTCAATACTGTCTGCACTTAGCATTCTCAAACTCTCATCAGAATAGTCCATAAAACTTGGCTTACCATTCCAGAAGGCATCTTCAGTTGCAAGCACCAAGTCCATGCCCATTCCTCCAAAACAAAGGTTCCAAAAGATGAACACCCACACGATCTGGTTCATTTCACCCCACTCCTGGTACCACTTTACTGTAGCAGACAGCTTCAGGTTCGCTGAGATGAACTTTCAGACCGGGCACAGTTATGGAGGAAGGGATATTATTTATTGAAGCTTACAGATCCAGGGGAAGTTCCATAAAGGCAGGAGAAGCAGCCTGCTCTCCACAGGATCAAGCAGAGAGAGAGAGAAAGCCAACCAGCCACCACAGCACACAGAGTAAAACTACACAGAAAAGGTCACACAGCACACTTCAGGAACTCCTTTAGGCACATTTGCATATCTTTCAACAATGGAATCTCAAACCCACCATTAACACCTTAAGACTGGCCCCAATGACATTGCCTCTAGCAAGGTGATTGTAGATGCAAACAATGAAGAAGTAGATGATTCCCTCTTCAATGCAGGTGTTTACCATTATCGAAGGAAGGGATGATCCCTCTGTTCAATGCAGGTGTTTACCTTAACCTAAGGAACGGATGATCACTCTGTGCAAATCTGGTTGTTTACTTTTACCTAAGGAATGGATGATCCCTCTGTGCAATGCAGGTGTTAAACTTTACCAAACGAATAAATGATCCCTCTGTGCAATGCAGGTGTTTACCATTATCTAAGGAATGGATGGTCCACCTGTTCAATGCAGGTGTTTACTTTTACCTAAGGAGTGGATGATGTCTCTGTTCAACGCAGGTGTTTACTTTTGCCAAAGAAGAATGATCCCTCAGTTCAACGCAGGTTTCTGCCTTTACCTAAGGGATGGATGACCACTCTGTGCATTGCAGGTGTTTACCTTTACCCAAGGAATGGATGATCCTTCTGTGCATTGCAGGTGTTTACTATTACCTAAGGAATGGACGATCCCTCTGTTCAATGCAAGTGTTTACCTCTACCAAAGGAATGGTTTTTCCCTGTGTGCAATGCACGTGTTTACCTTTACATAAGGAATGGGCAATACCTCTGGGCAGGCAGGTGTTAACGTTTACCTAAGGAATGGATGATCCCTCTGTACAATGCAGGTGTTTACCTTTACCTAAGGAATGTGTGATTCCTCTGTGCAATGCAGGTGTTTATCTTTACCTAAGGGATGGGATGATCCCTCTGTGCAATGCCGGTGTTGATCACAACCTAAGGAATAGATCATCCCTCTTTTCAATGCAGGAGTTAACCGTTATCTAAGAAATGGATGATCCGTCTGTTCAGTGCAGGTGTTTACAGTTACCTAAGGAATGAATGTTTCCTCTGTTTAATGCAGGTGTTTCCATTTACCTAAGGAATGAGTGATCCGTCTGTGCAATGCAGGTGTTTACCTTTACCTTAGGAATGTGGTGATACCTCTGTGCAATGCAGGTGTTAAATTTTTCCTAAGGAATAAATGATCCCTTTGTTCAATGAAGGCATTTACCGTTATCTGAGGAATGGATTAACCCTCTGTTCAATGTTGTAGCAGACAGCTTCAGGTTCGCTGAGATGAACTTTCAGACCGGGCACAGTTATGGAGGAAGGGATATTATTTATTGAAGCTTACAGATCCAGGGGAAGTTCCATAAAGGCAGGAGAAGCAGCCTGCTCTCCACAGGATCAAGCAGAGAGAGAGAAAGCCAACCAGCCACCACAGCACACAGAGCAAAACTACAGCCAAAAGGTCACACAGCACACTTCAGGAACTCCTGCTAGGCACATTTACATATCTTTACAATGGAATCTCAAACCCACCATTAACACCTTAAGACCGGCCCCCAATGACATTGCCTCTAGCAAGGTGATTGCAGATGCAAACTATACCTAGTAAAACACTGAATATATTGGGGGACATATATTCAAACTACCATATTCCGCCCCTGGCCCCCAATATATTTAGCTCCTGGCCCCCAATAGATTTATAACTATCACACATTGTTAATTGTATTCGGTCCAATTTCAAAGGTTCTCACAGTCTTGATCAACTTAAGATAGTGAGTCCTGTAAAATCAAACAAGTTAAATACTTTCAACATGTAAAGGCACAGAGTAAACATTTTAACTTTATAAGGAATAGCAAGGAGAGACTAAAACAATGCAAACTCAACCACCATCAGCAGTCATCAAACTTCTGCAGTTCAAGTTCAATATAATCATAGACTGACAGTCTCCAGGTTTTCCAATCCTGCCCTCCAGCTGGCCAGAGTCACCAGGGAAAACTTTCATCCCATGCCAACTGCTGCACTCCATGGTAGCCCTTTTGCACAGTCCTGGTATATCCAAAACATCTTCAGGTCTCTATGCAAACCACGGTCCATCTTCCAAAGGCTCTTCCAGCCTATTCCTGTGGGGCCTTCATGCCCTGCCTCATGCCGCATCTCAGCAGTGGCTCCTGGAACCGTGTGCAACTCATGACCACTCCATGCATTTTTCATGTGTTTCCAAAACTAATACCAGGTGTGCAGGACACAGCCATATTCTTAATCCAGGGACAAAATAAACCATAGCCTTGAAAAGCAGGTTCCTTCTCCAGTCAGCTCTTTCCAAGAATTTGCATTTTTAACAGTCTTTCCTCAGGCATCCTCTCCATTGTTTTAATGTAAATCAAGACTGGCCACCTTCCTTCCACCTTCCTTAAGATTGTTAATGTGTTTGACAATAGCAGCTAAACCAGTCTCAGTGCCTCTGCTTTTAACTTGCTTGAAGTTTTCCAACTTAAAATCTTAAAATCTCAGTCCGATATCTTCAGCCAAGCACATCAGTCCATAACAAATTTAACTTTGATCAAACTTTCTGGGCCTGGATAGCGGAACGTAGCCATCCCTTATGCCAGTAGCCCAGTTCCAGCAAAGTCCTCTGCATTCTTTCCTTCCCCTTAGAAAGCTCATAAGCCAAGCCTCGAAGTTCAATACTGTCTGCACTTAGCATTCTCAAACTCTCATCAGAATAGTCCATAAAACTTGGCTTACCATTCCAGAAGGCATCTTCAGTTGCAAGCACCAAGTCCATGCCCATTCCTCCAAAACAAAGGTTCCAAAAGATGAACACCCACACGATCTGGTTCATTTCACCCCACTCCTGGTACCACTTTACTGTAGCAGACAGCTTCAGGTTCGCTGAGATGAACTTTCAGACCGGGCACAGTTATGGAGGAAGGGATATTATTTATTGAAGCTTACAGATCCAGGGGAAGTTCCATAAAGGCAGGAGAAGCAGCCTGCTCTCCACAGGATCAAGCAGAGAGAGAGAAAGCCAACCAGCCACCACAGCACACAGAGTAAAACTACAGCCAAAAGGTCACACAGCACACTTCAGGAACTCCTGCTAGGCACATTTGCATATCTTTACAATGGAATCTCAAACCCACCATTAACACCTTAAGACCGGCCCCCAATGACATTGCCTCTAGCAAGGTGATTGTAGATGCAAACTATACCTAGTAAAACACTGAATATATTGGGGGACATATATTCAAACTACCATAAATGTGATACCGTTGTTCATCACAGTTTTCTTCCTTTACCTAAGGAATGTATGATCCTTCTGTGCATTGCAGGTGTTTACTATTGCCTAAGGAATGGAAGATCCCTCTGTTCAATGCAGGTGTTTACCTTTACCTCAGGAATGGATGATCCCTCTCTTCAATGCAGGTGGTGACCTTTACCTAAGGAATGGATTATCCCTCTGTGCAATGCAGGTGTTTATCTTTACCTAAGTAATAGATGATCCCTATATTCAATGCAGGAGTTTACCGTTATCTAAGAAATGGATGATCCCTCTGTTCAATGCTGGTGTTTACCTTTACCTAAAAAAGGATGATCGTTCTATTCAACGCAGGTTTGTACCTTTACTGAAGGAATTGATTATCCCTGTGGGCAATGCAGCTTTTTAGCTTTACGTAAGGAATGGATGAACCCTCTGTGCATTGCAGGTGTTTACTATTAGCTAAGGAATGAAAAATACCTCTGTTCAATGCAGCTGTTTACCTTTACAAAAGGAATGGATGTTCTCTGTGTGCAATGCAGGTGTTTACATTTACATAAGATATGGATGATCCCTCTGGGCCAGGCAGGTGTTGACCTTCACCTAATCAATGGATGATCCCTCTCTGTAATGCATGTGTTGACCAGTACCTAAGGAATGGATGATCCATCTGTTCAATGCAGGTGTTTACCCTTATCTACTGGGTGGATGATCCCTCTGTGCAATCCGGGTGTTTACCATTACCTAAGGAATGGATGATCACTCTGTGCGATGCAGGTGTTTACCTTTACCTAAGGAATGATATAATACCTCTGTGCAATTCAGGTGTTGATCTTTACCTTAGGAATAGATGACCCCTCAGTTCAATACAGGTGCTTACCATTATCAAAAATGGATGATCCCTCTGTGCATTTCAGATGTTTATATTTGTCTTAGGAATGTATGATCTCTCTGTGCATTGAAGGTATATATACTATCACCTAAGGAATGAATGATCCCTCTGTTCAATGCTGGTGTTTACCTTTACAAAAGGAATGGAGGTTCTCTGTTGCAAAGCAGGATTTTACCTTTACATAAGGAATGGATGATCCCTCTGGGCCAGGCAGGTGTTGACCTTTACCTAAGGAATGGATGATCCCTGTGTGCAATGCAGGTGTTTACCATTAAATAAGGAATGGATGATGCATCCTGGATAGGCAGATGTTGACATTTACCTAAGTAATGAATGATACATCTGTTCAATGCAATTATTCAACTTACCTAAGGATTGCATGATCTCTCTGTTCAATGCAGGTGTTCACCTTTACCTAAGGAATATATTATCCCTAGGTTCAATGCAGGTGTTTACGTTTATGTAATTAATAGCATGATCCCTCTGTGTATTGCAGGTGTTTACTATTACCTCAGGAATGTAAGATGCCTATATTCAATGCTGGTGTTTACCTTTATCTAAGGAAAGGATAATTCCTTTGTGCAATGGAGTGTTTATCTTTACCTAATGAATGGATGATCACTCTGTACAATGCAGGTGTTTTCCTTTTCCTAAGGAATGGATGATCCCTCTATGCAATGCAGGTGTTTAGTTTTACCTAATTAATGGGATGATCCCTCTGTGCATTTCAGGTGTTTATTATTATCTAAGGAATGGAAAATGCCTATGTTCAATGCTGGTGTTTACCTTTACCTAAGGAAAGAATGATTCCTCTATGCAATGGAGGTGTTTATATTTACCTAATGAATGTAAGATCCCTCTGTGCAATGCAGGTGTTGTCCTTTACGTAAGGAATGGATAACCATCTGTGCAATGCAAATGTTGAACTTTACCTAAGGAATCCATGATCCCTCTGTGCAATGCAGGTGTTGATCTTTACCTAAGGAATAGATGATCCCTGTCTTCAATGGAGGTGTTTACCATTATCGAAGGAATGGATGATACCTCTGTTCAATGCAGGTGTTTCCCATTCCCCATTACCTAAGGAATGGATGATCCATCTGTGCAATGCAGGTGTTTACCTTTACCTAAGGACTGGATGATCCTTCTGTGCAATGCAGGTGTTTACCTTTACCTACGGAATGGCATGATCCCTCTGTGCAATGCAGGTTTTGATCTTTACCTAAGGAATAGATGATCCCTCTGTTCAATGCAGGTGCTTTCCCTTATCTATGGAATGAAAGATCCCTCTGTTCAATGCAGGTGTTTACCTTTACAAAATGAATGGATGTTCTCTGTGTGCCATGCAGGTGCATACCTTTACATAAGGAGTGGATGATCCCTCTGGTCCAGGCAGGAGTTGACCTTTACCTAAGGAATGGAAGATCCCTCTGTTCAATGCAGGTATTTAACGTTATCTAAGGAAAGGATGATCCCTCTGTTCAATGCAGGTGTTTACCATTATCTAAGGAATGTATGATACCTCTGTTTAATGAATGTGTTTACACTTACCTAAGGAATGGATGATGCCTCTGTACATTTCAGGTGTTTATATTTGTCTTAGGAATGGCTGATCACTCAGTACATTACAGGTGTTTACTATAACCTAAGGAATGAAAGAACCCTCTGTGCAATGCAGGTGTTTACCCTTACCTAAGGAATGGATGATCCGTCTGTGCATTGCAGGTGTTTACTCTTATCTATGGACTGGAAGATCCTTCTGTTCAATGCAGGTGTTTAACTTTTACCTAAGCAATGGATGATCCGTCTGTTCAATTCAGGTGTTTACCTTTACCAAAATAATGGATGTTCCCTGTGTTCAATGCAGGTGTTTAACTTCACGTAAGGAGTGGGTGATCCCTCTTGGCCAGGAAGGTATTGACCTTTACCTAAGGAATGTATGATCACTCTGTGCATTGCAGGTGTTTACATTTACTTTAGGAATGTATTATCCCTCTGTGCGTTGCAGGTGCTTACTATTACCTAAGGAATGGAATATCACTCTGTTCAATGCAGGTGTTTACCTTTATCAAAGGAACTGTTGGTTACTGTGTGCAATGCAGGTGTTTACCTTGACGTAAGGAATGGATGACCCCTGTTGGACAGGCAGGTGTTGACCTTTAACTAACATCTGTTCAATGCAGGGGTTTACCATTATCTAAGGAATGTATGATCCCTCTGTTCAATGAAGGTGTTTTCAGTTACCTAAGGAATGGATGATCCCTCTGTGAAATGCAGGTGTTTGCCCTTACCTAAGGAATGGATGATCCCTCTGTCCATTGCTGGTGTTTACTTTTACCTATGGAATGGAAGATCCCTCTGTTCAATGAAGGTGTTTACCTTTACCTAAGTAATGGATGATCTGTCTGTTCAATGCAGGTGTTTACCTTTACCAAAGTAATGGATGTTACCTGTGTTCAATGCAGGTGTTTAACTTCACATAAGGAGTGGATGATCCCTCTGGGCCAGGCAGGTGTTGACCTTTACCTAAGGAATGTATGATCGCTCTGTGCATTGCAGCTGTTTACATTTACTTTAGGAATGGATGATCCCTATGTGCGTTGCAGGTGTTTACTATTACCTAAGGAATGGAAGATCCCTCTGTTCAATCAGGTGTTTACCTTTACCAAAGGAACTGGTGTTTACTGTGTGCAATGCAGGTGTTTACCATTACATAAGGAATGGGTGATCCCTCTTGGATAGGCAGGTGTTGACATTTACCTAAGTAATGTATGATACATCTGTTCAATGTAGGTGTTCAACTTACCTAAGGATTGGATGACCCCTCTGTTCAATGCAGGTGTTCACCTTTACCTAAGGAATATATGATCCCTCTGTTCAATGCAGGTGTTTACGTTTATGTGAGGAATAGCATGATCCCTCTGTGTATTGCAGGTGTTTGCTATTACCTCAGGAATGTAAGATGCCTACGTTCAATGCTGGTGTTTACCTTTACCTAAGGAACGGGTGATACCTCTGTGCAATGGAGTGTTTATCTTTACCTAATGAATGGATGATCCCTCTGTACAATGCAGGTGTTGACCTTGTCCTAAGGAATGGATGATCCTCTGTGCATTGCAGGTGTTTACCATTACTTAAGGAATGGATGATCCCTCTGTGCAATGCAGGTGTTTAGCTTTACCTAATTAATGGGATGATCCCTCTGTGCATTGCAGGTGTTTGTTATTACCTGAGGAATGTAAAATGTTCAATTATTGTGTTTACCTTTACCTAAGGAAAGGATGATTCCTCTGTGCAATGGAGGTGTTCATATTTACCTAATGAGTGGAAGATCCCTCTGAGCAATGCAGGTGTAGTCCTTTACCTAAGGAATGGATGACCTTCTGTGCCATGCAGATGTTGATCTTTACTTAAGGAATCGATGATCCCTCTGTGCAATCCAGGTGTTGATCTGTACCTAAGGAATAGGTGATCCCTCTCTTAAACTCAGGTGTTTATAGTTATCTAAGGAATGAACTCTGTTCAATGCAGGTGTTTCCCATTACCTAAAGAAAGGATTATCCATCTGTGCAATGCAGGTGTTCACCTAAAGAATGGATGATCCTTCTGTGCAATGCAGGAGTTTACCTTTACCTACGGAATGGCATAAACCCTCTGTGAAATGCAGGTTTTGATCTTTACCTAAGAATAGATGATCTCTCTGTTCAATGCAGGTGCTTACCCTTACCTAAGGAATGAATGATCCCTCTTTTCAATGCAGGTGTTGACAGTTACCTAAGGAATGGATGATCCCTCTGTGCAATGCAGGTTTTCAGCTTTACCTAAAGAATGGATGATCCTTCTGTGCATTGCAGGTGTTTATATTTGTCTTAGGAAAAAGGTGTTTTCTATTACCTAATGAATGAAAATCCCTCTGTTCGATGCAGGTGTTTACCTTTAGAAAAAGAATGGATGTTCTCTCTTTGCAATGCAGGTGTTTACTTTCACATAAGACATGGATGATCCCTCTGTGCAATGCAGGTGTTGACCATTACCTAAGGAATGGATGATCCCTCTGTTCAATGCAGGTGTTTACCATTATCTAAAGAATGGAAGATCCCTCTGCTCAATGCAGGTGTTGATCTTTACCTAAGGAATGGATGTTCCCTCTGTGCCACGCAGGTGTTCACCTTTACATAAGGAATGGTTGATCCCTCTGTGAAAAGCAGGTGTTTATATTTACCTAAGGAATGGATGATTCCCCTGTTCTATGCAGGTATTTAAGTTTATGCAATGAATGGGAGGAAACCTCTGTGCATTGCAGGTGTTTCCTATTACCTAAGGAATGGAAGAAGCCTATTTTCAATCCAGGTGTTTACCTTTACCTAAGGAAAGGATGATTCCTCTGTGAAATGTAGGTGGTTATCTTTACCTAATGGATGGAGAATCCCTCTGTGTATTTAAGGTGTTGTCTTTTACGTAAGGAATGGATGATCCTTCTGTGCAATGCAGGTGTTTGCCTTTACCTAAGTAATGGATGTTCCCTGTGTTCAATGCAGGTATTTAACTTCACTTAAGGAGTGGATGATCCGTCTGGGGCAGGCAGGTGTTGATCTTTTCCTAAGGAATGGATGATTATTCCGTGCATTGCAGGTGTTTACATTTACTATAGGAAGGGATGATCCCTCTGGGTGTTGCAGGTGTTTACTATTACCTACGGAATGGAAGATCCCTCTGTTCAATGCAGGTGTTTACCTTTACCAAAGGAACTCGTGTTTACTGTGTGGTGTTACCTCTGAGCAATGCAGGTGTTTACCGTTATCTAAGGAATGGATTAACTCTCTGTTCAATGCAGGTTTTTAACTTTACATAAGGTATGGATGATCCCTATAGGCCAGTCAGGTGTTGACATTTACCTAAGGAATGGATGATCCCTCTGTGCAATGCAGGTGTTTACCTTACCTAAGGAATGTACGTACCCTCTGTGCAATGCAGGTGTTTACCCTTACCTAAGGAATGGGATGATCCCTCTGTGCAATGCAGGTGTTGAACTTTACCTAAGGAATAGATCATCCCTCTGTTCAATTCAGGAGTTAACCGTTATCTAAGAAATGCATGATCCCTCTGTTCAATGCAGGTGTTTACCTTTACCTAAGGAATGGAAGATCTGTCTGTGTAATGCAGGTGTTTACCGTTATCTAAGGAATAGGATAACCCTCTCTTCAATGCAGGTGTTTACCTTTACCTAAGGAATGGATGATACCTTTGTTCAACGCAGTTTTCTTCCTTTACCTAAGGAATGGATGATATGTCTGTGAATTGCAGGTGTTTATTATTACCTAAGGAATGGAAGATTCCTCTGGTAAATCCAGGTGTTTATCCGGACCTCAGGAGTGGATGATCCCTCTGTGCATTGCAGGTTTTTACATTTACCTTAGGAATGGATGATCCTTCTGAGCATTGCAGGTGTTTACCATTACCTAAGGAATGGAGGATCCCTATGTTCAATGCAGGTGTTTACCTTTCCCTAAGGAATGCATGATCCCTCTGTTTTATTCAGGTGTTTACCTTTACTTAAGTAATGGGATGATCCCTCTGTGCAATGCAGGTGTTGATCTTTACCTAAAGAATACATGATCCCTGTTGCAGTCAGGTTCGCATTGCTGGCAGAAATCACCCGACTAAGAGCAGCTTGTGGGAAAAAAGAGGTTTATTTTGGCTTACAGGCTCGAGGAGGAAGCTCCATGATGGCAGGAAAAATGATGGCATGAGCAGAGGGTGGACATCACTCTCTGGTCAACATAAAGTGGACAACAGCAACAGGAGTGTGTGCCAAACACTGGCAAGGGGAAGCTGGCTATAATACCCAAAAGCCCGCCCCCAACAATACTCTGCCTCGAGGAGGTGTTAATTCCCAAATTGCCATCAGCTGGGAACCTAGCATTCAGAACACTTGAAGTTTATGGGGGACACCTGAATCAAACCACCACAATCCCTATGTCCAATGCAGGAGTTTACCGTTACTTAAGAAATGGATGATCCCTCTGTTCAATGCAGGTGTTTACCTAGGAAAGGATGATTCCTCTGTGTAATGCAGGAGTTTACAGTTACCTAAGGAATGGATGATCCCTCTGTGCAATGCAGTTGTTAACCTAAACGTAAGGAATGGATGATCCCTCTGTGCAATGCAGGTGTTTATCTTTACCGAAGGAGCAGGTGATCCCTCTGTGCAATGGGGGTGATTGCCATTATCTAAGGAATGGATGATACCTCTGTTCAATGCAGGTGTTTAAAGTTACATAAGGAATGGAAGATCCCTCTGTGCAATGCGGGTGTTGATCTTACATAAGGAATAGATTATGCCTCTGTTCAATGCAGGTGTTTACCGTTATCTAAGGAATGGATGATCCCTCTGTATAATTCAGGTGTTTACCATTACCTAAGGAATGGATTATCTCTATGTGCAATGCAGATGTTTACCTTTACCTAAGGAATGGGATGATCCCTCGGTGCAATTCAGGTGTTGACCTTTACCTAAGGAATAGATGATCCCTCTATTCAATACAGGTTTTTACCGTTATCTAAGAAATGGATGAACCCTCTGTTCAATGCAGGTGTTTACAGTTACCTCAGGAATGGATGATCACTGTGTGCAATGCATTAATTCACCTTTACTTAAGGAATGGATGAACCCTCTATGCAATGCAGGTGTTTACATTTATATCAGTAATGCATGATCCCTCTGTAAAATGCAGGTGTTGATCTTTACCTAACAAATAGATGACCCCTCTGTTCAATGCAGGTGTTTGCTCTTATCTAAGGATTGGATGATCCCTCTGTTCATTACAGGTATTTACTGTTACCTAAGGAATCGATGACCACTCTGTGCAATGCAGGTGTTTATCTTTAGTTAAGGAATGGATGGTCCCCCTGTGCTATACAGGTGTTGAATTTATCTAAGGAATAGATGATCCCTCTGTGCATTGCAGGTGTTTACTATTACCTAAGGAATGGAAGATGCCTATGTTCAAGGCTGCTGTTTAACTTTACTTGAGGAATGGATGATTCCTCTTTGCAATGCAAGTGTTTTCCTTTTTCTAAGGAATGGATGATCCCTCTGTTCAACGGAGGTATTTACCTTTACCTAAAGAAGGATGATCCCTCTGTTCAACACAGGTTTATACCTTTACTGTAGGAATGGATGATCCCTCTGTGCATTGTAGGTGTTTACTTTACTTATGGAATGGAAGATCCCTCTGTTTGATGCAGGTGTTGACCTTTACCTAAGGAATGGATGATCCCTATGTGCATTACAGGTGTTTACCTTTACCTATCGAATGGATGATCCCTCTGTGCATTGCAGGTGCTTACATTTACCTTAGGAATAGATGATCCCTCTGTGCATTGCAGGTGTTTTCTATTACCTAAGGAATGGAAAAAGCCTATGTTCAATGCTGGTCTTTACCTTTCCCTAAGGAAAGGATGATTCCTCTGTGCAATGGAGGTGTTTATCTTTACCTAATGAATGGAAGACCCCTCTGTGTATTGGAGGTGTTGTCCTTTACCTAAGGAATGGATGATCCTTCAGTGCAATGCAGATGTTGAACTTTACCTACTGCATGGATGATTCCTCTGTGCAATGCAGGTGTGGATCTTTACCAAAGGAATAGATGACCCCTCTGTTCAATGAAGGTGTTTACTGTTATCTAAGGATTAGATGATCCCTCTGTTCATTGCAGGTGTTTACCGTTACCTAAGGAATGGATGATCCCTCTGTGCAATTCAGGTGTTTACCTTTACCTAAGGAATGGATGATCCCTCTCTGCAATGCAGGTGTTAACCTTTACCTAAGGAATGGATGATACCTCTGTGCAATGCAGTTGTTTACCTTTAACAAAGGAATGGATGTTCCCTGTGTGCAATGCATGTATTTACAGTTACATAAGGAATGAGTGACCCCTCTGGGCCAGGCAGGTGTTGACCTTTACCTGAGGAATGGATGATCCCTCTGTGAAATGCAGGTGTTGAACTTTACCTAAGGAATAGATGATCCCTCTGTTCCATGCAGTTGTTCATGTTTATGTAAGTAATGGGATGATCCCTCTGTGCATTGCAAGTGTTTACTATTACCTAAGGAATGGGAGAAACCTATGTTCAATGCTGGTCTTTACCTTTCCCAAGGAATGGATGATCCTTCTGTGCAATGCAGGTGTTGACCTTTACATAAGGAAAGGCTGATCCCTGTGTGCAATGCAAGTGTTTACCATTATCAAAGGAATGGATGATACCTCTATGCAATGCAGGTGTTTACTTTTACCTAAGGAATGGATGGTCCCTCTGTGAAATGCAGGTGTTTACCTTTACATAAGGAATGGGAATATCCCTCTGTGCACTGCAGGTATTGATCTTTACCTAAGGGATTGATAATCCCTCGTTTCAATGCAGGTCTTTACCGTCATCTAAGGAATTTATGTTTACAATTGCCTCAGGAATGAATGATCCCTCTGTGCTTTGCAGGCTTTTACTATTACCTAAGGAATTGAAGATCCCTCTGTTCAATGCAGGTGTTTACCTTTAACAAAGGAATGGATGTTTCCTGTGTGGAATGCATGTATTTACAGTTACATAAGGAATGAATGATCCCTCTGGGCCAGGCAGGTATTGACCTTTACCTAAGGATGGATGATCCCTCTGTGAAATGCAGGTGTTTACCATTATCTAAGGATTGGATGATCCCTCTGTTCAATGCAGGTTTTAACCATTACCTAAGGAATGGATGATTCCTCTTTGCAATGAATGTGTTTACAGTTATGTAAGGAATGGGATGATGCCTCTGTTCAATGTAGGTGTTTACCATTACCTAAAGAATGGATGATACCTCTGTTCAACGCAGGTGTTTGCATTTACCTATTGAAGGATGATCCCTCTGTTCAACACAGGTTTCTACATTTACTTACTGAATTGTTGAACCCTCTGCAATACAGGTGTTTACAAAAACCTAAGGAATGGATGATCCTTCTGTGTATTGCAGTTGTTGCCCTCTACCTAAGGAATGGATGATCCTTCTCTTCAATGCAGGTGTTGACCTGTACCTAAGGAATGGATGATACCTCTGTGCAATGCAGGTGTTGATCTTTACCTAAGGAATAGGTGAGCCCTCTGTTCAATGCAGATGTTTACCGTTATCTATGGATTGGCTGATCCCTCTGTTCAATGCAGGTGTTTACCATTACCTAAGGAATGGATGATCCCTCTGTGCAATGCATGTGTTTACCTTTACCTAAGGAAAGTATTATGCCCTTCTGCAATGCAGGTGTTGATCTTTGCATAAGGAATAGATGATCCCTCTGTTCAAAGCAGGTGTTTAATGTTATCTAAGGAATGGATGATCCCTTTGTTCAATGCAGTTGTTTACGTTTTTTTATAAGGAGTGGGCTGATCCCTCTGTGCATTGCAGGTATTTACTATTGCCTAAGGAATGGGAGATGCCTATGTTCAATGCTGGTGTTTACCTTTACCTGAGGAATCAATGACACCTCTGTGCAATGCAGGTGCTTAACTTTACCTAAGGAATGGGATGATCCTCCTGTTTAATGCAGGTGTTGATCTCTACCTAAGGAATAGACAATTCTTCTGTTCAATGCAGGTGTTTACATTTACCTAAAGAAAGATGATCCCTTTGTTCAACACAGGTTCCTCCCTTCACTTAAGGAATGGATGACCCCTCTGTGCAGTGCAGGTGTTTACCCTTACCTAAGAAATGGATGATCCCTCTGTGCTTTGCAGGTGTTTACTATTACCTAAGAAATGGAAGATCCCTCTGTTCAATAAAGGTGTTCAGCTGTACCAAAGGAATTGATGTTCCCTGTGTGTAATGCATGTGTTTACCTTTATATAAGGTATGTATGGATGATCCCTCTGGGCCTGGAAAGTGCTGCCCTATACCTAAGGAATGCATGATCTCTCTATTCAATGCAGGTGTTGATCTTTACATAAGGAATGGATGATCCCTCTGTGAAATACAGGTGTTCACCTCTTACCTAAGGAATTGATGATCCCTCTGTGCAAGGCAGGTGTTTACCTAAGGAATGGATGATCCCTCTGTTCCATGCAGGTGTTTAGGTTTAGGTAATGAATGGAATGATCACTCTGTTCAATGCTGGTGTTTACCTTTACCTAGGAAAGGATGATTCCTCTGTGTAATGGAGGTGTTTATCTTTACCTAATGAATGGAAGATCCCTTGTGCAATGCAGGTATTGTCCTTTACCTAAGGAATGGATGATCCTTCTGTGCAATGCACGTGTTGATATTTACCTAAGGAATAGATGATCCCTCTGGTCAATGTAGGTGTTTACCATTATCTAAGGAATGGAGGATCCCTCTGTTCAATGCAAGTGTTACCCATTACCTAAGGAATGGATGATCCCATTGTATAATGCAGGTGTTAACCTAAACCTAAGGAATGGGATAATCCCTCTGTGCAATGCAGGTGTTTATCTTTACCTAAGGAGCAGATGATCCCTCTGTGAAATGGGGGTGATTGCAATTATCTAAGGAATGGATGATCCCTCTGTGCAATGCAGGTGTTGATCTTACATAAGGAAGACATTATGCCTCTGTTCAATGCAGGCGTTTACCATTATCTAAGGAATTGATGATTCCTCTGTACAATACAGATGTTTACCTTTACCTAATGAATGGGATGATCCCTCGGTGCAATGCAGGTGTTCACCTTTACCTAAGGAATAGAAGACCCCTCTATGCAATGCAGGTTATTACTATTATCTAAGGAATGGATGATGCCTCTCTTCAATGCAGGTGTTTAGAGTTACTTAAGGAATGGATGATCCCTCTGTGCAATGCAGGTGTTTAACTTTACCTAAGGAATGGATGATCCCTCTATGCAATGCAGGTGTTCACATTTATATCAGGAATGGGATTATGCCTCTGTGCAACGAAGGTGTTTACCTTTACCTAAGGAATAGATGACCCCTCTGTTCAATGCAGATATTTACCATTATCTAAGGAATGGATGATCCCTCTGTTCAATGCAGGTGTTTACAGTTACCTAAGGAATGGATGATCCCTCTGTGCAATGCAGGTGTTTACCTGTACATAAGGAATGGGATGATACCTCGATGCAATGCAGTTGTTGATCTTTACCTAAGGAATAGATGATCCCTCTGTTCAATGCAGATGTTTACAGTTACCTAAGGAATGGAAGATCCCTCTGTTAAATGCAGGTGTTTACACTTACCTAAGGAATGGGTTATCCCTCTGTGAAATGTAGGTGTTTACCTTTACCTAAGGAATGGTTGATGCCTCTATTCAACGCAGGTGTTTACCTTTATATAAAAAAGGATGATAATTCTGTAACGTAGTTTTCCACCTTTACTTAAGGAATGGATGATCCCTCTGTGCAATGCAGGTATTGTCCTTTACCTAAGGAATGGATGATCCTTCTGTGCAATGCAGGTATTGATCTTTACCTAAGGAATAGATGATCCCTCTGTTCAATGTAGGTGTTTACCATTATCTAAGGAATGGAGGATCCCTCTGTTCAATGCAAGTGTTTACCGTTATATGAGGAATGGATGATCCCTTTGTCAAAGCAGGTGTTTGTCTTTACTTACAGAATGGAGGACCCTCTGTGCAATGGAGTTGTTGATCTTTACCTAAGGAATAGATGATCCCTCTGTTCAATGCATGTGTTTACCGTTATCTAAGGAATGGATGATCCCTCTGTGCAATGCAGGTGCTGATACTTAACTAAGGAGTAGATGATCCCTCTGTTCAATGCAGGTGTTTACCATTACCTAAGGAATGGATGATACCTCTTTGCAATGCAGGTGTTTAGCTTTACCTAAGTAATGGATGATCCCTCTGTGCAATGCAGGTGTTGATCTTTACCTAAGGAATAGATGATCTCTCTGTTCAAAGCAGGTGTTTACTGTTATCTTAGGAATGGATGATCCCTCTGTTCAATGCAGGTGTTTACCATTACATAAGGAATGGATGAGCACTCTGTGCAATGCAGGTGTTGATCTTTACCTAAGGAATAGATGAGCCCTCTGTTCAATGCAGGTGTTTACCATTATCTACATAATGGATGATCCCTCTGTTCATTGCAGAGGTTTAAAGTTACCTAAGGAATGGATGATCCGACTTCGCAATGCAGATGTTTACTGATATGTAAGGAATAGATGATCTCTCTGTGCAATGCACATGTATATCTTTACCTAAGTAATGGATGATCCCTCTGTGCAATGCAGGTGTTTAGCTTTAACTAAGGAATGTGATGATCCATCTTTGCAATGCAGGTGTGGATATTTAACTAAGGAGTAGAAGATCCCGCTGTTCAATGCAGGAGTTTACCTTTACCTAAAGACGTATGATCCTTCTGTTCAACCCAGGCTTCTACCTTTACTTAAGGAATGGATGATCTCTCTGAGCAATGCAGGTGTTTACCCTTACCTACGGAATGGCTGATCCCTCTGTGCATTGCAGGTGTTTACCTTTACCTAAGGAATGGATGATCCCTGTGTGAATTGCAGGTGTTTATATTTACCTTAGGAATGGATGATCCCTGTGTAAAATGCAGGTTTTTACCATTACCTAAGGAATGGATGATACCTCTGTGCAATGCAGCTGTTTAGCTTTACCTAAGTAATGGATGATCCCTCTGTGCAATGCAGGTGTTGATCTTTACCTAAGGAATAGATGAGCCCTCTTTTCAATGCAGGTGTTTACCGTTATCTTAGGAATGGATGATCCCTCTGTTCAATGCAGGTGTTTCCTGTTACCTAAGAAATGGATGATCCCTCTGTGCAATGCAGGTGTTGATCTTTACCTAAGGAATAGATGAGCCCTCTTTTCAATGCAGGTGTTTACTGATATCTCAGGATTGGATGACCCCTTTGTTCAATGCAGGTGTTTACAGTTACCTAAGAAATGGATGTTCCACATGTGCAATGCAGGTGTTTATCTTTACCTCAGGAATGGATGATCCCTTTGTGCAATGCAGGTGTTTACCATTATCTAAGGAATGGATGATCCCTCTGTTCAATGCAAGTGTTTACAGTTACCTAAGGAATCAATGATCCCTCTGTGCTATGCAGGTGTTTACCTTTACCTAAGGAATGGGATGATCCCTTTGTTTAATGCAGGTGTTGATATTTAACTAAGGAGTAGATGTTCCCTCTGTTCAATGCAGGTGTTTACCCTTATCTAAGGAATGGATGATCCCTCTGTTCAATGCAGGTGTTTACTTCTACAAAAGGAATGGATGATAATTCTGTTCAACGAAGGTGTTTACCTTTACCTAAAGAAGGATGATCCCAATGTTCACCTCAGGTTTCCACCTTTACTTAAGGAATGGATGATCCGTCAGTGAAATGCAGGTGTTTACCGTTATCTAAAGAATCGATGATCCCTCTGTTCAATGCAGAAGTTTACAGTTACCTAAGGAATGGATGATGTGTCTTTGCAATGCAGGTTTTTACCTTTACCTATGGAATAGATGGGCCCTCATTTCCATGCAGGTGTTTGTCTTTACCTAAGGACTGGATGATCCCTATGTGCAATGAAGGTGTTTCGATTTACCTATGGAATGGGATGATCCCTCTGTGCAATGCAGGTGTTGATGTTTCACTAAGGAATAGATGATCCCTTTGTTCAATGCAGGCATTTACTTTTATCTAAGGAATGGATGATCCCTCTGTTCAATGCAGGTGTTTACCTTTACATAAGGAAGGGATGATAATTCTGTTCAATGCAGGAGTTTACCTTTACCTAAAGATGGATGATCCCTCTGTTCAACCCAGGTTCTGGCTTTACTTAAGGAATGGATGATCTCTCTGAGCAATGCAGGTGTTTACCGTTACATATGGAATGGATGATCCCTCTGTGCATTGCAGGTGTTTACCTTTACCTTAAGAATGGATGATCCTTCTGAGCATTGCTGGTGTTTACTATTACCTAACGAATGGAAGATCCCTCTGTTCAATGCAGGTGTTTACCTTTACCAATGTAATGGATGTTCCCTGTGTGCAATGCAGGAGTATAGCTTTACCTAAGGAACGGGATGATCCCTCTGTGCAATGCAGTTGTTTACCATTATCTAAGTAATGGTTGATCCCTCTGTTCAATCCAGGTGTTTACAGTTACCTAAGGAATGGATGATCCCTCTGTGCAATTCAGGTGTTTACCTTTACCTAAGGATTAGGATGATCACTCTGTGCAATGCAGGTGTTGATCTTTATGTAAGAAATAGATGATCGATCTGTTCAATGCAGGTGTTTACCGTTATAGAAGGAAAGGATCATCCCTCTGTTCAATGCAGGTGTTTACAGTTACCTACAGAATGGATGATCCATCTGTGCACTGCAGATGTTTACCTTTACCTAATGAATAGATGATCCCTCTGTTCAATGCAGGTGTTTACCTTTACCTACGGAATGGGATTATCGCTCTGTGCAATGCAGGTGTTTATCTTTATCACAGGAATGGATGATCCCTCTGTGCAATGCAGGTGTTTACCGTTATCTAAGGAATGGAGGATCCCTCTGTTCAATGCAGGTGTTTACCTTTACATAAGGAATGGATGATACTTCTGTTCAACCCAGTTGTTTACCTTTACCTAAAGAAGGATGATCCCTCTGTTCAACCCAGGTTTCCACCATTACTTAAGGAATGGATGATCCCTGTGTGAATTGCGGCTGTGTACTTTTTCCTTAGGAATGGATGATCCTTCTATGCATTGATGGTGTTTACTATTACCTAGTGAATGGAAGATCCCTCTGTTCAATGCAGGTGTTTCCCTTTACCTAAGTAATGGATGATCCCTCTGTGCAATGCAGGTGTTGATCTTTACCTAAGGAATAGATGATCTCTCTGTTCAATGCAGGTGTTCACCGTTATCTTAGGAATGGATGATCCCTCTATTCAATGCAGCTGTTTACAATTCCCAAAGGAATGGATTATCCCTCTGATCAATGCAGGTAGTGTTTCTCATTATCTAAGAAATGGATGATCCCTCTGTGCAATGCAGGTGTTGATCTTTACCTAAGGAATAGATGAGCCCTCTTTTCAATGCAGGTGTTTACTGATATCTAAGGAATGGATGAACCCTCTGTTCAATGCAGGTGTTTACAGTTACCTAAGGAATGGATGATCCGTCTGTGCAATGCACGTGTTTATCTTTACCTCAGGAATGTATAATCACTCTGTGCAATGCAGGTATTTACCGTTATCTAAGGAATGGATGATCCCTCTGTTCAATGCAGGTGTTGATATTTAACTAAGGAGTAGATGATCCCTCTGTTCAATGCAGGTGTTTACCGTATCTAAGGAATGGATTATCCCTCTGTTCAATGCAGGTGTTTACCTTTACATAAGGAATGGATAATACTTCTGTTCAACACAGGTGTTTACCATTACCTAAAGAAGGATGATCCCTCTTTTCAACCCAGGTTTCCACCTTTACTTAAGGAATGGATGATCCCTCTGTGCATTGCAGATTTTTACCTTACCTAAGGAATGGATGATCCCTATGTGAATTGCAGCTGTGTTTTTAACCTTAGGAATGGATGATCCTTCTAAGCATTGATGGTGTTTACTATCACATAGTGAATGGAAGATCACTCTGTTCAATGCAGGTGTTTAACTTAACCTAAGGAATGGATGTTCCCTGTGTGCATTGCAGGTGTATAACTATACCTGAGGAATGGGATGATCCCTCTGTGCAATGCAGGTCTTTACTCTTATCTAAGGAATGGAGGATCCCTCTGTTCAATGCAGATGTTTACTGTTATCTTAGGAATGGATGATCCCTCTGATCAATGCAGATGTTTACAGTTCCCAAAGGAATGGATGATCCCTCTGTGCAATGCAGGTGTTGATCTTTACCTAAGGAATAGATTAGCCCTGTTTTCAATGAGGGTGTTTACCGTTATCTAAGGAAAGGATGATCCCTCTGTGCAATGAAGGTGTTTACACTTACGTATGAAATGGATGACCCTCTGTTCAAGGCAGGTGTTTACCTTTACCTCAGGAATAGATGATCCCTCTTTGAATTGCACATGTTTACTATTACATAAGAAATGGAAGATCCCTCTGTTCAATACAGGTGTTTACCTTTAACAAAGGAATGGATGTTCCCTGTGAGCAATGCAGGCAGTGACATTTACCTAAGGAATGGATGATCCTTATGGGCAATGCAGGTGTTCACTTCTTACCTAAGGAATGGATGATCCCTCTCTTCAAGGCAGGTGTTTGCCTTTACCTAAGTAATGGATGATCACTCTGTTCCATGCAGGTGTTTACGTTTATGTAAGGAATGGGATGATCACTCTGTGTACTGCAGGTGTTTAGTATTATGTAAGGAATGGAAGATACCTATGTTCAATGCTGGTGTTTACCTTTACCTAAGGAAAGGATGATTCCTATGTGCAATGCAGGTGTTGTCCTTTACCTAAGTAATGGATGATCCTTCTGTGCAATGCAGGTGTTGACCTTTATCCAAGGAATGTATGAACACTCTGTGCAATGCCGGTGTTGATCTTTACCTAAGGAATAAATGAGCCCTCTGTTAAATGCATGTGTTCACCGTTATCTACTGAATGCATGATCTCTCTGTTCAATGCAGGTGTTGACGTATACCTAAAGAAGGATGATCCCACTGTTCAAGGAAGGTTTCTACCTTTACTTAAGGAATGGATGATCCCTCTGTGCAATGCAGGTGTTTACCCTTACCTAAGGAATGGATTATCCCTCAGTGCATTGCAGATGTTTACCATTACCTAAGGAATGGGATGATCCCTCTGTGCAATGCAGGTGTTGATCTTTAACTAAGGAATAGATGATCCCTCTGATCAATGCAGGTGTTTACCATCATCTAAGGAATAAATGAGCCCTCTCTTCAATGCAGGTGTTTACCGTTATCTAAGGAATGGATGATCCCTCTGTGTAAGGCAGGTGTTTATCTTTACCTAAGGAATGGATGATCCCTCTGTGCAATGCAGGTGTTATACTTTACCTAAGGAATGGGATGATACCTCTGGGCAATGCAGGTGTTGAACTTTAAGGAATAAATTATCCCTCTGATCAATGCAGGTGTTTACCGTTATCTAAGGAATAAATGAGCCCTCTCTTCAATGCAGGTGTTTACCGTTATCTAAGGAATAGATGATCCATCTGTTCTATGCAGGTGTTTACAGTTACCTAAGGAATGGATGATCCCTCTGTGCAATGCAAGTGTTTATCTTTACCTAAGGAACTGATGATCCCTCTGTGCCATGCAGGTGTTTACCTTTACCTAATGAATGGGATGATCTCTCTGTGCAATGCAGGTGTTAATCTTTACCTAAGGAATAGATGAAGCCTCTGTTCAATGCAGGTGTTTACCTTTACCTAACAATGTTATGATGCACCTGTGCATTGCACATGTTGATGTTTACCTAAAGAATAGATGATGCCTCTGTTCAATGCAGGTGTTGACCATTATCTAAAGATTGGATGATCCCTGTGTGCAATGCAGGTGTTTAGCTTTCCCTAAGGAATGGATGATCACTATGTGCAATGCAAGTGTTGACTGTTATCTAAAGAATGGATGATCCCTCTGTTCAATGCAGGTGTTTACGGTTATCTAAAGAATGGGTGATCCCTCTATTCAATGCATGTGTTTACCATTCCGTAAGGAATGGATGATCCCTCTGTGCAATGCAGGTGTTTACGTTTATCTAAGGAATGCATGATCCCTATGGTCAATGAAGGTCTTTAGCTTTACCTAAGGAATCAGAAGATCCCTCTGTGCAATGCAGGTGTTAATTGTTACCTAACGAATAGATGATGCCTCTGTTCAATGCAGGTGTTTACCTTTACCTAAGGAATGTTATGATGCCCCTGTGCATTTCAGGTGTTGATGTTATCCTAAGGAATAGATGATGCCTATGTTCAATGCAGGTGTTGACCGTTATCTAAAGATTGGATGATCCCTGTGTGCAATGCAGGTGTTTAGCTTTCCCTAAGGAATGGATGATCACTTTGTGCAATGCAGGTGTTGACCTTTTTCTAAGGAAGGGGAAGATCCCTCTGTGCAATGCAGGTGTTTTTCTTTACCTAAGGAATGGTATCATCTCTCTGTGCAATGCACGTGTAGATCTTTACCTAAGGAATAGATGATCCCTCTGTTCAATGCACGTGTTTACCGTTATCTAAGGAATAAATGAGCCCTCGCTTCAATGCAGGTGTTTACCATTTTCTAAGGAATGGATGATACCTCTGTTCTATGCAGGTGTTTACCGTTATCTAAGGAATAAATGATCCCTCTGTTCAATGCATGTGTTCACCATTATCTAAGGAATGGATGATCCCTCTGTGCAGTTCAGGTGTTTACCTTTACCAAAGAAATCGATGATCCCTATTGCAATGCAGGAGTTTACCTTTACCTAAGAATAAGATGATCACTCTGGGCAATGCAGGTGTTGATCTTTACCTAATGAATACATGACCCCTCTGTTCAATGCAGGTGTTTACCATTATCTAAGGAATGAATGACCCTCTGTTCAATACAGGTGTTTACCATTATCTAAGGAATGGTTGATCCCCCTATTCAATGCAGGTGTTTACCATTACATAAGGAATGGATGATCCCTCTGTGCAATGCTGGTGTTTACATTTACCTAAGGAATGGATGATCGTTCTGGTCAATGCAGGTGATCACCATTATCTCAGTAAGGGAAGATCCATCTGTACAATACAGGAGTTTACCATTATCTAAGAAATGAGTGATCCATCTCTTCAATGCAGGTGTTTACCATTACATAAGGAATGGATGATCCCTCTGTGCAATGCAGGTGTTTACCTTTACCTAAGGAATGGTTGAACCTTCTGGGCAATGCAGGTGTTGTCCTTTAACTAAGTAATGGGATGATCCCTGTGTGCAATGCAGGTGTTCATCTTTACGTAAGGAATAGGTGAGTCCTCTGTTCAATGCAGGTGTTTACTGATATCTAAGGAATGGATGACCCCTCTGTTCAATGCAAGTGTTTACCATTACCTAAGGAATGGTTGATACCTCTGTTCTACGCAGGTGTTTACCTTTACCTAAAGAAGGATGATCCCTCTGTTCAATGCAGGTTTCTATCTTTACATAAGGAATGGTTGATCCCTTTGTTCAATGCAGGTATTTACCATTATCTAAGGAATGGATGATCTCTGTTCAATGCAGGTGTTTACCATTACCTATGGAATGGATGATCCCTCTGCACAATGCATGTGTTTACAGTTACCTAAGGAATGGATGATCCCTCTGGTCAATGCAGGTGTTTACCTTTACCTAAGGAACGGGATGATCCCTCTATACAATGCAGGAGTTGAACTTTAACTAAGGAATAGATTATGCCTCTGTTCAATGCAGGTGTTTACCATTATCTAAGGAATAAATGAGCCCTCTCGTCAATGCAGGTGTTTACTGTTATCTAAGGAATGGATGATCCCTGTGGTCCATGGAGGTGTTTACCATTACCTAAGGAATGGATGATCCCTCTGTGCAATGCAGGTGTTGATCTTTACCTGAGGAATAGATGATCCCTCCATTAAATGCAGGTGTTTTCATTTACCTAAGGAATGGGGTGATTCCCCTGTGCAATGCAGGTATTCATCTTTACCTAAGGAATAGATGATACCTCTGTTCAATGCAGGTGTTCACCGTTATCTCAGGAATGGAATATCCATCTGTTCAATAGAAGTGTTTACCATTATCTAAGTAATGGGTGATCCATCTCTTCAATGCAGGTGTTTACCATTACATAAGGAATGGATGATCCCTCTGTGCAATGCAGGTGTTGTCCTTTACCTAAGGAATGGGATTATCCCTCTGTGCAATGCAGGTGTTCATCTTTACCTAAGGAATAGATGAGCCCGCTGTTCAATGCAGGTGTTTATTGATATCTGAGGAATGGATGATCCCTCTGTGTAAGGCAGGTGTTTATCTTAACCAAAGGAATTGATGATCCCTCTGTGCAATTCAGGTGTTTACCTTTACCGAAGGAATGGGATGATCCCTCTGTGCAATGCATGTGTTGAAGTTTAACTAAGGAATAGGTGATCCCTCTGTTCAATGCAGGTGTTTACCATTATCTAAGGAATGGATGATCCCTCTGTTCAGTGCAGGTGTTTACCTTTACCTAAGGAATGGATGATACCTCTGTTCAACGCAGGTGTTTACCTTTAACTAAAGAAGGATGATCCCTCTCTTCAACGCAGGTTTCTAACTATACTTAAGGAATGGATAATCCCTCTGTTCAATGCAGGTGTTTACCGTTATATCAGGAGTGGATGATCCCTCTGTTCAATGCTGGTGTTTAACTTTATCTAAGGAATGGGTGATCCCACTGTTCAATGGAGGTGATTAACATTACATAAGGAATAGATGATCCCTCTGGAAATGCAGGTGTTTCCATTTACTTAAGGAATGGATGATCCCTCTGGTCAATGCAGGTGTTTACCTTTACATAAGTAATGGGATGATCCCTCTGTGCAATGCAGGTGTTGAACTTTAACTAAGGAATAGATGATCAATCTGTTCAATGCAGGTGTTTACTGTTATCTCAGGAATGGATATTCCCTCTGTGCAATGCAGGTGTTGATCTTTAGCTAAGACATAGATGATCCCTCTCTTCACTGCAGGTGTTTACCGTTATCTCAGGAATGGATGATCCCTCTGTGCAATGCAGATGTTGATCTTTTACTAAGGAATAAATGAGCCCTCTGTTCAATGAAGGTGTTTACTGTCATGTAAGGAATGAAGAATCCATCTGTTCTATGCAGGTGTTTACCATTACCTAAGGAATGGATGATCCCTCTGTGCAATGCAGGTGTTGACGTATACCTAAAGAAGGATGATCCCACTGTTCAAGGAAGGTTTCTACCTTTACTTAAGGAATGGATGAACCCTCTGTGGAATGCAGGTGTTTACCCTTACCTAAGGAATGGATTATCCCTCAGTGCATTGCAGATGTTTACCATTACCTAAGGAATGGGATGATCCCTCTGTGCAATGCAGGTGTTGATCTTTAACTAAGGAATAGATGATCCCTCTGATCAATGCAGGTGTTTACCATCATCTAAGGAATAAATGAGCCCTCTCTTCAATGCAGGTGTTTACCGTTATCTAAGGAATGGATGATCCCTCTGTGTAAGGCAGGTGTTTATCTTTACCTAAGGAATGGATGATCCCTCTGTGCAATGCAGGTGTCATACTTTACCTAAGGAATGGGATGATACCTCTGGGCAATGCAGGTGTTGAACTTTAAGGAATAAATTATCCCTCTGATCAATGCAGGTGTTTACCGTTATCTAAGGAATAAATGAGCCCTCTCTTCAATGCAGGTGTTTACCGTTATCTAAGGAATAGATGATCCATCTGTTCTATGCAGGTGTTTACAGTTACCTAAGGAATGGATGATCCCTCTGTGCAATGCAAGTGTTTATCTTTACCTAAGGAACTGATGATCCCTCTGTGCCATGCAGGTGTTTACCTTTACCTAATGAATGGGATGATCTCTCTGTGCAATGCAGGTGTTAATCTTTACCTAAGGAATAGATGAAGCCTCTGTTCAATGCAGGTGTTTACCTTTACCTAACAATGTTATGATGCACCTGTGCATTGCACATGTTGATGTTTACCTAAAGAATAGATGATGCCTCTGTTCAATGCAAGTATTGACCATTATCTAAAGATTGGATGATCCCTCTGTGCAATGCCTGTGTTTACCTTTCCCTAAGGAATGGATGATCACTATGTGCAATGCAAGTGTTGTCTGTTATCTAAAGAATGGGTGATCCCTCTATTCAATGCATGTGTTTACCATTCCATAAGGAATGGATGATCCCTCTGTGCAATGCAGGTGTTTAGGTTTACCTAAGGAATGCATGATCCCTATGGTCAATGAAGGTCTTTAGCTTTACCTAAGGAATCAGAAGATCCCTCTGTGCAATGCAGGTGTTAATCGTTACCTAACGAATAGATGATGCCTCTGTTCAATGCAGGTGTTTACCTTTACCTAAGGAATGTTATGATGCCCCTGTGCATTGCAGGTGTTGATGTTAACCTAAGGAATAGATGATGCCTCTGTTCCATGCAGGTGTTTACCTTTACCAAAGGAAATGGTTTTTACTGTGTGAAATACAGGTGTTTAGCTTTCCATAATGAAGGGATGATCCCTCTTGAACAGGCAGTCATTTACCTTTACCTAATGAATGAATGACACATCTGTTCAAAGCAGGTGTTGAACTTACCTAAGGTTTGGATGATCCCTCTGTGCAATGCAGGTGTTCACCTTTACCTAAGAAATAAATGAACCCTCTGTGCAAGGCAGGTGTTTACATTTACCTAAGGATTGGATGATCCCTCTGTTCATTGCAGGTGTTTACAGTTACCTAAGGAATGGATGATCCCTCTGTGAAATGCAGGTTTTTAGCTTTACCTAAGGAATGGATGATCCCTCTCTGCATTGCAGGTGTTTATATTTGTCTTAGGAATGGATGATCCCTCTGTGCATTGCCGGTGGTTAATATTACCTAAGGAATGAAAGTTCCCTATGTTCAATGCAGGTGTTTACCTTTACAAAAGGAATGGATGTTGTCTGTGTGCAATGCTATTGTTTTCCTTTACATAACCGATGGATGATCACTCTCGTCCAGGCAGGTGTTCAGCTTTACCTAAGGGATGGATGATCCCTCTGTGCAATGCAGGTGTTGACCATTACCTAAGGAATGGATGATCCCTCTGTTCCATTCAGGTGCTTACCGTTATCTAAGGACTGGATGATACCTCTGTTCAATGCAGCTGTTTACACTGACGTAAGGAATGGATGATCCCTCTGTGCAATGCAGGTTTTAACTTGACCTAAGAAATGGATGATGCCTCTGTGCATTGCAGATGTTTACTATTACCAAAGAAATAAAAGATCTTCTGTTCAATGGTGGTGTTTACCTTTACAAAAGGAATGGATGTTCTCTGTGTGCAATTTAGGTTTTAACATTTACACAAGGATTGGATGATCCCTCTGGGCCAGGCAGGGGTTGACCTTTACCTAAGGAATGGATGATCCCTCTGTGCAATGCGGGTGTTGACCATTACCTAAGGAATGGATGATCCCTCTGTTCAATGCAGGTGTTTACCATTATCTCAGGAATGGATGATCCCTCTGTGCAACCAAGTGTTTACCATTACCTAAGTTATGGATGATCCCTCTGTGCAATGCAGGGGTTTACCTTTTCCCTAAGTAATGGATGATCCCTCTCTGCAATGCAGGTGTAGATCTTTATCTAAGGAATATATGATCCCTCTGTTCAATGTAGGTGTTTACTGTTATCTTAGGAATGGATGATCCCTCTGTTAAATGTAGATGTTTTCAATTACCTAAGGAATAGATGATCCCTCTTTTCAATGCTGGTGTTTACCATTATCTTAGGAATGGATGATCCCTCTGTTCAATGCAGATGTTTACAGTTACCTAAGGAATGGATGATCTCTCTATTCATGCGGGTGTTTACTCTTATATTAGGAATGGATGATCCCTCTCTTCAAGGCAGGTGTTTACAGTTATCTAAGGAATGGATGATCCCTCTGATCATGGCATGTGTTTACCATTACCTAAGGAATGGATGATCCCTCAGTGCAATGCAGGTGTTTAGTGTCCCTAAGTATGGATCATCCCTCTGTTCAACGCAGGTGTCTACCTTTACCTTAAAAAGGATGATCCCTCTTTCAACGCAGGTTTCTTCCTTTACTTAAGGAATGGATGATCCCCCTGTGCAATGCAGGTGTACACCCTTACCTAAAGAATAGACGATCCCTCTGTGCATTGTAGGTGTTTACATTTACCTTAGGCATGGATGATCCCTCTGTGCACTGCAGGTGTTTACTATTACCTAAGGAATGGATCTTCCGTGTGTGCAATGCAGGTGTTTACCTTTACTTAAGGTATGGATGATCCCTCTGGGCCAGGCAGGTGTTGACCTTTACCTAAGGAATAGATGATCCCTCTGTGCAATGCAGGTATTGAACATTACCTAAGGAATTGATGATCCCTCTGTGCAATGCAGGTGTTTACTATTACCTAAGGAACAGAAGATCGCTCTTTTCAATGCAGGTGTTTACCTTTACCAAATGAATGGATCTTCCCTGTGTGCAATGCAGGTGTTAACTTCACATAAGGAATGGATGATCCTACTTGGCCAGGCAGGTGTTGAACTTTACCTACGGAATGGATGAACTCTCTGTGCAATGCAGGTTTTGAACTTTACCTAAGAAATAGATGATTCCCCTGTTCAAAGCAGGTGTCAGGGAAACTCATGGAAGAGGGGGCAGAAAGGTTGTTAGAGTCACAAGTTGGGGCATTATGCACAGAGACTGGAGCCTACACCCCAGAACTCTTGAATAACCTCACAATGCACGACCCACATTCCCCATTGATGAGGGTCCCTTTGTTAGTGGCAGGACAGGGAGGAGGACAATGGAACCAATACTATGAATATAAAATCAGAATAATATAAATAAAAATATATATTGATTTTAAAAAAAGAATGTTTCTGAATTTTCATGCATAGGAAAATAAATATGACATATAAAGTGAATCTACTAAGTTGTACATCTTGTTAGATTACACAAGCTAGGAAAGTTTGAACTTGCTGCCGTCAACCATCTTCGTAGGAAAGCAAATCATTCAGAGAACAGAACTAGCTTATTTCACACAGTACAGTGTTCGCCAATGAGGATGTTTCTTTTCTAAACAAACTACTTTAGAAATGAAGCGAATCTCCTAAGTTGTACATCTTGTTAGATTACACAAACTAGGAAAGTTTGAACTTGCTGCCGTCAACCATCTTGGTAGGAAAGCAGCTCATTCAGAGAACAGAGCTAGCTTATTTCACACAGTACAGTGTTCGGCAATGAAGGTGTTTGTTTTCTAAACAAACTACGTTAGAAATGAAGCTAATCTACTAAGTTGTACATCTTGTTACATTACACAAACTAGGAAAGTTTGATCTTGCTGCACTGAAGTCTGTTCGTAAGAAATCAATTCATTCTGAGAACAGAACTAGCTTATTTCACACAGTAAAGTGTTCGATAATGCAGATTTTTTTTCTAAACAAACTATGTTAGAAATGAAGTGAATCTACTAAGTTGTACATCTTGGTAGATTACACAAACTGGGAAAGAGAAAACTTGCTGCCCTCAACCCTCTTCATAGGACAGGAACTCATTCCGTGAGCAGAACTAGCTTATTTCACACAGTACAGTGTTCAGTAATGAAGATGTTTCTTTTCTGTAGAAACGACATTAGAAATGAAATAAATCTACTAAGTTTTACAACTTGTTAGATTACACAAACTAGGAAAGTTTGAACTTGCTGTACTCAACCTTCTTCATGGGAAACCAACTCATTCCAATAGCAGAAGTAGCTTACTTCACACATCACAGTGTTTGGCAATGAATATATTTGTTTTCTAAACGAACTACTTTAGAAGTGAGACGAACCTACTAAGTTTTAAATCTTGTTAGTTTACACCAAGTAGGAAAGTTTGATCTTGCTGCACTCAACCCACTTCGTAGGAAAGCAACACATTCCGAGAACAGAACTAGCTTATTTAACACAGTACAGTGTTCGGCAATGAAGATGTTTGTTTTCTAAACAAACCACTATTTCTAGAAGCGAAACTACTAAGTTTTACATCTTGTTAGATGACACAAACTAGGAAAGTTTGAACTTGCTGCACTCAATCTTCTAAGTAGGAAAGCAACTCATTCCAAGAGCAGAACTAGCTTAATTCACACAGTACAGTGTTCAGGAATGAACATGTTTGTTTTCCAAACACACTACTTTAGCATTGAATAGAATTTACTAAGTTGTACATCTTGTTAGATAACACAAACTAGGGAAGTGTGAACTTGCTGCACTCAACCTTCTTCGTAGGAAAGCAACTCATACCAAGAGCAGAACTAGGTTACTTCACCCAGTACAGTGTTCGGCAATGAACGTGTTTGTTTTCTAAACAAACTAAGTTAGAAGTGAGGTGAATCTACTAAGTTGTACATCTTGTTAGATTACACAAACTAGGAAAGTTTGAACTTGCTGCACTCAACCTTCTTCGTGGGAAAGCAACTCATTCCAAGACTAGAACTACCTTACTTCACACAGTAAGTACAGTATTCGGAAATGAACATATTTGTTTCCTAAACAAACTAAGTTAGAAATGAGGAGAATCTACTAAGTTGTACATCATGTCGGATTCCACAAACAAGGAAAATTTGAACTTGCTGCACTCAACACTCTTTGCAGGAAATCAACTCATTCCAAGAACTAGCTTATTTAACACAGTACAATGTTCGGCAATGAAGATGTTTGTTTTCTAAACAAAGTACTTTAGAAATGAAGCGAATCTACTAAGTTGTACATCTTTTTAGATGACACAAACAGGGAAAGTTTGAACTTGCTGCACTCAACACTTTTCGTAGGAAAGCAACTCATTCCGAGAACAGAACTAGCTTATTTAACACAGTACAGTGTACGGCAATGAAGATGTTTGTTTTCTAAACAAACTAGTTTACAAATGAAGAGAATCGACTAAGTTGTAGAACGTGTTACATGACATAAACTAGGAAAGTTTGAACTTGCTGCAGTCAACCTTTTTTTGTAGGATAGCAACTCAAACCAACAGCAGAACTAGCTTACTTCACACAGTACAGTGTTCGGCAATGAACTTTTTTTTTTCTAAACAAACTACGTGAGAAATAAGGCAAAACTACTAAGTTGTACATATTGATAGATTACACAAACTAGGAAAGTTTGAACTTGCTGCACTCAACCCTCTTCGTAGGAAAAGAACTCATTCTGAGAGCAGAATTAGCTTATTTCACACAGTACAGTTTTCGGAAATGAAGATGGTTCTTTTCTATAGAAACGACATTAGAAATGAAATAAAGCTACTAAGTTGAACATCGTGTTAGATTGCACAAACTAGGAAAGTTTGAATTTGCTGCACTAAACCTTTTTCGTGGGAAAACAACTCATTCCAATAGCAGACCTAGCTTACTTCACACATTACCTTGTTCAGCTATGAATATATTTGTTTTCTAACCAAACTACGTTAGAAGTGAGGTGATTCTACTAAGTTGTATATCTTGTTAGATGACACAAACTACTGAAGTCTGAACTTGCTACGCTCAACCTTCTTTGTAGGAAAGCAACTAATTCCAAGAGCAGAACTAGCTTACTTCAAACAGTACAGTGTTCAGCAATGAACATGTTTGTTTTCTAAACAAACTTCGTTAGAAATGATTCGAATCTACTACATTGCACATCTTGTTAGATTACACAAACAAGGAGAGGTTGAACTTGCTGCACTCAACCCACTTCGTAGGAAAGCAGCTGATTCTGAGAACAGAACTACCTTATTTAACACAGTACAGTGTTTGGCAATGAAGATGTTTGTTTTCCAAACAAACTACTTTAGAAATGAAGGGAATCTACTACTAAGTTGTACATCTTGTTAGATGAAACAATCTAGGAAAGTTTGAACTGGCTACACTCAAACTTCTTCGTAGGATAGCAACCTATTCCAAGAGCATAACTAGCTTACTTCACACAGTACAGTGTTTGGTAATGAACATGTGTGTTTTCTAAAGAAACTATTTTAGAATTGAGTCGAATATACTAAGTTGTACATCTTGTGAGATGAGACAAACTAGGAAAGTCTGACCTTGCTGCACTCAACCTTCTTTGTAGGAAAGCAACTCATTCCAAGAGCATAACTAGCTTATTTCACACAGTACAGTGTTTGGCAATGAACATGTTTATTTTCTAAACAAACTATTTATAAATGAAGGGTTCTACCAAGTTGTATATCTAGATAGATTACACAAACTAGGAAAGTTTGAACTTGCTGCACTCAACCATCTTCGTAGGAAAGCAACTCATTCCGAGAGCAGAACTAGCTTACTTCACACAGTACAGTGTTCGGTTATGGATATGTTTGTTTTCTAAACAAACTACCTTAGAAATGAGGCAAATCTACCAAGTTGTACATCTTCTTAGATTACACAATTAAAATTTGAACTTGCTGCACTTAACCCTCTTCCCAGGTAAGCAACTCATTCCGAGAACAGAACTAGCTTATTTAACACAGTACACTGTTCTGCAATGAAGATATTTGTTTTCTCAATAACTACTTTAGAAATGAAGCGAATCCACTACGTTGTACATCTTGTTAGATGACACAAACTAAGAAAGATTGAACTTGCTGCACTCAACATTCTTTGTAGGAAAGCAACTCATTCCAAGAGCAGAACTACCTTATTTCACACAGTACAGTGTTTGGCAATGAACATGTTTGTTTTCTAAACAAACTACGTTAGAAATGAGGCGAAACAACTAAGTTGTATATCTTGATTGATTACACAAACTAGGTAAGTTTGAACTTGCTGCACTCAACCCTCTTCGTAGGAAAGCAACTCATTCCGAGAGCAGAACTAGCTTATTTTACACAGTACAGTGTTCGGAATTGAAGATGTTTCTTTTGTATAGAAACGACATTAGAAATAAAATAAATATACTAAGTTGTACATCTTGTTAGATTGCACAAACTAGAAAAGTTTGAATTTGCTGCACTCAACCTTCTTCGTGGGAAAGCAACTCATTCCAAGAGCAGAGCTAGCTTTCTTCACACAGTACAGTGTTCGGAAATGAACATATTTGTTTTCTAAACAAACTACTTTAGAAATGAGGCGAATCTACTAAGTTGTACATCTTCTTAGATGACACAAACTAGGAAAGTTTGAACTTGCTTCACTCAACCTTCTTCGTAGGAAAGCAACTCATTCCAATGCAGAACTAGCTTAGTTCACACACTACAGTGTTCGGAAATTAACGGGCTTGTTTCCTAAAGGAACTACGTTAGAAATGAGGCGAAACTACTTACTACTTGTACATCTAGACAGATTAAACACATTAGGAAAGCTTTAACTTGCTGCACTGAACCCTCTTCGTAGGAAAGCAACTCATTCCGAGAGCAGAACAAGCTTACTTCACACGGTACAGTGTTCGGGTATGAAGATGTTTCTTTTCTATAGAAAGGACATTAGAAATTAAATAAATCTACTAAGTTGTACATCTTGTTAGATGACACTAACTAGGAAAGGTTGAACTTGCTGCACTCAATCTTCTTCGTGGGAAAGCAACTCATTCCTAGAGCAGAACTAGCTTAGGTCACACAGTAAGTACAGTGTTCGGAAATGAACATGTTTGTTTTCTTAACAAACTACATTAGAAATGAGGCGAATCTACTAAGTTGTACATCATCTTAGATTACACAAACAATTAAAATTTGAACTTGCTGCACTTAACCCTCTTCCCAGGTAAGCAACTCATTCCTAGAACAGAACTAGCTTATTTAACACAGTACAGTGTTCTGCAATGAAGATGTTTGTTTTCTAAACAAACTACTTTAAAAATGAAGCTAATCCACAAAGTTGTACATCTTGTTAGATGACACAAACTAGGAAAGTTTGAACTTGCTACACTCAACCTTCTTCGTAGGAAACCAACTCATTCCAACAGCAGAACTAGCTTAGTTCACACAGTAAGTGGAGTGTTCGGAAATGAACATCTTTGTTTTCTAAACAAACTACATTAGAAATTAGGCACATCCACTAAGTTATACATTTTGTTAGGTTACACAAACAAGGAAAGTTTGAACTTGCTGCACTCAACCCTGTTCGTAGGAAAACAACTCATTCCGAGAACAGAACTAGCCTATTGAACACAGTACAGTGTTCGGCAATGAAGATGTTTGTTTTCTAAACAAACTACTTTACAAATGAAGCGAATCTACTAAGTTGTACCACTTGTTACATGACATAAACTGGGAAAGTTTGAACTGGCTGCACTCAACCTTCTTCGTGGGAAAGCAACTCATTCCAATAGTAGAACTAGCTTACTTCCCACATGACAGTGTTCGGCAATGAATATATTTGTTTTCTAAACAAACTACGTTAGAAGTGAGGTGAATCTACTAAGTTGTATATCTTGTTAGATGACACAAACTACTGAAGTCTGAACTTGCTGCGCTCAACCTTCTTTGTAGGAAAGCAACTAATTCCAAGAGCAGAACTAGCTTACTTCAAACAGTACAGTGTTCAGCAATGAACATGTTTGTTTTCTAAACAAACTTCGTTAGAAATGATTCGAATCTACTACGTTGCACATCTTGTTAGATTACACAAACAGGGAAAGTTTGATCTTGCTGCACTCAACCTTCTTCGTGGGAAAGCAATTCGTTGCAATAGCAGAACTAGCTTACTTCACACAGCACAGTGTTTGGCAATGAACATATTGGTTTTCTAAACAAACTTCGTTAGAAGTGAGTCTAATCTACTAAGTTGTACATCTTGTTAGATTACACAAACAAGGAAAGGTTGAACTTGCTGCACTCAACCCACGTCGTAGGAAAGCAGCTGATTCCGAGAACAGAACTACCTTATTTAACACAGTACAGTGTTTGGCAATGAAGATGTTTGTTTTCCAAACAAACTACTTTAGAAATGAAGGGGATCTACTACTAAGTTGTACATCTTGTTAGATGAAACAATCTAGGAAAGTTTGAACTGGCTACACTCAAACTTCTTCGTAGGATAGCAACCTATTCCAAGAGCATAACTACCTTACTTCACACAGCACAGTGTTCGATAATGAACATGTGTGTTTTCTAAACAAACTATTTTAGAATTGAGTCGAATATACTAAGTTGTACATCTTGTGAGATGAGACAAACTAAGAAAGTCTGACCTTGCTGCACTCAACCTTCTTCGTAGGAAAGCAACTCATTCCAAGAGCATAACTAGCTTATTTCACACAGTACAGTGTTTGGCAATGAACATGTTTATTTTCTAAACAAACTATTTAGAAATGAAGGGTTCTACTAAGTTGTACATCTAGAAAGATTACACAAATTAGGAATAGTTTGAACTTGCTGCACTCAACCATCTTCATAGGACAGCCACTCATTCCGAGAGCAGAACTAGCTTACTTCACACAGTACAGTGTTCGGCTATGAACATGTTTGTTTTCTCAACAAACTACATTAGAAATGAGGAAAATCTACTAAGTTGTACATATTCTTAGATTACAAAACAATTAAAATTTGAACTTGCTGCACTTAACCCTCTTCCCAGGTAAGCAACTCATTCCGAGAACAGAACTAGCTTATTTGACACAGTACAGTGTTCTGCAATGAAGATGTTTGTTTTCTAAACAAACTACTTTAGAAATGAAGCGAATCCACTAAGTAGTACATTTTGTTAGATGACACAAACTAAGAAAGATTGAACTTGCTGCACTCAACCTTCTTTGTATGAAAGCAACTCATTCCAAGAGCAGAACTACCTTACTTCACACAGTACAGTGTTCAGCAATGAAGATGTTTGTTTTCTAAACAAACTTCTTTGGAAATGAAACTAAACCACAAAGTTGTACATCTTGTTAGATGACACAAACTAGGAAAGTTTGAACTTGCTGCACTCAACCTTCTTTGTAGGTAACCAACTCATTCCAAGAGCAGAACTAGCTTACTTCACACAGTAAGTTGAGTGTTCGGAAATGAACATGTTTGTTTTCTAAACAAACTACATTAGAAATGAGGTGCATCTACTAAGTTGTACATTTTGTTAGATTACACAAACAAAAAAAAAGATTGAACTTGCTGCACTCAACCCTGTTCATAGAAAAGCAACTCATTCTTAGAACAGAACTAGCTTATTTAAAACAGTACAGTGTTTGGGAATGAAGATGTTTGTTTTCTAAACAAACTACTTTACAAATGAAGTGAATCTACTAAGTTGTACAACTTGTTACATGACACAAACTAGGAAAGTTTGAACTTGCTGCCCTCAACATTCTTTGTAGGAAAGCAACTCATTCCAAGAGCAGAACTAACTTATTTCACACAGTACAGTGTTTAGCAATGAACATGTTTGTTTTCTTAACAAACTACATTAGAAATGAGGCAAAACAACTAAGTTGTATATCTTTTTTTTAAATAAATATATATATATTTTTATTTACATTATTCTGATTTCACATTCATAGTATTGGTTCCATTGTCCTCCTCTCTGTCCTCCCACTTTCAAAGGGGCCCTCATCAATGGGGAATGTGGAACGTGCATTGTGAGTTTGCTCAAGAGTTCTGGTGGATAAGCCCCAGTCTCTGTGCATAATGCCCCAACTTGTGACTCTAACAATCTTTCTGCCCTCTCTTCCGCGAGTTTCCCTGAGCCACATTGGGGTCATTTTAGTTCTGCTTCATTGATGAGGATTTTGGGAGCCTCTGTGTCTCTGGATATCTGGCTTAGTTGGAGTTGGATGTTCTCTGTGTTTATCTCCTTCAGCCTTTTTCTGGTGTTGTGATCACCTTGAGTGCAGTAATCTTGCCCTTCCCCTGCGTTGTTCTATGGTTTCAGCTGGTGAGGTGTGGTTACCTGATCCTCCCTTCAGGTTCGTTTTCCACCTGAAAAGAGATAAGCAAATTCTCCAACGGAGAGTGAAGTTAGTACTAGATAGAAGGGATAACCATATATGTTTTGAGGGAACTTTATATGCATTGGCTCTCTTCTAGCCCACAATTGGTGGCCTCTAGATCTTGGAGACTGAGCTCAATTTTTGTACATGGCTTTGATTCATTTCCCAGTTCCAGCAATGAGTTCCATTCCACTGAATGTATTTATTAGCCAAATCAAGAGCAGTTGGTAACCCACCATGGCTGTTTGCCACTACTGCACTTGTATGAGCATTATGTCAGATTGTTTCCTGCTGGGTATCTTAGACTGCAAGTTGTTTGGAGCAATGTCAGACATTTTCCCCCAGTTGCTCATGTAGCACCCTCTGGTACTAGACTAGCTAACTGTCTGGGGACTGACCTTCTTCCATATTCTGGCCAGGTCTCTCTCTGTGTTTGGTCTCACACACGTATGCTGTCTTCGACAGTAGGGTCTTACCATTAACCTTTGGTGGGTCACCAAGTACTCTGACCGAACGAAGTCTGTCTTTTTGGGGGGAACCTTGTAGGTGTTTCAGATCAACAGCTCATTGTGGAACTTAACCCACTGCTGGCACTGGGAATTATAAGTCTGCACCTAGGAAGGTGAGGAAGGAAAAAGATATATAATGTAAAAGAGAAAGTGAGTATAGAGAGGAGAGGGAGAGAGAGAGAGAAAGAGAGAGAGAGGGAGGAAGGGAGGGAGGAAGGGAGGGAGAGAGAGAGAAGAGAAAGAGAAGCAGGACAAGATTAAAGTTGGCCTTCATCATGTTCTCTCCAGGTTCCTGTAATTCGAGTAATCCCTCTATAGGCCTGCTGAAGGATCACTGTTTTTGCCTGTTGTTCAGAGTAAAGGGTTTTGTAGTATTTTTCCCTTTGGGTCCCAATTTGTATCCCTCCTTGTCCTCCCTCCCACCCTCTCATTCCCTCCCACCTTTACCCTCCCTCCATCCCACCCTCCTTCTTGTCTCATCCTCAGAGTGTTTATTAGGTTTGGCCACATGTCACGTGGAATCCGGTTAGGGGCGACAGATAAATAAGACTATGCGACGATTATCTTTTTGTGATTGGGTGAGCTCACTGAGGATGATCTGTTCCATGTTTGGCCATTTTTTTTCAAATTTCCTTATTTTATCTTTCCTTACTGCTACGTAGAATTCCATATTATAGATATACCACATCTTTGTTATCCATTCATCTAGTGATGGACACCTGGGTTGATTCCAGCTCGTTGCTATTATGAATTGAGCAGCTATAAACATGGTTGAGCAAACGTTTCTGATCTGAGGCTTGGGCCTTTAGGGTAAATGCCCAATAAGGGAATAACTGGATCCATTGGTAAGTCTATGGTCATCCTTTTCAATAGTCTCCATATAGCTGTCCATAGTGGTTGAAGCATTTTACATTCCCATCAACAGTGAAGACTTGTTCCTATTTCTCCGCATCCTCGCCAGCATTTGTTTTCATTGTTTTTTTTTATGTTAGCCATCCTTACTAGGGTAAGGTGGAATCTCATAGTTGTTTTAATTTGCATTTCCCTGATGATTAGGGATGTTGAACATTTTCTTAAATGTGTGTTTGCTATTTGTATTTATTCCTCTGAGAACTCCCTGTGCAGTTCTCTGCCCCACTTTGTGAGTGGGTTGTTTGGTGATTTATTGTTTAGGTTTTGGAGTTCTTTGTACATTCTAGAAATTAGGCCTTTGTCAGTTGTATAGCTAGTGAAAATTTTCTCCCATTCTGTGGGTATTCTGCTGGCTTTGGATATAATATTTTTGTCAGTGAAAAAGCTTTTCAGCTTCATGAGATCCCAATGGTTGAGTGATTGTTTAATTTCCTGAGCTGCTGAGGTTTTGTTCAGGAAATCTTTTCCCACTCCTATATTGTGGAAGGTTCCTCCTATTTTTTCTTCCAGTAGTAGCAGAGTTTCTGGTTTTATATTGAGGTCTTTTATCCATTTGGACTTAATTTTTGTGCATGGAGAGATGTGTGGGTTGAGTTTCATTTTCCTACATATGGTTGTCCAGTTTGTCCAGCACCATTTGTTGAAGATGCTGTCCTTTTTCCATTCTACGTTGCTAGGGCCTTTGTCAAATATCAAGTAGCTGTAGTTTCTTCACCCAAAGTCTGGGTCTTCAATTCTGTTCCATTGGTCTATATTCCTGTTTTTGTGGCAGTACCAGGTTGTTTTTATTACAATGGCTTTGTAGTATAACTTTAGATCAGGTATGGTGATGCCTCCACAGGTGTTTCTTTTGATGAGAATGATATTGGACATTCGAGGCCTTCTGCCTCTCCATATAAATTTTAAGATACTTTTTTCTATCTCATTGAAGAAGGAAGTTGGGATTTTTATCGGCATTGCATTGAATCTATAAAGTGCTTTTGGTAAAATTGCCATTTTCACAATGTTAATTCTACCAACCCAGGAGCATGGGAGGTCTTTCCATTTTTGTAGGACCTCCTCAATTTCTTTTTTGAGAGTTTTTATGTTTTCATTGTATAGGTCTTTCACTTCCTTAGTTAATGTTATTCCAAGGTATTTTATTTTCTTTGTTGCAATTGAAAATGGGACGATGTTAGTTATTTCTTTTTCTGTCTCTTTGTCCTTTGCATACAAAAAGGCTACTGATTTCTATGCATTGATTTTGTATCCTGATACTTTGCTGAAGGTGCTAATCACCTTTAAGAGTTTTGGGATGGAATTTTTTGGGTCACCTATGTATAGAATCATGTCATCTGCGAATAGGGCTAACTTAACTTCTTCCTTTCCAATTTGTATCCTTTGATTTCTTTCTCCTGTCTTATTGCTTGAGCTAATACTTCTAGCACTATGTTGAAGAGCAGAGGTGAGAGTGGACACCCCTGCCATGTTCCTGACTGCAATGGGAATTCCTTCAGTCCTCCCCATTAAGAATTACTGGGGCTTTAGGTGCTTTATATATAGCCTTTATTATGTTGAGATAAGGGCCGTCCATACCTATTCTCTCCAATGTTTTGAACATGAAGTGATGTTGTCTTTTGTCAAAGGCCTTTTCTGCATCTATCGAAATGATCATGTGGTTTCTGTGTTTCAGCTTGTTTATGTGGTGTATTACATTGACAGATTTCCGTATGTTGAACCACCCCTGCATTCCAGGGATGAAGCCTACTTGATCAAGGTGGATAATGCTTTTGATGTACTGTTGAATTCTGTTTGCAAGAATTTTGTTCAGGATCTTTGCGTCTATGTTCATCAGAGAAATGGGCCTATAATTTTCCTTTCTTGTGGCATCCCTGCCTGGTTTTGGAATTAGGGTGATGCTGGCTTCATAAAAAGAGTTAGGGATCTCTCCCTGTTCTCCTATCGTGTGGCAGAGTTTGAGAAGAATTGGTTTCAGTTCTTCCATTAAGGTTTGGTAGAATTCTGCTAAGAAACCATTTGGTCCTGTACTCTTCTTTTTGGGGAGGTGTTTGATTACCTCTTCTATCTCGAAGGGTGTGATGGGTTTGTTTAGGAAATTAATCTGCTCTGGGCTTAGCTTTGGTAGGTGGTATGTGTCTAGGAATTCATCCATTTCCTCCATATTTTCCTGTTTCATGGAGTAGAGGTTTTTAAAATAAGTCCTAATAACTCTTTCTATTTCGCTCACGTCTCTTGTGATCTCTCCCTTTTCATTTCTAATTTTGTTGATTTGAAGTGTTTCTTTTTTCTGCTTGATCAAATTGCCCACGGGTGTATTAATCTTGTTAATTTTTTCAAAGAACCAGCTCTTTGTTCGGTCAATTTTCTTAAGTCCTCTTAGTTTCCAATTCATTAATTTCTGCTCTGATTTTAATTATTTCTTTCCGTCTGGAAATTTTTGGGTTGGCTTCTTCTAGCATTTCCAATGCTTTTAGGTGAATGGTCAGGTTATTGATTTGGGATCTTTCTATTTTTCTTATGATGGCATTTAGTGCTATGATTTTTCCCCTAAGGACTGCCTTCATTGTGTCCCTCAAGTTTTGGTATGATGTGTTCTCATTGTCATTGAGTTCTAGAAATTTTGCAATTTCATTCTTTATTTCATCCACAAACCATTTGTTGTTTAAAAGTGTGTTGTTAAATTTCCAGGAGGTATAGGGATTCCTGGTGTACTTTTTGTTGTTAATTTCTAGCATTACAGCATTGTGGTCTGATATCATGCAGGAAATTACATCAATTTTCTTGAAAGTATGGAGGCAGGCTTTGTGGCCCAGTACATGATCTATTTTAGAGAAGGTTCCATGTGCTGCTGAGAAGAGTGTGTAATCTGTAGGTTTTGAGTGGAATGTTCTATATACGTCTGTTAGGTCTAGTTGCTCTATGGTGTTGTTGAGCTCTCTTACTTCTCTATTAATTTTCTGTTTGGATGATCTATCCATTGTTGATAGTGGAGTATTGAAGTCCCCGACTATGATGGTGTTGGTGTTTATTTCTGTTTTGTTGCCAAGTAGATTTTGCTTTATGAATTGTGGTGCACCTGTGTTTGGTGCATAAATATTGATGATTGTGATGTCCTCTTGTTGGATTTTTCCCTTGATAAGTAAGAAGTGGCCTTCTTTGTCTTTTTTGGTTAATTTTGGTTTGAAGTCTATTTTATCTGATATAAGATATAAGCTACGCCTTCTTTTTTCATATTTGTGTTTGCTTGGAATATCATTTTCCACCCTTTCACCCTAAGGAGGTGTCTGTCTTTAGTGGTGAGGTGGGTTTCTTGAAGACAGCAGATTGAGGGGTCCAGTTTTCTGATCCACCCTGTTAGCTTATGTCTTTTGATGGGTGAATTGAGGCCATTAATGTTCAGAGATATTAGTTTGAGGTTTGATTTAATACCAGCCATATTGTAGTGGGTTGTGGTCTTTGTGTTTGTTTTGGAGGGGTAAGGGGTTAATGTGGACTGCTTATTGAGGGCTCTTGAGATTGGTTATTTTTTTCTTCTGTGTGAAGAATTCCCTGAAGTACTTTCTGTAGGTTTGGCTTTGTGTTCATATATTTGTAGAGATGAGTTTTATCATGGAAGGATTTTCTTTCACCATCTATTATGAGGGATACTTTTACTGGATAGAGTAGTTGTGGCTGGAAACCATGGGTTCTTAGAGTTTTCAGTGTTCCATTCCAGGCCCTTCTGGCTTTTAGGGTTTCCATTGAGAAATCTGAGGTAATTCTAATGGGGTTCCCTTTATATGTAATGTGTTGTTTTTCCCTGGCTGCTTTTAGGATTTTCTCTTTGTGCTTGATGTTTAGAGTCTTAAAGATAATGTGTTTTGGAGAATTTCTCCTTTGGTCCAGTCTGTTTGGAGTTCTTGTAGCTTCTTGTAGCTTGATGGGATTTTCTCTTGAGAGAGTGGGAAAGTTTTCTTCAATTATTTTGTTGAATAAGCTTTCCATTCCTTTACTCTGTGTTTCTTCCCCCTCTGGTATGCCCATGATCCTAATGTTTGGATGCTTCAGGGTATCCCACATTTCCCTCATGTTCTGTTCACAGTAATTTTTGAACTTGTTGAAGTTTCTGGACTCACGAACTGTTTCTTCTGTTTTGTCTTCCAGTTCTGAGTTTCTATCCTCTACTTGGCTGACTCTATTCTTAAGAGCTTCTATGGAGTTTTGGGTTTGTTCAATTTGGTTCATATTTTCTACTGTTTTTTTTATGTGTAGTTTCCATCCCTCTGTCTAGTTCCCTTTTCACATTATTTTCTGACCTTCTTAATGCTTCTTGGAGTTCATCCTTGCATTTTTTTATGTCTTCATTGAACTTAGCCATCTGGTTATTGAAGACTTTTTTTTCACTCTCCTTCAGCTCATTTAACTGTTTTTGGAACCCTTCCTGGTTCTTTTCTATTAGGTCTAATCTAGCAAGGATAACATTCATAGAATTATTGGCTCTTTGTTGACTTTCTGAGAGTTGTACTATTTGCTTGGCCAGGGTTGCATAGCTTGTATCTTCATTTTGGGGTTCTGATTCTAATGTCTCTTCTATGATTTGCTTCGAGACATCCATTGTAGGACTGGATAGTGTAGCTTGATTTACTTGTATCTGGTTTTTCATGCTATTCCTTTTTCTCTGTGATCTGCGCATCACACCAGTTCAGAGACACTGGCTCAGTGGGATCTGTCTTGTGATGGCACAGGGAATGGGTGGGGCTTGACCTGCGGTGTGGCCTCACAGGTTCCAGGCAGGTGATATGGCTCCACAGGCCCAGGGCACCTGCCTGCAATGGTGCACCAGGGCTCTCGCCGGGGAGCCAGATGTGGGACAAATATGTCTTGCTCAGCGGATCCACAGACCCAAGCACCTGGCTGCAATGGCAGCTCAGGGGCTCTGGCCAGGGAGCAGGAAGGGGGAAGAATCTGTCTCACTCAGCAGATCCACAGACTCAGGCACCCCACTGCAATGGCTCACTCAGGGGCTTTGGCCGGGGAGCAGGACGTGGGATGAATCTGTCTCACTCGTTGGATCCACAGCCCCAGACACCTAACTGTATTGCCATGCCCGGGGGCTCTGGCCAGGAGCAGGAAGTGGTAAGAATCTGTTTCACTTGGCAGATCCACAGACCCAAGCTCCCAGCTGCCTTGGCGCACCTAGGAGCTCTGGCTGGGATCAGGAAGTGGGACGAATCTGTCTCACTCTATGGACCCAGGCACCAAACTGTATTGCTGCACCCAGGGGCTCTGCCCGGGATCAGGAAGTGGGACGAATCTGTCTCACTCTGTGAACCCAGGCATCTAACTGTATTGGGACGCCCAGGGGCTCTGGCCAGGATTAGGAAGTGGGACGAATCTGTCTCACTCTGTGGACCCAGGCACCTAACTGTATTGGCGCACCCAGGGGCTCTGGCCGGGAGCAGGAAGTGGGACAAAACTGTCTCACTCTGTGGACCCAGGCACCTAACTGTATTGGCGCGCCCAGGGGCTCTGGCTGGGGAGCAGGAAGTGGGACGAAACTGTCTCACTCTGTGGACCCAGGCACCTAACTGTATTGGTGCACCCAGGGGCTCTGGCTGGGATCAGGAAGTGGGACGAATCTGTCTCACTCTGTGTACCCAGGCACCTAACTGTATTGGCGCGCCCAGGGGCTCTGGCTGGGGAGCAGGAAGTGGGACGAAACTGTCTCACTCTGTGGACCCAGGCACCTAACTGTATTGGCGCGCCCAGGGGCTCTGGCTGGGGAGCAGGAAGTGGGACGAAACTGTCTCACTCTGTGGACCCAGGCATCTAACTGTATTGGCGCACCCAGGGGCTCTGGCTGGGATCAGGAAGTGGGACGAATCTGTCTCACTCTGTGTACCCAGGCACCTAACTGTATTGGCGCGCCCAGGGGCTCTGGCTGGGGAGCAGGAAGTGGGACGAAACTGTCTCACTCTGTGGACCCAGGCACCTAACTGTATTGGTGCGCCCAGGGGCTCTGGCCGGGAGCAGGAAGTGGGACTAAATTGTCTCACTCTGTGGACCCAGGCACCTAACTGTATTGGCACACCCAGGGGCTATGTCTGGGGAAGTGGGGCGGATCTAGCTCACTCGGTGGGTCCACAGACCTGGGGACCTTGCTGCAATGGTGCTCCGTTTCTGGCTGGCCAGGGGCCTCAGGCAGGTCCAGTGGGACCTTTCAGGCAGGGGCACCTGCCAAGAGCTTGGGAATCAGTGGTTTCCTTATATTGCAAATCCACCCCCACCCTCTGGAAGCATGCGGGAGCCAGCAAACCCTTTAAAAAGGTCCCTTTAACCTTAAGTATTCTCTTTTCTTCCCCGTGAAGTGAGGTGAGGTTAGGTAGCTGCCACTTGACCGGAAGTCGTCTAAGTTGTATATCTTGATTGATTACACAAACTAGGAAAGTTTGAACTTGCTGCACTCAACCCTCTTCGTAGGAAAGCAACTCCTTCCAAGAGCAGAACTAGCTTATTTTACACAGTACAGTGTTCGGAATTGAAGATGTTTATTTTGTATAGATACGACATTAGAAATAAAATAAATCTACTAAGTTGTACATCTTGTTAGATTGCACAAACTAGGAAAGTTTGAATTTGCTGCACTCAACCTTCTTCTTGGGAAAGCAACTCCTTCCAAGAGCAGAGCTAGCTTTCTTCACACAGTACAGTGTTCAGAAATGAACATATATGTTTTCTAGACAAACTACGTTAGAAGTGATGCAAATCTACTAAGTTGTACACCTTGTTAGATTACAAAAACAAGGAAATTTTGAACTTGCTGCACTCAACCCTCTTCGTAGGAAAGCAACTCATTCCAAGAACAGAACTAGCTTATTTAACACAGTACAGTGTTTAGGAAAAAAATGTTTGTTTTCTAAACAAAGTACTTTAGAAATGAAGCGAATCTACTAAGTTTTACATCTTCTTAGATGACACAAACTAGGAAATTCTGAACTATCTGCACTCAACCTTCTTCATAGGAAAGCAACTCATTCCAAGACTAGAACTAGGTTACGTTACACAGTACAGTGTTCGGCAATCAACATGTTTGTTTTCTAACCAATCTAAGTTAGAAGTGAGGCGAATCTACTAAGTTGTTCATCTTGTTAGATTACAGAAACTGGGAAAGTTTGAACTTGCTGCACTCAACCTTCTTCGTGGGAAAGCAACTCATTCCAAGAGCAGAACTCGCTTACATCACACAGTAAGTACGGTGTTCAGAAATGAACACGTTTGTTTTCTAAACAAACTACGTTAGAAATGATGCGAATATAGTAAGATGTACACCTTGTTAGATTCCACAAACAAGGAAATTTTGAACTTTCTGAACTCAACCCTCTTATCAGGAAAGCAACTCATTCTGAGACAGAACTACCTTATTTATCACAGTGCAGTGGTTGGCAATGAAGATGTTTCTGTTCTAAACAAACTACTTTAGAAATGAAGCTAATCTACTAAGTTTAACATCTTATTAGATTACACAAATTGGTAAAGTTTGAACTTGCTGCACTCAACCTTCTTCGTGGGAAAGCAACTCCTTCCAATAGCAGACCTAGCTTACTTCACACAGTACAGTGTTCGGGAATGAACATATTTGTTTTCTAGACAAACTAAGTTAGAAGTGTTGAGAATCTACTAAGTTGTACACCTTGTTAGATTACACAAACAAGGAACATTTAACTTGTTGCACTCAACCCACTTCGTTGGAAAGCAACTCATTCTGAGAACAGAATTAGTTTACTTCACACAGTACAGTGTACGGAAATGAACCTGTTTGTTTTCTAAACAAACTACTGTAGAAATGAAGCGAATCTACTAAGTTGTAAATCTTGATAGATTACACAAAGTGGGAAAGTTTGAACTTACTGCACTCAACCTTCTTCATGGGAAAGCAACTCATTCCAATAGCAGAATTGGCTTACTTCACACAGAACAGTGTTCGGCAATGAACATGTTATTTTTCTAAACAAACTCCGTTAGAAATGAGGTGAAACTACTAAGTTGGACATCTGGATAAATTACACAAACTAGAAAAGTTTGAACTTACTGCACTCAACCGTTGGAAAGCAAGTCATTCCGAGAGCAGAACTAGCTTATTTCACACAGTACAGTGTGCAGTAGTGAACATGTTTGTTTTCTGTACAAACGACATTAGAAATGAAATAAATCTACAAAGTTGTACATCTTGTTAGATTACAAAACTAGGAAAGTTTGAACTTGCTGCACTCAACATTCTTCATGGGAAAGCAACTCATTCCAATAGCAAAACTAACTTACTTCACAGAGTACAGTGTTCGGCAATGAATATATTTGTTTTCTAAAGAAACTACGTTAGAAGTGAGATGAATCTACTAAGTTGTATATCTTGTTAGTTTACACAAACAAGGAAAGTTTGATCTTGCTGCACTCAACCCACTTAGTAGGAAATCAGCTCATTCTGAGAACAGAACTAGCTTATTTAACACAGTACAGTGTTCGGCAATGGAGATGTTTGTTTTCTAAACAAACTACTTTAGAAATGAAATGAATCTACAAAGTTGTACCTCTTCTTAGATGACACAAACTAGAAAATTTTGATCTTGCTGCACTCAACCTTCTTTGTAGGAAAGCAACTTATTCAAGGAGCAGAACTAGCTTCAGACAGTACACTGTTCAGCAATGAACATATTTGTTTTCCAAACAACGTACTTTAGAATTGAGGCGAATCTACTAAGTTGTACATTTTGTTAGTTGACACAAACTGGGAAAGTTTGAACTTGCTGCACTGAACCTTCTTTGTGGGAAAGCAACTCATTCCAATAGCAGAACTAGCTTACTTCACACAGTAAGTACAGTGTTAGGAAATGAACATGTTTGTTTACTAAACAAACTACTCTAGAAATGAGGCGAATCTACTAAGTTGTACATCTTGTTAGATTACGCTAACAAGGAAAGTTTCAACTGGCTGCACTCAACACTCTTCGCAGGAATTCAACTCATTTCAAGCAGAGAACTAGCTTATTTAACACATTACAGTGTTCTGCAATGAAGATATTTGTTTTCTTAACAAAGTACTTTAGAAATGAAGCAAAACTACTAAGTTGTACATCTTGTTATATTACACCAACAAGGAAAATTTGAACTTACTGCACTCAACCTTCTTTGTAGGAAAGCAACTCATTCCAGGATCAGAACTTGCTTACTTCAGACAGTACAGTGTGCAGCAATGAACATGTTTGTTTGCTAAACAAACTTCTTTAGAACTGAGGTGATATAAGTTGTACATCTTTTAGATGACACAAACTAGGAAAGTCTGAAGTGGCTACACTCAACCTTACTCATAGGAAAGCAACTCTTTCCAAGAGCAGAACGAGCTTACTTCACCCAGTACAGTGTTCGGCAATGAACATGTTTGTTTTCTAAACAAACTAAGTGAGAAGTGAGGTGAATCTACTAAGTTGTACATCTTCTTAGATTACAAAAACTAGGAAAGATTGAACTTGCTGCAGTCAACCCTCTTCGTAGGAAAGCAACTCATTCCGAGAACAGAACTAGCTTATTTCACACAGTACAGTGTTTGGCAATGAAGATGTTTGTTTCTTAAACAAGCTACATTAGAAATGAAGCAATTCTACTAAGTTGTACACGTTGTTAGTTTACACAAATTAGCAATGTTTCAACTTGCTGCACTCAACCTTTTTCGTGGGAAAGCAACTCATTCCAAGAGCAGATCAAGCTTACTTCACACAGTAAAGTGTTCGGCAATGAACATGTTTGTTTTCTAAACAAACTAAGAAAGAAGTGATTCGAATCTACTAAGTTGCATATCTTGTTAGATTACACAAACTAGGAAAGTTTGAACTTGCTGCACTCAACCTTCTTCGTGGGAAAGCAACTCATTCCAAGAGTAGAACTAGCTTACTTCACACAGTAAGTACAGTGTTCGGAAATGAACATGTTTGTTTTCTAAACAAACTATGTTAGAAATGAGGTGAATCTACTAAGCTGTATATATTGTTAGATTACAGAAGCAAGGAAAGTTTGAACTTGCTGCACTCAACCCTCTTCATAGGAAAGCAACCCATTCCGAGAAGAGAACTAGCTTATTTCACACAGTACAGTGATCGCCCATGAACCTGTTTGTTTTCTAAAGAAACTACTTTAGAAATGAAGTGAATACACTACGTTGTACATCTTGTTAGACTACAGAAAGTAGGAAAGTTTTATTTGCTGCACTCAATTTTCTTCGTGTGAAAGCAACTCATTCTAAGAGCAGAACTAGCTTACTTCACACAGTAAGTCAGTGTTCAGAAATGAACACGTTTGTTTTCTAAACAAACTACGTTAGCAATGAGGCCAATCTATTAAGTTGTACATCTTGAGCGATTACACAAACAAGGAAAGTTTGAACTTGCTGTACTCAACCCTTTCCGTAGGAAAGCAACTCATTCTGTGAAGAGAACTACCTTATTTAATACAGTACAGTGTTCACCAATAAATCTGTTTGTTTTCTAAACAAACTACTTTAGCAATGAAGCGAATCTACTAAGTTGTACATATTGTTAGATGACACAAACTAGGAAATTTTGAACTTGCTGCACTCAACCTTCCTCGTAGGAAAGCAACTCATACCAAAAGCAGAACTAGCTTACTTCACCCAATACAGTGTTCGGCAATTACCGTGTTTTTGTAATAAACAAACTAGGTTAGAAGTGAGGTGAATCTACTAAGTTGTACATCTTGTTAGATTACACAAACTGGGAAAGTTTGAAATTGCAGCACTCAACCTTCTTCTTGGGAAAGCAACTCATTCCAAGAGCAGAACTAGCTTACTTCACACAGCAAGTACAGTGTTCAGAAATGAACATGTTTGTTTCCTAAACAAACTATGTTAGAAATAAGTCGAATCTACTAAGTTGTACATCTTGTTAGATTACACAAGCAAGGAAAGTTTGAACTTGCTGCACTCAACCCTCTTCGTCAGAAAGCAACCCATTCCGAGAACAGAACTAGCTTATTTAACACAGTACAGTATTCGCCAATAAACCTGTTTATTTTCTAAACAAACTACTTTAGAAATGAAGCGAATATACTAAATTGTACATGTTGTTAGATTACACAAAGTAGGAAAGTTTGAAATTGATACACTCAATTTTCTTCGTGGGAAAGCAACTCATTGCAATAGCAGAACTAGCTTACTTTACACAGTACAGTGTTCGGGAATGAACATATTTGTTTTCTAAACAAACTACGTTAGAAGTGAGTCGAGTCTACTAAGTTGTACATCTTGTTAGATTACACCAACGAAGAAAGTTTGAACTTGCTGCACTCAGCTGTATTTTTAGGAAAGCAACCCATTCGGCGAACACAACTACTTTATTTAACACAGTACAGTGTTCGCCAATGAACCTGTTTGTTTTCTAAACAAACTACTTTAGAAATGAAGCGAATATACTTAGTTGTACATCTTGTTATATTACACAAAGTAGGAAAGTTTGAACTTGCTGCACTCAATTTTCTTTGTGGGAAAGCAACTTACTCAAATAGCAGAACTAGCTTACTTCACACAGTACAGTGTTCGTGAATGAACGTACTTGTTTTCTAAACAAATTACATTAGAAGTGAGGCAAATCTACTAAGTTGTACATCTTGTTAGATTACACCAACGAGGAAAGTTTGAACTTGCTGCACTCAACCGTCTTCGTAGGAGAGCAACTCATTCCAAGAGCAGAACTAGCTTACTTGAGACAGTACAGTTTGCAGCAATGAACATGTTTGTTTGCTAAACAAACTACTTTAGAATGGAGGCGAATATAAGTTGTACATCTTCTTAGATGACACAAGCTAGGAAAGTCTGAACTTGCTGCACTCAACCTTCCTCATAGGAAAGCAACTCTTTCCAAGAGCAGAAATAATTTACTTCACACAGTACAGTGTACGGCAATGAACATGTTTGTTTTCTAAAAAAAACTAAGTTAGAAGTGAGGTGAATCTACTCAATTGTACACCTTGTTAGATTACACAAACAAGTAAAGTTTGAACTTTCTGCACTCAACACACTTCGTAGGAAAGCAACTCATCCCGAGAATACAACTAGCTTGTTTAACAAAGTACAGTGTTCAGTATTGAAGATGTTTGTTTTCCAAAGAAACTTCTTTAGAAATGAAGTGAATCTACTAAGTTGTACATCTTGTTAGATGACACAAACTAGGAAAGTTTGAACTTGCTACACTCAACCTTCTTCATAGGAAAGCAACTCATTCCAACAGCAGACCTAGCTTATTCACCCAGTACAGTGTTCTGCAATGAACATGTTTGTTTTCTAAACAAACTACGTTAGAAATGAGGCAAAACTAGTTAATTGTACATCTTAATAGATTACACAAACTAGGAATGTTTGAACTTTCTGCACTGAACCCCCTTCGTAGGAAAGCAAATCATTCCAAGAGCAGAACTGGCTTAGTTCACCCAATACAGTGTACAGCAATGAACATGTTTGTTTTCTAAACATACTAAGTTAGAAGTGAGGTGAATCTACTAAGTTTTATATCTTGATAGAATACACAAACTAGGAATGTTTGAACTTGCTGCATTCAACCTTCTCCATGGGAAAGCAACTCATTCCAAGAGCAGAACAAGCTTACTTCACACAGTAAAGTGTTCGGAAATGAACATGTTTGTTTTCTAAACAAACTAAGTTAGAAGGGAGGTGAGTCTACTAAATTGTACACCTTGTTAGATTACACAAACAAGGAAAGTTTGATCTTGCTGCACTCAACACACTTCGTAGGAAAGCAACTCCTTCAGATAATAGAACTACCTTAGCAGATCTAGCTTATTTCACACAGTACAGTGTACGGCAATGAACATGTTTGTTTTCTAAACAAACTAAGTTAGAAGTGAGGATAATCTACTAAATTGTACATCTTGTTAGATTACACAAACTAGGAAAGTTTGAACTTGCTGCACTCAACCTTCTTCGTGCGAAAGCAACTCATTCCAAGAGCAGAACTAGCTTACATTACACAGTAAGTACACTGTTCGGAAATGAACAGTGAACAACTGCATTGAACAGATGACTCATTTATTCCTTAATTAAAGATCAACACCTGCATTACACAGAGGTATCATCCATTCCTCAGAAAACAGTAAACACCTGCATTGAACAGAGGAATTATCCATTCCTTAGGTAAAGCTAAACACCTGCATTGGCCAGAGGGATCATCCATTCCATAGATAACTGTAAAAACCTTCATTGAACAAAGGGCTCATCCATTCCTTAGATAATGGTAAACACCTGCATTGAATAGGGGGATCATCAATTCCTTTGGTAAAGATCAACACCTGCATTTCACAGAGGGATCATCCCATTCCTTAGGTAAAGGTAAACACCTGCAGTGCACAGAGGGATCATCCATTCCTTAGGTAATAGTAAACAACTGCAATGCACAGAGGGATCATCCCATTCCTTAACTAAAGGTATACATCTGCATTGTGCACAGGGAACATACCTTCCTTTGGTAAAGGTAAACACCTGCATTTAACAGAGGGATCTTCCATTCATTAGGTAATAGTAAACACCAGCAATGCACAGAGGGATCATCCATTCCTAAGGTAAATGTATACACCCGCAATTCACACAGGGATCATCCATTCCTTAGGTAAAGTTAAACACCTGCAATGCACAGAGGGATCATCCATTCCATAGGTAAGGTTAAACACCTGCATTGCACAGAGCGATCATCCATTCCTTAAGTAAAGTTAGAAACCTGCGTTGAACAGAGGGATCATCCTTCTTTAGGTAAAGACAAACACCTGTGTTGAACAGAAGTATCATCCATTCCTTATGTAAAGGTAAACACCTGCATTTAACAGAGGGATCATCCATTCCTTAGAAATGGTAAAAACCTGCATTGAACAGAGAGATCATCTAATCCTTAGTTAAATATCAACACCTGCATTACACAGAGGGATCATCCATTCCTTAGGTAAAGGTAAACACCTGCATTGCACAGAGGGATCATCCATTCATTTGGTAAAGGTAAATACCTGCCTTTGACAGAGGGATCTTCCACTCATTATTAATAGTAAACACCAGTAATGCACAGTAGGATCAACCATTCCTAAGGTAAATGTAAACACGCACAATTCACAGAGGGATCATCCATTCCTTAGGTAAAGGTAAACACCTGCAATGCATAGAATGATCATCATTCTAAAGGTAAGGTTAAACACCAGCATTGAACAGAGGGGTGATCCATTCCTTATGTAAAGGTAGAAACCTGCGTTAAACAGAGGGATCATCCTTCCTTAGGTAAAGGTAAACACCTGCCTTGAACAGAAGTATCATCCATTCCTTATGTAAAGGTAAACACCTGAATTGAACAGAGGGATCATCAATTCCTTAGATAACGGTAAACACCTGCATTGAACAGAGGGATCATCTATTCCTTAGTTAAATATCAACACCTGCATTTTACAGAGGGATCATCCCATTCCTTAGGTAAAGTTAAACACCTGATTGCACAGAGGGATCATCAATTCCTTAGGTAAAGATAAACACCTGCCCAGCACAGAGGGATCATCCATTCCTTAGGTATCAGTAAACACCTTCATTGAAAAGAGGGCTCACCTATTCCTTAGGAAAAGGTAAACACCTGCATTGCAAAGGCGGATCATCCATTCCTTAGGTAACTGTAAAGCTCTGCATTGAACAGGGGGATCATCTATTCCTTAGGTAAAGAAAAACACTTCCATTGCACAGAAGGTTCATCCATATCTTATGTAATGGTAAACACCTACATTGAACAGAGGGATCTTCCATTACTTAGATAACGGTAAATGCCTGCATTACACAGAGGGATCATCCATTCCTTAGCTAAAGGTAAACACCTGCAATGCACAGAGGGATCATCCATTCCTTATGTAAGTGTAAACACCTGCATTGAACAGAGGGGTCATCCGTTCCTTAGATATCACTAAACACCTGCATTGAAAAGAAGGCTCATCTATTCCTTTGGTAAAGATCAACACCTGAATTGCACAGAGGATTCATCCATTTCTTAGGTAACTGTAAACAACTGCATTGAACAGAGGGATTTTCCATTCCATAGATAATGGTAAACGCCTGCATTGAACAGAGGGATCATCTATTCCTTAGGTAATAATCAATACCTGCATTGCACAGAGGGATCATCACATTCCTTAGGTAAATGTAAACACCTGAATTTCCCAGAGGGATCATCCATTCCTTAGATAAAGGTAAACACCTGCTTTGCAAAGTCGGATCATCCATTCCTTAGGTAACTGTAAACCTCTGCATTGAACGAAGTGATCATCCATTCTTTAGATAACGGTAAACACCTGCATTGAACAGAGGGCTCATCTATTCCTTAGGTAAAAATCAACACCTGCATTGCACAGAGGGATCATCCATTTGTTAGATAACTGTAAACACCTGCATTGAACAGACGGATCATCTATTCCTTAGGTAAATATCAACACCTGCATTGCACAGAGGGATCATCCATTTGTTAGATAAATGTAAACACCTGCATTGAACAGAGGGATCATCAATTCCTTAGATAAAGATCAACACCTGCATTGCACAGAGGGATAATCCATTCCTGAGGTAAGGGTAAACACCTGTACTGTACAGAAGGATCATCTGTACCTTAGGTTAAGATCAACACCTGCATTGCACACAGGGATCATCTCATTCCCTAGGTAAAGGTAAACACCTGCATTGCACAGAGGGATATAAATTCCTTTGGAAGCTGTAAACACCTGCAATGCACAGAGGGATCTTCCATTCCTTAGATAACGGTAAACACCGGCATTGAACAGACAGATCATCCCATTATATAGGTAAAGGTAAACACCTGCATATAACACAGGGATCATCCGTTCCTTAGGTAAAGGTAAACACCTGCATTTCACAGAGGAATCATCCATTCCTTAGTTAACTGTAAACACCTGCATAGCACAGAGGGATCGTCCATTACTTAAATAACCGTAAACACCTGCATTGAACAGAGGGATTATCTATTACTTAAAGATGAACACCTGCTTTGCACAGAGGGATCACCCCTATCCTTAGGTAAAGTTAAACACCTGCATTGCACAGAGGAATCATCCCATTCCTTAGGTATAGGTAAACACCTGCATTGCACAGAGGGATCTTCCATTCCTTAGGTAAAGATAAACACCTGCCTTGCACAGAGTGATCATCCATTCCTTAGGTATCAATAAACACTTGCATTGAAAAGAGGGCTCATCTATTCCTTTGGTAAAGGTAAACACCTGCATTGCACAGAGGGATCATCTAATTCCTTAGGTAAAGGTAAACACCTGCATTGCCCAGAGCTGTCATCCATTCCTTAGGTAAAGATAAACACCTGCATTGCACAGAGGGATCTTCCATTCCTTAGGTAAAGATAAACACCTGCCTTGCACAGAGTGATCATCCATTCCTTAGGTAACTGTAAACCTCTGCATTGAACAGAGGGATCATCTATTCCTTAGGTAAAGATCAACACCAGCATTGCACAGAGGGATCATCCATATCTTATGTAGTGGTAAACACCGGCATTGCACAGAGGGATCATCCATTCCTTATGTAAAGAGAAATGCCTACATTGCACAGAGGGATCATCCATTCCTCAGGTAACTGTAAACACCTGCATTGAACAGATGGGTCATCCGTTCCTTAGATATCAGTAAACACCTGCATTGAAAAGAGGGCTCATCTATTCTTTAGGTAAAGATCAACACCTGCATTGCACAGAGGAGTCATCCATTTCTTAGGTAATTGTAAACACCTGCATTGAGCAGACGGATCATCTATTCCATAGGTAATGGTAAACGCCTGCATGAACAGAGGGATCATCTATTCCTTAGTTAATAATCAGCACCTGCATTGCACAGAGGGATCATCCCATTCCTTAGGTAAAGTTAAACACCAGAATTTACCAGTGGGATCATCCATTCCTTAGGTAAGGTAAACACGTGCATTGCAAAGTCAGATCATCCATTCCTTATGTAACTATTAATCTCTGCATTGAACGGAGGGATCATCAATTCTTTAGATAACGGTAAACACCTGCATTGAACAGAGGGCTCATCTATTCCATAGGTAAAGATCAACACCTGTATTACACAGAGGGATCATCCATTCCTTATGTAATGGTAAACACCTGCATTGAATCGAGGGATCATCTATTCCTTAGGTGAAGATCAACACATCCATTGCATGGACTGATCATCCATTCCTTAAGTAAAGGTAGAAACTTGCTTTGAACAGAGAGATCATCCTTCCTTAGGTAAAGGTAAACACCTGCCTTGAACAGAGGGATCAACTATTCCTTAGGTAAAGGTAAACACCTGCATTGACACAGGGATTATCCATTCGTTATATAATGGTAAACACCTTCATTGAACAGAGGGATCATCAATTCCTTAGGTAAAGTTCAACACCTGCATTGCACACAGGGAACATCCATTTCTTTGTTAAAGGTAAACACCTGCATGGAACAAAGGGATCATCCCATTCCTTAGGTAAAGTTCAACACCTTCATTGGATAGAGCAATCATCACATTCCTTAGGTACAGGTAAAGAAGTACATTGCACAGAGGGATCATCCATTACTTATGTAAAGATAAACACCTGCATTGAACAGAGGGATCATCCATTCCTTAGATATCAGTAAACACTTGCATTGAAAAGAGTGCTCATCTATTCCTTAGGTAAAGGTAAACACCTGCATTGCAAAGTCGGATCATCCATTCCTTAGGTAACTATAAACCTCTGCATTGAACAGAGGGATCATCTATTCCTTATTGAAATATATACATCTGAATTCCACAGAGGTATCATCGCATTCCTTAGGTAAAGGTAAACACCTGCATTGCCCAGAGGGATCATCCATTCCTTAGGTAAAGGTAAACACCTCCATTGAAAGGTGGCTCATCTATTCCTTAGGTAAAGGTAAACACCTGCATTGAAAGTCGGATCATCCATTCCTTAGGTAACTGTAAACCTCTGCATTGAACAGAGGGATCATCTATTCCTTAGGTAAATATCAACACCTCCATTGCACAGAGGGATCATCCATACCTTATGTAATGGTAAACACCTGCATTGAACAGAGGGATCATCCCTTACATAGATAACGGTAAACTCCTGCATTGCACAGAGGGATCATCCATTCCTTAGGTAATTGTAAACACCTGCATTGAACACAGGGGTCTTCCATTCCTTAGATATCAGTGAACACCTGCATTGAAAAGAGGGCTCATCTATTTGTTTGGTAAAGAACAACGCCTGCATTGCACAGAGGCATCATCCATTTCTTAGGTAACTGTAAACCTCTGCATTGAACTTAGGGATCATCCATACTTTAGATAATGGCAAACACCTGCATTGTACAGAGGGCTCATCTTTTCTTTAGGTAAAGGTCAAGACCTGCATTGCACAGAGGGATCATACATTCCTTATGTAATGGTAAAAACCTGCATTGAACAGAGGGATCATCCATTCCTTAGATAACAGTGAACACCTGCATTGATCAGAGGGATCATCTATTTCTTAGGTAAAGATCAACACCTGCATTGCACGGAGGCATCATCCATTCCTTAGATAATGGTAAACACCTGCATTGAAAAGAGGGATCATCTATTCCTTAGGTAAAGATCATTGCACAGAAGGATCATCCATTTGTTAGATAATGGTAAACACCTGCATTGAACAGAGGGATCATCTATTCCTTAGGTAAAGATCAACACCTGCATTGCACAGAGGGATCATCCATTCCTGAGAAAACGGTAAACACCTGCACTGTACAGAGGGATCATCTGTCCCTTAGGTTAACATCAACACCTGCATTGCACACAGGGATCAATGCATTTCTTAGGTAAAGGTAAACACCTGCATTGCACAGAGGCATCATCCGTTCCTTAGGTAAAGTTAAACACCTGCATTGCACAGAGGGATCGTCCATTCCTTTGGAAACCATAAACACCAGCATTGCACAGAGGGAACACCCATTCCTTAGATAACCGTTAACAGCTGCATTGAACAGAGGGATCATCCCATTAATTAGGTAAATTTAAACACCTGCATTGCACAGAGGGATCATCCCAATCCTTAGGTAAAGGTAAACACCTCCACTGAATAGAGGGATCATCCATTGCCAGAGTTTTTTCCCTCCAACACCGGCAGATAGAGGGCAAGAGAGAGAGAACTGGGCCAGCCGCTTCTCTTGAGGCTGAGCAAGAAGGCGGGTGTCGGTGACTCAAACCCCTCTCCCCCTAAAAAAACAGGGATAAAATCCACATTGAGTCACAGAGACAGTCTAAGGTGGGTAAATCTCTCTGTTTATTGTCATGGGGAGGTATTTATATATTTTGAGGAAGGTGGAGGGAAGAGGGTATGAGAGAAAGGTACAAGGGCCAATAGTATTTCACCACGTCAGCAGCAGCTGGGTGCTTGACTGGAAGCTTGACTAGACCTCACCAGTAGTAGGCCAAGACTGGCTGGGCTAACCACTCGGCTTCACACCAGGCAGGGCCCAACATCTCCCCCTTTTGTTTTTGTAAGAATGGTGGACGGCTATGACCTCTGTCCTAGGTTGTCCCCCTCTGGGAATCTTACCCATCACTGAGCACCATGTCTCTAGCCTGTTGACCACTCCATGCCCTGTCTTAGGTTGTCTCGACCTGTCTGAGATCTTACCCGTCATTGGTTCGATGGGGAGCAGTGGAGGGATGTTAGGTGGATAGCCAGTAAGTGGAAAAGCCATTGTTTTGAGTCGCAAACCTGTGGTGCCTTGACCTGATGAAGTTTAATTGCCTCAAGCTGTTGGTGAATGAATTGTGTAATCTTATTAATTACACAGGGCCCGAGAGTGAGGATAAGAAGAAGGAGGGGTTCAGGGGGAGGGAGAAGGTGGGATAAAAAGCCATGTAAACTCATCTACAGAAGGTTGTCTTAGAAGTCCCGACTCTTCTTCTGTAAATCTTTCTGGAGCTTTTCTGGCTTCATTCAGGTCTAGTAGCATCCACACCTTCAGTTGTTCCTGGGGAAGAAACAGAGGCATAGTTCTCAGGGGTGGGACACTCCCTGGAGAATTGATTATTATCATCCCCTTGTTGGGGTAAATATTTTAAGTCTCTTGCCAGTACCCAAATATGTCTTTTTTCCTCTTGAGGAAAGACACATCCAAATCCTCTCGCTGCTGTGAGAAGGGGGTCTGGTCCCTTCCAGGCCCCAGTTAATGGGTCCCTCCATTTGACCCAGATGGAGCTGTAGGTGACAGCTGAGGTCCAATGTTTTTGAAAAGGGGACAAGTGTCTATCTTCTTTAGAAAAATTTAAAATATTTAGGGTTAATAATGCCTTTTTTAGTTGGTCATGTGGGGGTAGGGATTCCCCCTTTTGTTTTTGTAATTGAGACTTGAGAGTTTGATGACATCTTTCCACTATGGCCTGGCCCCGCGGGTTATATGGGATGCCTGTGGAAAGTGAGATTTTCCAGGTTTGGAGGAAATCTATAAAAGTCCTGCTTATGAAGCAGGGACCATTATTGGTTTTGATTTGATCTGGCAATCCAAGGGTGGTAAAGCATTGAAGCATATGGCTAATAGCATGTTTAGTTTTTTCCCCAGCATGTGCTGATGCCCAGCAAGCATGGGAGAAAGTATCAACTGAGAGAAAAAATATATTTAAGTTTTCCAAATGGAGAATAGTGTGTAACGTCAATCTGCCAAAGGTGATTAGGGTGTAGTCCTCGAGGATTGGCTCCTGTAGTTTGAAGAGGAGGTACCTGGAGGAAAGGATGACAGGATTTGCAAGTTCAGACAATTTTTTTAAAGTCCTTGACTGGCAAATGGGGATATTTATGTTTAAGGACCCTCCAATTTATATGAGTTAATAAGTGGAAGTGTGTAGCTTCTGAGACTGTATTACATTTAGGCTGAGAGGCCAGTTTGTCAGCCAAATCATTTACTTTAGAGAGGAATCCTGGTAAATTTTGATGGCCTCTGAGATGTTGAAGGAAAATGGGGTTAATTCTTTGCTTAAGTAGGGAGCGGGCTTGAATCATCAATGGGGTTATAATATTGGAGTCCTGTCTAATATTGGCCTCAATTAGGTTGGGTGACAGGTTAACAACATAAAGGCTGTCAGAAAATAAATTAAATGGCTCCTGAATAGTGTCCAAAGCCAAAACGACAGCAAATAGTTCTTTGAATTGTGCTGATCCTGTGACCTCATGGGAGATTGATTTTATGGGCATAGGCTTTTCTCCCCTCCTTAGGGGAGGGTAAACAACTAGGGAAGCTCCCAAGCGCCCCCCCATCAGTGAATACGGTAAGAAAATCAGGGTTGGGTTTAGATAAAAAAAAAGTCTGGGGAGTCTCCATTCCAACCTAGAGAAGGAGCTCATCCATTTATAAGGACCACAGTGACAATCAATTATACCCAGAAACCCCTCGAGGGCCATTGCAACCCTGTCGTTATTTCTCTGAAGCCAAGTGAAGTCTGTTACCTTAAAGGGCGTGACAATGACATGAGGCTCTGTGCCAAACAATCGGACAGAGGTGTCCCTGCCCTTGATAATGCAGTCTGCAATCTAGTTAGTTATAGAGTAAACCCTGGGGACTCCACCAAAGGAGAGGTGAATCCATTGGATGGGTTCTCCTTCTTGGGCTAACAGCGCAGTGCATATTTCCCCAGAGAAAATACAGAGGGAGATAGGTAAATTAGGTTCAAACCTCTTTAGGACAGCAGCATCAATAGCCCATTGTACCTTATGTAGAATTTGTTCATGACGGGGGGGCAAGGTTATCTGAGAGGAGAGAGTAAGACCCTTTAAGAGGTCAAATAAAGGGGACAGTTCCTCAGTAGGTATGGGTATCCAGGGCCTCATCCAATTAATTTCCCCCAGCACCTTTTGGAGTTGAGGCAAAGTATAGAATTTTTGAATATGGAGTTGGGGTTTGACAGGAGAAACAGTACCAAGGAATAACATGGAGCCCAAAATCTTGAATGGAGGGGCAGTCGGTACCTTTTCTGGAGCCACTTTAAAATCATTGGCCTGTAAAATGGCAAGGCATTTAGCAGTAAGGTCTTGGAGATCAGATGGGTTGGAATGACCTAAAATAATATCATCCATATAAATGTAGAATAAAATGTTAGGATGATTAATCAAGGAAGAAAAGATATGAGAATGTAATATTGACAAATGGGGGGGGGGCTGTTAGCCATGGCTTGAGGTAAGACGGTCCATTCAAACCTTAGGTCTGGTCCACGAAAGTTTGTTGAGAGTATGGAGAATGCAAATTTTTCTATATCATCTGGATGTAATGGAATAGAGAAAAAACAATCTTTAATATTGATAATGGTTAAGTAATGGGTGTTGGGAATGGCTGGAATCCAAGGGATCCCTCTCTGGGGGTCCCAAAAAGGCATTATTCTCTCATTTATTTTTCTCAAATCATGTAAAAGTCTCCAAGAGCCATTAGGCTTCTTTATAATAAAAACCGGAGAGTTCCAAGGACTTGTTGAAGGTCACACATGTCCTGAAGCCAATTGTTGTTTAACGAGTATATGAAGTTGTTTTAGTTTAGGGGTAGGTATAGGTCACTGCTCTACCCATACGGGGTCCCCAGGCACCCGTTGAATCTTAGGTACTGGGGGGTGAGCAGTGGCCCTTAGGATTGGGGGTGAACCTGAGAATGTTTTTGTTTAATTTTTTCAAAATGAGGATCATCTCTATAGTTAGGATGGCAGGTCCTTCCTTCCTCAAACTGTTTATTTTCTTTCTGGTCAAGTCTATCTTCACAGAAACCCCTATGATTAGTAGTAATATAAGCCTCAGCTTCCCCAAGTATATCGTGGCCTAGGAGGTTGGCTGTTAGGCCCGACACCACTAGAGGGCGCACCTCCCCACTATTATTGTCAGGGACAATCCAGGTCTGCCAGTTAGCAGTTTCCCATGACGTAGATTGTCTGCCCACACCCACTAAGGGCTGACCAGGGACCAACTGCCAGGAGGGAGGGACCTCCTCTTTTCTTATCACAGTACAGTCAGCCCCAGTGTTGAAGAAAAATTTGAAAGTTTTTCCACCGACTGTTAGGTTCATTTTTGGTCTATGTCCGGGTGTCAAAGGCACAGTCCAGTGTGTTTTGATTACCTTCTTCCCCTTATTTAACGGGGCTGGGGATAGCCCCTGGGGAAGTTTAAAGGTTCACCCTGAAGGCTAAACTTGGATTTGCAATCCCTGGCCGAGTGAAATCCCTTTTTGCATCGAGGACATGGTGTGTGGGGCAAGTTAGGGGTTGAGGGAGTTATTGGGGCACTTTTTCTATTTGGGCATTCTTTGAGAGTTCTCCAGGTTTGCCCACATGGTGAGCCTCCTCTAGGTTTGTCCACGTGGTGAATTTTCTTTTCACGTCTACCCACGTGGTGAGTTTCTTTTTTTAAGTTTGTCCACGTGGTGAGTCTCTACCCACGTGGTGAGTTTTGTTTTTAGGTCTGCCCACGTGGTGCATCCTCCATGAACTGGTGTTTAGAAATGGCGGCACCATAGAACCCGTAAATGAAAGCAAAGAGAAAGTGTTGAGTTTCCTTTAGGTCTGCCCACGTGGTGTGTCCGCCATGAACGTACCCGTTTAGAAATGGCAGCAAACCTGAAATGAAAGGAAAGAGAAAGGAAGTTGAAGTAAGCACAGATTATAGAAGTAAAGGTTAGAATATGACATATGAAGATTACCTCATAACTTATGAGGATACACCCATCAGCAGTACGATTAGCCCATCAGCTTAATTTTGAATTTTGTTTCATCATGTCAGGGTCCAGTCCGTAGTCCGTTCTGAATCCTCACACGTAGTTTCTCAGGTAGTTTTCTGTCCTCACACGGGGCACCAGTTGTTGTGCCCCACGTTTGGGCACCAGAAGCCGGGGTTTTTTCCCTCCACCACCGGCAGAGAGAGCAGAAGAAAGAGAGAACCGGGCCAGCCGCTTCTCTTGAGGCTGAGTGAGAAGGCGGGTGTCGGCGACTCAAAGCCCTCCCCCCCAAAACACTGGGGATAAGAACCACATTGAGTCGCGGAGACCGTCTAAGGCAGGAAAATCACTCCATTTATTGTCATGGGGAGATATTCATATATTTTGAGGAAGGGGGTGGGAAGAGGGTATGAGAGAAAGGTATAAGATTCAATAGTATTTCACCACGTCAGCAGCAGCTGGGTGGAGGCAGTTTCTGCTTAGGTGCTGAGTCACTTCAAGGACAGGTCACCAAACCCTACTCATGCTCTGGAAGCTCGACTAGGCCTCACCGGGAGTAGGCCAAGACTGGCTGGTCTAAACACTCGGCTTCACACCGGGCAGGGCCCAAAAATCCATTCCTTAGATAATGGTAAACACCTGCATTGGACAGAGGGATCATCTATTCCTTATTGAAATATCAACAACTGCATTCCACAGAGGGATCATCCCATTTCTTAGGTAAAGATAAACACATGTCCAGAGGGATCATCCATTCCTTAGTTAAAGGTAAACACCAGTATTGAAAAGAGGGCTCATCTATTCCTTAGGTAAAGGTAAACACCTGCATTGAAAGTCTCATCATCCATTCCTTAGGTAACTGTAAGCCTCTGCATTGAACAGAGGGATCATTTATTCCTTAGGTAAAGATCAACACCTCCATTGCACAGAGGGATCATCCACACCTTATGTAATGGTAAACACCTGCATTGATCAGAGGGATCATCCATTACTTAGATAACTGTAAACAACTGCATTGCACACAGGGATCATCCATTCCTTAAGTAAAGGTAGAAACCTGCATTGAACAGAGAGATCATCCTTCCTTAGGTAAAGGTAAACACCTGCCTTGAACAGAGGGATCATCTATTCCTTAAGTAAAGGTAAACGCCTGCAGTGAAAGAGGGATTATCCATTCATTATATAATGGTAAACAACTGCATTGAACAGAGGGATCATCCATACCTTAGGTAAAGGACAATGCCTGCCAGGCCCAGAAGGAACATACATTCCTTAGGTAAAGGTAAACACTTGCATTGCACAGAGGGAACATACATTCCTTTGTTACAGGTAAACACATGCATTGAACAGAGGGATCATCCCATTCCTTAGGTAAACTTAAACACCTTCATTGGACAGAGGGATCATCCCATTCCTTAGGTATCAATAAACACCTGCTTTGAAAAGAGGGCTCATCTATTCCTTAGGAAAAGGTAAACCCCTGCCTTGCAAAGTCAGATCATCCATTCTTTAGTAACTGTTAACCTCTGCATTGAACAGATGGATCATCTATTCCTTAGGTAAAGATCAACACATCCATTGCACAGAGGGATCATCCATACCTTATGTATTGGTAAACACCTGCATTGAACAGAGGGATCATCCATTACTTATATAACGGTAAACACCTGCATTGCACAGAGGGATCATCCATTCCTTAGGTAACTGTAAACACCTGCATTGAACAGAGGGGTCTTCCTTTCCTTAGAGATCAGTAAACACCTGCATTGAAAAGAGGGCTCACCTATTCCTTTGGTAAAGATCAAGACCTGCATTGCACAGAGGCATCATCCATTTCATAGGTAACTGTAAACACCTGCATTGAACAGAGGGATCTTCCATTCCATAGATAACGGTAAATGCAAGCATTGAACAGCAGATCATGTATTCCTTAGGTAATAATTAACACCTGCATTGCACAGAGGGATCATCCCATTCCTTAGGTAAAGGTAAACACCTGCATTTCCCAAAGGGATCATCCATTCCTGAGGTAAAGGTAAACACCTGCATTGCAAAGTCGGATAATCCATTCCTTAGGTAACTGTAAACCTCTGCATTGAAAGGAGGGATCATCCATTTTTTAGATAACGGTAAACACCTGCATGGAACAGAGGGCTCATCTATTCCTTAGGTAAATATCAACACCTGAATTGCACAGAGGGATCATACTTTCCTTATGTAATGGAAAAAACCTGCAATGAACACAGAGATCATCCATCCCTTAGATAACATGAAACACCTGCATTGAACAGAGGGATCATCTATTTCTTAGGTAAAGATCAACAACTGCATTGCACAGAGGGATCATCCATTCCTTTGATAACGGTAAACACCTGCATTGAACAGAGGGATCATCTATTCCTTAGGTAAAGGTAAACACCTGAATTGAGCAGAGGGATCATCTATTCCTTAGGTTAAGATCAACACCTGCATTGCACACAGGGATCATTGCATTCCTTAGGTAAAGGTAAACACCTGCATTGCACAGAGGGATCATCCATTCTTTAGGTAAAGGTAAACACCTGCATTGCACAGAGGGATCATCCATTCCTTTGCAAACTGTAAACATCTTCAGTGCACAGAGGGATCATCCATTCCTTTGGAAAGTGTAAACACCTGCATTGCACAGAGGGATCATCCATTCTTTAGACAACGGTAAACACCTGCATTGAACAGAGGGATCATCTATTCCTTAGGTAAAGGTAAACACCTGAATTGAGCAGAGCGATCATCTATTCCTTAGGTTAAGATCAACAGCTGCATTGCACACAGGGATCATCGCATTCCTTAGGTAAAGGTAAACACCTGCATTGCACAGAGGTATCATCCATTCTTTAGGTAAAGGTAAACACCTGCATTGCACAGAGGGATCATCCATTTTTTGCAAACTGTAAACATCTGCAGTGCACAGAGGGATCATCCATTCCTTTTGAAAATGTAAACACCTGCATTGCACAGAGGGATCATCCATTCCTTAGACAACGGTAAACACCGGCATTGAACAGAGGGATCATCCCATAACTTCAGTAAAGTCAAACACCTGCATATAACAGAGGTATCATCCATTCCTTAGATAACGGTAAACACCTGCATTGAACAGAGGGATCATCCCATTACTTAGGTAAAGGTACACACCTGCATTGCACAGAGGGATCATACATTCCTTTGGAAAGTGTAAACACCTGCATTGCACAGAGGGATCATCCATTCCTTAATAACGGTAAACATCTGCATTGAACAGAGGGATCATCCTATTACTTAGTTAAAGGTAAACACCTGCATATAACAGAGGGATCTTCCATTCCTAAGGTAAAGGTAAACACCTGCAATGCACAGAGTGATCATCCATTTCTTAGGTAACTGTTAACAACAGCATTGAACAGAGGGGTCATCTGTTCCTTAGATATCAGTAAACAGCGGCATTTCACAGAGGGATCATCCATTACTTTGGTAACTGTAAACACCTGCATTGCACAGATGGATCATCTATTCCACAGGGAAAGATCAACACCTTCATTGCAAAGAGGTATCATCCACTTCTTAGGTAAAGTAAACACCTGCGTTGAACAGAGGGATCATCCATTCCTTAGATAATGGTAATTACCTGCATTGAACATAGGGTTCATCTATTCCTCACATAAATATCAACATCTGCACTGCACAGACGATCATCCATTCCTTAGGTCCAGGTAAACACCAACATAGCACAGTAGGATCATCCATTCCTTATGTAAAGGACAACACCTGCATTGCACAGAGGGATCTTCCATTCCTTAGGTAAAGGTAAACACCTGCATTGCACAGAGAGATCATCCATGCCTTAGATAACAGTAAACACTTACATTGAACAGAGGGATCATCCATTCCTTAGATAATGGTAAAAACCTGCATTGAACAGAGGGACCATCCATTCCTTAGGTAAAGGTAAACACCTGCATTGAACAGAGCCATCTTTTATTCCTCAGGTAAAGATCAACATTGCACAGAGGGGTCATCCATTACTTAGGTAATGGTAAACACCTGCATTACACAGAGGGATCATCAATTCCTTAGGTTATGGTAAACACCTGCATTGCATAGAGCAATCATCCATTCCCTTAGGTAAAGTTAAACACCTGCATTACACAGATGGGTCATCCATTCCTTAGATAACAGTTAATATCTGCATTGAACAGGGGGATCATCTATTCCTTAGGTAAGATCAACACCTGCATTGCACATAGGTGTCCTCCCATTCCTTAGTTAAAGATAAACACCTGCATTACACAGAGGGATCATCCATTCCTTAGGTAAAGGTCAACACCTGCATTGCACAGAGGTATCATCCCTTCCTTACGTAACTGTAAACACCTGCATTGAGCAGATGGATCATCTATCCCTTAGTAAATGGTAAACACCTGCATTGGACAGATGGATCATTTATTCCTTAGGTAAAGGTAAACACCTGCATTGCACAGAGGGATCATCCATTCCTTAGGTAAAGGGAAACACCTGCATTGCACAGAGGAGTCATCCATTTTTAGATAACATTAAACACCTAAACTGGACACAGGGATCATACATTCTTTAGGTAAAGATCAACACCTGCATTGCACAGACGGATCATCCCATTCCTTAAGTAATGGGAAACACCTGCATTGCTCAGAGGGATCATCCATTCCTTAGATAAAGGTAAACACCTGCTTTGAACAGAGGGATGATCTATTCACTGTGTAAAGATCAAAAATTGAATTGCACAGAGTGATCATCCCATTCCTTAGGTAAGTATAAACACCTGGATTGCACAGAGGGATTATTCATTCCATAGGTAACGGTAAATACCTGCATTGCACAGAGGGATCATCCATTCCTTAGGTATCTGTAAACACCTACATTGAACAGAGGGATCATCCATTGCTTAGATAATGGGAAACACCAGCATTGAACAGAGGGACCATCCATTCCTTAGGTAATGGTAAACACCTGCATTGAACAGAGGGATCATCCATTCCTTAGATAATGGGAAACACCTGCATTGAACAGAGGGACCATCCATTCATTAGGTAACAGTAAACACCTGCATTGAACAGAGGGATCATCCAGTCCTTAGATAACGGTAAACACTTGCATTGAACAAATTGATCATCTAATCCTCATGTAAATATCAACACCTGCATTGCACAGAGGCATCATCCATTCCATAGGTAAAAGTCAACACCTGCATAACACAAAGTGGTCATCCATTTCTTATGTAAAGGATAGCACCTGAATTGCACAGATGGACCATCCATTCCTTAGTAAAGGTAAACAGCTGCATTGAACAGAGGGATCATCCTATTCCTCAGATAAAGTTCAACACCTGCATTGCACAAAGGTACCATCCTATTCCTTGTGTAAATGTAAACATTTATATTTCACTGAGGGATCATCCATTCCTTAGGTAAAGGTAAACACCTGCATTACACAGAGGGGTTATCCATTTTTAGATAACATTAAACACCTGCAAAGAACAGAGGGATCATATACTCATGAGGTAAAGATCAACACCTGCATTGCACAGAGGGATCATCACATTCCTTAGATAAAGATGAACACCTGAATTGCACAGAGGGGTCATCCATTCCTTAGATAACGGTAAACAACTGCATTGAACAGAGGGATCATCTATTCCTTAGGTAACAGTAAACACCTGCATTGAGCAGAGGGATCATCCATTCCTTAGATAACGGTAAACACATGCATTGAACAGAGGTATCATCTACTCCTTACGTAATTATCAACGCCTGCATTGCACAGAGGATCATCCATTCACTAGTTAAAGGTAAACACCTGCATTGAACAGAGCGATCATCTATTCCTTAGGTAAAGGTAAACACCTGCGTTGAACAGAGGGATCATCCATTCCTTAAGTAAAGCTAACCACCTGCATTGCACAGAGGGATCATCCATTCCTTAGGTAACTGTAAACACCTACATTGAACAGAGGGATCATCAATTCCTTACATAATGGTAGACACCTGCATTGAACAGAGGGACCATCCATTTCTTAGGTAAAGGTAAACGCCTGCATTGAATAGAGCCATCATCAATTCCACAGGTAACGTTCAACACTTGCATTGCACAGAGGGATCTTCCTATTCCTTAGGTCAAGATAAACACCTGCATTGCACATAGGGATCATCCATTCCTTAGGTTACGGTAAAGACCTGCATTCCATAGAGGGATCATCCATTCCCTTAGGTAAAGGTAAAAGCCTGCATTACACAGAGGGGTAATCCATTTTTAGATAACATTAAACACCTAAACTAAACAGTGGGATCATATATTCTTTACGTAAAGATCAACACCTGTATTGCACAGAGGGATCATCCCATTCCTTAGGTAAAGGTAAACACGTGCATTGCACAGAAGGATCATCCAATCCTTAGTTAAAGGTAAACGTCTGCATTACACAGAGGGTTCATCTATTCCTTAAATAACGGAAAACACCTGTATTGAACAGAGGGATCATCTATTCCTTAGGTAAACATCAGCACATGCATTACACAGAGGGATCAGTCCATTCCTTGGTAAAGGTAAACACCTGCATTAAACAGAGGGATCATTTATTCATTAGGTAAAGTTCAACACCTGCATTGCACAGAGGGATCATTTATTCATTAGGTAAAGTTCAACACCTGCATTGCACAGAGGGATCATTTATTCATTAGGTAAAGTTCAACACCTGCATTGCACAGAGGGAACATCCAATTCCTTATGTAAAGATAAGCACCTGCATTGCACAGAGGGACCATCCCAACCCGTAAGTAACGATAAATAACTGCATTGTACAGAGGGATCATCCCTTTCTTAGATAAAGGTATACACCTGCATTACACAGAGGGATCATCCCTTTCTTACGTTACTGTAAACACCTGCATTGAGCAGAGGGCTCATCCTTTCCTTAGATAATGGTAAAAACCTGCATTGGACAAATGGATCATATATTCCTTAGGTAAAGATCAATTCCTGCATTGCAAAGAGGTATCATCCATTCCTTATGTAAAGTAAACACCTGCATTGAATAGAAGGATTATCCATTCCTTAGATTACGGAAAACACCTGCATTGAACAGATGGATCATCTATTCTTTAGCTAAAGAACAACACCTGAATTGCACAGAGGGATAATCCCATTTCTTAAGTAAAGGCAAACACCTCCATTGCACAGAGGGATCATCCATGCCTTAGGAAATGGTAATCACCTGCATTGCTCAGAGGGATCATCCATTCGTTGTAATGGTAAACACCTGGATTGAACAGAGGGATCATCCATTCCTTAGATAACAGTAAACACCTGCATTGAACAGAAGGATCATCTATTCCTTAGTTAAAGATGAACACCTGCATTGCACAGAGCAATAATCCCAATCCTTAGGTAAAGGTATACACCTACATTGCACACAGGGAACATCCATTCCTTTGGTAAAGATAAACACCTCCATTGAATAGGGATCTTCCAATCATTAGGTAATAATAAACACCAGCAATGCACAGAAGGATCATGGATTCCTAAGGTAAATGTCAACACCTGCATTGCACAGAGGGATCATCCATTCCTTAGGTAAAGATAAACACCTGGATTAAACAGAGGGATCATGTGTTCCTTAGGTATCAGTAAACACCTGCATTGAAAAGAGGGCTCATCTATTACTTAGGTAAAGGTAAACCCCTGCATTGCAAAGTTGGATCAACCATTCCTTAGGTAACTGTAAACCTCTGCATTGAACAGAGGGATCATCCATTCTTTAGATAACGGTAAACACCTGCATTGAACAGAGGGGTCATTTATTCCTTAGGTAAAGATCAACAGCTGAATTGCACAGAGGGATCATCCAAACCTTGTGTAATGGGAAACACCTGCATTGAACAGAGGGATCAAACATTGCTTAGGTAAAGATAAACACCTGCATTGCACAGAGGGATCATCCATTCCTGAGGTAAATGTAAACACCTGCATTGAACAGAGGGGTCATATGTTCCTTAGATATCAGTAAACACCTGCATTGAAAAGAGGGCTCATCTATTCAGTGGGTAAAGATCAACACCTGCATTGCACAGAGGCATCATCCCTTCCTTAAGTAAAGGTAGAAACCTCCATTGAACAGATGGCTCATCTATTCTTTAGGTAAAGATCAACAGCTGAATGCATGGAGGGATCATCCATACCTTGTGTAATGGGAAACAACTGCATTGAACAGAGGGATCATCCATTCCTTAGGTAAATATAAACTCCTGCATTGCACAGAGGGATCATCCATTCCTGAGGTAAATATAAATACCTGCATTGAACAGAGGGGTCATATGTTCCTTAGATATCAGTAAACACCTGCTTTGAAAAGAGGGATCATCTATTCCTTGCGTAAAGATCAACACATGCATTGCAGAGAGGCATCATCCATTGCTTATGTAATGGTAAACACCTTCATTGAACAGAATGATCATCCAGCCCTTAGAAAACAGTAAACACCTGCTTTGAACAGAGGGATCATCTATTCCTTAGGTAAAGATCCACACCTCCATTGCACAGAGGGTTGATCCACTCCTTAAGTAAAGGTAGAAACCTGCGTTGAACAGAGGGATCATCTTTCTTGAGGTAAATGTAAACACCTGCCTTGAACAGAGGGATCATCCATTCCTTACGTAAAGGTAAACACCTGCATTGACAGAGGGATTGTCCATTCCCTGGATTGAACTAGGGATCATCTATTCCTTAGGTAAAGTTCAACACCTGCGTTGCGCAGAGGGATCATCCATTCCTTAGGTAAATGTCAATGCCTGCCAGTCCCAGAGGGAACATCCATTCCTTATGTAAAGGTAAACACCTGAATTGAACAGAGGCATCTTCCTTTCCTTATATAATAGTAAACACCTGCATTGCACAGAGGGATCCTCCATTCCTTAGGAAAAGGTAAACACCGTCATTGCACACAGGGATCATCCATTCCTTAGACAACAGTAAACACCTGCATTGAACAGAGGTATCATCCATTCTTTAGGTAAAGCTAAACACCTGCATTGGCCAGAGGGATCATCCATTCCATAGATAACTGTAAAAAACTTCATTGAACTGAGGGATAATCCATTCCTTAGATAATGGTAAACACCTGCATTGAATAGAGGGATCATCAATTCCTTAGGTAAAGATCAACACCTGCATTTCAGAGAGGGATCATCCCATTCCATAGGTAAAGGTAAACACCTGCAGTGCACAGAGGGATCATCCATTCCTTAGGTAATAGTAAACACCTGCAATTCACAGAGGGATCATCCCAATCCTTAGGTAAAGGTATACATCTGCATTGCACACAGGGAACATATATTCCTTTGGTAAAGGTAAACACCTGCATTGAACAGAGGGGTCTTCCATTCATTAGGTAATAGTAAACACCAGCAATGCACAGAAGGATCATCCATTCCTTAGGTAAAGTAAACACCTTCAATGCACAGAGGGATCATCCATTCCATAGGTAAGGTTAAACACTTGCATTGCACAGAGGGATCATCGATTCCTTCAGTAAAGGTAGAAAACTGCGTTGAACAGAGGGATCATCCTTCTTTAGGTAAAGGTAAAAACCTGTGTTGAACAGAAGTATCATCCATTCCTTATGTAAAGGTAAACACCTGCATTGAACAGAGGGATCATCCATTCCTTAGATAACGGTAAACACCTGAGTTGAATAGAGGGATCATCTATTCCTTAGTTAAATATCAACAAATTCATTGCACAGAGGGATCATCCATTCCTTACTTAAAGGTAAACACCTGCATTGCACAGAGGGATCTTCCACTCATTATTTATAGTAAACACCAGTAATTCACAGTAGGATCATCCATTCCTAAGGTAAATGTAAACACCTGCAATTAACACAGGGATCATCCAACCCTTAGGTAAAGGTAAATACCTGAATGCATAGAAGAATCATCATTCCATAGGTACAATTAAACCTCTGCATTGAACAGAGGGATCAACTATTCCTTAGGTAAAGATCAACACTTCCATTGCACAGAGGCATCATCCATTCCTTAGGTAACTGAACAGAGGCATTGAACAGAGGGGTCTTCCGTACCTTAGATATCAGTAAACACCTGCACTGAAAAGAGGTCTCATCGATTCCTTTGGTAAAGATCAACACCTGCATTGCACAGAGGCATAATCCATTCCTTAGGTAACTGTAAACACCTGCATTGAACAGAGGAACCTCCATTCCTAAGGAAAAGATAAACACCTCCAATGCACAGAGTGATCATCCATTACTTAGGTAACTGTAAACACCTGCATTGAACAGAGGGGTCATCCGTTCTTTAGATATCAGTAAACACCTGCATTGCACAGAGGGATCATCCATTCCTTTGGTAACTGTAAACACCTGCATGGCACAGAGGCATATCCATTACTTAGATAACATAAACACCTGCATTGAACAGAGGGATCATCCATTACTTAGATAATGGTAAACACCTGCATTGAACAGAGGGATCATCTATTCCTTAGGTAAAGATAAACACCTACATTGCACAGAGGGATCATCCCATTCCTTAGGTAATGGTCAACACCTGCATTGCATAGAGGGATCATCCATTCCTTAGATAACGGTAAACACCTGAATTGAACAGAGGGATCATCCCATTCCTTACATAAAGATAAACACCTGCGTTGCACAGAGGGATCATCCATTCCTTAGGTATCACTAAACACTTGCATTGAAAAGAGGGCTCATCTATTCCTTAGGTATAGGTAAACGCCTGCATTGCAAAGTCGGATCATCCATTCCTTAGGTAACTGTAAACCTCTGCATTGATCAGAGGGATCATCTATTCCTTAGATAAAGATCAACACCTGCACTGGACAGAGGGATCATCGCATTCCTTAGGTAAAGGTAAACACCTGCGTTGCACAGAGGGATCGTCCATCCCTTAGGTAAAGGTAAACACCTGTATTGCACAGAGGGATCATCCATTCCTTTGGAAACTGTAAACACCTGCTTTGCACAGAGGGATCATCTATTCCTAAGATAACGGTAAAAACCTGCATTAAACAGAGGGATCATTCCATTCCTTAGGTAAAGGTAAACACATGCATATAACAGAGGGTCATCCATTCCTAAGGTAAAGGTAAACACATGCAATGCACAGAGTGATCATCCATTACTTAGGTAACTGTCAACACCTGCATTGAACATAGGGGTCATCCGTTCTATAGATATCAGTAAACACCTGAATTGCACAGAGGGATCATCCATTCCTTTGGTAACTGTAAACACCTGCATTGCACAGAGGTATCATCCATTATTTAGATAATGGTAAATGCCTGCATTGAACAGAGGGATCACCTATTCCTTAGTTAAAGATGAACACCTGCATTGCACAGATGGATCATCAAAATCCTTAGGTAAAGGTAAATGCCTGCATTGAACAGAGGGATCATCTATTCTTTAGTTAACGATGAACACCTGCATTGCAGGGAGGGATCATCCCAATCCTTAGGTAAAGGTAAACACCTGCATTGCATAGAGGGATCATCCCATTCCTTAGGTAAAGGTAAACACCTGCATTGCACAGAGGGATCATCCATTCCTTACATAAAGATAAACACCTGCATTGCACAGAGGGATCATCCATTCCTTAGGTATCAGTAAACACTTGCATTGAAAAGAGGGCTCATCTATTCCTTAGGTATAGGTAAACACCTTCATTGCAAATTCGGATCATCTATTCCTTATGTAACTGTAAACCTCTGCATTGAATAGAGGGATCATCTATTCCTTAGTTAAAGATCAACACCTGAACTGCACAGAGGGATCATCCATGCCTTATGTAATGGTGAACACCAGCATTGAACAGAGGGATCATCCATTACTTAAATAACGGTAAACATCTGCATTGCACACAGGGATCATCCATTCCTTAGGTAAAGAAAAACACCTGCATTTCACAGAGGCATCATCCATTCTTGAGGTAACTATAAACACCTGCATTGAATATAGGGGTCATCTGTTCCTTAGGTATCAGTAAACACTTGCATTGAAAAGAGGGCTCATCTATTCCTTAGGTAAAAGTAAACACCTTCATTGCAAAGTCGATTCATCTATTCATTAGGTAACTGTAAACCTCTGCGTTGAACAGAGGGATCATCTATTCCTTAGGTAAAGATCAACACATCCATTGCACAGAGGGATCATCCTTACCTTATGTAATGGTAAACACCTGCATTCAACAGAGGGATCATCCATTACTTAAATAATGGTAAACACCTGCATTGCATAGAGGGATCATCCATTCCTTAGGTAAAGAGAAACACCTGCATTGCACAGAGGGTTCATCCATTACTGAAGTAACTGTAAACACCTGCATTGAATAGAGGGGTCATCCATTCCTTAGATATCAGTAAACTCCTGCATTGAAAAGAGGGCTCATCTATTCTTTAGGTACAGATCAACACCTGCATTTCACAGAAGGATCATCCATTTCCTAGTAACTGTAAACACCTGCATTGAACAGAGGGATCATCTAATCCACAGACAACGCTAAACGCCTGAGTTGAACAAAGGTATCATCTATTTCTTGCACAGAGGGATCATACCATTCCTTAGGTAAAGTTAAACACCTTCATTTCCCAGTGGGATCATCCATTCTTTAGGTAAGGTAAATACCTGCATTGCAAAGTCGGGTCATCCGTTCCTTATGTAAATATTAACCTGTGCATTGAACAGAGGGATCATCCATTCTTTAGATAACGGTAAACACCTGAATTGAACAGAGGGCTCATCTATTCCATAGGTAAAGATCAACACCTGCATTGCACAGAGGGATCATCCATTCCTTATGTAATGGTAAACACCTGCATTGAACAGAGGGTTCATCCATTCCTTAGACAACAGTAAAGACCTTCACTTAACAGAGGGATCGTCTATTCCTTAGGTAAAGGTAAATACCTGCATTGACAGAGGGATTATCCATTTGTTATATAATGGTAAACTCCTGCATTGAACAGAGGGATCATCTATTCCTTAGGTAAAGTTCAACACCTGCATTTAACAGAGGGATCATCCATTCCTTAGGTAAAGGTCAACACCTGCCAGGCCCAGAGGGAACATCCATTCTTTATGTAAAGGTAAACACCTTCATTGCACACAGGGAACATCCATTCCTTTGTTAAAGGTAAACACCTGTATTGCACAGAGGGATCATCCATTTCTTAAGTAAAGGTAGAAACCTGGGTTGAACAGAGGCATCATTCTTCTTTAGGTAAAGGTAAACACCTGCCTTGAACACACATATCATCCATTCCTTAGGTATAGGTGAACACCTACATTGAAGAGAGGGATCATCCATTCTTTATATAATGGTAAACACCTGCATTGAACAGAGGGATCATCTATTCCTTATTTAAAGTAAACACCTGCATTGACCAGAGGGATCATCCATTCCTTAAGTAAAGGTAGAAACTTGCGATGAACAGAGGAATCATCCTTCTTTGGGTAAAGGTAAACCCCTTTACCTAGGGAATGCATGATAACTCTATTCAACGCATGTATTTACCTCTTTTCAACGCAGGTTTCTACCTTTAACTAAGGAATGGATCATTCCTCTGTCCAATGCAGTGTTTACCCTTACCTAAGGAATGCATGTTCCCTTTTGCAATCCAGTTGTTGACTTTACGTAAGGAATGGATGATCCTTCTGTGCAATGCAGATATAACTTTTACTTAAGGAATGGATGATACCTCTGTTCAATCAGGTGTTTATCGTTACCTAAGGAATGGATGATCCCTCTATGCAATACAGGTGTTGACCATTACCTAAGGAATGGGATGATCCCTCTGTGCAATGTAGGTGTTTATCTTTACCTAAGGAATAGATGATCCCTCTGTTCAATGCAGGTGTTTACCTTTATCAAAGGAATGGCTGTTCCCTGTGTGCAATGCAGGTGTTTACATTTACATAAGTAATGGATGATCCCTGTGGGCCAGGCAGGTGTTGACCTTTACCTAAGGAATAGATGATCCCTCTGTGTAATGCAGGTCTTTACCTTTACCTAAGGAATGGACGATACCTCTGCTGAATGCACTTGTTTACCTTTACCAAAGGAATGGATGTTCCCTGAGTGCAATTCAGGTGTTGACCTTTACCTAAGGAATGTACTATTCATCTGTGCATTGATGGTGTTTACATTTACCTTAAGAATGGGATGATCCCTTTGTGCAATGCAGGTGTTGATCTTTACCTAAGGAATAGATGATCCCTCTGTTCAATGCTGGTGTTTCCCATAATCGAAGGACTGGATGATCCCTCTGTTCAATGCAGGTGTTTAACTTTACCTAAAGAATGGATGGTATGTCTGTTCAATTCAGGTGTTTACCTTTACCTAAAGAATGAATTACACCTCCGTTCAACGCAGGTGTTTACCATTACCTAAAGAATAGATGATCCCTCTGTTCAATGCAGGTGTTCATATTTACCTAAGGAGTGTATGATCCCTTTGGGCCAGGCAATTGTTGACCTTTACCTAAGGAATATATGATCCCTCTGTGCAATGCATGTGTTCAGCTTTACTTAAGGAATGGTTAACACCTCTGTTCAATGCAGGTGTTTACCTTTACTGAAGGAATGGATGATCCCTCTGTGCAATGTAGGGGTTTACCATTTCCTAAGGCATGGATGATCCCTCTGTTAAATGCAGGTGTTTAGCTTTATCTAAGGAATGGATAATATCTCTGTGCAATGCAGGTGTTGATCTTACCTAAGGAATAGATGATCCCTCTGTTCAATGCAGGTGTTTGCCTTTACCTAAGGAATGGATGATCGCTCTTCTCAATGTAGTTGTTTACAGTTACGTAAGGAACGGATGATCCCTCTGTGCAATGCAGGTGTTGATCTTTACCTAATGAATAGATGATCCCTCTGTTAAATGCAGGTGTTTACTGTTTTCTAAGGAATGGATGACCCCTCTATGCAATGCAGGGGTTTACCATTACCTAAGGAATGGATGACACCTCTGTACAATGCAGGTGTTTACCTTTACCTAAGGAATAGATGATCCTTCTGTTAAATGCAGGTGTTTACATTTCCCTGAGGAATGAATGATCCCTCTGTTCAATTCAGGTGTTTACCTTTACCAAAGGAATGGATTTTCCCTTGTGTAATGCAGGTGTATACCTTTAACTAAGGAATCGATAATCCTTCTGGGAAGGCAGGTGTTGACCTTTACCTAAGAAATGGATGATCCATCTGTGCATTGCAGGTGTGTACATTTACCTTAGGAATGGAGGATCCCTGTGTGCATTGTAGCTGTTTACTATTACCTAAGGAATGGAAGATCCCTCTGTTCAATGCAGGACTTTACTGTACATAAGGAATGAATGATTCTTTCTTGCAATGCAGGCGTTGATCTTTACCTAAGGAATAGATGATCCATCTGTCCAATGAAGGTGTTTACCATTATGTAAGGAATGGATGATCCTTCTGCTCAATACAGGTGTTTACAGTTATGCAAGGAAGGGATGATCCCTCTGTGCAATAAAGGTGTTTACCTTTACCTAAGAAATGGATGATCCCTCTGTGCAATGCAGGTGTTTATCTTTATCTAAGGAATGGGTTGATCCCTCTGTGCAATACAGGTGTTGATCTTTACCTAATGAGTAGTTGATCCCTCTGTTCAATGCAGGTGTTTACTGTTATCTAAGGAATGGATGACCCCTCTTTTTCATGCAGGTGTTTACCTTTACCAAAGAATGGATGATCCCTCTATGGAATGCAGGTGTTTACATTTACATACGAAATGGAATGATCTCTTTGTGCAATTCAGGTGTTTATTTTTACCTAAGGAATGGGGTGATCCCTCTGTGCAATGCAGGTGTTGAACTTTACCTAATGAATAGATGATACCTCTGTTCAATGCAGGTGTTTACTGTTATCTATGGAATGGCTGACCCCTCTGAGAAATGCAAGTGTTTACCTTTACCTAAGGAATCGATGATAACTCCATGCAATGCAGGTATTTACAGTAACCTAAGGAATGGATGATGCCTCTGTGCAATGCAGGTGCTGTCCTTTACATAAGGAATTGATGATCCTTCTGTGCTATGCAGGTGTTGACCTTTACCTAAGGAATGGATGATCCCTCTGTGCAATGCAGGTGTTGATATTTTCCTAAGGAATAGATAATCCTTCTTCTCAAAAGAGGTGTTTACTGTTATCTACGGAATGGATGATCCCTCTGTTCAATGCAGGTGTTTACCATTACCTAAGGAATAGATGATCGCTCTGTTCAATGCAGGTGTTTACCGTTACCTAAGGAATGGATGATCCCTCTGTTCAATGCAGGAGTTTACTTTACATAAGGAATGCATGATACTTCTTTGCAATGCAAGTGTTGATCTTTACCTAAAGAATAGATGATCCATCTGTCCAATGCAGGTGATTCCCATTATGTAAGGAATGGATGATCCCACTGCTCAAAGCAGGTGTTTATCTTTACCTAAGGAATAGATGATCCCTCTGTTCAATGCAGTTGTTTACCTATATCTAAGGAATGGATGATCCCTCTGTTCAATGCAAGTGTTTACCGTTACCTAAGGAATGGATGATCCCTCTGTGAAATGTGGGTGTTTATCATTTCCTAAGGCATGGATGATCCCTCTGTTCAATGCAGGTGTTTACCATTACCTAAACAATGGATGATCCCTCTATGCAATGTAGGTGTTTACCGTTTCCTAAGGCATGGATGATCCCTCTGTTAAATGCAGATGTTTACCTTTATCTAAGGAATGGATGATACCTCTGTGCAATGCAGGTGTTGATCTTACCTAAGGAATAGGTGATCCCTCTGTTCATTGCTGGTGTTCCAGGTGTTTCTAAAGAATGGAAGATCACTCTGCTCAATGCAGGTGTTTACAGTTACCTAAATGATGGATGATCCCTCTGTGCAATGCAGGTGTTTACGATTACCTGAGGAATTGAAGATCTGTCTGTGCAATACAGGTGATTACCATTACCTAAGGAATGGAATATCCCTCAGTGCAATGCAGGTGCTGTCCTTTCCATAAGGAATGGATGATCCCTCTGTTCAATGCAGGTGTTTACCATTACCTAAGGAATGGATGATCCCTTTCTGCAATGCAGGTGTTGATCTTTACCTAAGGAATAGATTATCTCTCTGTTCAATGCAGGTGTTTACCTTTATCCAAGAAATGGATGATCCCTCTGTTCAATGCAGGTGTTTACCGTTACCTAAGGAATGGATGTTCCCTCTGTGAAATGTGGGTGTTTACCGTTACCTAAGACATGGATGATCCCTCTGTTCAATACAGGTGTTTACCATTACCTAAGCAATGGATGATCCCTCTGTGCAATGTAGGTGTTTACCATTTCCTAAGGCATGGATGATCCCTCTGTTAAATGCAGATGTTTAACTTTATCTAAGGAATGGATGATATCTCTGTGCAATGCAGGTGTTGATCTTACCTAAGGAGTAGATGATCCCTCTGTTCAATGCAGGTGTTTGCCTTTACCTAAGGAATGGGATGATCCCTCTGTGCAATGTAGATGTTGATCTTTACCAAAGGAATAGATGATCCCTCTGTTCAATGCAGGTGTTTACAGTTATCTAAGGAATGGATGATCGCTCTGCTCAATGTAGTTGTTACAGTTACGTAAGGAAGGGATGATCCCTTTGTGCAATGCAGGTGTTGATCTTTACCTAATGAATAGATGATCCTCCTGTTAAATGCAGGTGTTTACTGTTAACTAAGGAATGGATGACCCCTCTGTGCAATGCAGGGGTTTACCATTACCTAAGGAATGGATGACACCTCTGTGCAATGCAGGTGTTTAACTTTACCTAAGGAATAGATGATCCCTTTGTTTAATGCAGGTGTTTCAGGTGTTTCTAAAGAATGGATGATCCCTCTGCTCAATGCAGGTGTTTACAGTTACCTAAATGATAGATGATCCCTCTGTGCAATGCAGGTGTTTACGATTACCTTAGGAATCTAAGATCAGTCTGTGCAATATAGGTGATTACCATTACCTAAGGAATGGAAGATCCCCCAGTGCAATGCAGGTGCTGTCCTTTCCGTAAGGAATGGATGATCCCTCTGTTCAATGAAGGTGTTTACCATTACCATTACCTAAGGAATGGATGATCCCTCTCTGCAATGCAGGTGTTGATCTTTACCTAAGGAATAGATGATCTCTGTGTTCAATGCAGGTGTTTACCTTTATACAAGGAATGGATGATACCCCTGTTCAATGCAGGTGTTTACCGTTACCAAAGAATGGATGAACCCTCTGAGCAATGCAGGTGATTACCGTTTCCCAAGGCATGGTTGATCCCTCTGTGCAATGGAGGTGTTTGCCTTTACTTGAGAAATGGGATTATCTCTCTGTGCAATACAGGTGTTGTTCTTTACCTAAGGAATAGATGATCAATCTGTTCAATGCAGGTGTTTTCCATAATCTATAGGCGTGGATGACCCCTCTGTTCAATTAAAGTGTTTATCGTTACCAAAGAATGGATGATCCCTTTGAGCAATGCAGGTGATTACCGTTTCCTAAGGCATGTATGATCCCTCTGAGCAATGCAGGTGTTTACCTTTACTTAAGAAATGGGACTATCCCTCTGTGCAACACAGGTGTTGTTCGTTACCTAAGGAATAGATGATCCATCTATTCAATGCAGGTGTTTTCCGTAATCTAAGGAAAGGATGATCCCTGTATTCAATGCAGGTATTTACTTTACATAAGGAATAGATGATACCTCTTTGCAATGCAGGTGTTTATCTTTACCTAAGGAATATATGATCCATTTGTCCAATACAGGTGTTTACCATTATCTAAGGAATGGATGAGCCCTCTGCTCAATGCAGGTGTTTACAGTAACATAAGGAAGGGGTGATCCTTCTGTGCAATGCAGGTGTATACATTTATCTAAGGAAGGGATGATCCCTCTGTGCAATGCAGGTGTTTATCGTTACCTAAGGGATGGGATGATCCCTCTGTGCAATGCAGGTGTTGATCTTTACCTAATGAATAGATGATCCCTCTGTGAAATGCAGGTATTTATTGTTATCTAAGGAATGGATGACCCCTCTGTGTCATGCAGGTGTTTACTTTTACCTAAGGAATGGATGATCCCTCTATGGAATGCAGGAGTTTACCTTTACCTAAGGAATGGAATGATCCCTCTGTGCAATTCAGGTGTTTATCTTTACATAAGGAATGGGATGATCCCCCTGTGCAATGCAGCTGTTGAACTTTACCTAATGAATAAATGATCCCTCTGTTCAATGCAGTTGTTTACCTGTACTAAGGAATGGGAGGATTCCTCTGTGCAATGCAGGTGCTGATGTTTACCTAAGGAATAGATGAACCCTCTGTTCAATGCAGGTGTTTGCCATTATCTAAGGAATGGATGATCCCTCTGCTCAATTCAGGTGTTTACAGTTACCTAAGGAATGGATGATCCCTCTGTGCAATGCAGGTGTTTACCTTTACCCAAGGTATGGAAGATCCCTCTGGCCAATTCAGGTGTTGTCCTTTACATAAGGAATGGATGATCCTTCTGTGCTATGCAGGTATTGACCTTTACCTAAGGAATGGATGATCCCTTTGTAAATGCAGGTGTTTACCTTTACCTAAGGAATGGAAGATACCGCTGTGAAATGCAGGTGTTGACCTTTACCTAAGGAATGGATGATCCCTCTGTAAATGTAGGTATTTACCTTTACCTAAGGAATGGGATGTACCCTCTTTGCAATGCAGGTGTTGATATTTACCTAAGGAATAAATGATCCCTCTGCTCAATGCAGGTGTTTGCCTTTACCTAAGGTACGGGATGATCCCTCTGTGCAATGCAGGTGTTGATCTTTACCTAAAGAATGTATGATCCCTCTGTTCAGTTTAGGTGTTTAATGTTATCTAAAAATGGATTGCACCTCTGTGTAATGAAGGTGTTTACCTTTACGTAAGGGAATGGATGACCCCTCTGTGTCATGCAGGTGTTTACCTTTACCCGAGGAATGGATGATCCCTCTATGGAATGCTGGTGTTTACCTTTACCTAAGGAATGGAATGATCCCTCTGTGCAATTCAGGTGCTTATCTTTACATAAGGAATGGGATGATCCCTCTGTGCAATGTAGCTGTTGAACTTTACCTAATGAATAAATGGTCCCTCTTTTCAATGCGCGTGTTTACCTGTACTAAAGAATGGGATGATTCCTCTGCGCAATGCAGGTGCTGATGTTTACCTAAGGAATAGATGATCCCTCTGTTCAATGCAGGTGTTTTCCATTATCTAAGGAATGGATGATCCCTCTGTGCAATGCAGGTGTTTACCATTACCTAAGGTATGGAAGATCCCTCTGGCCAATTCAGGTGTTGTCCTTTACATAAGGAATGGATGATCCTTCTGTGCTATGCAGGCATTGACCTTTACCTAAGGAATGGATGATCCCTCTGTCAATGCAGGTGTTTACCTTTACCAAAGGAATGGGATGAACCCTCTTTGCAATGCAGATGTTGATGTTTACATAAGGAATAAATGATCCCTCTGCTCAATGCAGGAGTTTTCTGTTATGTAAGGAATGGATGATCCCTCTGCTCAATGCAGGTGTTTACCTTTACCTAAGGAACGGGATGATCCCTCTGTGCAATGCAGGCATTTACCTTCAACTAAGTATTGGATGATCCTTCTGTGAAATGCAGGTGTTTACAGTTACCTAAGGAATGGATGATCCCTCTGTGCAATGCAGGCGTTGACCGTTACCTAAGTAATGGATGATCCCTCTGTGCAATGTGGGTGTTTACCTTGTCCTATGGAATAGGAAGATCCCTCTGTGCAATTCAGGTGTTGATCTTTACCTGAGGAATTGATGATGGCTCTATTCAATGCAGGCGTTTAACTTTACGTAAGGAATGGATGGTCCCTCTGTTCAATGCAGGTGTTTACCATTATGTAAGGAATGGATGATCCCTCTGTTCAATGCAGGGTTTTACAATTACCTAAGGAATAGGTGATACCTTTGTTCAATGCACGTTTTTACCAGTATCTAAGGAACGGATGATCCCTCGGCTCAATGCAGGTGTTTACAATTAACTAAGCAATGGATTGTCCCTCTGTTCAATACAGGTGTTTACCGTTATCTAAGGAATGGATGATCCCTCTGTGCAATGCAGGCGTTTACCTTTAAGAAATGGATGATCCTTCTGTGCAATGCAGGTGTTTATCTTTATCTACTGAACGGGATGATCCCTCTCTGCAATCCAGGTGTTGATCTTTACATAAGGAATAGATGATCGCTCTGTTCAATGCAGGTGTTTACCTTTATCTAGTGAATGGATATCCCTCTGTGCAATGCAGGTGTTTACTATTACCTAAGGAATGGAAGATCCCTCTGTGCAATGCAGGTGCTGTCCTTAACATAAGGAATGGATGACCCTTTTTTGCTATGCAGGTGTTGAATTTTACCTAAGGAATGTATGAACCCTCTGTGCAATGCAGGTGTGGATATTTACATGAGGATTTGATGATCCATCTGTTCAATGCAAGTGTTTACCGTAATATAAGGAATGGAAGGTCCCTCTGTTCAATACAGGTGTTTCCCATTATCTAAGAATGGAAGATCCCTCTGTTCAATGTAGGTGTTTACAGTTACCTAAGGAATGGATATTCCCTCTGTTCAATGCTGATGTTTACCGTTACCTAAGGAATGGATGATCCCTCTGTGAAAAGCAGGTGTTTGCCTTTAGCTAAGGATTGGATGATCCTTCTGTGAAATGCAGGTGTTTACCTTTACCTAAGGAATGAGATGATCCCTCTGTTCAATGCAGATGTTTACCATTATCTAAGGAACGGATAATCCCTCTGTTCAATGCAGGTGGTTACTGTTATCCAAGGAATGGATGACCCCTCTGTGTAATGCAGCTGTTTACCTTTACCTAAGGAATGGATGATCCCTCTATGCAATGCAGGTGTTTACCCTTACCAAAGAATGGAGAATCCATCTGTGCAATGCAGGTGTTTATCATTATCTAAGTAATGGATGAACTCTCTGTGAAATGTAGGTGTTTACCTTTACCTAAGGAATAGGATGATCCCTCTGTATAATGAAGGTGTTGATCTTTACCTGAGGAATAGATGATCCCTCTGTCCAATTTAGGTGTTTAATATTATCTAAAAATGGATTGCCCCTCTGTGTAATGCAGGTGTTTACCTTTACCTAAAGGAATGGATGATCCCTCCATGCAATGCAGGTGTTTACTGTAACCTAAGGAATGGATGACCCCTCTGTGCAATGCAGGTGTTCATCATTACCTAAGAAATTGATAATCCCTCTGTTCAATGCAGGTATTTACTGTTATCTAAGAGACGAATGATCCCTCTGTGTAATGCAGGTGTTTACCTTTACCTAAGGGAATGGATGATCCCTCTATGGAATGCAGGTGGTTACCTTTTCCTAAGGAATGGATGAACCCTCTGTGCAATGCAGGTGTTGACCATAACCTAAGTAATGGAAGATCCCTCTGTGCAATGTAGGCATTTACCTTGACCTAAGGAATAGGAAGATCCTTCTGTGCAATGCAGGTGTTGATATTGACCTGAGGAATTGATGATGGATCAATTCAATGCAGGTGTTTACCTTTAGCTAATGAATGGATGGTCCCTCTGTTCAATGCAGGTGTTTACCATTATCAAAGGAATGGGTGATCCCTCTGTTCAATGTAGGTGTTTAAAGTTACCTAAGGAATGGATGTTCCCTCTGTGCAATGCAGGTGGTTACTTTACCTAAGGAATGGATGATCCCTCTGTTTAACACAGGTGTTTACCTTCACGTAAGGAATGGATGACCCTGTGTTCAATGCAGGGGTTTACCGTTACCTAAGGAATAGATGATCCCTCTGTTCAATGCAGGTGTTGACCGGTATCTAAGGAATGGATGATCCCTCTGCTCAATGCAGGCATTTACAGTTACCTAAGGAATGGATTATCCTTCTGTTCAATACAGGTGTTTACCATTACATAAGGAATGTGATGATCCCTCTGTGCAATGCAGGTGTTGATCTTTACCTCATGAGTATATGATCCCTCTGGTCTATGCAGGTGTTTAATGTTATCTAAAAATGGATAACCCCTCTGTGTAATGCAGGTGTTTAACTTCACCTAAGGAATTGTTGATCCCTCTGTTCAACGCAGGTGTTTACATTTACCCAGGAAATGGATATCCCTCTATGCAATGCAGGTGTTTACTGTTACCTAAGGAATGAATAATCCCTCTGCACAATGCAGGTGATTATACTTACCTAAGGAATGGGATGATCCCTCTGTGCAATTCAGGTGTTGATCTTTACCAAATGAATGAATGATTCCTCTGATCAATGCAGGTGTTTAACTTATCTAAGGAATGGATGATCCCTTTGCTCAATGCAGGTGTTTACAGTTACCTAAGGAATGGAAGATCCCTCTGAGCAATGCAGGTGTTTGCCATTACTTAAGGAATGGGATGATCCGTCTGTGCAATAAAGGTGTTGATCTTTACCTGAAGAATATATGATCCCTCTGCCCAGTTTAGGTGTTTAATGTTATCTAAAACTTGATGACCCCTCTGTGTAATGCAAGTGTTTAACTTTACCTAAGGGAATGGTGATCCCTCTGTGCAATGTAGGTGTTGATCTTTACCTGAGGAGTAGATGATGGCTCTGTTCAATGCAGATGTTTACCTTTACCTAAGGAATGGATGGTCCCTCTGTTGAATGCAGATGTTTACCATTATCTAAGGAATGGATGATCTCTCTGTTCAATGTAGGTGTTTACCTTTACCTAAGGAATGGCTGATCCCTCTGTGCAATGCAGGTGTTTACCTTTACCTAAGGAATAAATGATCCATCTGTCCAATGCAGGTGTTTACCATTTTCTAAGGGATAGATGATCCATCTGTTCAATGCAGGTGTTTACACTTAAGTAAGGAATGGAATCCCTCTGTGCAATACAGGTGTTGACCTTTACTAAGGAATGGGTGATTCCTCTGTGCAATGAAGGTGTTTATCTTTATCTAAGGAATGGGATGATACCTATGTGCAATGCAGGTGTTGATCTTTACCTAATGAATAGATGATCCCTCTGTTCAATGCAGGTATTTACTGTTACCTAAGGAATGAATGACCCCTCTGTGTAATGCAGGTGTTTAACTTTACCTAAGGGAATGGATGATCGCTCTATGCAATGCAGGTGTTTACCATTACCTAAGTAATAGATGATCAATCTGTGCAATGTAGGTGTTGATCTTTACCTGAGGAATAGATGATGGCTCTGTTCAATGCAGGTGTTTACCGTTACCTACAGAATGGATGGTCCCTCTGTTCAATGCAGGTGTTTACTTTTACCTAAGGAATGGAAGATCACTCTGTGCAATGCAGGTGTTGACCTTTTCATAAGGAAGGGATGATCCTCCTGTGTTCTGTAGGTTTTGTCCTGGACCTAAGGAATGGATGATCCTCTGTGCTATGCAGGTGTTTACTTTACCTAAGGTGTGGATGATACCTCTTTGCAATGAAGGTGTTGATCTTTCCCTATGGAATAGATGATCCATCTGTGCAATGCAAGTGTTTACCATTATCTAAGGAATGGATCATCCCTCTGTTCAAAACAGGTGTTTACTGTTATCTAAGGAATGGATGATCCCTTTGTCAATGAAGGTGCTCACCTTTACCAAAGAATGGGATGAACCCTCTTTTCAATGCCGGTTTTGATCTTTACCTAAGGAATAGATGATTCCTCTGTTCAATGCAGTTGTTTTCCGTTATCTAAAGAATAGATGATCCATCTGCTCAATGCAAGTGTTTACAGTTATCTAAGGAATGGGTGATCCCTCTGTTCAATGCAGATGTTTACTGTTACCTAAGGAATGGATGATCCCTCTATGCAATGCAGGTGTTTAAACTTACCTAAGGAATGGAGGGTCCCTCTGTGCAATGCAGGTGTTTATTGTTACCTAAGTAACGGATAATCTTTCTGTGAAATGTAGGTGTTTATCTTTACCTAAGGAATAGGATGTTCCCTATGTACAATGAAGGTGTTGATCTTTACCTGAGGAATAGATGATCTCGCTCTTCATTGTAGGTGTTTACATCTACCTAAGGAATGCATGATCTCTCTGCCAATACAGGTGTTTACCATTACCTAAGGAATGGATGATCCCTTTGTCAATGAAGGTGTTCACCTTTACCAAAGAATGGGATGAACCCTCTTTTCAATGCAGATGTTGATCTTTACCTAAGGAATAGATGATTCCTCGGTTCAATACAGGTGTTCCGTTATCGTTATCTAAGGTGAAGAATGGATGATCCTCTGCGTTCAATGGAGGTGTGAAACAGTTACCTAAGATGAATGGATGATGATCCTCTGTTCAATGCAGATGTTTACTGTTTACATAAAGAATGGATGATCCTTCTGTGAAATGCAGGTGCGTTTAATCCCTCCATGCAATTAACTATGGAATGGATGATCCTTCTGTGCAATGCAGTGTTTACCATTTAGTAATGGATGATTTATGTAGGTGTTGGAATAGGATGATCCTCTGTGCAATGCAGGTGTTGATCTTTACCTAAAGAATATCATCCTCTGTTCAGTGCAGGTGTTTACCTTTCTGTTCAGTTTAGCTGTTTAATGTTTATCTAAAAATGGATGATCCTCTGTGCAATGCATGTGTGTTTACCTTTACCTCAATGCAGGAATGGATGATCCCTCCATGCAATGCAGGTGTTTCACTTTACCTAAAGGAATGGATGATCCCTCTGTGCAATGCAGGTGTTTACCATTACCTAAGTAATGGATGATCCCTCTGTGCAATGTAGGTGTTGATCTTTACCTGAGGAATAGATGATGGCTCTGTTCAAGGCAGGTGTTTACCGTTACGTAAGGAATGGATGGTCCCTCTGTTGAATGCAGGTGTTTACCATTTTCTAAGGAATGGATCATCCTCTGTTCAGTGCAGGTGTTTACCTTTACCTAAGGAATGGATGATCCCTCTGTGCAATGCAGGTGTTGACCTTTCCCTAAGGAATGGATGATCCCTCTGTGCAATGCAAGTGTTTATCTTTATCTAAGGAATGGGATGATACCTATTTGCAATGCATGTGTTGATCTTTACCGAATGAATAGATGATCCCTCTGTTCAATGCAGGTATTTACTCTTATCTAAGGAATGGATGACCCCTCTGTGTAATGCAGGTGTTTCACTTAACCTAAAGGAATGGATGATCCCTCTGTGCAATGCAGGTGTTTACCATTACCTAAGTAATGGATGATCCCTCTGTGCAATGTAGGTGTTGATCTTTACCTGAGGAATAGATGATGGCTCTGTTCAAGGCAGGTGTTTACCGTTACCTAAGGAATGGATGGTCCCTCTGTTGAATGCAGGTGTTTACTTTTACCTAATGAATGGAAGATCCCTCTGTGCAATGCAGGTGTTGTCCGAATGAATTACTCTTAGGAAGGGATGATCCAGGTGTTTATGTGCTAAAGGAATGATGATCCTCTGTGCAATGCAGGTGTTGACCTGGACCTAAGGAATGGATGATCCTCTGTGCTATGCAGGTGTTTACTTTACCAAAGGAGTGGATGATACCTCTTTGCAATGAAGGTGTTGATCTTTCCCTATGGAATAGATGATCCATCTGTGCAATGCAGGTGTTTACCATTATATAAGGAATGGATGATCCCTCTGTTCAATGCAGTTGTTTACTGTTTTCTAAGGAATGGATGACCCCTCTGTGTAATGCAGCTGTTTACCTTTACCTAACGAATGGATGATCCCTCTATGCAATGCAGGTGTTTACCCTTACCTAAGGAACGGGATGATCCCTCTGTGTAATTCAGGTGTTGATCTTTACCTAAAGAATATATAATACCTCTGTTCAGTTTAGCTGTTTAATGTTCACTAAAAATGGATGATCCCTCTGTGTAATGCAGGTGTTTACCTTTACCTAAGGGAATGGATGATCCCTCCATGCAATGCAGGTGTTTACCGTTACCTAAGGAATGGATGATCCGTCTGTGCAATTCAGGTGTTTACCATTACCTAAAGAATGGATGATCCCTCTGTGCAATGTAGGTGTTGATCTTTACCTGGGGAATAGATGATGGCTCTGTTCAAGGCAGGTGTTGACCTTTACCTTAGGAATGGATGATCCCTCTGTGCAATGCAAGTGTTTATCTTTATCTAAGGAATGGGATGATACCTATTTGCAATGCATGTGTTGATCTTTACCGAATGATTAGATGATCCCTCTGTTCAATGCAGGTATTTACTCTTATCTAAGGAATGGATGACCCTTCTGTGTAATGCAGGTGTTTCACTTAACCTAAAGGAATGGATGATCCCTCTGTGCAATGCAGGTGTTTTCCATTACATAAGTAATGGATGATCCCTCTGTGCAATGTAGGTGTTGATCTTTACCTGAGGAATAGATGATGGCTCTGTTCAAGGCAGGTGTTTACCGTTACCTAAGGAATGGATGGTCCCTCTGTTGAATGCAGGTGTATACTTTTACCTAATGAATGGAAGATCCCTCTGTGCAATGCAGGTGTTGTCCTTTACATAAGGAATGGATGATCCTCATGTGCTATGTACGTGTTGACCTGGACCTAAGGAATGGATGATCCTCTGTGCTATGCAGGTGTTTACTTTACCAAAGGAGTGGATGAAACCTCTTTGCAATGAAGGTGTTGATCTTTCCCTATGGAATAGATGATCCATCTGTGCAATGCAGGTGTTTACCATTATGTAAGGAATGGATGATCCCTCTGTTCAATGCAGTTGTTTACTGTTTTCTAAGGAATGGATGACCCCTCTGTGTAATGCAGCTGTTTACCTTTACCTAAGGAATGGATGATCCCTCTATGCAATGCAGGTGTTTACCCTTACCTAAGGAATGGAGGATCCCTCTGTGCAATGCAGGTTTTTATTGTTACCTAAGTAACGGATGATCTCTCTGTGAAATATAGGTGTTTACCTTTACCTAAGGAATAGGATGATCCCTCTGAACAATGAAGGTGTTGATCTTTACCTGAGGAATAGATGATCCCACTCTTCAATATACGTGTTAACCTCTACCTAAGGAATGCATGATCTGTCTATCAATACATGTGTTTACCATTACCTAAGGAATGGATGATCCCTTTGTCAATGAAGGTGTTCACCTTTACCAAAGAATGGGATGAACCCTCTTCTCAATGCAGGCGTTGATCTTTACCTAAGGAATACATGAATCCTCTGTTCAATGCAGCTGTTTTCCGTTATCTAACTAATAGATGATCCCTCTGCTCAATGCAGGTGTTCACAGTTACCTAAGGAATGGATGATCCCTCTGAGCAATGCAGGTGTTTACCTTTACCTAAGGTATGTGAGATACCTCTATGCAATGCAGGTGTTGTACTTTACATAAGGAATGGTTGATCCTTCTGTGCTATGCAGGTGTTGACCTTTACCTAAGGAAAGGATGACGCCTCTGTGCAATGCAGGTGTTGATATATACATAAAATTTAGATGATCCATCTGTTCAATGCAAGTGTTTACCATTATCTAAGGACTGGATGATCCCTCTGTTCAATGCAGGTGTTTACCGTTACCTAAGGAATGGATGATCCCTCTGTTCAATGCAGGTGTTTACCTTTATCTCAGGAATGGATGATCCCTTTGCTCAATGCAGGTGTTTACAGTTACCTAAGGAATGGATGATCCCTCTGAGCAATGCAGGTGTTTTCAATTACTTCAGGAATGGGATGATCCTTCTGTGCAATACAGGTGTTGATCTTTACCTCAGGAATAAAGATCCCTCTGTTCAATGCCATTGTTTACGATTATCTAAGGAATGGATGATGCCTCCCCTCAATGCAGGTGTTTACAGTTATCTAAGGAATGGGTGACCCCTCTTTGAAATTCAGCTGTTTATCTTCATCTAAGGAATGCGATGATCCCTCTGTGCAATGCAGGTGTTGATCTTTACCTAATAAGAAGATGATGCCTCTGTTCTATGCACGTGTTTAATGTTATCTAAAAATGGATGACCCCTCTGTGTAATGCTGGTGTTTACCTTTACCTAAGGAATGGATGATCCCTCCGTGCAATTCAGGTTTTTACCATTACCTAAGTAATGTATGATCCCTCTGTGTTTACCGTTACCTAAGGAATGAATAATCCCTCTAAGCAATGCTGGAGTTTACACTTACCTTAGAAATGGGATGATCCCTCTGTTTACCTAATGAATAGATGATCCCTCTGTTCAATGCAGGTGTTTACCTTTATCTAAGGAATGGATGATCCCTTTGCTCAATGCAGGTGTTTACAGTTACCTAAGGAATGGATGATCCCTCTGAGCAATGCAGGTGCAATGTAGGTGTTTACATTTACATAAGGAAGAGGATGATGCCTCTGTACAATGCAGGTGTTGATCTTTACCTGAGGAATAGGATGATCCCTCTGTTCAATGCAGGTGTTTAACTTTACCTAAGGAATGGATTGTCACTCTGTTCAGTGCAGGTGTTTAACTTTACCAAACGAATGGATGATACCTCTGTGCAATGCAAATGTTGAACTTTATTTGTGGAATAGATGATACCTTTGTTAAATGTATGTGATTTCAGTTATCTAATGAATGGATGATCCCTCTGCTCAACACACGTGTTTAACATTACCTAAGGGAATGGATGATCCCTCTGTGCAATGCAGGTGCTGTCCTTTTCATAAGGAATTGATGACACTTCTGTGCTATGCAGCTATTGACCTTTACCTAAGGAATGGATGACACCTCTGTGCAATGCAGGTGTTTATATTTACATAAGGATTAGATGATCCATCTGTTCAATGCAAGTTTTTACCATTATATAAGGACTGGATAATCCCTCTGTTCAATGCAGTTATTTACCATTACCTAAGGAATGTGATGATCCCTCTGGGCAATGCAGGTGTTGAACTTTAACTAAGGAATAGATGATCTTTCTGTTCAATGTAGGTGTTTCCCATATCTAAGGAACTGATGAACACTCTGTTCAATGTAGGTGTTTACAGTTACCTAAGCAATGAATGATCGCTCTGTTCATTGCAGGTGTTTACCTTTACTTAGGAATGAATGATCCTCTGTGCAATGCAGGCTTTGATAATTACATAAGTATAGATGATACCTCTTTACAATGTAGGTGTTTACCATTATCTAAGGAATGGATGATCGCTCTGCTCAATGCAGGTGTTTACAGTTACCTATGGAATGGATGATCTTTCTGTTCAATGCAGGTGTTTACCTTTAACTAAGGAATGGATTATCCCTCTGTGCAATGCAGGCGTTTACCTTTAACTAAGGAATGAATGATCCTTCTGTGCAATGCAGGTGTTTACAGTTACCTAAGGAATCGATGATTCCTCTGTGCAATGCAGGTGTTGATCTTTACCTCAGGAATAAATGATCACCCTGTTCAATGCAGTTGTTTAACGTTATCTAAGGAATGGATGATACCTCTGCTCAATGCAGGTGTTTACAGTTACCTAAGGAATGAATGATCCCTCTGTTCAATGCAGGTGTTGATCTTGACCTAATGAGTAGATGATCCCTCTGTTCTACTCAGGTGTTTAATATCACCTAAAAATGGATGACTCCTCTGTTTAATGCAGGTGTTTACCTTTACCTAAGGAATGGTTGATACCTTTATGCAATGCAGGTGTTTACCGTTACCTAAGGAATGGATGATCCCTCTGTGCAATGCAGGAATTTACCTTTAACTAAGGAATGGATGATCCCTCTGTGCAATGCAGGTGTTTACCTTTACCTAAGGAATGTATGATACCTCTGTTCAACGCAGGTGTTTACCTTTACCTAGGAAATGGATGATCCCTCTGTTCAATGCAGGGGTTTACCGTTACCTAAGGAATACAAGATCCATCTGTGCAATGCAGGTGTTTACCGTTACCTAAGGAATGAATAAGCCCTCTGTACAATGCAGGTGTTTACACTTACCTAAGGAATGAGATGATCCCTCTGTGCAATTCAGGTGTTGATATTTACCTAATGAATAGATGATCATTCTGCTCACTGCAGGTGTTTACCTTTATCTAAAGAATGGATGATCCCTTTGCTCAATGCAGGTGTTTACCTTTACCTAAGGTATGGAAGATCCCTCTGTGCAATGCAGGTGTTGTCCTTTACATAAGGAATGGATGATCCTAGTCTGCTATGCAGGTGTTGAACTTTACCTAAGGAATGGATGATCCCTCTGTGAAATGAAGTTGTTGACCTTTACCTAAGGAATGAATGATCCCTCTGTTCAATGCAGGTGTTTACCTTTACCTAAGGAATGGATGGTCCCTCCGTTCAATGCAGGTGTTTCCCATTATCTAAGGAATGGATGATCCCTCTGTTTAATGTAGGTGTTTACCGTTACCTAAGTAATGGATGCTCCCTCTGTTCAATGCAGGTATTTACCTTTACCTAAGAAATGGATGATCCCTTTGTTCAATGCAGGGGTTTACTGTTACCTAAGGAATAGATGATCCATATGTTCAATGCATGTGCTTACCGTTCCCTAGGGAATGAATAATCCCTCTGTGCAATGCAGGTGTGTACACTTACCTAAGGAATGGGATCATCCCTCTGTGCAATTCAGGTGTTGATCTTTACCTATTGAATAGATGATCACTCTGTTCAATGCAGGTGTTTACCGTTACCTAAGGAATGGATGATCCCTCTGTGCAATGCAGGCATTAACCTTTAAGTAATGGATGATCCTTCTGTGCAATGGAGGTGTTTACCTTTACCTAATTAATGGGATGATCCCTCTCTGCAATGCAGGTGTTGATCTTTACCTAAGGAATAGATGATCCCTCTGTTCAATGCTGGTGTTTACCTTTATCTAAGGAATGAATGATCCTCTGCGCAATGCAGGCATTGATAATTACGTAAGGAATAGATGATACTTCTGTTCAATTCAGGTGTTTACCATTATCTATGGAATGGATGATCGCTCTGCTCAATGCAGGTGTTTACCTTTACCTAAGGAATGGATGATCCCTCTGCTCAATGCAGGTGTTTACAGTTACCTAAGGAATGGATTTCCTTCTGTTCAATGCAGGTGTTTACCGTTACCTAAGGAATGGATGATCCCTCTGTGCAATGCAGGCGTTTACCTTTAACTAAGGAATGGATGATCCTTTTGTGCAATGAAGGTGTTTACAGTTACCTAAGGATAGGATGATCCCTCTGTGCAATGCAGGTGTTGAACTTTACCTCAGTAATAAATGATCCCTCTGTTCAATGTAGTTGTTCACAGTTATCTAAGGAATGGATGATACCTCTGCTCAATGCAGGTGTTTACAGTTACCAAAGGAATAGATGATACCTCTGTGCAATGCAAGTGTTCATTTATACCTAAGGAATAGATGAGCCGTCTGTGCAATGCAGGTGTTGATCTTTGCCTAATGAGTAGATGATCCCTCTGTTCCATGCAGGTGTTAAATGTTATCTAAAAATGTTTGACCCCTCTGTGTAATGCAGGTGTTTACCTTTACCTTAGGAATGGATGATCCGTCTATGCAATGCAGGTGTTTACCGTTACCTGAGTAATGGATGATCGCTCTGTGCAATGTAGGTATTTACATTTACCTAAGGAATAGGATGATCTCTCTGTGTAATGCAGGTGTTGATATTTACCTGAGAAGTAGGATGATCCCTCTGTTCAATGCAGGTGTTTACCTTTACCTAACAAATGGATGGTCCCTCTGCTCAATGCAGGTGTTTAACTTTACCAAACGAATGGATGATACCTCTGTGCAATGCAGGTGTTGATCTTTACCTAAGGAATCGATGATACCTCTGTTAAATGCAGGTGTTTTCCGTTATCTAATGAATGGATGATCCCTCTGCTCAATGCAGGTCTTTACCATTACCTAAATTATGGATGATCCCTCTGTGCAATGCAGTTTTTTACCATTACCTAAGGAATGGAAGATCACTCTGTGCAATTCAGGAGCTGTCCTTTACATAAGGAATGGATGACACTTCTGTTCAATGCAGGTGTTTACCATTACCTAATGACTGGATGTTCCCTCTGTTTAATGCAGGTGTTTACCGTTACCTTAAGAATGGATGAGGGTTACTTCCGGGTAAGATGGCGGGATAGGAGACAGGCCAAACCAGATCAGGGAGGGATTTAAACAAAACTACCCTCTTCTTTGGAAAATACTAGAATATTTTTTTCCGGGAAACAGCGGAAATAACACGTTGGGGTTTGTGGCCCAACCCGGCTCCACAGTGGCTGGAGCAACCACCCCAATCCGTGGTGCTAAGTGGATGCTCAGATCAGCTGAGACTCGCTGAGCTTCCCCTGCAGGAGCTTCCGCCACCACCGCCCAAACAAACAACAAAAACAACAAAAATAATAAACGGGGACTTTCCAACCTCATCAGTCGCCTCACAGAGTCCAGAAAGCGAAGAAAAGTCTGCTGAGCTACTGAAAGAGCTACAGGAGAACTACTACAGGCTTCCTGAACTCGCCCATCCCCAACCATCAGATCCCCAGTGAATTGGCAGAAATCAGCCATTAGCAGCAGCCTGTACTACATTACCAACACCGGACTCAGTGCAGCTGAGCCAAGCTCCACAGCTCAGAGAACGAGGTGTGCACTCAGCATTGGTGGGTTTGGAAGCCACTCCAGAAGGTAACAAAGGCCTGCATTGGAATTGTAACCCCTCTTTCCAGGTCAGGGCAGGTTATGGGTTACATATTTGTGGTTGGCCTTACCATTTTCAAATAAGCTGAATATGAGGTTTTGAATATTGCTGCCAGTAATACTTTTGGATTTAAATGGCCTTTATCTTTTGCTTCTGTCATTATTGGGGGCATGGTCTGATTCCTAGCTGACAAGATTAAGGGTGTGCAAGAAATACATCCTTAGGGATTTTGACCTTATAAGACTCTTTGTTTCAAATCCCACACATGTATACTCTGTGCTCATGTTAACTGAATGTGTATTTGGCTCAATTGAAGTTTAGAACTTCCTACTAAATTGTTCCACCAGTCCACTACAATACTTGCTTACCAAGCAAAGTCAACATCTAGGATTACCTCTGAGTGGACCTGGGTACAAGTGCTACACTTGGCACCTTAAACCCATATCCACACCTAAGAACACTGCAGATAACTAGAAAACCTAAGCATTAAATCAATCCAGGATGCAAAAGTCACTACATTATGATACAAGAAACACAAAGAATCAAGACAATGCAATCCCACCAAAAATTACAAATCCATCAGAATTGTTCACCAATGAGACTGTTTTAGATGAAATTCCTGGCAAAGATTTCAAAGGAATAATGATATCTATACTCAAAGAAATAAAAGAAGAAATGAAAGCAATCCGAGAAGAAAACAAAGGAATTAGAGAAGAAAACAAACTTTTGAAAGAGATTACAGAAAAACAGTTTAATAAAATAAAAAAGTCATTAGAGGACACGAATAAGGAAATAGAACTACTGAAGAAAAAACAGGTTGAAATCCTAGCTCTGAAGAACACAGTCAGTGAAATAAAAAACTCTGTGGAAAGTCTCACTAGTAGAATGGATGAAGGAGAGGACAGAATATCTAAACTAGAAGACCAGGTGGCAGACCTATCACAGTCCAAAAAAGAGAAAGACAAGCTAATAGAAAGGTATTAATGGGAACTCCAAGACATACAGGACACTATGAAATGATCAAACATAAGAATTCAAGGTATAGCACAAGGGGAAGAATTTCAATCCAGAGGCTTAGTAGGTGTTTTCCACAAAACCATAGAAGAAAATTTTCCCCAAATTGGGAAATAAATGGCAATGCAGATCCAGGCAGCATTTAGAACACCAAACAGACAAAACCTAGTAAGATCCTCTTCTCGCCATGGTATAATTAAACTACTAAATACACAAACCAAAGAAAATATATTGAAAGCATTTAGAGAGAAAAAGCAAATGACCTACAAGGGGAAACCCATCAGGGTCACAGCAGATTACTCAACACAAACTTTAAAAGCCAGAAGGGCTTGGAGTGATGTATTCCAAGTTCTGAAAGATAAAAACTGCCAACCAATATTACTTTATCCTGCAAAGCTTTCTATCCAAATTGTTAAAGAAATAAGGACATTCCACAACAAAGACAGGCTAAAGGAATTTATGGCAACTAAACAAGCTCTGCAGAAAATACTTGCAGGAATCATTCATGCTGAAGATAAATCAAAACACACACAGCAGGAAATAGGAAAAATGAAATCATACTCAACAGTTAGAACAAGTGAGTAAAATGAAAACCAGGAAGAACTACAAAAGAAGAAAAATGGAGAGATCAAATACATATCTTTCAATAATAACTCTTAATATCAACGGCCTCAATGCCCCAACCAAAAGACATAGACTGGCAGACTGGATTAAAAAGCAGGATCCTACCATTTGTTGTCTCCGGGAAACTCACCTCTCAATAAAAGATAGAAACATTCTTAGGGTGAAAGGTTGGGAAAAGATATACCAAGCAAATGGACCTAGAAAACAAGCAGGGGTTGCCATCCTAATTTCTGACAGGATAGACTTCAGACCAACATTAGTGAAGAAAGATAAAGCAGGTCACTTTATACTGATTAAAGGAATACTCCAACAGGAGGACATCACAATCCTAAACATATATGCTCCCAACACGGGTGCCCCCAATTTCATCAAACAAACACTATTGGACTTAAGGTCAGAGATAATTCCCAACACAATAGTAGTGCTTGACTTCAATACCCCGCTCTCATCACTTGACAGATCTACCCAACAAAAAATAAACAGAGATGATATCATGATATCATGGAACAAATGGACCTAACAGATATACAAAGAACATTCCATCCAAATGCTGCAGAATATACATTCTTCTCAGAAGCACATGGGACATTCTCTAAAATAGACCATATGATAGGGCACAAATCAAATCTTAACAAATACAGGAAAATTGAAATAATCCCTTGCATGCTATCTGACCACAATGGGATTAAACTGCAAATCACCAAGAAAAACTACAGAGCATACAGAAATTCATGGAGACTAAACAGTACATTATTGAACGAGGTATGGGTCATTGAAGAAATCAAAAGGAAATCAAGAAATTCATAGAATCAAATGATGATGAGAATACAAAATACCAAAATCTTTGGGACACAAATGAAGGCCGTCCTACGAGGGAAATTTATAGCTCTAAGTGCCTATATTAAGAAATCAGAGGACTTTAGGTCAAGATGGCAGCTACCTAACCTCGACTCACTTCACGGGGAAGAAAAGAGAAGAATACGTAAGGTTAAAGGGACCTTTTTACAGGGTTTGCTGGCTCCTGCATGCTACCAGAGGGAGGGGGTGGATTTGCAAAATAAGGAAACCACTGATTCCCAAGATCTTGGCAGGCGCCACTGCCTGAAATGTCCCGCCGGACCTGCCTGAGGCCCCTGGCCAGCCAGAAATGGAGCACCTTTGCAGCCAGTTCCCCAGGTCTATGGACCCACCGGGGGAGCTACATCCGCCCCAATTCCCTGGCCAAAGTCCCTGGGTGCACCAATACAGTCAGTTGCCTAGGTCCGCAGAGTGAGACAGTTCTGTCCCACTTCCTGCTCCCGGCCAGAGCCCCTGGGCATGCCAATGCAGTTAGGTGCATGGGTCCGAACAGTGAGACGGATTCATCCAACTTCCTGCTCCCCAGCCAGAGGCCCTGGGAGCAGCAATACAGTTAGGTGCCTGGTGCTGTGGTCCCGCACAGTGGCACAGTGAGACAGATTCAGCCCACTTCCTGCTCCTGGCCAGAGCCCCTAGGTGTGCCAAGGCAGCTGGGAGCTTGGGTCTGCGGATCCAACAAGTGAGACAGATTCATCCCACATCATGCTCCCCAGCCAAAGCCCCTGAGTGAGCCATTGCAGTGGGGTGCCTGAGTCTGTGGATCTTCTGAGTGAGACAGATTCATCCCACTTCCTGCTCCCTGGCCAGAGCCCCTGAGCTCGCCATTGCAGCCAGGTGCTTGGGTCTGCGGATCCGCTGAGAAAGACATATTCTTCCCACTTCTGGCTCCTGGGCCAGAGCCCCAATGCACCATCGCAGGCAGGTGCCAGCTGGACCTGTGGAGCCACATCACCTGCCTGGAACCTATGCAGGCACACCGCAGGTCAAGCCCCACCCATTCCCTGTGCCATCACAAGACATGTCCCACTGAGCCAGTGTCTCTGAACCGGTGGGATGCACAGATCAAAGCAAAAAAGGAATAACATGAAAAACCAGATACAAGTAAATCCAGCTACACTATCTAGTCATACAATGGATGTCTCGAATCAAATCATAGAAGAGACATTAGAATCAGAGCCCCAAAATGAAGAGACAAGCTTTGCAACCCTGGCCAAGCAAATAGCACAACTCTCAGAAAGTCAACAAAGAGCCAATAATTTTATGAATGTTATCCTTGCTAGATTAGACCTAATAGAAAAGAACCAGGAAGGGTTCCAAAAACAGTTAAATGAGCTGAAGGAGAGTGAAAAAAAAGAAGTCCTCAATAACCAGATGGCTAAGTTCAATGAAGACATAAAAAATGCAAGGATGAACTCCAAGAAGCATTAAGTAGGTCAGAAAATGCAACTAGACAGAGGGATGGAAACTATACATAAAAAAACAGTAGAAAATATGAACCAAATTGAACAAACCCAAAACTCTATAGAAGCTCTTAAGAATAGAGTCAGCCAAGTAGAAGATAGAAACTCAGAACTGGAAGACAAAACAGAAGAAACAGTTCGTGAGTCCAGAAACTTCAACAAGTTCAAAAATTACTGTGAACAGAACATGAAGGAAAAGTGGGATACCCTGAAGCATCCAAACATTAGGATCATGGGCATACCAGAGGGGAAGAAACACAGACAAAAGGAATGGAAAGCTTATTCAACAAAATGATTGAAGAAAACTTTCCCACTCTCTCAAGAGAAAATCCCATCAAGTTACAAGAAGCTACCAGAACTCCAAACAGACTGGACCAAAGGAGAAATTCTCCAAGACACATTATCTTTAAGACTCTAAACATCAAGCACAAAGAGAAAATCCTAAAAGCAGCCAGGGAAAAACAACACATTACATATAAAGGGAACCCCATTAGAATTACCTCAGATTTCTCAATGGAAACCCTAAAAGCCAGAAGGGCCTGGAATGGAACACTGCAAACTCTAAGAACCCATGGTTTCCAGCCACAACTACTCTATC